>OU342735.1:420612415-421223359 GCA_910589765.1 Avena atlantica
TAGCACTCGGAATCAGACTTAGGTCCAACTCGGGGTTTCTTTCAGGCGCGGCACCGGCTTGCCGCCCTTACTTCCTTCCATTTTCCCCTTCTTGTCTTTCTTGAACCAGTGTTCCTATTGATCATCAACACTTGATGTTCCTTTTGATCTCCACTTCTGCAGTTTTAAGCATTGACAGAAGCTCGGGGAGAGACTTCTTCATGCCTTGCATATTATAGTTCATCACGAAGCTCTTATAGCTAGGTGGCAGAGACTGCAGAACACGATGGATGCCTAAGTCAATGGGAATCGATATTCCCAAGGACACAAGCTTATCGGCGTAACCCGACATCTTGAGTACATGCTCACAATGGAGCTGTGCTCTTCCATCATGCAGCTAAAGAACTTTTCTGAAGCGTTATAGCTCTCTACAGAATAAAAAAATGGATTTGGACCCAGCCCAGCCGGCCAAGCCCAGGAAGCCCACCAACCAGCCCAGCTCCTTTCCCGAAGAAAAACGATTCGCAGCAGTAACAGACCCGCAAGAGACTGACTGGTGGACCTCTCTCCCACTCTATTTCCCACTGACCAGCGGACCCCACTTCTCCAGCCCGTCTCCTTTCTCGCGACGACCACGCCGGCCGTTTCTGCCGTGATGCGCGCGTTAATTCGCAGTGTAATGCCGCAGTGATTCCGCGCAGCGCCCTCGCCCTCTTAAGCGCCACTCTCCCTCTCCATTTCCCCTCAAGTTTCTCCTCTCTCTGCCCCGAGGCTGCCCAATTCGACTCGAACACTCCCAGCTCCGACCACCGTCCTTCCGGCGATTCCGGCCAAACCACATCACCCCGAGCTCCCTGAGCACACTGACAGCTTCCCCACTCCCAGACGTTTCTCCCTGTGCCCTTCATTCGACCGCGGGCGCCCCAGAACGTCGGCTACGTCAAGCTCCGAACGCCGTCGCGTCTGTCTTCAACTCCGGCAAGCACCCAGGTAGATTTCCGACCGCCCCGTGCCTTCTCGTTAATGCATGTGACCTCCCGCACTTAACCATGCCCATGTCTTGTCCTAGGACGATCTACAACGTCGCCTTCGACCGTGGACAGAACCACCCGACGCCGTTCTTTACTCCGGCGAGGAATTACTGCAGACCCTGAGCGCCTCGCGACCAACCGACCGCGCCCCGAGCATCACCTCGTCCTCGCGATCACGGTGACCATTCTCACCTCATACTTTGCTTCCTAGAACCGCCGATAGCCGCAGCCAGACCGTCGCCGCCGCGCGCAGCCGCCGAGCGCCGCCGGACGGAATTGGCAAGCGTGTTAGTGACTGTTAGATTTAGATCTAACGTTTAGGAAAGAAAGTGAGCAAAGGGGTATCGAGCAACCAGTGCCGTGCGATCCCACTTAGATCCAACGATCCAGAGAGATCAATCCGTCCGAACCGGTATCGGCCTATTAAAACATGACGCGTGGCCAGCTAGTGTTTAAAACAGATTTTTGAATCAGAATTATTTGCAAACTTCAAACCTTTTTAACTTTCAAACCACACGTCCAAAAATTACAAATTTTATGCCGTTGGATTCAGGAGAACAAGCCCTAGCCAACCATGGCCTTAGTTTAGAAATAGTATTTGTTAGCTTGTTTGAATTGCCAGAAACATTTGTGTACTTGTTTAGAGTAGAAAAATTGTTTAAAATTGATTTTAGAATTAAATCTTTGCAAAAGGGTTGTAGTGACCTTATTGACCCTAGGGAACCAACCCCTGGTTTTTGAAAATAAATTGGAAAAAAATTAAAAATGTATTAATTGAATTAGTCTATTTCTAGCTAAGTAAAAAATAATGGTTATTATGAAAAAAGATTTGGAAATAAAACTTTGAGAAAATATTTTGATTCAAAGCTACTGACCCAAACACAAATCTGAGAGTTAGAAACTTTTGGTGAAAAACTTAAAGGTTTTAGATTTAATTAAAACTATTTTTCCACCACATAAAATGTTGAATGGGTTTTAAAATAGATTTTTAAGCAAAAACCCTCTAACTAATGACTTTGCCATTTTGTTAAATGACCAATTTGGACCTTACAAAGTTTATAAACCTAGTAGAGACCACCTTGCATTAGAACCCTCCTTTGCATGGCTTAGGTTCCATTGCTTGTGAGTGTGAAATTGTTTGTTTAACCTTGGTTTGGAATGTTAGTTGATTTTGTGTTTTGCTTGATTGACTTGTAGTGAATTTAGCAAAGTGTGAGACTAGTAAGATCAAGGAGTGAACCACCATTCTCTTCCAAAAAGGCAAGTGACACTATCATCCAAATTCCTACTATTTTCATTCTACTTAGTGGATTTTTGAAACATGCATGAAAGTACTTTTATACTTAAGCTATGCTAATCCTAATAGGATTCCCTATACACTCCTTAGTGAAAATAATGTAATTGTACATGCTTAGCCATGCTTTATTTTGAAAAGAGATACATGTTGAGATTTTACAAAGATTGAGAAAAGGACTTGTGTTTTACATAATAAAAAAGGACTCAATGAACCACCTAGTGGAGGATACTTGAAGTTTTCGAGAAGGTGGCAACAAAAGGAACCATGTCTATGGCAATCACTTTGTGTTGTGCTCCAAATGAAACCACCTAGGAAACTTAGAGATTGAACATGTTTCTCCAATTGTGGCTTTCGTGTGCAACCACATGCTATTATGGCTCTGGCTTAGTCAACTACAATAGGAAGACCCATACATTGTCTTTAGTTACCGGACATGGGATCTGGAATGCTTCATGGGGGCTGAAGACAAGCTAGCAATGATGTATGGGAGGACCTTTTGGAAAGACTTCGTCACATTCTCAGTCTGCCAGTACTCCATCTTGGTGAGCACTAATCCAGTAGGCCACTGGTGGCAACAAGATGGGATTGTGTCATGTGGGTAAAGTGTAGTCCTTCTGCAGAAGTTAATAAAATCTAAGTACTTAGCCGTGTCTCCGGTTATGGACAATACTGAGCAAACTAAAGTTTGAACCATGGGAGATCTCGACATTCCAACTTCTAATATAAAAACTTGATGCACTTGGGGGTACCAAGGAATTCAAAGAGATTTTGATAAGCTTGTTGCACTTGGGGTTACCAAGGTGCTCAAGAGCATGATGTACTTGGGGTTACCAAGTAAACTCATGAGATTTGATAAAAACTTGATGCACTTGGGGTTACCAAGTAGCTCAGGGATTTTTGACAAGGACTTGAACACTTGAGTTCTACCAAGGAGTTCAAGGAACTTGGAAAAGTTATTTGACAAAGGATCAAAACCATTTTGAAAAGATAGGATAAGTATTACTTTATGCAAATAAGCCTTAAACTCTACTCAGCCAAATATGCATGTAATGATGAGATCCACTCATAATATACAAAGTAGAGAAACTTGCCAATACAATTCAAATGTATTGACCCTTGTGGCTGTAACTTGTAATGTTGCAGGTTTGATTGATTTTAGTGAAGATTGTGTTGATTAGGATTACAAAGTCTACAACCAACATCTGCCTGTGGCACTTTGAAGATGAAGGACCCATGATTATAATTATTCCGCTGCAATGTAATGTAATAGCCAAATGAGCTATGTTTGATGTAATAAACTTATGTTATTCCTGGTTATAAAGTTATGTTATGACCTTTGTATCTTGATATTACATCTTAACTATGGATGCTAGCTATTGATCCAGGGACTAGCATTGTAAAACACAGGAGGGTTCTATCTTATTAAAGATTGGGACCTCTACAGATGGTATCAGAGCATTGTGTTGCCTGTAAGATTTGTAAACCCTAAGATTGGACAAAAACCCTTAGAAAAATAGGAATTGTATTTGTTCCAAAAACTTATTTACAAAAACACTTGTAAACTCTTCCCTCAACCATTTTGCTTCAACTCTACATCTCTTCTAATTCAACTTGATGGAAAAACCTACCCATGACCAAGGACCACACTATGTGCAAAGGACTTCCTCAACATCTTCAACTCTAATGACTTCAACATCTTCAACTCTAATGACTTCAACATCTTCAGCATGTTCTCCAAGGACTTCCAACTTGGATACCACTAAGGACTACAAGTGAACAAGGATTCATTGCTCAAGATTTAGAGACTGAGGGAATGCAAAATAAGAAGAAACCATCAACAACTTGAAGTATTGTGACCAAAGGTTTTTCTCAAGGAAACCAGGATCCCATGCAAGAAGGATCAACCAAGAAGGATGGAAGTATCACAAGTAAACCATATAGATGGACCACCATAATTTTGTAGGGTTCGCAGCATAGAAAAACAAAAAATTTCCTACGATGTGAACTATATACCAAGATCCATCTACTAGATACAAACAACGGGCGGATGTATATCCGTAGAAGAACATACCCTTGAAGACCGACAAAGCTAACGAGTTCAACTCGTGGTTGATGTAGACGATCTCTTGCCGATCTCAAGATCGAGAGGAAGTCCTCCTAACGCCGCAAATCAGCAGCGCATCCGTGCTCGCACACACGTTCGAGGCACCGAGCAACCTCCGCCTCCTCGCTCCAGCGATGCAGCGGAAGCACAACTCTTTCTTGCCGAAAGCCACCGGGAACATGTATCTCGCTAGTCCGAGACCATGGGGGATAAATTCTAGAGGGGGAGAGAGAATCCTTCACGAGGAGGTGTGAGAGACAAGAGGGAGGGGGCTCCTTTTATAGGAGGAGGGGGGCACCCAAGGGGGTGGCGCCGGCCATGGGGGATGCCCCCTCCCCTCCTTCATTCATGTGGGTGGACACTCCACTCACAAAATGCCCTTTAAATTTCCTCCACTCAAAAGTCCACTCAAATTCCCATTAAATTTCCACCAAATTTAATGCAAACTCTCATTAAATAAAACTCTTTTATTTTATTCAGAATTTTGTCAATTACTTTAATGACAAACATTCACAAATAACCCCTTGCTAGAATTCTATTTCACATGCATAACCACTTTATGCAATTTCACCCGAAAACCTGTTTCGGTATCTAGTGAAATAAATTCCTGCGCTTGTTCATTCTTTCGGCATGAAACATTTGCTCCAATTGGATGTCGGTGTCTCTTAAGTGTGTCACCCTACGGTTCGTGAATAATGCGGACATGATCGAGACCCCTCTCGGATCAATAATCAGAAGCGGGATCTGGAGACCCATACTGACTCCCACACATTCAACGATGACTTTCTTGTGATCATCGGAACCTTTTACGCTAGTATCTTAATCCCTTTGTTTCACGATATATTACATGTCCGAGATTCGATCATCGGTATCTCCATACCTAGTTTGATCTCGTTACCGACATGCACTCTTTTCTCGTTCCTGTGATATAACATTCTAGTGATCAAATCACTTGCTTGCAAGCTAATCAATGTGATATCACCGAGAGGGCCCAGAGTATATCTATCCGTCATCGGGATGAACAAATTACACTCTCGATCCATGAGCCTCAACATAACACTTTATTAGTTCTGAATCCATCTTTATAATCACCCTGTTACGTGTGTGACGTTTGATGTTATCAAGAAACTCTTCCGGTGTTAGTGATTGACATGATCTCATGGTCTAAGGATTAGGATCACTTCGTAAGTTGTTATAGCAATATAAACTCAATGACTTTGATCGTAATGCTATACTTCGGATGAATGTTCATCACACCATTACACTAATGTTGTGATCCCGTTATTAACACATCCAATGTCCATGATCAGAAACCTTGATCATCTTGTTAATCAACGAGCTAGTTTATGAGAGAGGCATAACTAGGAACTTTCTGTTTGTTTATTAAACACACATGTATTAACGTTTCCGTATTAATACAATTATAGCATGCAAAATAAACATCTATCATATACTTGGAATATACACATAATAAACACTTTATTATTGCCTCTCAGGGCATATTCCCTTCAGTCTCCCACTTGCACTAGAGACAATAATCTAGTTACATAGTGATAAATCTAACACCCATTGAGTTCTGGTGTTGATCATGTTTTGCTCTAGGGAGAGTTTTAGTCAACGGATCTGCTACATTGAGATCCGTATGTACTTACAAATCTTTATATCTCCATCCTTGACATGCTCGCGGATGGAGTGAAACCGGCGCTTAATATGCTTGGAATGCTTGTGAGACCTTGGCTCTTTGGCATTGGCAATGGCACCATTGTTGTCACAATAGATCACCATTGGGTCCATGCGTTTGCCACCACTCCTAGTTCGGATATGAACTCCTTCATCAAACTGCTTCCTAAGCCGCTTCTGAAGCAGCAACATATTCGGCCTCCGCTGTTGATCCCGCTACCCCAGGTTGTTTGGAGCTCCTCCAACTAACCGCTCCGCCATTCATGAGAAATACGTATCCGGATTGAGACTTAGAGTCATCCGGATCGGTCGGTGTCAAAGCTAGCGTCGACATAACACTTAGCGACGAGCTCTTCTTTCACCTCCGTATACAAGAAACATATCCTTAGTTCTTCGTAAGTACTTAAGGATATTCTTGACCGCTATCCAGTGTTCCGAACCTGGATCCGATTGGTACCTACTAGTCAAACTAATAGCATGTGCCACATCCGGTCTTGTACATAGCATGGCGTACATTATAGAGCCTATGGCTGAAGCATAGGGGACTTTGTCCATTATCTCTCTTTCTTCGCCGAAGCGGACTTTGAGTCTTACTCAATGTCTTGCCTTGCAACATAGGTAAGAACCCCTTCTTACTTCCGTCCATTTTAAACTTCTTTAAAATCTTATCAAGGTATGTACTTTGCGATAGCCCTATTAGGCGCCTAGATCTATCTCTATAGATTTATGCCTAATATGTATGACGCTTCACCTAGGTCCTTCATTGAAAATTTGATGTTTAGATAACTTTAAACACTGTTTAAAAGATCTATATCATTTCCGATCAATAATATGTCATCCACATATAATATCAGAAATGCCACATTGCTCCCACTCACTTTCTTGTAAATACAAGCTTCTCCATAAGTTGGACAAATCCAAACTCTTTGATCACCTCATCAAAGCGGAGATTCCAACTTCGTGATGCTTGCTTCAATCCATAGATGGATCGCTGAAGCTTGCACACCTTGTTAGCATCCTTAGGATCGACAAAACCCTTTGGTTGTATCATATACAACTCTTCTTCAATATTCCCATTGAGAAACGCGGTTTTGACATCCATCTGCCATATCTCATAATCGAAATATGCAGCAATTGCTAACATAATCCTAACTGACTTTAGCATCGCTACGGGAGAGAAAGTCTCATCGTAGTCAACTCCTTGAATTTGTCGAAACCCCTTTGCGACAAGTCGAGCTTTATAGACGGTCACATTACCATCAGCATCAGTTTTCTTTTTGAAAATCCATTTGTTCTCCACGGCCTTTCGGTCGTGAGGTAGTTCCACCAAGTTTCAAACTTGATTTTCATACATGGATTCCATCTCGGATTTCATGGCTTCTAACCATTTGTTGGAATCCGGGCTCATCATCGCTTCTTCATACGTCACAGGGTCATCATTTTCATCAACCATGAAATTCATGACAGGATTTCCGTACAGCTCGGGAGTTGCACGCGTCCTGTTTGACCTGCGAGGTTCGGTAGTACTCTCTTTCGGAGTTTCATGATCATTATCATTAGTTCCCTCTTCAACAGGTGGAGCCAACTCCGGAACAACTTCCGGCGCTGCGCTACTCGCCATACTTTGAAGAGAAGGTTCCACAACCTCTTCGAGTTCTACCTTCCGACTACTCACACCTTTCGCGAGAAACTCTTTCTCTAGAAAGGATCCATTCTTGGCAACAAAAACCTTGCCCTCGGATCTGTGATAGAAGGAATACCCAATAGTTTCTTTAGGGTATCCTATGAAGACGCATTTTTTCCGCTTTGGGTTCGAGTTTATCCGGTTGAAGTTTCTTCACATAAACATCGCATCCCCAACTTTAAGAAATGACAGCTTAGGTTTGTTTCCAAACCACAATTCATACGGTGTCTTTTCAACGGATTTAGATGGTGCCCGATTTAAGTGAATGCAGCAGTTTCTAGTGCATATCCCCAAAATGACAACGGCAAGTCCGTCAGAGACATCATAGATCGAACCATATCTAATAAAGTACGATTACGACGTTCCGACACACCATTTCGCTGTGGTGTTCCGGCAGGTGTGAGTTGTGAAACAATTCCACACTTTTTCATGTGAGTGCTAAACTCGTAACTTAGATACTCACCTCCACGGTCGGACCGTAGAAATTTGATCTTTCTATTACGATGATTTTCCACTTCATTCTGAAATTCCTTGAACTTTTCAAAGGTTTCAGACTTGTGTTTCATCAAGTAGATATAACCGTATCTACTCAAATCATCCGTGAAAGTAACAAAATAACGATATCCACCTCGCGCCGACACACTCATTGGACCACATACATCAGAATGTATGATTTCCAATAAATCTGTCGCCCGTTCCATTGAACCGGAAAACGGCGTTCTAGTCATCTTGCCCATAAGGCATGGCTCACATGTATCAAATGATTCATAATCAAGTGATTCCAAAAGTCCATTCGAATGGAGCTTCTTCATGCGTTTAACGCCAATATGACCTAGACGGCAGTGCCACATATATGCGGATATATCATCATTAAGTTTAATCCTTTTAGCATCAACATTATGAATATGTGTAAAATTATCATCGAGATCTAATAGAAATAAACCATTAATCATCGGTGCATGACCATAAAAGATTTCATTCATATAAATGGAACAACCATTGTTCTCGGATTTAAATGAATAACCACTTCGCATCAAACACGATCCAGATACAATGTTCATGCTCAGTGCAGGCACCAGATAACATTTATTCAAGTTTATAACTAATCCCGACGGTAAGTGGAGAGGCAGCGTTCCGACGGCGATCACATCAACACTTGATCCATTGCCGACACGCATCTTGACCTCACCCCTTGCTAGCGGTCGCTTGTTCCGCAGCCCCTGATTCGAGTTACAAATATTAGCAACTGAACCGGTATCAAATACCCAGGTGCTACTGCGAGCACTAGTCAAGTACACATCAATAACATGTATATCATATATACCTTTGTTTGCCTTGCCGGCCTTCTTGTCTGCCAGATACTTGGGGCAGTTGCGCTTCCAATGGCCAGTCCCCTTACAATAGTAGCACTCGGAATCAGACTTAGGTCCAAGTCGGGGTTTCTTTTCAGGCGCGGCAACCGGCTTGCCGCCCTTACTTCCCTTCCATTTTCCCTTCTTGTCTTTCTTGAAACCAGTGTTCCTATTGATCATCAACACTTGATGTTCCTTTTTGATCTCCACTTCTGCAGTTTTAAGCATTGACAGAAGCTCGGGGAGAGACTTCTTCATGCCTTGCATATTATAGTTCATCACGAAGCTCTTATAGCTAGGTGGCAGAGACTGCAGAACACGATGGATGCCTAAGTCAATGGGAATCGATATTCCCAAGGACATAAGCTTATCGGCGTAACCCGACATCTTGAGTACATGCTCACTAATGGAGCTGTGCTCTTCCATCATGCAGCTAAAGAACTTTTCTGAAGCGTTATAGCTCTCTACAGCAGCATGTGTGTCGAAAATCATTTTCAACTCACCCATTGTATCAAATGCATTGCCGTTTTCGAAACGCTTTCGAAGTTCCGGCTCTAGCCCATACAATATGCCGCAATGAACTAAGTTGTGGTCCTCCTGACGAGTCTGATAGACATTCTTCTCCTCGTCAGGGGCATCATCAAAAGGTGGGGGGCCTAACGGCGCTTCTAGCACATATTGCTTTTGTGCAGCAGAGAGGAGAATCCTCAAATTCATGGCCCATTCGGTAAAGTTGCTACCGTTCGTTGCTAGTTTCTCTTTCTCCATGAACACATTGAAATTAAAAGCAGGTGGTGCCATCTACAACAGAATTTGTAAAGTTTAGACTAAGTGTATGATAGATTGAGTTCAACTAATCTTTATTACGAATGAACTCCCACTCAAAAATGACATCCCTCGTGCCTTTTTGGTGATTACATGAACCAAATCCACTACACCAAGTCCGATCATCACGTGAGTCGGTATAGCTTCAAAGGCGAGCATCAAATGGGCATCATATCAACTATATGACTCATGCTTAACCTTTCGGTCCGTGTTCCGAGGCCATGTCTGTACATGCTAGGCTCGCCAAGTTAGAACCTTAGTATTCGCATGTGTAACTGTTTACACCCGAAATATGGTCGTGGATCCAAGAACACCCGATCATCACGTGATGTCTTGGAGCGACGAAAACATAATCGGTGCATACTAAAGGAAGAACACATTCTTATCTTGATATTTAAATGAGGGATCATCTTATTATGCTAACAAAGCGCTAAACAAGCAATATAAGATGCTATCAAACATCATATGTTTATTAGTGAAATTATATGGTTCCCGCAGATGATCTCTATCATGTGCATCGTGGTATGATCATATCATACCTATATGTGTAAATCCAAGGTCTATGGATTTTACACGCTATGTGTGTTGTAAGAGTATCATCTCATACTTCTACTTACAACACTACCATATCATAACACTAGCCCAGCAACAATCTAAACTAGACGCCTCTAATTTATCCATTGCAAGTTTTACGTGGCTTAGGGCTTTCGAGATAGAACCGTTCTTACCTACGAACATGAACCACAACGAGGATAATCAAATTGTTGACAACTCGCTTGCAAAATAGATATTGACTATAGTAGGAGAGACAGACACCCGCTAGCCACTTATGCAAACTAGTTGCATGTCAAGCGTGGAACAGGTCTCATGTGCGAGGACATGTAAAGTTTGTCCGGGCCGCTTCATCCCACTATGCCACCAATATCCAAAATTACAACAAAGGAGCAACAACATGATCATCATCGCCCACATACTCATATGTGTACTACCCGTGTAAAGTATCTACGCATAGATCCGGCTCTGATACCACTGTAGGGTTCGCAGCATAGAAAAAAAATTTTCCTACGATGTGAACTATATACCAAGATCCATCTACTAGATACAAACAACGGGCGGATGTATATCCATAGAGAACATACCCTTGAAGACCGACAAAGCTTAACGAGTTCAACTCGTGGTTGATGTAGACGATCTCTTGCCGATCTCAAGATCGAGAGGAAGTCCTAGCGCCGCAAATCAGCAGCGCATCCGTGCTCGCACACACGTTCGAGGCACCGAGCAACCTCCGCCTCCTCGCTCCAGCGATGCAGCGGAAGCACAACTCTTTCTTGCCGAATAGCCACCGGGAACATGTATCTCGCTAGTCTGAGACCATGGGGGATAAATTCTAGAGGGGGAGAGAGATCCTTCACGAGGAGGTGTGAGAGACAAGTGAGGAGGGGGGCTCCTTTTATAGGAGGAGGGGGGCACCCAAGGGGGTGGCCGCCGGCCATGGGGGCTGCCCCCTCCCCTCCTTCATTCATGTGGGTGGACACTCCACTCACAAAATGCCCTTTAAATTTCCTCCACTCAAAAGTCCACTCAAATTCCCATTAAATTTCCACCAAATTTAATGCAAACTCTCATTAAATAAAACTCTTTTATTTTATTCAGAATTTTGTCAATTACTTTAATGACAAACATTCACAAATAACCCCTTGCTAGAATTCTATTTCACATGCATAACCACTTTATGCAATTTCACCCGAAAACCTGTTTCGGTATCTAGTGAAATAAATTCCTGCGCTTGTTCATTCTTTCGGCATGAAACATTTGCTCCAATTGAATGTCGGTGTCTCTTAAGTGTGTCACCCTACGGTTCGTGAATAATGCGGACATGATCGAGACCCCTCTCGGATCAATAATCAGAAGCGGGATCTGGAGACCCATACTGACTCCCACACATTCAACGATGACTTTCTTGTGATCGTCGGAACCTTTTACGCTAGTATCTTAATCCCTTTGTTTCACGATATATTACATGTCCGAGATTCGATCATCGGTATCTCATACCTAGTTTGATCTCGTTACCGACATGCACTCTTTTCTCGTTCCTGTGATATAACATTCTAGTGATCAAATCACTTGCTTGCAAGCTAATCAATGTGATATCACCGAGAGGGCCCAGAGTATATCTATCCGTCATCGGGATGAACAAATTCCACTCTCGATCCATGAGCCTCAACATAACACTTTATTAGTTCTGAATCCATCTTTATAATCACCCTGTTACGGTGTGACGTTTGATGTTATCAAGAAACTCTTCCGGTGTTAGTGATTGACATGATCTCATGGTCTAAGGATTAGGATCACTTCGTAAGTTGTTATAGCAATATAAACTCAATGACTTTGATCGTAATTCTATACTTCGGATGAATGTTCATCACACCATTACACTAATGTTGTGATCCCGTTATTAACAACATCCAATGTCCATGATTAGGAAACCTTGATCATCTTGTTAATCAACGAGCTAGTTTATGAGAGAGGCATAACTAGGAACTTTCTGTTTGTTTATTAAACACACATGTATTAACGTTTCCGTATTAATACAATTATAGCATGCAAAATAAACATCTATCATATACTTGGAATACACATAATAAACACTTTATTATTGCCTCTCAGGGCATATTCCCTTCAAATTTAGTTAAGTCAAACCACAAACTTATGTGATGTAACAAAGATATTTTGTTGCCTAAGAATGTGCTTGAACCCTTGTGGTTGAGTGCAAAGTTGTTTGTAAATGTTTGTTTGTGATTGCATGCACATTGCTTGTGTGAATTGTGATGTGTGTGACTAGAATTGATTCCTTAGCAATGACTTGCCTATTCTAACCTCCTCCAACCCAAACAGATGACTACTCCAAAAGACTCCAAGGTTGATGACATCAACACCAACCAAGCTGACAGCATGAAAGAGCTCATAGCAACCCAACACCAGTTGAACCAACTGACAGCACAGTTCATAGCCAACAATAGTGATAAAGATCCAGCACTACAAAGGTTTTTGGAAGAGCAATCCCAACTGATGCTTAAGGTGACTAATCAAATGATCAGCATGGAAGAAAGCTATCCCAAAGGAGTTTATGATAACAAAGATGACAAGAATGTTATTCTAGATGGAGCCCCAACTTGCATTATTTGTGGTGACAAGGATCATACTTCCAAGGAACATGAAGGTCAATGCCCCAATTGTGAAGAAGAACATCCTGTTGGACAATGTCCTACCTCTCAAGCTACTTTCTACCTATGTGAAGGAAGTGATCATATTCCTAACCAATGTCCTATCTACTCCATGGTGGAACAAAGGAAACAAGAAGGATCCAAGTCTACCAAAGGAAAAGGACCACTTATACCTCCAAACAAGACAACCCAATTCAAAGGACTAAAGAAACTTAAGAAACAAAAGCAAGACATGAGCCTTGCATAGTGTCGTAAATGTAAGGAAATGGGACACTACTCCAGTGGATGCCCAGAGAACAAGAAGAATAAAGAGATTGACCAAGTGTGGTGCAACAACTGCAAAGAACCAGGCCATTATGTAGCCACTTATCCACAAGAACAACGCAAAGAACTCAAGGACATTCTTCGGGACATTATGCAAGCAACTGTCCAGAAAGGATGAAGAACAAGTTGAACAAGCCTATGGAGAAACTCAACCTTGGCCCATGAGTCAAGCCTGGAAACAAGGGAATCAATGCATAAGTTTACTTAGAGAAATTTTTCCCAGGATCTCAAGAAGGACAAGATGCAATTTTTTTTTGTTTAAAAATTTTTAAGGGTGGTAGTACCCTAGTTGTTTTGAACTTGCTTGTAACCCCAGCCTTCCCAAATCTCGGGACGAGATTTATTTTAAGGATAGTAGCCTGTCACATCCCAAGATTTTCCAAATCTTGTAATGTGAAAATAAATGAATAAAATAAAACTTTGTTGATTTTCAGAGCCAGAAGAAACTTTTTGAGTTTAAATGGAACCTCAAACCCATTTGAATTAAATAAAATCCTAAAGGAATTTAATGAGTTAAGCATATAATTAAAGGAAATTAAAAATGTTTTGGAATTACTATTTTGGAATCATTTAATAATAGATTTGGTATTCAAAAGAAAAGATGAGTTTATAAAAAAAAGAATATTTTATAAATCCAAATTAAAACCTTGGCCAAGCTTTTGAATTAAAACATTTTATTTAAATAAAATTAGCAAAGATTTGTTTAAATAAATTAATAAGGATTTAATATCCAACTTTATTTAAATAAAAGGTTTTACCAATTTAATTGAAACTTATTAAATTATTTAAAATAAGTTTTCTAAATATTTGATATTCACAAATAAAACCTACTGAATGGTTTTGGCACTATACTAGTTTCAAAAATAAGGTTTTTAATAAAACAAATCCTATTTTTAATAATGAAGGTCTATTGTATTTAATTAATAAAGGACCCTTAAATAAAAGGATAATTTGTTTTAAACAAGTAATTCAAGTATCTTATATTTTCAAATAAAACCTACTGTTTTGGTTTTGAAAGTGTTGGAATTCAAATGAAGATTTTATTAAATAAACCAAACCATATTAAATAAATAAAGGACCCTTTTATTTATTTAATAAAGGGATCTTAAAATAATATGCTTATTTTGGTTTTGGTTCATGTTACAAAACAGAACTAATTTCAAAGTATTGTTTGAATCAAATTGAGTTTTTATTGATTGTTTGAAATTAAAAACACAAAACAGATATAGAAAAAGAAAAGGTTACATAATAAAAAAAATGGATTTGGACCCAGCCCAGCCGGCCAAGCCCAGGAAGCCCACCAACCAGCCCAGCTCCTTTCCCCGAAGAAAAACGATTCGCACGCAGTAACAGACCCGCACAGAGACTGACTGGTGGACCTCTCTCCCACTCTATTTCCCACTGACCAGCGGACCCCACTTCTCCAGCCCGTCTCCTTCCTCGCGGCGACCACGCCGGCCGTTTCTGCCATTGATGTCGCGCGTTAATTCGCAGTAATGCCGCAGTGATTCCGCGCAGCGACCTCGCCCTCTTAAGCGCCCACTCTCCCTCTCCATTTCCCCTCAAGTTTCTCCCTCTCTCTGCCCCGAGGCTGCCCAATTCGACTCGACACACTCCCAGCTCCGACCACCACATCACCCCGAGCCTCCCTGAGCACACTGACAGCTTCCCCACTCCCAGACGTTTCTCCCTATGCCCTTCATTCGACCGCGGGCGCCCCAGAACGTCGGCTACGTCAAGCTTCCGAACGCCGCCGCATCTGTCTTCAACTCCGGCAAGCACCCAGGTAGATTCCGACCGCCCCGTGCCTTCTCGTTCATGCACGTGACCTCTCCGTGACCTCCCGCACTTAACCATGCCCCTGTCTTGTCCTAGGACGATCTACAACGTCGCCTTCGACCGTGCACAGAACCACCCGACGCCGTTCTTTACTCCGGCGAGGAATTACTGCAGACCCTGAGCGCCTCGCGACCAACCGACCGCGCCCCGAGCATCACCTCGTCCTCGCGATCACGGTGAGCATTCTCACCTCGTACTTTGCTTCCTAGAACCGCCGATAGCCGCAGCCAGACCGTCGCCGCCGCGCGCAGCTGTAACACCCTCAGAATCGGACCTATGCAAGTTTGAGCAAAATTCGCCAAACCCGCATAGAAACGATTCAAAGGTGCCCACCAGGCACTTTCGTGCGGGTGGAAAAGGAAGTAATAACATTACACAACAGTCCTTGATGGGACCCACAGAACAGATATATATAACAGCGACTCAGAGAGTCAAGAATACAGATATAATATACAAAGATTCAAATCACCTTGAAAACGATAGAGCGTCCAGCTACGGACAAGATGCAAATGGGGCTAAGAGCCTTGAAGAATAACCAATGGCGTCCATAACCCTGCCCAGGCCAAGCCGGAAGGGTAACCCTGCTAACGACGTCGATCTCACACCTGCTTAAACAAAAGGGGTGCCGACAAAAGGGCAAAGGAAAAAGAGGGAGCGTCAGTACTGAGGCCAGTACACGGCGAGGCTAGAATTCGGTGGTCCTCGCCTACATAGGTATGGTGGACTGATCGGCAGCGGCAGCATGCACTAAAAAACCTGTAGAGACTCGATACAACTGGCGGATATCAGAGAGGGATAAGAATGACCTAACCGGATCCAACCTGAAGCTATCACCAAACAAACCCATCCTGGTGTTTCCCCCTCGAGACCAAACGAGGAAGTCAACCGAGGAACTCACACAGTTGGCAGCTTTATTTATTCAGTTATTGTTGCAGCAATTACTAGTCAAGTATAGATATTCATCCTGTTAAATTAAGCAGTGGGCACTTTTAATTAACCATTCCGTTATAGTTGCGACTCTTACTAATCAGATACAATTAGCATGAGATAACCCAAAACCCAACAGTTGTTGATACTTTTATTCAGCCATTCCGTTGTAGTTGCCATACTTACTAGTCAGGTACAATGGTCGCAAGCGACACTCCAAACAAGCAATGGTGGGCAGTATTATTTAGCCATTCCATTATAGTGAAGCTGATTACTAGTCATTATAAAGGTAAATTTATAGCAATAAACTTTAGTTATGCTTGTCTATGATCGAGATACTGTGCTCCAAGTCGTCCATATCCGCGGACACGGCTTTCAGAAAGTTTTAACCCGGCCGGGGTGCACAAATAGCAACACACACACGATCAACCTCGGAAAAACCAAATCAAAACCCAACGAGGTCTTCACGACAGAGCAATCACAAGATTCAGAAATATTTCAGGGGGCCACCCCATTGAGTAGACCCGCAACGAAGTAAGCAAGCTCCGAGACGGACTCAAGGTTAGCGCCAATGGCTGTAAGCGACTGGGAACCCGAAAACTCAGGGTGTCGATACCGCATAATCACTCCGCTTACCTAAACAGTACAGTGTGCTATCTGTCGCACAATTTAAATAAAGCAGTAGCATGGCATAAGTACAGGATCGTAAATAAAACCTCAAACTAGTTGTGGCCCCAAGAAATAAGACGGAATCAAGCTCTGGCTAAGGGGGGCCCATACTCCCCATATGTGGATAGCGCGATAAATCAAGGAACAGGTATCAAGTACTCGGGGTCCTACGGGACACAAGTGGGCGTTCGGAAACCAAATATTATCTATCACCCACCGATGCCTCTGCTTATTTCAATTTTAGTTGTTAAACAGGAATTAAAGTGAGCGATAAGTAAACCATGATCATATCCAACATCAACATGCGGCAATACATCAACAACTGTGGCACTTGCCGACACGCAACAGCACTTGAGCAAGCGACTACGACGCGCAAGTCCAACTATCTACCAAACAATAGGTAATAGGATGTGTCCGAGGCAATATAGGGCTGCAGGGGATATCACGGGTACGGAAACTAGAGCATCGCAACACAGATAGCAATAGATCAACAGGAGGGAAGTAAATACTATAAAAGTAAGATAGGTAGAAAGGGGAAGATGCTCGCCTGAAAACATTGTCGAAGGTTCAACCGAAGATCGGGGCGAAGCTCACATCAACTCAACGGCCTTATCCGCGAAGAAGCAAAACACTAGAAGAAACACCGGATGCAATATTTAATACAACGGCAGAAGATCGGCATGATGCATGTATGATGTATGGCATGGCAAAGACGCGATGCGATTAGGTCATATTAAGTGGAACCGGGGTCCCGACAATTAATTAAATGGTTCAAGTTATTTAGAAACCCCGCAATTTAAATGTTGTTTAGCAAGGCAGAATATATCACCGGTTCGCTACACAAGGTTAAATGAGGCCAATATGAGACTAGATTTGCCCGCATATGGGCCCCATATCTAATTACTAGGTGAATCGGCATAAGGCCCCCAAACCACAGAAAATGCATGCGAGTATGACAATTCATTATGCAACAAGTTGTTGTTATGTTATAAAATAGGGTTTCGGGAAGGGGTTCACACATTGAGGGGTCTCGACGATCTTGGGGTTCCAGGGTTCGGGTTCAGGGTCCAGGGTTCGACGGGTCGGTCTCGGCGGAAGCGTTCTCGGATATCGGAGGTAGGTCTTGTCGCGTCCGGGGTCTTCGGGTCATGTCGACGGTCATGGCGTTCGGGATGAAGCACTGGTCGCACTGGGGTCTCGGTGTCCGGGGTGAAGCACTCGGCGTCCTACGGTTCCACGTCGACGGCCATGGTTCCCTCGATGGAGAACTCGGTGTGTCCGTGTCGGGGTTCTTGTCGGGGTTCTCGGCTTCGAGCGCCGGGCGTCGGTAGATCTTGGCGATTTCATGGGTCTTCGGGTTCGGCCCTTGGCGTCATGGTGGTCGATGACGAACTTGTCGGATGGCATGTTCTTCGGAAGATCTTGGCGTTCTAAATTGAGGTTGTCGGGTGTCGGTGTCGGACTCGGGTGTGGCGTCGATGGTCTTGCGTGGCCCGATGGTTCCACGTAGGAGATCTCCGGGTACCGCGGCGGAGTTCTCGGGTTGCACAAACTCTACAACGTCTCCACCAATCTTCCACCCCTGCACCTTATCTCCAAAACGGCACCTCTTTGCAAAACCACCATAGCACCAAAATACCACACGCATACAGTACAGGTGCTACCCGGGTACGGTAAGCAGAGGTGCAGGAGGTCCCGGCGTCGCATCCAACAGCCGACGGAGGGGCGAGGTTGGTGGTCGACGGCGAGCGCCAGGGGAAGGAAGGCGGGGCCCGCAGGGTTGGTCTCGGTGAACTGCAGAGCACACGGACGGCTCGCGGCGAGGAGGATGCAGGCCGACGGGGATGGAGCTCTGTGGCGCTCCTGACGTGGGGCCCGCGGAGGACAAGGCCGGCGGGGAGGAGCGGCTCAGCGGGCGCGGCGAGGAGGCGTCGCAGAGGCAGCCGAAGGCGGGGCGGGGCGGAGCCGCGACGACGGGAGGCGAGCCTGGCGCGGGTGACGGCGAGGAAGGCTGCCTGCGGGGCCGGGGCGGACGGAGAAGGGGCGGCGGCGACCAGAGGGGGGCGGCGGCCGCGGCGGAGCTCGGAGGAGGGGCGGCCGCGGAGGACCTGGCGAAGGCGCGGCGGTCGTCGGCATATCGGCGCTGGCTGCGGGGCCGAAGGAGATGGAGGCGGTGGGCCGAGGGGAGGAGCTGGGCGACGGTGCGCGTGGGGGTGCGAGGCCGGCGAAGCGGGAGCCGCGGCGGCGGAGCGGCGGGGTGAGGGGACGGGGCCAGGCGGCGAGGTTGGTGAGGGGCGATGAGGGAGCGACGGTGCGGCAAGCGGGGCGAGATAGGGAGACCGGCGGCGAGGGGGGAGCGGTGGCCGGCGGCGGGGCAGGGGTCGCCGGCGCGGCGGCAGAGAGCAAGCGCGCGGGGAGAGAGAAGAGGCTGGAGGAGGAAGGAGATGGTGGGGGACGGGGCGTGTTGGGGCGCGTGCGTGGGCGGGTCCCGGGGCGCGCCAGGGGGTTGCGTTGTGTTGTGGTGGCTGCGTGGGTGTGTGGGTGTGTGGGTGTGTGTGTCCCAGGTGGAGAGAGAGGAGAGAGAGGGGGGGCAGGTGGCAGTTGGGGATTGGGTGAGGGAGAGGGAGGGGTGAGGTGGCACGACGGGATTGGCCGGAGTGAGGTGGAGGCTGGTGGGTAGCTAAGGACAGAGTAAGAAAAGGATTTTCAGGTTGGACCGTTTAAATTCTGGGGGTGGTCGTTCGGGTCAATCGGCCCGTTCGACTGCCCCTATTAAAAATAATATAATTTTTATTTATTCAAACAAGGCTTTTGCAAACTGATACCAGGCAAAACAAAATATTCCGGCGACCCGGATTTTTTGGCGTTTGAATAAAGACGAGGCGTTTGGAAAACAAATCGGGCTTTGCAAAAATAGTTTTATGCAAACAATGCATGATGATGACGATGCAATGCACAAATTCAACGCGATTTTCTAGTAGTGGTTTTGCGGGATGCCACAATTCGACACCACTAACAATGGATCTCGCCCTCGAGATCCGCCTCATGGTACCGGAAGGAAGGTCGGCGATCGGCGGCTTCTCGCGCTTCGTGTAGATCCTCGCGACACCACTAACAAGAGGTCGTTGTCCGTGATCGTCGAGGGAACTCTCCGGAACAAAAAGGTCGAAGGTAGAGGTATCCACAAATAAAGCCACCTCTAACTTCCGTGGACGGAGTAAAATCGCTGGATCCACTGATTCGATGTACAAGAGCGAATGATAAGAGTAGTGGTATGGTAGCTACTCCATCCCGCACTCAAACCATTACTCGGCACACGAATAGGCGGATTATGCAACCAACTCTCGGAATCAGACTGAAGATCTCGTCAAGCGAGGTTCGGAACAACGGAGTGATGCAGACTCTGCATCGGAGCTGGCGTAGATGATGTCGTCGCGTCGGAAAACACCGGAATGCACAAACAAGGAACAAGGAATGGTAACACCGTAGACGGATTCCTCAGGCAGCTTGATCACCGGATGGTAGAACACCGTTATCTTAGGAGGAAGCGAAACCCTGAAGGTACGACGGAAAACCCAACCACGAGAAAATCCTGGACTCGAAGAAAGAGACGAGAGCGGATCCCAAAACACGTCGAGATAAGAGGAGAATAGCAGAGGGGTAAGGAGTAAAATCAGACCTAATCAGAACTATCCAACCGATTTTGCAAAAATAGTTTTGACACTCTACTTCGGCCGTTAGCTAGGTTATCCTACAGGCTGGACTTGTGGGGTATCGCAACTGCTGAGCTCTGATACCACTCTGTAACACCCTCAGAATCGGACCTATGCAAGTTTGAGCAAAATTCGCCAAACCCGCATAGAAACGATTCAAAGGTGCCCACCAGGCACTTTCGTGCGGGTGGAAAACGAAGTAATAACATTACACAACAGTCCTCGATGGAACCCACAGAACAGATATATATAACAGCGACTCAGAGAGTCAAGAATACAGATATAATATACAAAGATTCAAATCACCTTGAAAACAATAGAGCGTCCAGCTACGGATAAGATGCAAATGGGGCTAAGAGCCGTGAAGAATAACCAATGGCGTCCATAACCCTGCCCAGGCCAAGCCGGAAGGGTAACCCTGCTAACGACGTCGATCTCACACCTGCTTAAACAAAAGGGGTGCCGACAAAAGGGCAAAGGAAAAAGAGGGAGCGTCAGTACTGATGCCAGTACACGGCGAGGCTAGAATTCGGCGGTCCTCGCCTACATAGGTATGGTGGACTGAGCGGCAGCGGCAGCATGCACTAAACAACCTATAGAGACTCGATACAACTGGCGGATATCAGAGAGGGATAAGAATGACCTAACCGGATCCAACCTGAAGCTATCACCAAACAAACCCATCCTGGTGTTTCCCCCTCGAGACCAAACGAGGAAGTCAACCGAGGAACTCACACAGTTGGCAGCTTTATTTATTCAGTTATTGTTGCAGCAATTACTAGTCAAGTATAGATATTCATCCTGTTAAATTAAGCAGTGGGCACTTTTAATTAACCATTCCGTTATAGTTGCGACTCTTACTAATCAGATACAATTAGCATGAGATAACCCAAAACCCAACAGTTGTTGATACTTTTATTCAGCCATTCCGTTGTAGTTGCCATACTTACTAGTCAGGTACAATGGTCGCAAGCGACACTCCAAACAAGCAATGGTGGGCAGTATTATTTAGCCATTCCATTATAGTGAAGCTGATTACTAGTCATTATAAAGGTAAATTTATAGCAATAAACTTTAGTTATGCTTGTCTATGATCGAGATACTGTGCTCCAAGTCGTCCATATCCGCGGACACGGCTTTCAGAAAGTTTTAACCCGGCCGAGGTGCACAAATAGCAACACACACACGATCAACCTTGGAAAAACCAAATCAAAACCCAACGAGGTCTTCACGACAGAGCAATCACAAGATTCAGAAATATTTCAGGGGGCCACCCCATTGAGTAGACCCGCAACGAAGTAAGCAAGCTCCGAGACGAACTCAAGGTTAGCGCCAATGGCTGTAAGCGACTGGGAACCCGAAAACTCGAGGTGTCGATACCGCGTAATCACTCCGCTTACCTAAACAGTACAGTGTGCTATCTGTCGCACAATTTAAATAAAGCAGTAGCATGGCATAAGTACAGGATCGTAAATAAAACCTCAAACTAGTTGTGGCCCCAAGAAATAAGACGGAATCAAGCTCTGGCTAAGGGGGGCCCATACTCCCCATATGTGGATAGCGCGATAAATCAAGGAACAGGTATCAAGTACTCGGGGTCCTACGGGACACAAGTGGGCGTTCGGAAACCAAATATTATCTATCACCCACCGATGCCTCTGCTTATTTCAATTTTAGTTGTTAAACAGGAATTAAAGTGAGCGATAAGTAAACCATGATCATATCCAACATCAACATGCGGCAATACATCAACAACTGTGGCACTTGCCGACACGCAACAGCACTTGAGCAAGCGACTACGACGCGCAAGTCCAACTATCTACCAAACAATAGGTAATAGGATGTGTCCGAGGCAATATAGGGCTGCAGGGGATATCACGGGTACGGAAACTAGAGCATCGCAACACAGATAGCAATAGATCAACAGGAGGGAAGTAAATACTATAAAAGTAAGATAGGTAGAAAGGGGAAGATGCTCGCCTGAAAACATTGTCGAAGGTTCAACCGAAGATCGGGGCGAAGCTCACATCAACTCAACGGCCTTATCCGCGAAGAAGCAAAACACTAGAAGAAACACCGGATGCAATATTTAATACAACGGCAGAAGATCGGCATGATGCATGTATGATGTATGGCATGGCAAAGACGCGATGCGATTAGTTCATATTAAGTGGAACCGGGGTCCCGACAATTAATTAAATGGTTCAAGTTATTTAGAAACCCCGCAATTTAAATGTTGTTTAGCAAGGCAGAATATATCACCGGTTCGCTACACAAGGTTAAATGAGGCTAATATGAGACTAGATTTGCCCGCATATGAGCCCCATATCTAATTACTAGGTGAATCGGCATAAGGCCCCCAAACCACAGAAAATGCATGCGAGTATGACAATTCATTATGCAACAAGTTGTTGTTACGTTATAAAATAGGGTTTCGGGAAGGGGTTCACACATTGAGGGGTCTTGACGATCTTGGGGTTCCAGGGTTCGGGTTCAGGGTCCAGGGTTCGACGGGTCGGTCTCGGCGGAAGCGTTCTCGGATATCGGAGGTAGGTCTTGTCGCGTCCGGGTTCTTCGGGTCATGTCGACGGTCATGGCGTTCGGGATGAAGCACTGGTCGCACTGGGGTCTCGGTGTCCGGGGTGAAGCACTCGGCGTCCTACGGTTCCACGTCGACGGCCATGGTTCCCTCAATGGAGAATTCGGTGTGTCCGTGTCGGGGTTCTTGTCGGGGTTCTCGGCTTCGAGCGCCGGGCGTCGGTAGATCTTGGCGATTTCATGGGTCTTCGGGTTCGGCCCTTGGCGTCATGGTGGTCGATGACGAACTTGTCGGATGGCATGTTCTTCGGAAGATCTTGGCGTTCTAAGTTGAGGTTGTCGGGTGTCGGTGCCGGACTCGGGTGTGGCGTCGATGGTCTTGCGTGGCCCGATGGTTCCACGTAGGAGATCTCCGGGTACCGCGGCGGAGTTCTCGGGTTGCACAAACTCTACAACGTCTCCACCAATCTTCCACCCCTGCACCTTATCTCCAAAACGGCACCTCTTTGCAAAACCACCATAGCACCAAAATACCACACGCATACAGTACAGGTGCTACCCGGGTACGGTAAGCAGAGGTGCAGGAGGTCCCGGCGTCGCATCCAACAGCCGACGGAGGGGCGAGGTTGGTGGTCGACGGCGAGCGCCAGGGGAAGGAAGGCGGGGCCCGCAGGGTTGGTCTCGGCGAACTGCAGAACACACGGACGGCTCGCGGCGAGGAGGATGCAGGCCGACGGGGATGGAGCTCTGCGGCACTCCTGACGTGGGGCCCGTGGAGGACAAGGCCGGCGGGGAGGAGCGGCTCAGCGGGCGCGGCGAGGAGGCGTCGCAGAGGCGGCCGAAGGCGGGGCGGGGCGGAGCCGCGGCGACGGGAGGCGAGCCTGGCGCGGGTGACGGCGAGGAAGGTTGCCTGCGGGGCCGGGGCGGACGGAGAAGGGGCGGCGGCGACCAGAGGGGGGCGGCGGCCGCGGCGGAGCTCGGAGGAGGGGCGGCCGCGGAGGACCTGGCGGAGGCGCGGCGGTCGTCGGCGCATCGGCGCTGGCTGCGGGGCCGAAGGAGATGGAGGCGGTGGGCCGAGGGGAGGAGCTGGGCAACGGTGCGCGTGGGGGTGCGAGGCCGGCGAAGCGGGAGCCGCGGCGGCGGAGCGGCGGGGTGAGGGGACGGGGCCAGGCGGCGAGGTTGGTGAGGGGCGGTGAGGGAGCGACGGTGCGGCGAGCGGGGGGCGAGATAGGGAGACCGGCGGCGAGGGGGGAGCAGTGGCCGGCGGCGGGGCAGGGGGTCGCCGGCGCGGCGGCAGAGAGCAAGCGCGCGGGGAGAGAGAAGAGGCTGGAGGAGGAAGGAGATGGTGGGGGACGGGGCGTGTTGGGGCGCGTGCATGGGCGGGTCCCGGGGCGCGCCAGGGGGTTGCGTTGTGTGGTGGTGGCTGCGTGGGTGTGTGGGTGTGTGGGTGTGTGTGTCCCAGGTGGAGAGAGAGGAGAGAGAGGGGGGCAGGTGGCAGTTGGGGATTGGGTGAGGGAGAGGGAGGGGTGAGGTGGCACGACGGGATTGGCCGGAGTGAGGTGGAGGCTGGTGGGTAGCTAAGGACAGAGTAAGAAAAGGATTTTCAGGTTGGACCGTTTAAATTCTGGGGGTGGTCGTTCGGGTCAATCGGCCCGTTCGACTGCCCCTATTAAAAATAATATAATTTTTATTTATTCAAACAAGGCTTTTGCAAACTGATACCGGGCAAAACAAAATATTCCGGCGACC
Source organism: Avena atlantica (assembly GCA_910589765.1). NCBI lineage: Eukaryota > Viridiplantae > Streptophyta > Magnoliopsida > Poales > Poaceae > Avena > Avena atlantica. The sequence goes on from OU342735.1 coordinate 420,637,351, forward strand.
CGGATTTTTTGGCGTTTGAATAAAGACGAGGCGTTTGGAAAACAAATCGGGCTTTGCAAAAATAGTTTTATGCAAACAATGCATGATGATGACGATGCAATGCACAAATTCAACGCGATTTTCTAGTAGTGGTTTTGCGGGATGCCACAGTAGCCGCCGAGCGCCGCCGGAATTTGGCAAGCGTGTTAGTGACCGTTAGATTTAGATCTAACGTTTAGGAAAGAAAGTGAGCGAAGGGGTATCGAGCAACCAGTGCCGTGCGATCCCACTTAGATCCAACGATCCAGAGAGATCAATCCGTCCGAACCGGTATCGTCCTATTAAAACATGACGCGTGGTCAGCTAGTGTTTAAAAACAGATTTTTGAATCAGAATTATTTGCAAACTTCAAACCTTTGTAACTTTCAAACCACACGTCCAAAAATTACAAATTTTATGTCGTTGGATTTAGGAGAACAAGCCCTAGCCAACCATGGCCTTAGTTTAGAAAATAGTATCTGTTAGCTTGTTTGAATTTGTAGAAACATTTGTGTACTTGTTTAGAGTAGAAAAATTGTTTAAAATTGATTTTAGAATTAAATCTTTTGCAAAATGGGTTGTAGTGACCTTATTGACCCTAGGAACCAACCCATGGTTTTGAAAATAAAATTGGAAAAAAAATTAAAAATGGATTAATTGAATTAGTCTATTTCTAGCCAAGTAAAAAATAATGGTTATTATGAAAAAAAGATTTGGAAATAAAACTTTGAGAAAATATTTTGATTCAAAGCTACTGACCCAAAACAACAAATCTTGAGAGTTAGAAACTTTTGGTGAAAAACTTAAAGGTTTTAGATTTAATAAAACTATTTTCCACCACATAAAATGTTGAATGGGTTTTAAAATACATTTTAAGCAAAAACCCTCTAACTAATGACTTTGCCATTTTGTTAAATGACCAATTTGGACCTTACAAAGTTTATAAACCTAGTAGATACCACCCTTGCATTAGAACCCTCCTTTGCATGGCTTAGGTTCCATTGCTTTGTGAGTGTGAAATTGTTTGTTTAACCTTGGTTTGGAATGTTAGTTGATTTTGTGTTTTGCTTGATTGACTTGTAGTGAATTTAGCAAAGTGTGAGACTAGTAAGATCAAGGAGTGAACCACCATTCTCTTCCAAAAAGGCAAGTGACACTATCATCCAAATTCCTACTATTTTCATTATACTTAGTGGATTTTGAAACATGCATGAAAGTACTTTTATACTTAAGCTATGCTAATCCTAATAGGATTCCCTATACACTCCTTAGTGAAAATAATGTCATTATACATGCTTAGCCATGCTTTATTTTGAAAAGAGATACATGTTGAGATTTTACAAAGATTGAGAAAAGGACTTGTGTTTTACATAATAAAACAAGGACTCAATGAACCACCTAGGTGGAGGATACTTGAAGTTTTGGAGAAGGTGGCAACAAAAGGAACCATGTCTATGGCAATCACTTTGTGTTGTGCTCCAAATGAAACCACCTAGGAAACTTAGAGATTGAACATGTTTCTCCAATTGTGGCTTTCGTGTGCAACCACATGCTATTATGGCTCTGGCTTAGTCAACTACAATAGGAATACCCATACATTGTCTTTAGTTACCGGACATGGGATCTGGAATGCTTCATGGGGGCTGAAGACAAGCTAGCAATGATGTATGGGAGGACCTTTTGGAAAGACTTCGTCACATTCTCAGTCTGCCAGTACTCCATCTTGGTGAGCACTAATCCAGTAGGCCACTGGTGGCAACAAGATGGGATTGTGTCATGTGGGTAAAGTGTAGTCCTTCTGCAGAAGTTAATAAAATCTAAGTACTTAGCCGTGTCTCCGGTTATGGACAATACTGAGCAACTAAAGTTTGAACCATGGGAGATCTCGACATTCCAACTTCTAATATAAAAACTTGATGCACTTGGGGGTACCAAGGAATTCAAAGAGATTTTGATAAGCTTGTTGCACTTGGGGTTACCAAGGTGCTCAAGAGCATGATGTACTTGGGGTTACCAAGTAACTCATGAGATTTGATAAAAACTTGATGCACTTGGGGTTACCAAGTAGCTCAAGGGATTTTTGACAAGGACTTGAACACTTGAGTTTCTACCAAGGAGTTCAAGGAACTTGGAAAAGTTATTTGACAAAGGATCAAAACCATTTTGAAAAGATAGGATAAGTATTACTTTATGCAAATAAGCCTTAAACTCTACTCAGCCAAATATGCATGTAATGATGAGATCCACTCATAATATACAAAGTAGAGAAACTTGCCAATACAATTCAAATGTATTGACCCTTGTGGCTGTAACTTGTAATGTTGCAGGTTTGATTGATTTTAGTGAAGATTGTGTGATTAGGATTACAAAGTCTACAACCAACATCTGCCTGTGGCACTTTGAAGATGAAGGACCCATGATTATAATTATTCCGCTGCAATGTAATGTAATAGCCAAATGAGCTATGTTTGATGTAATAAACTTATGTTATTCCTGGTTATAAAGTTATGTTATGACCTTTGTATCTTGATATTACATCTTAACTATGGATGCTAGCTATTGATCCAGGGACTAGCATTGTAAAACACAGGAGGGATCTATCTTATTAAAGATTGGGACCTCTACAGATGGTATCAGAGCATTGTGTTGCCTGTAAGATTTGTAAACCCTAAGATTGGACAAAAACCCTTAGAAAAATAGGAATTGTATTTGTTCCAAAAACTTATTTACAAAAACACTTGTAAACTCTTCCCTCAACCATTTTGGCTTCAACTCTACATCTCTTCTAATTCAACTTGATGGAAAAACCTACCCATGACCAAGGACCACACTATGTGCAAAGGACTTCCTCAACATCTTCAACTCTAATGACTTCAACATCTTCAACTCTAATGACTTCAACATCTTCAGCATGTTCTCCAAGGACTTCCAACTTGGATACCACTAAGGACTACAAGTGAAACAAGGATTCATTGCTCAAGATTTAGAGACTGAGGGAATGCAAAATAAGAAGAAACCATCAACAACTTTGAAGTATTGTGACCAAAGGTTTTTCTCAAGGAAACCAGGATCACATGCAAGAAGGATCAACCAAGAAGGATGGAAGTATCACAAGTAAACCATATAGATGGACCACCATAATTTTGTAGGGTTCGCAGCATAGAAAACAAAAATTTTCCTACGATGTGAACTATATACCAAGATCCATCTACTAGATACAAACAACGGGCGGATGTATATCCGTAGAGAACATACCCTTGAAGACCGACAAAGCTTAACGAGTTCAACTCGTGGTTGATGTAGACGATCTCTTGCCGATCTCAAGATCGAGAGGAAGTCCTAACGCCGCAAATCAGCAGCGCATCCGTGCTCGCACACACGTTCGAGGCACCGAGCAACCTCCGCCTCCTCGCTCCAGCGATGCAGCGGAAGCACAACTCTTTCTTGCCGAATAGCCACCGGGAACATGTATCTCGCTAGTCCGAGACCATGGGGGATAAATTCTAGAGGGGGAGAGAGATCCTTCACGAGGAGGTGTGAGAGACAAGTGAGGAGGGGGGCTCCTTTTATAGGAGGAGGGGGGGCACCCAAGGGGGTGGCCGCCGGCCATGGGGGATGCCCTCTCCCCTCCTTCATTCATGTGGGTGGACACTCCACTCACAAAATGCCCTTTAAATTTCCTCCACTCAAAAGTCCACTCAAATTCCCATTAAATTTCCACCAAATTTAATGCAAACTCTCATTAAATAAAACTCTTTTATTTTATTCAGAATTTTTTCAATTACTTTAATGACAAACATTCACAAATAACCCCTTGCTAGAATTCTATTTCACATGCATAACCACTTTATGCAATTTCACCCGAAAACCTGTTTCGGTATCTAGTGAAATAAATTCCTGCGCTTGTTCATTCTTTCGGCATGAAACATTTGCTCCAATTGGATGTCGGTGTCTCTTAAGTGTGTCACCCTACGGTTCGTGAATAATGCGGACATGATCGAGACCCCTCTCGGATCAATAATCAGAAGCGGGATCTGGAGACCCATACTGACTCCCACACATTCAACGATGACTTTCTTGTGATCATCGGAACCTTTTACGCTAGTATCTTAATCCCTTTGTTTCACGATATATTACATGTCCGAGATTCGATCATCGGTATCTCCACACCTAGTTTGATCTCGTTACCGACATGCACTCTTTTCTCGTTCCTGTGATATAACATTCTAGTGATCAAATCACTTGCTTGCAAGCTAATCAATGTGATATCACCGAGAGGGCCCAGAGTATATCTATCTGTCATCGGGATGAACAAATTACACTCTCGATCCATGAGCCTCAACATAACACTTTATTAGTTCTGAATCCATCTTTATAATCACCCTGTTACGGTGTGACGTTTGATGTTATCAAGAAACTCTTCCGGTGTTAGTGATTGACATGATCTCATGGTCTAAGGATTAGGATCACTTCGTAAGTTGTTATAGCAATATAAACTCAATGACTTTGATCGTAATGCTATACTTCGGATGAATGTTCATCACACCATTACACTAATGTTGTGATCCCGTTATTAACAACATCCAATGTCCATGATCAGGAAACCTTGATCATCTTGTTAATCAACGAGCTAGTTTATGAGAGAGGCATAACTAGGAACTTTCTGTTTGTTTATTAAACACACATGTATTAACGTTTCCGTATTAATACAATTATAGCATGCAAAATAAACATCTATCATATACTTGGAATACACATAATAAACACTTTATTATTGCCTCTCACGGCATATTCCCTTCAGTCTCCCACTTGCACTAGAGACAATAATCTAGTTACATAGTGATAAATCTAACACCCATTGAGTTCTGGTGTTGATCATGTTTTGCTCTAGGGAGAGTTTTAGTCAACGGATCTGCTACATTGAGATCCGTATGTACTTTACAAATCTTTATATCTCCATCCTTGACATGCTCGCGGATGGAGTGAAACCGGCGCTTAATATGCTTGGAATGCTTGTGAGACCTTGGCTCTTTGGCATTGGAAATGGCACCATTGTTGTCACAATAGATCACCATTGGGTCCAATGCGTTTGCCACCACTCCTAGTTCGGATATGAACTCCTTCATCCAAACTGCTTCCTGAGCCGCTTCTGAAGCAGCAACATATTCGGCCTCCGCTGTTGATCCCGCTACCACAGGTTGTTTGGAGCTCCTCCAACTAACCGCTCCGCCATTCATGAGAAATACGTATCCGGATTGAGACTTAGAGTCATCCGGATCGGTGTCAAAGCTAGCGTCGACATAACACTTAGCGACGAGCTCTTCTTCACCTCCGTATACAAGAAACATATCCTTAGTTCTTCGTAAGTACTTAAGGATATTCTTGACCGCTATCCAGTGTTCCGAACCTGGATCCGATTGGTACCTACTAGTCAAACTAATAGCATGTGCCACATCCGGTCTTGTACATAGCATGGCGTACATTATAGAGCCTATGGCTGAAGCATAGGGGACTTTGTCCATTATCTCTCTTTCTTCCGCCGAAGCCGGACTTTGAGTCTTACTCAATGTCTTGCCTTGCAACATAGGTAAGAACCCCTTCTTACTTCCGTCCATTTTAAACTTCTTTAAAATCTTATCAAGGTATGTACTTTGCGATAGCCCTATTAGGCGCCTAGATCTATCTCTATAGATCTTTATGCCTAATATGTATGACGCTTCACCTAGGTCCTTCATTGAAAATTTGATGTTTAGATAACTTTTAACACTGTTTAAAAGATCTATATCATTTCCGATCAATAATATGTCATCCACATATAATATCAGAAATGCCACATTGCTCCCACTCACTTTCTTGTAAATACAAGCTTCTCCATAAGTTTGGACAAATCCAAACTCTTTGATCACCTCATCAAAGCGGAGATTCCAACTTCGTGATGCTTGCTTCAATCCATAGATGGATCGCTGAAGCTTGCACACCTTGTTAGCATCCTTAGGATCGACAAAACCCTTTGGTTGTATCATATACAACTCTTCTTCAATATTCCCATTGAGAAACGCGGTTTTGACATCCATCTGCCATATCTCATAATCGAAATATGCAGCAATTGCTAACATAATCCTAACTGACTTTAGCATCGCTACGGGAGAGAAAGTCTCATCGTAGTCAACTCCTTGAATTTGTCGAAACCCCTTTGCGACAAGTCGAGCTTTATAGATGGTCACATTACCATCAGCATCAGTTTTCTTTTTGAAAATCCATTTGTTCTCCACGGCCTTTCGGTCGTGAGGTAGTTCCACCAAGTTCCAAACTTGATTTTCATACATGGATTCCATCTCGGATTTCATGGCTTCTAACCATTTGTTGGAATCCGGGCTCATCATCGCTTCTTCATACGTCACAGGGTCATCATTTTCATCAACCATGAAATTCATGACAGGATTTCCGTACAGCTCGGGAGCTGCACGCGTCCTGTTTGACCTGCGAGGTTCGGTATTACTCTCTTTCGGAGTTTCATGATCATTATCATTAGTTCCCTCTTCAACAGGTGGAGCCAACTCCGGAACAACTTCCGGCGCTGCGCTACTCGCCATACTTTGAAGAGAAGGTTCCACAACCTCTTCGAGTTCTACCTTCCGACTACTCACACCTTTCGCGAGAAACTCTTTCTCTAGAAAGGATCCATTCTTGGCAACAAAAACCTTGCCCTCGGATCTGTGATAGAAGGAATACCCAATAGTTTCTTTAGGGTATCCTATGAAGACGCATTTTTCCGCTTTGGGTTCGAGTTTATCCGGTTGAAGTTTCTTCACATAAACATCGCATCCCCAAACTTTAAGAAATGACAGCTTAGGTTTGTTTCCAAACCACAATTCATACGGTGTCTTTTCAACGGATTTAGATGGTGCCCGATTTAAAGTGAATGCAGCAGTTTCTAGTGCATATCCCCAAAATGACAACGGCAAGTCCGTCAGAGACATCATAGATCGAACCATATCTAATAAAGTACGATTACGACGTTCCGACACACCATTTCGCTGTGGTGTTCCGGCAGGTGTGAGTTGTGAAACAATTCCACACTTTTTCATGTGAGTGCTAAACTCGTAACTTAGATACTCACCTCCACGGTCGGACCGTAGAAATTTGATCTTTCTATTACGATGATTTTCCACTTCATTCTGAAATTCCTTGAACTTTTCAAAGGTTTCAGACTTGTGTTTCATCAAGTAGATATAACCGTATCTACTCAAATCATCCGTGAAAGTAACAAAATAACGATATCCACCTCGCGCCGACACACTCATTGGACCACATACATCAGAATGTATGATTTCCAATAAATCTGTCGCCCGTTCCATTGAACCGGAAAACGGCGTTCTAGTCATCTTGCCCATAAGGCATGGCTCACATGTATCAAATGATTCATAATCAAGTGATTCCAAAAGTCCATTCGAATGGAGCTTCTTCATGCGTTTAACGCCAATATGACCTAGACGGCAGTGCCACATATATGCGGATATATCATCATTAAGTTTAATCCTTTTAGCATCAACATTATGAATATGTGTAAAATTATCATCGAGATCTAATAGAAATAAACCATTAATCATCGGTGCATGACCATAAAAGATTTCATTCATATAAATGGAACAACCATTGTTCTCGGATTTAAATGAATAACCACTTCGCATCAAACACGATCCAGATACAATGTTCATGCTCAGTGCAGGCACCAGATAACATTTATTCAAGTTTATAACTAATCCCGACGGTAAGTGGAGAGGCAGCGTTCCGACGGCGATCACATCAACACTTGATCCATTGCCGACACGCATCTTGACCTCACCCCTTGCTAGCGGTCGCTTGTTCCGCAGCCCCTGATTCGAGTTACAAATATTAGCAACTGAACCGGTATCAAATACCCAGGTGCTACTGCGAGCACTAGTCAAGTACACATCAATAACATGTATATCATATATACCTTTGTTTGCCTTGCCGGCCTTCTTGTCTGCCAGATACTTGGGGCAGTTGCGCTTCCAATGGCCAGTCCCCTTACAATAGTAGCACTCGGAATCATACTTAGGTCCAACTCGGGGTTTCTTTTCAGGCGCGGCAACCGGCTTGCCGCCCTTACTTTCCTTCCATTTTCCCTTCTTGTCTTTCTTGAAACCAGTGTTCCTATTGATCATCAACACTTGATGTTCCTTTTTGATCTCCACTTCTGCAGTTTTAAGCATTGACAGAAGCTCGGGGAGAGACTTCTTCATGCCTTGCATATTATAGTTCATCACGAAGCTCTTATAGCTAGGTGGCAGAGACTGCAGAACACGATGGATGCCTAAGTCAATGGGAATCGATATTCCTAAGGACACAAGCTTATCGGCGTAACCCGACATCTTGAGTACATGCTCACTAATGGAGCTGTGCTCTTCCATCATGCAGCTAAAGAACTTTTCTGAAGCGTTATAGCTCTCTACAGAATAAAAAAAATGGATTTGGACCCAGCCCAGCCGGCCAAGCCCAGGAAGCCCACCAACCAGCCCAGCTCCTTTCCCCGAAGAAAAACGATTCGCACGCAGTAACAGACCCGCACAGAGACTGACTGGTGGACCTCTCTCCCACTCTATTTCCCACTGACCAGCGGACCCCACTTCTCCAGCCCGTCTCCTTTCTCGCGACGACCACGCCGGCCGTTTCTGCCGTTGATGCCGCGCGTTAATTCGCAGTAATGCCGCAGTGATTCCGCGCAGCGACCTCGCCCTCTTAAGCGCCCACTCTCCCTCTCCATTTCCCCTCAAGTTTCTCCCTCTCTCTGCCCCGAGGCTGCCCAATTCGACTCGACACACTCCCAGCTCCGACCACCGTCTCCGGCCGATTCCGGCCAAACCACATCACCCCGAGCCTCCCTGAGCACACTGACAGCTTCCCCACTCCCAGACGTTTCTCCCTGTGCCCTTCATTCGACCGCGGGCGCCCCAGAACGTCGGCTACGTCAAGCTTCCGAACGCCGTCGCGTCTGTCTTCAACTCCGGCAAGCACCCAGGTAGATTCCGACCGCCCCGTGCCTTCTCGTTCATGCACGTGACCTCCCGCACTTAACCATGCCCATGTCTTGTCCTAGGACGATCTACAACGTCGCCTTCGACCGTGGACAGAACCACCCGACGCTGTTCTTTACTCCGGCGAGGAATTACTGCAGACCCTGAGCGCCTCGCGACCAACCGACCGCGCCCCGAGCATCACCTCGTCCTCGCGATCACGGTGACCATTCTCACCTCGTACTTTGCTTCCTAGAACCGCCGATAGCCGCAGCCAGACCGTCGCCGCCGCGCGCAGCCGCCGAGCGCCGCCGGAATTTGGCAAGCGTGTTAGTGACTGTTAGATTTAGATCTAACGTTTAGGAAAGAAAGTGAGCAGAGGGGTATCGAGCAACCAGTGCCGTGCGATCCCACTTAGATCCAACGATCCCGAGAGATCAATCCGTCCGAACCGGTATCGGCCTATTAAAACATGACGCGTGGCCAGCTAGTGTTTAAAACAGATTTTTGAATCAGAATTATTTGCAAACTTCAAACCTTTTTAACTTTCAAACCACACGTCCAAAAATTACAAATTTTATGCCGTTGGATTCAGGAGAACAAGCCCTAGCCAACCATGGCCTTAGTTTAGAAAATAGTATTTGTTAGCTTGTTTGAATTTGCAGAAACATTTGTGTACTTGTTTAGAGTAGAAAATTGTTTAAAATTGATTTTAGAATTAAATCTTTTGCAAAATGGGTTGTAGTGACCTTATTGACCCTAGGAACTAACCCATGGTTTTGAAAATAAAATTGGAAAAAAATTAAAAATGTATTAATTGAATTAGTCTATTTCTAGCTAAGTAAAAAATAATGGTTATTATGAAAAAAAGATTTGGAAATAAAACTTTGAGAAAATATTTTGATTCAAAGCTACTGACCCAAAACAACAAATCTTGAGAGTTAGAAACTTTTGGTGAAAAACTTAAAGGTTTTAGATTTAATAAAACTATTTTCCACCACATAAAATGTTGAATGGGTTTTAAAATAGATTTTAAGCAAAAACCCTCTAACTAATGACTTTGCCATTTTGTTAAATGACCAATTTGGACCTTACAAAGTTTATAAACCTAGTAGAGACCACCCTTGCATTAGAACCCTCCTTTGCATGGCTTAGGTTCCATTGCTTTGTGAGTGTGAAATTGTTTGTTTAACCTTGGTTTGGAATGTTAGTTGATTTTGTGTTTTGCTTGATTGACTTGTAGTGAATTTAGCAAAGTGTGAGACTAGTAAGATCAAGGAGTGAACCACCATTCTCTTCCAAAAAGGCAAGTGACACTATCATCCAAATTCCTACTATTTTCATTATACTTAGTGGATTTTGAAACATGCATGAAAGTACTTTTATACTTAAGCTATGCTAATCCTAATAGGATTCCCTATACACTCCTTAGTGAAAATAATGTAATTGTACATGCTTAGCCATGCTTTATTTTGAAAAGAGATACATGTTGAGATTTTACAAAGATTGAGAAAAGGACTTGTGTTTTACATAATAAAACAAGGACTCAATGAACCACCTAGGTGGAGGATACTTGAAGTTTTCGAGAAGGTGGCAACAAAAGGAACCATGTCTATGGCAATCACTTTGTGTTGTGCTCCAAATGAAAACCACCTAGGAAACTTAGAGATTGAACATGTTTCTCCAATTGTGGCTTTCGTGTGCAACCACATGCTATTATGGCTCTGGCTTAGTCAACTACAATAGGAAGACCCATACATTGTCTTTAGTTACCGGACATGGGATCTGGAATGCTTCATGGGGGCTGAAGACAAGCTAGCAATGATGTATGGGAGGACCTTTTGGAAAGACTTCGTCACATTCTCAGTCTGCCAGTACTCCATCTTGGTGAGCACTAATCCAGTAGGCCACTGGTGGCAACAAGATGGGATTGTGTCATGTGGGTAAAGTGTAGTCCTTCTGCAGAAGTTAATAAAATCTAAGTACTTAGCCGTGTCTCCGGTTATGGACAATACTGAGCAACTAAAGTTTGAACCATGGGAGATCTCGACATTCCAACTTCTAATATAAAAACTTGATGCACTTGGGGGTACCAAGGAATTCAAAGAGATTTTGATAAGCTTGTTGCACTTGGGGTTACCAAGGTGCTCAAGAGCATGATGTACTTGGGGTTACCAAGTAACTCATGAGATTTGATAAAAACTTGATGCACTTGGGGTTACCAAGTAGCTCAAGGGATTTTTGACAAGGACTTGAACACTTGAGTTTCTACCAAGGAGTTCAAGGAACTTGGAAAAGTGATTTGACAAAGGATCAAAACCATTTTGAAAAGATAGGATAAGTATTACTTTATGGAAATAAGCCTTAAACTCTACTCAGCCAAATATGCATGTAATGATGAGATCCACTCATAATATACAAAGTAGAGAAACTTGCCAATACAATTCAAATGTATTGACCCTTGTGGTTGTAACTTGTAATGTTGCAGGTTTGATTGATTTTAGTGAAGATTGTGTGATTAGGATTACAAAGTCTACAACCAACATCTGCCTGTGGCACTTTGAAGATGAAGGACCCATGATTATAATTATTCCGCTGCAATGTAATGTAATAGCCAAATGAGCTATGTTTGATGTAATAAACTTATGTTATTCCTGGTTATAAAGTTATGTTATGACCTTTGTATCTTGATATTACATCTTAACTGTGGATGCTAGCTATTGATCCAGGGACTAGCATTATAAAACACAGGAGGGATCTATCTTATTAAAGATTGGGACCTCTACATAAACAAATGGCATGGTTGGGTAGGGCTTGTTCCACTGATTTCATTGATATAAAGTTTGCAAAATTTGGACGTGTGGAACTAAAGTTATGGATTTTACAAATTTGATCATCTAATAGATCAAATTCTGTTTTTTAAACAAACACTGGGACACGCGTCTTAATTCTATTCGTCCATACCGTTTCGGTTGGATCGAGCACTCTGGTGCGTTGGATATTAAACAGATCGTGCGGTGCAGAGCTATTCGTACCCCTTCGACCTAATCTAATCTTAGCCACTGGATGACGATCCAGCGGCGCATAGCAGCTTGACCAGTAACTGGCGGCGCTGCACGGCGGCGACTGGCGACGCGGCTCTGCTCGCGGTGGTTCTGGCGAAGCAGGAAGGAAGGGAGCGAGAGGAGATGCTCACAGGGTTCGCAAGGGTGTAGAGAAGCTCAACATGGTTATAATAATCCAAGGGGCGCGCGGAGTCGTTGTCAATCCTTCGCCGGAGTTTGCATCGTCGTCGGGTACATTCTGTCGTTTGACGGAGACAATGCTTGGAGGCACGCTAAGGAAAAAGGGGAGTACCGTTAGGTTCGCATGGGAATTGCGAGCATGTGAGGATCACAGTGAGGTGAAAGGGAGTTCTGGGCTCACCAGTAGATGTCGCCGGAGTCGATCCAGGAGGCGGCGATGCTCGGTGGTCGTTGTTGCCGACGTTGTGGTGCGCGTGTGGGTGAGCTGGCGATGCGGAAAGGTCCGCCAGGAGATTGGGATCACAGCTGCGTGCTCGAGGAGGTAAGAGGTGGCGTGGGGCTGCCGGAATCCTCGCTGGAGCATCGTCGGACAGTGGGCGGTGTGGAGAGGAATTGTCGCAGCCTGGTGGCTCCGGTGGGGTGGCGTCTGGGGGAAAAGAGAGAGAAGAGGGAGGCGATTAATACCGCGTGGTCACGGCGAGGGATTAACGCCGCATTAAGGCAAATTCAACCGGAGAAATCAATGGCAGCAACTGCTGGGCGAGTTCAACGCGAGGAGGAAGAAGATGACGTGGCGTGGGGCCGTCTGGCAGCGAGAGAGAGAGAGAGAAGGAGTGCGGGGTCCATCTGCCAGCGTCTGTGTGGGTCGTTTCGCGAGTGAGAAAATGTTTCGGGCAGGGGGAAGTAGGTGGGCTTGCTGGGCCTAGTTGGGCTGGCCGGCTGGGCTGTGTCCATTTCTATTTTTTTTTCCCTGAATGCTTTTTCTTTTTCTAATTCTATTTTCTGTTTTGACATTCAAACAACCAAAACAATCCAAACTTCCACCAAACTTTTGCATTTGAAATTGGTTCTGTTTAACAACATAAACCAAAGTTCCAAAATAAAAATATTTTGGTTCTTTTTAGGACCCATTAATAATTAAATAAATGGACCTTAGTTATTTGATTCAAATAGGGTTTGATTTATTTAGAAACTCTATTTGAAAATCTAAAATAATATCAAAAACAAATCAGTAGGTTTTATTTGAGAATATAAAATACTTGGAAAACTTATTTAAAATAATTTAATAAGTTTTAGTGTTTATTTAAAATGGGAAAAGCCTTTACTTTAATAAATTTGGTTTATTAATAAACACTCATTTTTATTTAAATAAACCTTTACTTTTTTAGTAAAAACAAAATATTTTATTTCAAAAGCTTGGCCAAGGTTTAATTTGGCTGTAAAATAGCCCTTATTTATATTTCTATCTTTTCATTTGAAAACCAAATCTTTTTATTTAAAAGATCCAAAAAATAGTAATTTTAAATATTTTGAAGTTTATTGTTTATTTATCTTTTTAAATCCCTTTAGGATTTTATTTGATCCAAATAGGTTTTGAAAGTTTCCAATTGGATTCAAAAAGTTTCTTCTCACCCTGAAAATCAACAAAGTTTTATTTTATTCATTTATTTTTCACATTACAAGATTTGGAAAATCTTGGGATGTGACAGGTCTCAATCAAAACTCCAAGTGGAGCAAGGATAATTTACCAGGCAGATAAGCACAGACATATCATGGTGGATCTGCAGTTGAATTCAATGAAGGAAGTTAAATTAGAAGAAATTCCTGTAGTTAATGAATTCCAAGATGTTTTCCCAACAGAATTACCAGGAATGCCACCAGACCAGGAGATAGAGTTCACCATTGACCTAATACTTGGTACAGCACCAATATCTCAGGCACCATATAAAATGGGACCCAAGGAGTTGAAAGAACTCAAGGAGCAAATTGATGAGTTAGCAAGAAAAGGATTTATACAGGAAAGTGTATCTCCATGGGGAACACCAGTAATCTTTGTGGATAAGAGAGATGGTGGAAGACGGATGTGTGGTGATTATAGAAATCTGAACAACGTGACGATCAAGAACAAGTATCCTTTACCAAGAATTCAAGATTTGTTTGATCAAGTGAAAGGAGCTGGAGTATTTTCAAAGATCGATTTAAGATCTGGATACCATCAAATAAAAATCAAGCCGGAAGATGTTCCAAAAACAACATTTGTCTCAATATATGGACAACATGAGTATCTGGTGGTACCATTTGGTTTGACCAATGCACCAGCAATATTCATGAATCTGATGAACAAGATCTTCATGCCATATTTGGATAAGTTTGTCATCGTCTTTATTGATGATATTCTGATATATTCCAAGGATAAGGAAGAGCATGCTAACCATTTGAGAATAGCATTGCAGACTTTAAGAGAACATAAGCTTTATGCTAAGTTCAGTAAGTGTGAGTTCTGGTAAGATGAGGTAGAATTCCACGGTCATGTGATCAGTAAGTATGGGATTGCTGTGAATCCATCTAAAGTCCAGTCGGTACTTGAGTGGACTGCACCGACCAATGTGAAGAAAATTCGAGGTTTCTTAGGAATGGCTGGTTATTATCGGAGATTCATTGAAGGTTTCTCCAAAATAGCCAGACCAATCACCAAATTATTAAGGAAGAATACACCATTCAAGTGGGATGAGAAGTGTAAAGCAAGTTTCCAAGAGTTGAAGACTAGATTAACCACAGCACCAATCTTAGCAGTTCCTGAGACAGGGAAGGATTTCACTGTATATTGTGATGCATCTAAAGAAGGTTTGGGTTGTGTGTTAATGCAAGATCGGAAAGTGATTGCTTATGGTTCAAGACAATTGAAACCACATGAAGTTAACTATCCAACTCATGATTTAGAGTTAGCCGTAGTAGTCTTTGCGCTGAAAGGATGGAGGCATTTTCTTTATGGAGCTAGATGTGAGTTATACACTGACCATAAAAGTTTCAAATATTTCTTCACTCAAAAGGAATTGAATATGAGACAGAAGCGTTGGTTGGAATTAATCAAGGATTATGATTTAACAATCAATTACACCCCAGGGAAAGCAAATGTTGTAGCAGATGCTTTAAGCATAAAGAGTGCAGCTATTCAGACAATCAATAGAGAGTTACCAAAATAATTACAACGGGACTTGGAAAGGTTGGAACTTCAATTCATCAGGACAGAGGTTCTTGGAAGATTAGCGACTATGCAGGTAGTTGCAGAGAAGGATAGTGATGTTAAGCAAGAAATTTTTAGACGTCAAGAAGAAGATCCTTTTATTGCTGAGGAAATTGAGAGGATATCTCAAGGGCAAAAATCAGTTTTTTGCCTTGGATATTATGGATCTTTATGGTTCCAAGATCGTTTATGTGTTCCAGATGTCACTGAAATCAGAAATATCATACTCAAAGAAGCACATGATACACCATATTCTATACATCCGGGGAGTACCCAAAAGGATTGTAACTGATAGGGGATCAGTGTTTACTTCAGCATTTTGGAAGCAATTGCATGAAGCACTTGGTTCAAAGTTAGATTTCACCACGGCATATCATCCTGAGACAGGAGGTCAAACTGAAAGAACAAATCAAATACTAGAAGACATGTTGAGGGCTTGTGCACTAGATTTTGGAGGAACATGGGAAGATCACCTACCATTGGCAGAATTTTCTTATAACAATAGCTATCAGAGTAGTCTGAAGGCAGCTCCATATGAGGTTCTGTATGGAAGGAAGTGTAGATCACCAATATGCTGGTATGAACCTGGAAGTAGCAAAGAATTTGCGCCGGATTATATCAAGGAGAGACAAGATATCATTGACAAGATCAGGGATAGATTGAAAATAGCCTAGAGCAGGCAGAAAAGTTATGCGGATCAAAGCCGATGATCGTGGCATCCAGAAGTAGGAGATATGGTCTATTTGAAAGTAAGTCCAATGAAAGGAGTAAAAAGGTTCAGAGTTAAAGGGAAACTGAGTCCAAGATATATCGGACCATTCAAGATACTGAGTCAAAACAAAACTATAGCTTATGCTTTAGAGTTACCATCAAGACTAGCTCAAGTGCATAATGTTTTCCATGTGTCACAACTTCGCAAATGTTTGAAAGTTCCAGATGATGCAATAACACATCAAGAGATAGAACTACAAGAAGACCTGACTTATATTGAAAAGCCCAGCAAGATTCTGGAAGAAAACTGTAAAAGATTGAGGAATAGAGCAATCAAATATTGCAAGGTACAATGGGAACATCACCTTGAGAGAGAAGGCACGTGGGAGAAGGAAGAAGATTTAAGAAAAGCTTATCCAGAACTATCCAGGTACATCTCCACAAACTTCGGGACGAAGTTTAAATTAAGGGGGGAGTCTGTAACATCCCAGTATATAGGACCGAACGAAGGGTAGATTTAGGAATATGAATTGTTGCATGCATTCATTTGAGAAAATGTGAGTAAAATTTTCGCTAAATAAAAACCTTGAGTGATTAATGTTTCTTTCTTACTTTGAGAGTAGGTTTAGTCTTAAAGGAGGATTACTATAAACATTGATATGATCTTAAAGGAATTATGTGTATTTTGAAATGAGTTTGGATATTAAAAACTTAAGTGTTTTATAATTTAAATAATTTTGATATAATATTTGAATCTTAAATTAATTAAGAGAAAAGTATTATAACTTAAATATTATGTAAAAACAATATGGTATATGAAATTCATTTTATATACATACACAAGTTACAAAGAATGAACTTACTTAAGTTATTCCAAACTTCACAATTTACAAAAGAGCAAAGAATAAGAATATTCTTTATTAATAAATATATAATCTTTATTACTAATGAACCAAATAAATATTACAAGAATTATAAAATACAAATTACAAAAGATTAAGAAAATTACATTTATATATCTACTAACTATCCTATATCTAAAACAATACTAAATCTGCATCTTTATCTTTGTACCTGCAAAACAAAGATTAAATAGAAAACAAAATAGGATTAGTGTTAGTATATTTCTCTCAGATATGTTAGTGAGATGCACTTGACAAACTCATCATTGAGAAATGTTAAAAAGGGGCAAGTTTCACCAATCTGAAAGATTTCATCTTTCATAAATTCAAGCCAAAATGCAAATGACAGCCAAAAGGGACCAATTCACCAGCCAGGGTAAAAGTAGATTGGCAATAGTAAGTTCAAATTTTCTGAACCTATCCACATGTGCATAGCAGGCACACAAGCTGCACACACACACACAAGCATGCAATGGGTGTGATGTGGACCTCACAATGCACAGCCCATATCACAAAACCACAGCACAGCTGTGGGGAATCACATCAGTGCATCTCTCCACTACACAACACACCAGCACAGCCAGGGTGAACAGTAGTTAAACCAAGAACAGCAACCAAACCAACCACCCAGATCAACCCAAACATCACCAGGATGGTGACATAAGGAGGGGGATGGATCTGGTGGATAGCAAGGTCAAGCCCAGGAGCTAGGAGGAGCAGGCAAGCTCAAGAGCAAGCTCAGGAGCACAGTTAAGGCAGATCAAGATCCAGATCAAGATCACGATCATCAATCTACTACATCCACATCAGAATCTGTGGTGAGCCTCATAAAACCATCACATGATTTCATCATATATCTAAATAAAAGCATGTGCTGTTTTATGAGATAATCTCTCAATAATCACCCAAGAGGAGTGCATCTATCCTAGAGATTTCAAGTATAAGGATAAGAAATCAAGCTAACCACAAACACTAAACCCTCAGACCAGCATCACTGGGTTCAGTGTTATTTTTTACAACTTAGATCATTTTCATTTGATCCTAACAGATCAAGGCACATCTCTCAGAGAGAGTAGTACCTCTAAATCTATAAGTTTCAAACAAACTATTGCCCAACTAACTAGGAATTACATCCTAGAGCCTCAGACCAACATCATAGGCAGGTAAGTTAATAAAAAGCTTCCATATCATCTTATCAGTTTTAATCACAAGCATAATCAAGCTAAGCCCAGAAATAAGAAACCCAATCACTTGTATGCCAAAATACAGTGGTATCACAAGGACAAGTTCTTAATGAGCTAAAAACAATCTTTACTTAGCTTCCACAGATAAAAAGGGACAACCACTATATATCATTTTCCTGAAGCCAAGTGCCAGGAATCAACTTTAAATTCATTTATACATCCACAGAAATCATTGCAAGCAGGGATTTGATTCAGTGAGTATAATCTCACACAAGCCAACAGTATAATTGCAGTAAGCAACTACTGTCAGTATAAGCAATCTGACAGTAGAGTAAACTCTTAGATCAACAACATAATACAATCAAGGATTTCATTAATACACTGGCATGGATCATGGTGGATTACCACTAGAATTAATCTGACAGGCAACTAGTATCATCAAAGCCAATATCAACCATTAATCACAGCAGACAATCATTTCCCATGATCAGATATGAACCATACTAGATCTAAAGCATCATAGATATGAACAACAGGGGGTTATGAACCCTAATCAGAGCAAAAACTCTAATCCAGAGTTGAACTCAACCAGCACATAGTCACTCGACATGAAAGCCACTAGATACACAGGGAGAACCATGGCCAGGCACCACAAAGATAACTAACCTGAGGTCCTCGCTGATGAATTGAAGAGGAAGCAGAGGGGCCGACGCACCGCGGCGGCACAGGGAGAACCCAGAGGGGCGCTGCAACCTGCACCTGCCACGGCGGCGGCCTCAGCAGCGCACGAGACCAGCACACCACCGCAGGCGGGATCGCGGCGGTGGCGACAGCATTGGAACTGACCACGGGGAAGCCCCAAAGTCAAATCCAAGTGGATAGAGCGAACGAGCATCGTCGACAACCCCAACCCGCACCACGGCGGCGGCCAGAACGGCCGATGACGGCGAGAATCGACGGTGGCGGCATCGCCGACAACGGGGGCGAGTCAGAGGAGGAGGAGATAAGGTCGAGGGAGAGAGAGGGAGGCAGAGTGGGCTGGGTGGGCCAACACCCTTCGGGGTAGTCATTTGACCGTGCCCTATTGGGCCACCTTGGCCCAATAAGACCAAGGGGCCAGCCCAGGTTATTTAATAAATCTTTTGATCAATTGGAAAAGACCAAAATACCCTTGACCTCAATAAAATTATAGAAAATAAAATAATAGTCAAAAAGTTATAAATAAAATATTTTTGGATTCACAATAATTCACTCCGTTCAAATAAAACAAAATATAAATTTTTGAACACTTAAATTTTTATAAGAATTTTGTAATTTAAATATTCCTTATGGAATTTTACAAAATTATTGAAAGGTGATAAAAATAAGAAGCCGGATGTGCAGGTCGTGGCTGTTATCCTCGTAGTGTGCATATTAATTGGTAATCCGTAGAGGATATGCAGCATATGGGTGGGAACCCTCATCGTCCCACGATAGTTCTGGCATCTAACGGTTTGTACAAACCATTGCCGTAATTCATTATGTCGGCATGGTGTACACCAAGGAGGCATGCGGGGTCGCGAAGGGGGCAGTGATTGGCTTGGACCAACTACTGGGCCCCACATCAGGGAATTGTGGACGGGAAAGTACGCCCGGTTGTGCAACAAGGAGTTGATCTCTCATGGGTAAAGTGACGCACCTCTGCAGAGTGTAAGAACTGTAACTTTTTACTCCATGTTCCGGGAAGGAGCTACGATCGCGGCAGGAAAGGAACTCCATGAAAGTTCTGGTCAACCTGTGAAGGCTGATTGTCATAGTTTTTCGGAATAAAATCAACCTTTGAAGAAAGATTTACAAAAACTGCATAGTGCCAAGGATTTATAATCCGAGGTGGTAGTTAGAGCATCAAACTTCCCACCTTGCATATAATGAACTTGTTGGGTAACACTGTTACTCATTCTTTCCTTTGATCCCTTGCTTAGACTCTGAGGATCCCGAAGACGTGCCAATGTATGCAGCCAAATGCCAAGAAGACGTGTTCTACGAGGAACCTGATCTATCTGGAGGAGTTGAAGGCGTGGACTACAAGATCCGCTACAGTGTCGATGAGAACGAGTCCACTTAAGTGTCTAGTTAGTAGTAACTAACGGAGCCGAGCAGCATGAACTCTATAGAATAATCTTTTGAGCCCCACTCCTAGCCGGAGTTGTTACTTTTAAATTTCCGTTGAACATCTTATATTTTGGTTTGTAAGTTGGATCTTTTGGAAGTCTTGAACTTCTGGTATTGTAATAATAATAATGTGTGTAATTTTGTAATATGGACCCGCAATTTTTCTGTTGTACCACTCTGAGGGATGTGATATTTACGGAACGGTGTTCTATGGATGTCATGTCAACGACTATAGTGTACTACACATGTAGTGGTATGCTGGGTCACCGCAGTAGGCAATGCAAGTTTTCATAAACATTTCTTCAAAGGTTGCTTTTATTCTGAAAAGCTATGTTCGTCAGCCTTCACGGGTTTACCAGAACTTTCATGGAGTTCCTTTCCCGCCGTGTTCGCAGCTCCTTCCCAGAACAGGGAGTAACAAGTTATAGTTCTTACACTCTATAGAGGTGCGTCACTTTACCCATGAGAGACCTTAGGTTTTGTTGCACGGCCGGGAGTATGTCCCCGTTCAAACTTCCTTGGTTTGAGGCCCAACCTACGATCCAAGCCACACTGCCTTCTCCGCGACCCCGCATGTCTCCTTGGTGTACGTCAGCCCACTTACTGAATTACGGCAATTGGCAGTACATATCGTTCAGATGCCGGAACTATCATGGGACGTTGAGGGTTCCCATCCATATGCTGCATATCCTCTACGAATTACCAATTAATATGCACGCTACGAGTGATAATAGCCACGACCCGCACATCCGGATCCATGCAAGAGGGAAATGATACAGCGGACTTCTCCGTCTCATTCCAAATCTCATAGTCAACGTGTAATATGCGGTGCAAGAATCATTGGCGACATTGGTTGTTAAGCCCTAGATAATATGTTCCTTTACCACCAGAACTTTCATAGTAGGTTATTACCTCATGGTAAATAACCTATAATCACATTATTATGAAAATAGTTTTTTCTGACTTTTTTCAAATGCAGGTGATGACAACACTGGATTTGTAAAAGGACATGAGAAAGTGTGAACTTGCCTTTTGTGATTGCAAGATTATGCACTCACGGTCTTCGAGACAATATAAGATCCAATATCTGAAATCAGTATCATTGGTCCGGTAAGGACTAATGTTTAAAGAAGTAAGATATTCTTATGCATAAGTAATTTAATGCAATTGATAAACTTGAATCCCCGGAATAAGCGTTGATCTAGGGTTTGGATACTGGAAATGGTTTCTTTAGAATGTGTTATCCTTTTAGATAAGTTTCACACTCGTGCTTCTTATTAGGGCTTGTGAGTGTGTGTGAAACAATATGTAATTATAATATCATAAAACAATGAGATACACAAATGTGGAATGCTATTAGAAAGACTGCTTATATAAGAATTGTTGTTTGAAGTGGAAAAAAGAATAATATTTGAAGAAAATATTTCTTTACTAAGGTTTAAACAATCCTGATAGCTTTTAGAATACGATTGATAGAATGTGATTGATGTCGTTTATGCTTGCTTGAATAGTCTGGACTTGAGATGCTTTATATTTTAATTAAAATAGACCAAAGTTAACTATAAAAACCTAAGTAGTTTATTAGACATATATTTATAAGCTTTGAGACTAAAATTAACTTTAAAAGGGTAAGTAACTTAAGGTGTGATATGTTTTTTTAATTATTCTCAAGTTTTAAATTTATGATAGGTATAACTAAGGTGTTGAATTATTCACTTCATATTTAAGTGAATGATTAGATTAAATTTGTTTTGCTATTATGAAAATAATAGGTATTTATTTAATGGAAGCATAATTAGATGATCTTAGTAATTTGTTAGAATTTGAAGTTATGTTAATAGTGGTTAAGATATAATGATTATTCACCATATTATATATATGAGTGATACACAATGTTTATTTAAAAGGGTTTTTAATAAGATTTTTAAAAGAATATTTTAAAGTTAAAAGTTATACTAAAGTTTGATTATGAATTCAAGTTATGGGTTTGGAATTAGTACTTAGACACTAATTGCTCAAGGTTTTATAAAAATTGTGATTATTTCTTACTTAAGAATTGTTTTTAAAGAATTTACAAAATAAGTAATAGATAAGGATTTATTACTTTAAAATATTAAAAACTTTTCTAATAATATATTTAATATTTTTCTAGTGTAATATATTTATTCAAGATCTTAAAAATGATTTTTATTTATTTTTAAGTATTATTTTTATGTTTATAAAATTCCATAAAGGACTAAATGTTTTTTATATTTACTTAAAATTGTATAAATAAAAATTAAGTTAGTATTTTATAAAATAATAGATTTATTCTTATACGCAAAAATGATTTTGTATTAATTTTTAGGTTTATTTCTTATTTTATGAAATTTCACTTAAGAATTAATAGCTTTCATATTTATCTTAATTATTTTTAGTTTAAATAAATAATGTTATATTTTTATTAAATAGGGATTATTCTTGTGAATATTTCGATATATATATTTAATGGCATTGTATAGTTATGTTTTGAATTGACATGTTTTCTTAAATCTTGCTAAGATAGGCAAAATATTTGTTTTTATTAATACTATTTTGGGTTGTGGCCCAACTGGCAACTAGACTTGTTTAAGGACCAGGCCCATCAGATCCCACCTTGGTCCAATCTGGGGGTCAACCCCAGCCCGATCCACCTCCTCTCTCACTTCTCCTCTCTGCCTCTCTCGCACGACCACGCACGCCTCTAACCCTCATTCCTCTTCTGCTCCTAGTGCGTGCGCCACCGCCTGCCACTACTCCGGCCGCCGCTAGCCATCTCCGTCGCAGATGCACGCTGGTGCTGCCTCTCCACCTCTTCCCCTTTCTCTTCCTCCGTCAATTTGGCTTGCGCGCACCCTCGCGCGCACTCGTCGAAAACCCTAGCTCTGCCATGGTACAACAGCTGTCGATTCCGGCGCCGCCGCTCACTATAGTTCGTACCCTAGGCCGGTGTAGGATGTTGTGGCCCTCAAGGCTGCTCCATGTGCCGCCTTGGTGGTGAGATTAATGCTAGGCTAGGTGGTGGTGTATGGTGAAGCCTTCCCCGTGGTGTGCCACCTCGGTCGCGCGGGCTCTGATGCTATGGTGGTCGTGGTGTGGTGGCGTGGCTTGGCGCGAGTTGGGCACCGTGGTGTTCCTCATGCCGCCATGCCGTAGTGTTATGTGTTGCCGCTACCGTCGATACTACTTCTGCTTCCTCTCCGACAAGATGTAACTCTCCAAAGGTAGGTGTTTCTCTCTTCTATGCTCCTCTACATGCTCTATCTACCTTGCTATGTCAAGTTTGCTTTCTGTGATTACCCACTGTCTAGGTTTCATCTCTGAACCTAGGTTTCACACCCTTTACAGTGATGTTCAGTTAATTTCTTCTGGTTCATCCTACCAGTGGTCTTCTACTGGGTGTTAATCAGCTTATGGTATCTATTACACCCTAGTGATCCTAGATTGTTGCTCTTCTTTCTGTCAGTTAATAATCTGCTAAAATATGTTGTTCTCTGAATGTCTGTGACTGTCAAATATGACAGTGAGGTGATGTTGTCCCTGATTGCTATTTGTCTTGTACTTATAGATAGAGAATAAAAATGGAATGGATTATCTTGATACAATTTGTGAATGATATTGGATTGTATGTGACACAGGTTGCCAATATGACAATCTATGATTGAATGTTTTTATTCAGGTGTGATGTTGGCACTATGAAATTTGCTGGAAGGTGCTTTCCTAAACATGCACCCTGATGTTGGCTATGCCTAGTTTAAATAGCAGTCTCTGTTATCTTAATAAGTACTATTGTGGTGCATCAGTTAGCATGGTGATATATATGATATCATGAATTCCTTGTCCTATATACTAATGTTATGACAACGGAATTCTAAATGACTGCAGTGTTAGCTAGGAAATGTTCACAAACACTGTTATATTGAAATCCTAGAATTCTGGGACTAGCTGTACTGGAATTGTACCACAACCAAGCTTTGCTCTTATGTGGTCATGGAAACATACTGGAATGATTCCTAGATAGTAACTGGGAAAATGATTTGTTCTATGTCAAATCTGACAGTGTAAAAATGTACAACTTTGATTCCTAGATATCCTGCTAGGAAAATGATAGATCTACTCTGGCTAAACAACTAGATGGTTAGTTGATGTGACAACTTCCCTTAGTAGTTTCTGTGACTGAGACTGCCACTATGGTGCCTCTATGTTCGAGTGTGCATAGTAGTAGATCTTGCTTGCATGATCTGCTACTATAGGTGTTGCTGATGGCTAGATTTGTCCCTAGCCAGTGATGTAAAGACTGATGCTGTGAACACATGTTAGCTTATGTATGTGCTTCATATATTGCAGGACAATAACAGTAATGATCTTGTGGTGGAACTTTACATGATTTCTATGAATGAAATAATTTCCTAGATTGTTGACTAGGAAGGTGATTTGAAGAAAATTGATAATTTTGATGATTCTTGTAATCAAATGATGTTATTTACTTATGCAAGATTTTGTTGGTGCTTGGATGTACTGCTAGCATACTATGGGTTCATTTTATGATGAATCCAGTTAGAAATTAATTGTTGGCTTTTCTTTCTTATGGCAAATGATTTGGACAATTTGATTAACTATATAGCCTCTAAATGAATAATTTGTTGTTGTGGTGCCTCACAAGAGTGTGCACAACAGTAAGCCATCACTTTATGTATGACTGTATAGTTCCCTCATTTTGTTCTAGTGATATTCATCAAATCTTGATTATTTGCACTAAGAAAAATATGATGCCAAGACCCCTCTTGCCAATGATGCACACATGATGAGGCCCTGATGTAAAGTAGAATAGATGCTATTATTGGGATTTTTATTACTCTATGATGAACATACATAGCATCTCTATGTAGATCTGAGAGAACCTCCTCCTCCAATCCTCCTAGATGATCATCTAGTTGAAGGGTAGAGGAATGGATTTGATGTGGATTATTCCCTTGTTTTACCAAGATGCTTATGCCAGAAGATAATACAGATGCTTAAATGATTGTAGAGTTTTACCTGCTACAAAGATGTGGTTGTTGACCTAGTTTTGCTACTGATGGAGGCTTCTATGAATCCTGTCTTAGAAATCCTTCTCCTCCTTGCTCCTTGCTGGATCTACTTTTATTTCTATCATGATGCTTGATATGTTGGTTGATCCTCCTCCGATCTACTAGTGGCTTTGGGGAATACATCAGAGATAACTCTGGTGTTCTAGGGGTTTGTATGGGTATGGTGATGAGAATAGCTTGCCATAAACTGGAATGCTATGGATGTGATGAAACTGGGGTGGTGCTTGGGTGGTGATACGTTTGACTGCTGCTTTTAGCTACCTGGTCCAGTCCTTGCTGTGTTGACAACACATCACTTGCATGTGTTGTGTGAGCTGCTATCCAGTGGCCCCTCTCTGGTTCAAGTTCCATAGCTAAGATCTTTTGATGTGAGGATCAGCTTGGCTAGTTTGGGTATTATCCTATGCTGGCTATTTCCTTCTACTAAAAATGGTGAAATTTGCCCCTTGGCTAATGATGCTTAGTCTGAAGCCTTCCTTTATGATAAGAACAGATATACACATTGGTCCCTTTTTTGAATAATACTCAATGATGAGTCAAAGCATATCATTTATATGCCAAATCTAAGAGTAAAAATAATATACAAATCCTTCTTTTATTCTTTATTGTTTTTTGTTATCTTTTGTGTTGTTTTGCAGGGATCAAGAATCAGGAATATAAAGAGTGGATTTAGAAGATGAAGAAAATGAAGATGACTTTAATTTTAAATTTTACTTTATTCTTTTGTAATTCACTTTTTCTTTTGTGAAGTAATAAGCATTGTATAATTGTAATAAAGGAATTGTTTTTTATTTATTCATTATTCTTTTGTAAAGAAATATTGTATTGTTTATTTTATTCAATAAAGTGTACTAGTTTTATTTTTCTTTTATAATGCATTTGCAAAGAAAATGTAATATTTATATATGCTTGTAATAAAGAATCCTTTTAGTTATTTATTTATGTAATTCATTGTTATATTTATTCGTTTTATAATAATTTACTTTTATTCTTTTATTGTAATAACAATGAAACGTTGTATTCTATAATAAAGTGTTCTATTATTCTTGGAACTAATTAAATATTTATATCTTACTTATAATTCATTTCATTCAATTTTGTTTATTAATTAAGACTTGTAATTATTGTATCTTTTCATAAATAAGAGTTCACCCAGTATCTCTTATTACAATTTAATTTACAATTATTAATCTATTTCAAACTCTTTTTGTATTCAAATTCATCAATTAAATATTCGAATTTGAATTGTCTTCCCCTCAAACACAAAAGTACAGTAGAGGTCATGTAGAAATCCATCGCACATGTCCTGGTGTTTCCATCAGAACAAGAGAGATCTCGATCCCTCTACAACTTCTTTAGTTTTGCGCGAAAATTCCCTGGATTTTCTTATGCATGAATGCAATGCACAAACATGTGTCCTGTCTATTTCGAGGTGCTAATCCTGGGATGTTACAGGGCCCCACACCCTGCCTAGGCGCGGGGCAGGGCCCACCCGCGTCTAGGGGGGTCTGGGCGCCTTGGCCCGCTTCTCCGTCTCCCCTCTCGACTTCTTGTTCCCCACAGAAAGTTATTGACTTTGACGTTTGTCCCGTCCAATTCCGAGAATATTTCCTTACTAGCTTTTCTGGAACCAAAAACAGCAGAAAACAAGCAACTGGCACTATGGCAACTTGTTAATAGGTTAGTACCAGAAAACATGTAAAAAGCACCTCAAAGTGTAGACAAAGCAAAGCAAAGTAGATACTAAACAAGCATGGAGCATAAAAAATTATAGATACGTTTCCGACGTATCAGAGTATCAAACTGATAGGGACATATGTACACTAACATAGTGAAAAATAGCAAGAAACAAATGAGAGTGCATGTTTCCAAGATTCACACCAAATAAAAAGTGTCAAACATGAGGAAGCGCCAACCTCTCAAATGTGAGAGGGCGGTGGCCTAGGCCACCATGTTTGATTATACTTGTCTTGGCACCACGAAGATATATCTTGGGTCCATTATCAAAACTCATCATTGAAGCTCACATATCACAAAATGATATTAAGAGAAATGATTTTTATCACTTTGGGCATAATGGGGGGAGGGATAGTCCAATCAATTAGGGTTGCACTCCCCCTATATCCATGCATGCACCTAAACCAAACAAGAGTCAAGATATAGGTGAGTATGCAAGGTGATCAAGTCAAGCTCCTTGAATCTATGATATTTAGTTCATTACTCAAATAGTAAAACCTTGCTTCATCAAGTGGCTTCGTGAATATGTCGGCAAGTTCGTCTTTGGTTGGCACATAGGTTAGCTCAATATCACCTCGAGCAACATGGTCTCTAATGAAGTGATGACGAATCTCAATATGCTTTGTACTTGTATGATCCACCGGTTTGTAGGCAATCTTGATAGAACTTTCATTGTCACATAGAAGGGGCACTTTGTCACAATGGACACCGTATTCCTTTAAAGTGTGCCTCATCCATAGAAATTGAGTACAAGCATTAGCGACTGCCACATATTCAGCCTCGGCAGTGGAGAGAGATATACAATTTTGCTTCTTAGAAGACCAACACACCAAGGACCTACCAAGGAATTGGCAGGCCCCGGAGGTTGTTTTTCTATCATCCTTATCACCAGCCCAATCTGAATCCGTGTATCCACAAAGAGATAATTTTGAGCCCCTATGATACCAAATACCATAGTTTGGGGTATGAACCAAATATCGAAAGATTCTCTTGACCGCCATCAAATGGATTTCCTTAGGAGCCACTTGATATCTTGCACACACTCCTACACTCAACACAATATCGGATCTAGATGCACAAAGGTAAAGAAAGGAACCAATCATAGACCGGTATACCTTTTGATCCACATCTTTACCATTTGGGTTTAGTTCAAGATGACTCTTTGTTGCCATGGGAGTAGGAGCTCCATTTAGATATTTCATGTTGAATCTCTTGATCATATCTTGAGTATACTTGGCTTGGTTGAAGAAAGTTCCTCCTCTTACTTTCTTGATTTCAAAACCAAGAAATACTCTCAATCCCCCCCCATCATAGACATCCGGAACCTATTAGTCACAAGCTTTGAGAATTCATCATTAAAGGCTTTGTTAGATGAGCCAAAGATAATATCATCAACATATATTTGGCATACAAAAAGCTCCCCATTGACCTTCTTAGTAAAAAGAGTGGGATCAATTTTCCCAACCTCAAACCCACGGTCTAACAACAACTCTCTAAGGTGCTCGTACCACGTGCGTGGGGCTTGCTTAAGCCCATAGAGTGCCTTATCAAGTTTGTAGACATGGTTTGGAAAGTTGGGATCCTCGAACCCCGGGGGTTGCTTTACATATACCAACTCATGCAATGTACCATTAAGAAATGCACTTTCTACATCCACTTGTTGCAATTTAAAGTTATGATGTGCCGCATAAGCAAGAAGTATACATATGGACTCAAGGCGAGCCACGGGTGCATATGTCTCTCCATAATCAATGCCTTCAATTTGAGAGAACCCTTGTGCAACCAATCTCGCCTTGTTCCTCACAAAAATTCCATGCTCATCTTGATTGTTCTTAAATATCCACTTGGTGTCTATAACAGCAATCTTTTGGCTTTTCAACTAACTTCCATACTTTGTTTCTCTCAAAGTTGTTGATCTCTTTGTGCATTGCTTCCAACTAATCCGAATCTTCAAGAGCTTCCCAAACTTTCTTGGGTTCCACCATGGAAATGTGTGCTTGGTGTTCACCAAAGCTCTTTGATTGAGCTCTAGTGGACATTCCTCTTCTTAGATCCCCTAACACATTCTCTAGAGTGTGGTCTCTTAATTCCAACATTCTATCCACTCTGGCTTGGCGACGATTTTCGATCTCCTTGTTATTTCTTGCGGGGATCTCTTCATCATTTTAGTCCTCGTCTTGACCATTCACTTAACCTTGATCATCATCGGACTCATTCTCTTCATCATGAGGCAAAGATTGACCTTGGTCTTGATCAGGCACACTTCTAGACAGACATTGAGCTGATCTTATGGCAGATTGTACAAATCTTCCATGTGTAATAGACCCAGAAGCGCTGGACATTCTGGAGAATGGAGACTCAAGCTCCTCCTGGCTAGAGGTTTCTCCCAGATCAACTTGTTGAGGGTCCACAACTTGTCTTTGGCTTGGGTCATTGTCCTCCTCGACAGTAGGATCTTATTGAGGTTGTGAAGATGAGGGCTCCACTTGAGTAGATCATAGTTCTTCTCGATCCGCCATAAGGGGTTCCTCAACAGGGCGAATGAATCCCGCACCCATTCTTCCTATGGCATCATGAGTCATTTCATCATCTACATCACAAACATTAACACGCCCCCCTTGGGGACCATCATATTCTTCAAAAACCACACTACAAGATTCTATGACAGTTCCGGAGAGCTTATCATAGATTCTATAAGTGTGGTATTCGAGACCATAGCCAACAAAAATACTCCCTAATGCTTTGGAATCAAATTTCGACAAACTAACACCCTTTATGTGGTAGAAACACTTACAACGGAACACCCGAAAGTATGAAACGTTGGGCTTGTTACCGGTAAGAATTTTATATGGAGTCTTGATCAATTCTTTGCGGAGGTAGAGCCTGTTCGATGCATGGCATGCGGTGGAGATTGCTTCGGCCCAAAAATTGTATGGACATTTAAAATCCACCAACATGGTCCTAGCCATATCAATAAGAGTCCGGTTATTCCTCTCGGCTACACCATTTTGTTGAGGGGTATATGCAGCGAAATATTGATGTTTTATCCCCTCATCACTAAGAAATCCATTAAAGGTGTAGTTCTTGAACTCGGTGCTGTTGTCACTCCTTATTATCAACATGGGGACATTGTGTTGATGTTGAGCCATGTTGATGAAGTCAATGAAGTTTTCTTGGGTCTCACTTTTCAACTTGAAGAAATATACCCATGTGTATCTTGAGTAGTCATCAACAATCAACAAACAATATTTCTTCCCACCAAAACTTGCATGAGATGGAGGACCAAAGAGGTCCACATGAAGGAGATCCAAGATCCTCTTGGATTTGATGTAGTTCTTCGGCTTGTGGGGAGAATCATGCATCTTTCCTTCAACACAAGCCCTGCAAACACGATCTTTGGCAAAACAAACATTTTCTTTTAGTCCAACAATATGTCCATCCTTGTGGAGACTTTGCAAAGTTCTCATGTTGACATGGGCTAGACGGAGATGCCATAACCAACCCACGTCGGCCTTTCCAAATAAGCACATCACACTTGTAGTGGCTTTCCCCGAAAAGTCTGAAACGTCGTAAACGTATCTATAATTTTTGATGCTCCATGCTTGTTTAGTATCTACTTTGCTATTTTTGTCTACACTTTGAGGTGTTTTTATATCTTTTCTGGAACTAACCTATTAAAAAGTTGCCACAGTGCCAGTTTCCTGTTTTCTTCTGTTTTTGGTTCCAGAAAGGCAGAAAATCAATATTCTCGTAATTGGACGGGACAAAAGCCAAAGTCAATAACTTTCCGTGAGGGACACGAATCCAGAAGGAGGGACGGAGAGGCACCAGAGGGTGGCCAGACCCCATGGGCGCGGCCAAGTCTGGCCTACGCCTAGGGAGGGTGTGGGCCCTCTGGCCGCCTCCCAGGCTCGCCCCTTTGCCTATAAGAAGCCCCCGATGAGAAAACCCTAAGTCGTCAATCATACATCCAGAAGAAATCCACGAAAACCTCTGTAGGGTCGCTGCCACCGAAGGGGAGATTTAGGGGACAGAAAGTCTCTGTTTCGGCACCCTGCCGAAACGGGGAAGTGCCCCCGGAGCCATCTCCATCGATCTCCACCACCATCTCCATCACCGTTGCTGATTCCCATGATGAGGAGGGAGTAGTTCTTCCTCAGGGCTAAGGGCTCTACCAGTAGCTATGTGTTCATCTATGCTTTGTGCTTTAATAGATCTATGCTTTTCCCCACGAGTGTGAAAGTAACGGCGGGCATACCGTGTGTGGCACTTTAGCTAGATTGAATATTTATTAAGAGTTATATTTGGAGTTGGATGTCTATAAAATTGTCGTGTTTGTTTTAACCATCTAGCGCTCAAGGTGATAGTGTGGGGTTATCTAGATTGGGGAAGGCGGACTTTGAGGTGTGCTTTTGTAGGCCTACCATGGATTAGAGTGTCCAACCGGAGAGTAGTTAAGTGTAGTATATGAAGAGAGAATATTTATATGAGAGAGTGTTCACCAGTGAAAGTATGATCCCTAGGCCTTGTTTCTAAACATTGAAACACCGTTTGCATCTAGATCTGTTGCATGTTTGCTTGCTTTAGTCTTTACCTCACCGTCAAGCTATTTTCTATCACCGTTACCACTTGTATTTCACTATCTCTTTGCCGAACTAGTGCACCTATACACCTGACAAGTGTATTGGGTGTGTTGGGGACACAAGAGACTTCTTGTATCTTGATTGCAGGATTGCTTGAGAGGGAATACCTTTGACCACTTCCTCCCTGAGTTCGATAAACCTTGGGTAATCCACTTAAAGGAAATTTACTACTGTTCTACAAACCTCTGCACTTGGAGTCCCAACAATTGTCTACAAGAATAGAAGTGCGTAGACATCAAGCTCTTTTCTGGCGCCGTTGCCAGGGAGGTAAGGTAAAAGGTACTCACATCCTCCGGTGTGAGTGCTCGAAGTTATTTCCTTTAGATTCTACAATTTTGTCTTTTTGTTTCTTGTTTTCACTAGTTAGGCTTAATGGAAAACAAAAACAAAATTAGAGAGCTCCATAGCATCTATCTTGAGTTAGGACATGAAGTGTTTGAAGAAAAAATTAAAAAACCTATGGAACTTTATTTGCATCCTAATAGCAATGTTATTAGTATGAATTTTTTAAACACCATTGTTACTAATGGTATGGAAACGTCTAAGCTTGGGGAAGATAGTTTTGATGAGAAAGATATTTTTAGTTCCCCAGCTTTAGCGAAGAAAATTTTCTCTTATGATACTTTATATCCCATATGTGGTAATTCTAATGATACTTGTGATATTTTAAATCCACATACTGAAAGTGTCCCTTTTAAAATACCTATTGAAATTATTGAATGTGTTATGAATAACTGCTATTTGGGAGATGGAACTGTCCATCCTAGTGATCATTTAGTCTTTATAGATGAATTATGCGAGTTGTTCAAGTGTGCAGGTATTTCAATGGACCAAGTTAAGAGGAAGCTATTCCCTTTCTCACTTAGGGACAAAGCAAGGGAGTGATATGAGCTACTAGATGATCCTCATCATTTGAAGTGGAAGGAACTTGAAACTCTCTTTTACTCTAAATTTTATCCTCCTCATGAAATTCATAAAGATAGGAATTATATTTATAATTTTCATCCTCATGAGGGAGAAAGTATTGCCCAAGCCTGGGGAGATCGAAGTCACTAATGCTCAAATGTCCCATTTATGAGCTCCCAGTAATGTTGTTATCAATAATTTTTATGCAAGGCTTTCAGGACATTACAAGGACTATCTGGATACCTGTTTGGAGGGAGCTTTCACAAGTAAGGAGGTCAAGGCTAAGTGGGATCTTCTTGAAACAATTCAAAGCAATACCGAAGGTTGGGATAACGACAAAGGTAAAAAAACCAGGTATAAACTATGAGTATGATTGCATTAAGTCTTTCGCTGAAACTACTAATTTTCAAGAGCTTAGTGCTAGATATGGTATTGATCCTCAAATTATTGTTAAATATTATAGAGCCTTTGCTTCCCATATTAATGCTCCTAAAGAAAAATGGGACATGTATCATGAAACTTTTAAAGACACTTGCATGGAAAATGAAAATGTTATTAATGATTGCAATAAACATGCTCAAACTTCTGAAAGTACTATTTATTATAAGCATGTTAATTTTTGTGGTATGCATAGACCTTGTGAGAAGAATCAAATAGAAGAAGAATATTGTATCACACACTAGAATGAAAAAACCAGAACGTGGTATAAGGCTCTAAATGATCTTGGTAAAAAAATTGTGCCCTCTATCCTTTTATTTGTGAACTCTGCTATGAAGTGGGTCATTTCAATTTTCAATGCTCAGGCCATACTAATGACCTTTCTAATCCAATGAGCACTGCAAGTTTGTATTGTGATAACATGATCACTGATAATCAACATGATGAACTTACATTGTTTTTGGGGTGTGAAGAGTTATCAAGAAAAACGTATTTGGTAGACATGAGTGCTTTTGGTATGAATTGCGTCCTGCATGGGTGTCATCTTTATTGTGTTGATAATTGCCACGCGAATACTTACATACAAAATCTTATAAAAGATGATATTTTACCAAATATGACAAGACTGATATGAGTTTTATTCTTATTAATGAAAAGGAGGAATACTCCAAAGTTTCTTCTATTGTCTCTAACAATAAACCAGGGTATGTGGAGAAGCTTCCTTTCAAGCATCTCCCTCCTAAAGAGAAGAAGAAGAAGAAGAAGAAGAAGAGTAGGATTAAAAGGAGAGAGGAAACGCTATCTCCCTCTAAGCATGTTGCTCCTATCATAGTTTTTGCTGATGAGTCTGAACAAGATGATGTTCCTATGCCTGTTACCTATAGTAGTGATCATGATTGGGAAAACCACACTACTTTTGATATTGAAAATATCTTTGGCACCAATTCTGAAGATGATAATATTAATAATTTTTGTGCTATTAGTGTTATCCATGTTCCTTCCAATGATGACATATTTCCAAATGAACACACTTGGGAAGATAGCTATTTTGTTGAATTTGCTCCCACTACAATTAATAAGAATGGCTATTCTTATGTGGAGAGTAATAATCATTTTATGCATGTGGCTCATGATAAGAATGTTTTATGTGATAGTCATATTTTTAATTTTATTCATGATGCTACTGAAAGTTATTATGAGAGAGGGAAACATGGTTTTATGCATCTCAATAATATTAAGTTTCCCCTCTTTATGTTGAAAATCTTGAAGTTGCACTTGTTTTGCTTTCCTATGCTTGTTTCTTTGTGCTTTCATGACTTGTTTCTTTACAATATTCCTATGCATAGGAAGTGGGTTAGACTTAAATGTGTTTTGAATTTGCTTCTTGATGCTCTCTTTTAATTCAATTCATATTTATTACGTGAGCATCTTCTCAAACTATCAAGCCTAACTTAAAGGCGTTAAAGAAAAGTACTTGTT
The DNA here is from genome assembly GCA_910589765.1 of Avena atlantica. Lineage (NCBI taxonomy): Eukaryota > Viridiplantae > Streptophyta > Magnoliopsida > Poales > Poaceae > Avena > Avena atlantica. The sequence goes on from OU342735.1 coordinate 420,671,936, forward strand.
GGGAGATAACCCAGGAGATTTTTTGAGTCTTGGAAGTTATTACTTCTGTAATAACCTCTCCTTATCCTTTTTGTTTGCTTTTTGTGCCAAGAATGACCTCTAATGAGAGGGAAGTAAGATTTGGGGAGTTGCTGTCCCGAAACATATTCTGTCCTCCACCATAAAAATTCGTGAGGAGTCTCTGTAACTCAGATTGATATAAAAACTTACGAATAAATCCCCCAGTATGTTAGCTAACTTTCGTTAGTTCACCACTTTTTGATTTGGTAAACAGAAGGTCTTCAAGAAAATCGGTTTCTACCTATTGGTCTGTTTTGACAGATTTCTGCCATTATTTGCATTTGCTTCTTATTGATTCCTTTTGGAGTTCTTTTTGGGAAACTGAGCTTTTTGAGGGAATTGCTACAGTAGCTAGTGTTTTTAGTGAAAAGTCTTGTTGTTCCAAAGCTTTGCCTCAAGGTCTATTATCTTTTGAATACACTAATGTTGCTAATGAAGATTGTGTGAAGTTTTGTATGAAGGAAAAATTTCAGGTGTAGAGAGAGAATGATGTAATGAGATCAAGAATGGACAAAAGATCAAGCTTGGGGATGCCACCATGGTGTCACCCCAAGAAATATCCAAGAGTTACAAGCGTCAAAGCTTCGGGATGCCCAAGGAATCCCCTTCTTCATCAATAAAAAGCCCAGGTCTGTCTAGACACTTCATTTTTATTGTTTCATGCACATTTGTGTTGTTCTTGGAGCGTCTTAGTTTTTGTTTTTGGTTTTTGTTTGCTTAGTTTGCTTGAATAAGTTGGTTGATCACAACACACTTCTTTTGGAGAGAGACACACTTTGTTTTCATTGCCTAGAACACTCTAGTTTTCATTCTTATTGTCTTGTGAGTGTTCTCTTTTGCTAGCACTGTGTTTAGCCTTAGTTTTCTTGTGATTTCAACTTATAAATTTTTATTTCTTCTTTGTGGATTTGTGATACAAGCTAACTGATGTTTATTGATTATTATCTTTGTGAGTTGTTTCAAATAAGTCGATTGGTGTTGGAAAAGAGTAGAAAGTTTCTTGCTTATAGTGGTACAAAGGGAGCTTGCTTTGACTGTGGCCTAGACTTTATCATGTCATGCCAGATGTTGCTTTGACCTCATGCTTAGTGATTATTGTTGTAGCATGACTTGTTCCAAAAAAATAGGATTGCTTAATGTGCCTTGAAAGAATCATGCGTTGTTTTAGCATACAAAAGCGTAGTATTGTGGTATTATCCTTTGATGCTTTGTTTGGGTTGACTTGGCACATGCTCACGCCATGTTTTGACTATGAACAAGTCAACATAGCCTCTATGATCATTTAGTCCTCGACTTGTAGTACCACTCTATGCTTTGATTAGTAATGTTTTGTCGCTCTGCATGATTATGGCCATTATTGCTCTCTTAGTTGGTTGTTCCCGGTATTTTGCTAGCCTCCACTTGTATGAGTAAGCTCTACTCATGCTTCTAACTCCCGAGAAACCAAGTTTTTCCAAAGTGTCCACTAAGAATTCCTATGCATGGTGTGTTACACCATTCCAAGTATATTCTTGTTTTAAGCTATCTTCCAATTAAAAACTATTTTGTTATGTGCAAACTTAGTGATTAAAGCCCTCATGAACTTGATGGCACACTTTATATTCTTTGCCCCTAATAAACATGAACCATTGTGTCGTCTATGTTGTATATGCTTGCACTTATACGTTGGAATTAACAGAACCGTGTTATCACGGGGAACGTTTTCAACATTGCACTTGTACTTTGTACTCAGTTGATATAATGCTCTTTTGTCTATCGATGTCACCAGTGTGAAATAAAGAGGGAACTTGTAAGTCCATGGAGTATGTATTTTGTGTTATAGAAACGCCTGGGCCGCTAGCCTAAGCCATGCCTAATCATGGTGGAAACTTGCAGCATCACCATAGTGAGCTATCTATGAAGCATCCTCAATAAAAATCTATGCACATAGTAAATAAAAAGATCGCGAAGATGCTCATTGTCTGCTTGCCTTGTCATTTTGGTTATGGGATAGCTCATGTACCATGTGCAAGGGGTACCCCGTTGGCAGTTCTCTATGATATGCATGTATTTACAATGACAAGAACTTACAGGTGACTGAAGTTGAGTAGCATGAGGTGTGGCCCTCGTATTCAAGGGACCTGAGATTGCTAACTTATACTTCGTCAAGCATATACTCCATAGTTTGTTCACTTTAACCTTAATCACTTCAAGATGCTTATGATAGGGGCAATGAGGGCTGAAAGCTAACAAGTACCATAATTTTCGGAATCTCTTTTTGAAACTTGAAATCCCTTCTTCCTTTATGAAGGGCCTTTCTTCCACTATATTGAGTCTCCACCTTCTACCTTTAGGCACCTTTAAGAGATCATAGTTGTCATTCTGTGTGCAGTGTCCCAAAACTTATTGATTGATGCATATTGTGGTAGTACTTGTTCATGTGTTATTTGTTTCTAGTCACTCTTATAAACTTTGAAGGTGTCCTATGCATCTATTTGCTACTCTATGAGGGACAAGCTGATTGCCACTATGCCATGTTTTCTGTATGTGAAACAAACAAACGTTTTTCAATGCATGTTATTCATGATATTTGTTTGTAGCCTTTCATGTTGCATGCATAGTTACTATGTCCTATTGTTAGAACTCCACCTTCCATGCACATGTTTAGAGTTCTTTGATCCCAGCTTTCAATGCTTGAAAATGGTTTGATCTTGGTTTTGATGGTGCATGTCACCTAAAAAATTATTCTTTTTATCACTTACCTACTCGAGGACGAGCAGGAGTTAAGCTTGGAGATGCTTGATACGTCGTAAACGTATCTATAATTTTTGATGCTCCATGCTTGTTTAGTATCTACTTTGCTATGTTTTGTATCCACTTTGAGGTGTTTTTATATCTTTTCTGGAACTAACCTATTAACAAGTTGCTCCAGTGCCAGTTGCCTATTTTCTTCTGTTTTTGGTTCTAGAAAGGCAAAAAATCAATATTCTCGGAATTGGACAGGACAAAAGCCAAAGTCAATAACTTTCCGTGAGGGACACGAATCCAGAAGAAGGGACGGAGAGGCACCAGAGGGTGGCCAGACCCCCCTAGGCATGGCTAAGCCTGGCCCGCGCCTGGGGAGGGTGTGGGCCCTCTGGCCGCCTCCCAGGCTCACCCCTTCGCCTATAAGAAGCCCCTGATGATAAAACCCTAAGTCGTCAATCATACATCCAGAAGAAATCCATGAAAACCTCCATAGCGTCGTCGCCACCGAAGGGGAGATTCGGGGGACAGAAAGTCTCTGTTCTGGCACCCTTCCGGGACGGGGAAGTGCCCCCGGAGCCATCTCCATCGATCTCCACCACCATCTCCATCACCGTTGATGATTCCCATGATGAGGAGGGAGTAGTTCTTCCTTAGGGCTAAGGGCTCTACCGGTAGCTATGTGTTCATCTCTCTCTCTATGCATGATCTTGTGGTCATGAGCTTTGTAATCAAGTAGATCTACCTTGCTACTCAAGTGCTTCAATAGATCTTTGCTCTCCCCATGTGTGTGAAAGTGACAGCGTGCACGCCATGGTGGCACTTAGGCTTGAGTCTACATAAATACTCTTTGTGCTTTAATAGATCTATGATTTTCCCCACGAGTGTGAAAGTGACAGCGGGCATACCGGGTGTGGCACTTTGGCTAGATTGAATATTTGTTATGAGTTATATTTGGAGTTGGATGTCTCTATGAAATTGTGGTGTTTGTGGAACCATCTAGCGCTCAAGGTGATAGTGTGGGGTTATCTAGATTGGGGAAGGCGGACTTTGAGGTGTGCTTTTGTAGGCCTACCATGGATCAGAGTGTCCAACCGGAGAGTAGTTAAGTGTAGTATCATGAAGAGAGAATATTTATATGAGAGAGTGTTCACTAGTGAAAGTATGATCCCTAGGCCTTGTTTCTAAACATTGAAACACCATTTGCATCTAGATCTGTTGCATGTTTGCTTGCTTTAGTCTTTACCTCACCGTCAAGCTATTTTCTGGCACCGTTACCACTTGTATTTCACTATCTCTTTTCCGAACTAGTGCACCTATACACCTAACAAGTGTATTGGGTGTGTTGGGGACACAAGAGACTTCTTGTATCTTGATTGCATGATTGCTTGAGAGGGAATACCTTTCACCTCTTCCTCCCTGAGTTCGATAAACCTTGGGTAATCCACTTAAGGGAAACTTGTTGTTGTTCTACAAACCTCTGCACTTGGAGGCCCAACAACTGTCTACAAGAATAGAAGTGCGTAGATATCAAAGTCCACCAAATACAAGTCATTTTCGACTTACCCAACGAAAGCGGCCTTTAGAGACTTGCTCCACATGAGGACCATGATATCATTATCAATAAAGACGGCAAAGCCCATATTTCCAAGAGCACGGACTGAAAGTAAATTATAGCCAAGGGTCTCAACAAGCATGATGTCCACGAGTGTAATGTCGTGGGGAACCACAACCTTGCCGAAACTCATTACCTTAGACTTAGACTTGTCGGCATATGTCACGGATATTTGATCATCATTTGGTCTCAACTCCTTGACAATAGATGTGCTTCCGGTCATATAACTTGTGCATCCACTATCAAGCACCCACTTTGACCCTCCAAAAGCATAGGTCTATAAAAGATCAAACTAGTTTTTAGGTACCCATTTTAGTGGGTCCTCTTTTGTTAGAAACAAGGGCCTTGGGAACACAGATAGACCAAGCAATATAAACATCAAATGTGCCAACATATTGTGCATACACATCACCATAATAATCACGCATTAAAACATAGTGAGGGTTAGTACTTCCCGCAAAGTCATCATGAGACATAGTTTTGCCACTTGTGGTCTTACTACCCACAATGGCCTTGTCTTTTCCTTGTGCGGGCTTGGCCTTCTTCTTGTTGTTGTTCTTCTTTTTAGATTTCAAGACAAAGCCAATGCCCCTTTCTCACCATTTGGCCTCTGCTTACTGAAGAGGTCATCAATGGACTTGTTTTCTTTTGGAAAGGTGGCCTTAGCTAGCTCCCCCTTCAACCTAGCTTTTTCTTCAAGTATATTTGTACAACTAGAAGGAATGAAAGTACTAGGTGAAGCAATATTGGTCAACTGAGTTTGAAGATTTTCATGCGACTTTGTGAGTAACAAGTGTTCACTCTCCAAGGCCTTGTGAGCCTTGTGAAGCATCCTAAAGTCCTCGGCAAGTTTTTCATGAACAACACCAAACTCAATCTTGTCCTTTTTAGCCTTTTTGTATTTAGCAATGGCATGGTCACATTCCTTGATGAGTTTATTAATAATTAGGTCATTTGCCTCAACAAGACCTTCAAGTTTTGTTTCAAGGGACATCCTAGTTTCTTGTTCTTATTCTAGAGCATTATTTAGAGCTTCTACCTCAATCATATGCTCTCTCCCTAGTTTACATCTCACATCAAGAAGCTCTTGTGTGTGAAAGTTGATCTAAGAGGTTCACAAAATGTTTCTTGGGCTCCCCTTGCAATTTAGTCATAAACACATCAAAAGCAACTAATTCCTTTTTGACCTCAAGAGATATCTCATCATCAAAATCATCATTAATCAAAGAGGTGGGGTGAGGAGATGATGATACCTCCGTTCCTCTTGCCATAAGGCAAGTGACGTCCTTGTTGGAGATATTCTCATTTGGAGAGTCAAAGAGGGAGAAAGTGGGAGTAGAAGTAGTGGCAAGAGCAGCCACACCACTTGATGTTTCCTCTTCATCATCTTCATTGTCGGAGGAGTATTCTTCGTGTGTAAACAAGAAAATTTCACTCGACTTCTTGTTAGTGGGATTCTTCTTGAAGAAGGGCTTCTTGAAGGGATCCTTGGAGTTTTTCTTTGGCACGAGTGCACTGCCATGATCTTCTCTTCTCTCATAGGGACAACCGGCAAGAAAGTGATATCGGTCACCATAATTAAAGCAAGTTCTCAATTTAGGGTTATTGTCTTTTCTACCACTTGGGTTGCTTCTTTGTAGCATTTCCTTCTTGGCCTTGTCGGGGTTCTTCCAAAAGTTTCTTGCATAGAAGGTCATACACTCACTATGAGCAAGCTTAATATCGTCGGGAGGGCTCATAGATCTCACTTCCATCTTCATCCACATACTCCACAACTTTGGATTTTAAGGCAAGGTTGACATTGCTCATTCCAAGGGCACGAGCATGGGCATCTTTGGCATTCTTGGCAGTAACCTTGAAAACGGCCATCTCTTGCATAACTTCATTGGAGGTCATGAGATGATAGTTGTTTCTTCCTTGTAGACTCTTCAAGTCAGTGGGTTCAAAGGGCATGAGTGCACTCACATACTTCCTTTTTATCCAAGAATCATCCACATGTGAGGCACCAACATTTCTAAAAGCGGTGGCAGTGGACTTTAGCCTTCAATACATGTCTTCATGATCTTCAACATCCTTCATACAGAATCCTTCGGCTTCATTGCTCGGTGCATCATACCAGTTTATTCTCATGCTCTCATTTCCAATATATAGCTCAGTGAGAGCATCCCAAGCTTCCTTGGCGGTGTTGAGATGTTCAATGTGAGGGTAATATTTAGTACCCCAATCCTTGTTGGTTCATGTGCAAAGCAGTGGCATTGAGTTAATTATTGACAACTTCTCTTCTTGTCAAGTTGGTTCGATCCACAATACGGAGTACTTCTTCCATGATATTCCACAAATCAATGCAAGAGCTGCGCACATGAGATTTCATTAATGATTGACACTGAGCAAAAGAGGATGCATCTAGCTTAGGTGGGTCTCCTCTATTGTTTATATGAGGGTGAGGAATTGGAGGGTCGGGAGAGTACCATCCTTGAGCCTCATGGTGCTCTTCCTTCCCACTATCCTTTTTGGTGGAGGGATTAGCGTTCTCATTTTCCCCCACCACCACACCCGTGGGTGATTACGAGGCATTCACCTTTGGAGGTGGTGGCAGTCCCTCTCGAGGAGAGGGAGGAGGTGAGGCAAATTTCTCTTTAACAAGTTGCTCGACTAGGTCGCGCAATTGTTTGAGTTCGTTGCCGAAGGTGGAGCCCAAGGTTGTTTCCAAATTCTTGAGGTCCATCCTGGACACCGTGGTACTTGCCTCATCCCCTTTTCTACCCATTTACTCTTAGGCGGTAAAGCCCGAATAAATAGCCAAGGCTCTAATACCAATTGAAAGGATCGCATGGGCACCTAGAGGGGGGTGAATAGGTGCTACTTCAAATTTTACTCTTTTTCAAATTAGGGTTTGACACAAAAGGTAAGTTCTCTAGATAATGCAACTATGGTGAATTTACCTATATGTTAATCTAGCACAATACTAAGCTAGAACAAGATAAGTAAAGTGCGGTAAAGGATAGAAGTAACCAAAGTGAAGCACGCGGACACAAGGATTTGTTTCCCGCAGTTCCTTCCTTTTGAGGGGAAGTACGTCTGCATTTGGAGAGGGAGTAGTATCCAACCACCTATGCCATGAAAGGCCTCCCTTATTCTCCGATGAACCTCACCCCAACGGGTTCGATTCACCTCTTCCACTATATCGGCAACCTTTGAGGTGGAATACGGCACCTTTACAACAAGTTTAGGGCACACATCCACAACTGAATTGGAGGCTCCCTAATACAAGAAAGATGTCAAACAATCAAAGACAAGCTTGTAAGAACCAAATCTAGAACTAGGGTTTCCTAACAAACACTAGAGCAAGGGGCCCTCAAGTGAATGATGGGGAAATGAAGATCTCTCTTGGTGAAGCTATAGATCAAGGCCCCCTCCTTTGATTCTCCAAAGATCAAAGACTTTGGATGGTTGGATGAAGAGATCTTGGCGATTTGGTGGCTCAAATGGAGATGGTGTTCTTGATTGGTTCGAGCAGCTCCCCAAGGTAGAAGAGGGGTCTTTTTATACCCCATAGAGAAGATCCGTCCGTTGCAGTTTTGTCAGAACCGATACTACCGGATACCAGAGCAGTAGTACCGGAAACAACCGGTACTACCGGTTAGGTACCTGACGCAGTACCAAAACCTTATCCGTTGAGAGTCCAGACAACAGCCTCCCCTGGAGGTAGTACACAGGAAAAATGGTGCTACCATGAAGCGGTAGTACCGGTCCATATGTGCGGTACTACCGGACCCAGGCGGTAGTACCGCGTCGAGGTACCGGGTGACCTAGTGAGGGTAGACAGGCTTTCCACCCCACTGCCCTGCCCGGTACCACCAAGCGGTACTACCGGTGATGAGCGGTAGTACTGATTGGTATTTCTGGTACTACCGGACACCACAGGAGCATGGGCAATGTCTTTCAAGTGACCCTTTTTGGCGAGAACGAATAACGTCTTCTCCTAAATAAAACCTATGGTACACTTCGCAAAAGCTTAGTCTGACATGTTTGTTATCATCAAACATTAAAATCACTTAGGATAGGAAGTGCACTTTCATCCGTGATAGTTCCATACACGAGAAATCAAGTTTTTGAACTTGGGAGACCCTCTGGAACTGTGTAGAACCTATCGGTCGTATTTGGATCTATAAAGAAATAGACATGGATGTTTCACATCTATGAAATAGTCGACATGTCGGGAAATATTTTACGACAATGTTCAAGAAGTTGACTATGACATGATACGTCAGAAACGTATCTATAATTTTTGATGCTCCATGCTTGTTTTGTATCTACTTTTCTTTGCTTTGCTTTGTCTACACTTGGTGTTTTTATATCTTTTCTTGAACTAACCTATTAACAAGTTGCCACAGTTCCAGTTGCATGTTTTCTTCTGTTTTTGGTTCCAGAAAGGCAGAAAATCAATATTCTCGGAATTGGACGGGACAAAAGCCAAAGTTATTATTTTCCCGGAGCAACACAGAACAACGAAGCAGAGCCGGAGGGGGGCCACAGGGTGGCCAAACCCCCTAGGCACGGGCAAGCTCTGGAGGCGCCTGGAGGGGGTGTGGGCCCCCTGGACCCCCACCGACCTTGATTCCTGTGCCTATAAGAAGCCTTCGACCCAAAAACCCTAGGGGATCCAGAAGAAATCCACGAAAATCTCTATAGCGCTGCCGCCACCGAAGGGGAGATTCGGGGGATAGAAAGTCTCTGTTCCAGCACCCTGCCGGGACGGGGAAGTGCCCCTGGAGCCATCTCCATCGATCTCCACCACCATCTCCATCACCATTGCTGATTCCCATGACGAGGAGGGAGTAGTTCTTCCTCGAGGCTAAGGGCTCTACCGGTAGCTATGTGTTCATCTCTCTCTCTCTATGCATGATCTTGTTGTGGTCATGAGCTTTGTAATCAAGTAGATCTACCTTTATACTCAAGTGCTTCAGTAGATCGCTGCTCTCCCCATGTGTGTGAAAGTGACAGCGTGCACACCATGGTGGAACTTAGGTTCGAGTCTACATAAATACTCTTTGTGCTTTAATAGATCTATGCTTTTCTCCGCGTGTGTGAAAGTGACAGCATGCATTCCGTGTGTAGCACTTTGGCTAGATTGAATATTTGTTATGAGTTATAATTGGAGTTGGATGTCTCTATGAAATTGTGGTGTTTTTTGGAACCATCTAGCGCTCAAGGTGACAGTGTGGGGTTATCTAGATTGAGGATTTGAGGAGTGTTGTTATAGCCCTATCGATGATTAGAGTGTCCAACCGGAGAGTAGTAAGAGTAGTATCATGAAGAGAGGATATTTATATGAGAGAGTGTTCACTAGTGAAATTATGATCCCTAGGCCTTGTTTCTAAGCATTGAAACACCGTTTGCTACTAGATCTGTTGCATGTTTGCTTGCTTCCATCTTTGTTCCATTTGCCGGGGAGCTTTTGGGCTTTTACCTTTCCTCCACGCCATTAGCTCTTTTCTGGCATCGTTACCCCACGTCAACAACAAGACAGAATTTATTTTCTGGCACCGTTACCACTTGTATTTCACTATCTCTTCGCCAAACTAGTTCACCTATATTGGGTGTGTTGGGGACACAAGAGACTTCTTGTATATTGATTGCAGGATTGCTTGAGAGGGAATACCTTTGACCACTTCCTCCCTGAGTTCGATAAACCTTGTGTGATCCACTTAAGGGAAACTTGCTGCTGTTCTACAAAGCTCTACACTTGGAGGCCCAAAAACTGTCTACAATAATAGAAGTGCGCAGACATCAATCTCTTTTCTGGCGCTGTTGCCAGGAAGGAAAGGTAAAAGGCACTCACACACCTTACCCAACGGCAACAGCAGTCCAGAAAGCTCTTTTCTGGCGCCGTTGCCGGGGAGGTAAGATAAAAGGTACTCACATCCTCTGGTGTGAGTGCTCGAAGTTATTTCCTTTAGATTCTGCAATTTTGTCTTTTTGTTTCTTGTTTTCACTAGTTAAGCTTAATGGAAAACAACAACAAAATTAGAGAGCTTTATAGTATTTATCTTGAGTTAGGACATGAAGTGTTTGAAAAGAAAATTAAAAAACCTATGGAACTTTATTTGCATGCTAATAACAATGTTATTAGTACGAATTCTTTGAACACCATTATTGCTAATGCTATGGAAAAGTCTAAGCTTGGGGAAGCTAGTTTTTATGAAAATGATCTTTTTAGTCCCCTAGCTTTGGAAGATAGCTATTCTATTGCTTATGATGATACCAAACCTCCGATTTATGATGATTACAATGATGAATATGATATTTTCAGTCCACCTACTATTGAGGAGAAAATTTATTGTGATTACAATATGCCTCCTATATTTGATGTTTATGGTGATGAGAATAGTAATGATAGCTATTTTGTTGGATTTTCTCCCACTATAATTAATAAGAATGAGTATGCTTGTGTGGAGAGTAATAATCATTTTATGCATGTGGCTCATGATAAGAATGTTTTATGTGATAGCTATATTGTTAATTTTATTCATGATGCTACTGAAAGTTATTATGAGAGAGGGAAACATGGTCTTATGCATCTCAAAAATATTAAGTTTCCCCTCTTTATGTTGAAAATCTTGAAGCTGCACTTGTTTTGCTTTCCTATGCTTGTTGCTTTGTGCTTTCATGACTTGTTTATTTAAAATATTCCTATGCATAGGAAGTGGGTTAGACTTAAATGTGTTTTGAATTTGCTTCTTGATGCTCTCTTTGACTTCAATTCATAATTCTTATGTGATCATCTTCTCAAGCTATCATGCCTAACTTAAAGGCATTAAATAAAAGTACTTGTTGGGAGATAACCCAAGAGTTTTCTTGAGTCTTGGAAGTTATTACTTATGTAATAACCTCTCCTTATCATTTTTGTTTGCTTTTTGTGCCAAGAATGACCTCTAATGAGAGGGAAGTAAGATTTGGGGAGTTGTTGTCCTGAAACAGTTTACTGTCCTCCACCAAACAAATTCGTGAGGAGTCTCTGTAACTCGGTTTGTGATGAAAATTTACGAATAAATCCCCCAGTATGTTAGATAACTTTCATTAGTTCAACACTTTTTGATTTGAGAAACAAAAAGTCTTCTAAAAAATAGGTTTCTACCTGCTGGTCTGTTTTGACAGATTTTTGCCATTATTTGCATTTGCTTCTTATTGATTCCTTTTTTAGTTATTTTTAGGGGAATTGAGCTTTTTGAAGGAGTTGCTACAGTAGCATGTGTTTTTTGTGAAAAGTCTTGCTGTTACAAAGCTTTAACTAAGGGTCTATTATCTTTTGAATACACTAATGTTGCTAATGAACATTGTGTGAAGTTTTGTATGAAGGAAAAATTTCAGGTGTAGAGAAAGAATGATGTAATGAGATGAAGAATGGATAAAAGCTCAAGCTTTGGTATGCCACACCGGTGTCACCCCAAGAAATATCCAAGAGGTACAAGCATCAAATCTTGGGGATGCCCAAGGCATCCCCTTCTTCATCAATAAAAAGCTCAGGTCTTTCTAGACACTTCGTTTTTATTGTTTCATGCACAATTGTGTTTTTCTTGGAGCGTATTAGTTTTCGTTTTTGGTTTTCATTTGCTTAGTTTGCTTGAGTAAGTTGGTTGGTTACACCACAATTCTTTTGGAGAGAGACACACTCTGTTTTCATTGCCTAGAACACTCTAGTTTTCACTCTTATTGTTTTGTGAGTGTTCTCTTTTGCTAGCACTGCATTTAGCCTTAGTTTTCTTGTACTTTTAGCTTAGAACTTTTTATTTCTTCTTTGTAGATTTGTGAGACAAGCTCACTGATCTTTATTGATTATTATATTTGTGAGTTGTTTCAAATATTGTTTGGTGTTGGAAAGAGTATAAAGCTTCATGCTTAAGTGGTACAAAAGGGAGCTTGTTTTGACTGTGGCTTAGACTTTATCATGTCATGCTAGGTGTTGCTTTGACCTTATGCCTAGTGATTAATGTTGTAGCATGAATTGTTCCAAACAATTAGGATGGCTTAATGTGCCTTGAAAGAATCATGCGTTGTTTTAGCATACAAAAGCATATTATTGTGGTATTCTCCTTTGATGCTTTGTTTGGGTTGACTTGGCACATGCTCACACCATGATATGACTACGACAAGTCACCATAGCCTCTATGATCATTTAGTCCTTGACTTGTAGTACCACTCTATGCTTTGATTAGTAACTGTTAGACCCCTCCTTTATAAAGGAAAGGATCCCTGTGATTGCAATGCTAGTCCCTGGATCAATGCTAGCATCCACAGTTTAAGATGAAGTACACAGATACAAAGGTCGTTTATTACATTCATTCCAGAGATAAAACATAGTCTTTTACAACTCAGGGCCAAAGGCCTAATACAAGAGTCTATGGAATAAGTAAATAAACATAAGTCTTCATCTTCATGTGCCACAGGAAAGCATGTTGAGTGTAGACTCATGACTCCTATTCATCGTCGGAGTAACCTGCAACATCACAAGTTACAGCCACAGAGGGTCAATACTTTGGAATAGTATTGGCAAGTGATACCTTAGTATATTTAAGTGGACTATATTACTATATGCATTTTGGCTAAGTGTAGCTTGGCTTGCTTTGCTTGAAAATAAGTTTTTCCTATTAGTTGAAAACACTAAGTTTTTCTTTGTCAAAAACATTCCCAAGGAACCACCAATAGACATTGAGGTCCTTCACCCTTGTTCACCCACAAATTTTACTTAGAAGTTGGAGTGATGAGATTCTTGTAGCTTCCATGTCTTGATGCTCAAAGTGTCCATTTCCTTGGACTAGGCTAAGTACTTAGGTTTTCCATCTGCAGAGGTTGTGCACTTTCCCCACCAGACTTGGTTTCCCAAGACAGGACCTTTCAGAAGCCTTTCCTTAGTCAAAATGGACGCGCTCCAACCTATCAACCCAACTACCACCAACTGTCCAAGTGACTAAGTTCTAGCAACCTATATGATCATGGCAGAGCCCATATTGCCAAGTGGTTGCACTTTAAGCTTTCTCAACACTTGGTCTCCAAATCCCTTTGTGCCTGGGTGGCATATCACAAGTGAGATACACAACCCAAGTCCATGGCCTTGTGTAACCACTCAACATAACCCAATCTTTCCATTCCACCCAGGAGGTTCATTTGACTTAGTTGTTTTATTAGGAAAGCATAAGTCTCTTGACTTAGAAATATTTTTATCATAAACCATATAGATGTTCACCACCCTTGTTTGCTAAGTAGCTAGGCTAAGCATGTTGTGGTAACTTAACTTAGGAAAAATTCCCTAGCAATTTTACCATTCTACACTACTTAGGATTTCCCAACTTAGCCTTAAACAAAAATATCATGCAAGATTTAGTAAAATATCTAATGCTAGTACAAAACATAGGACAGAAATATTCATGAAAATATCACTTGCCTTGGTAGTGGGGAGAGTAGCACTCTTCACAATCACAATCACTAGCAAAGTCTACACAAGAAATTATAGCATACAATTACACACAATTATATACAACCAAAAATAATATGGATGCATGCATGCAAGTATTTTACTAAGTGGTGATTTTGGAAACTCTACCAAGGATGCATATGTTTACAGAACTTAACAAGTCACAAATTTGCCTACTAAACTTATTTGGCTCCAATACAATTTTACCAAAATAAATCTCTACCTAAAATGGCCTTAAAACATGTTCTACAAATAAAATCATTTTAACTGTGACTATATGCTAAATAAATTGGATATTCTGAAAGGTCTTGTTTCACTGAATCCAACGGTATAAAGTTTGCAAAAATCTAACGTGGCAATCAAAAGTTATAAGCATTTGAATTTGGATCAAATTTCTGGTTTTAAATCTATTTTTAGATCTAACCCTAGCCACGCGTCGCGCTGTGATTGGCGCGTACCGCTTCGGTTGGATCGCGCTCTGCAGCCGCAGGATCTAAACAGATCGTACGCTCCAGATCGCGTACCGTTTCAGGGTTAAGTGGATCTATCCTAGCGCTTCGATACAGATCCAACGATCTAAAACAACAAGCCAAAATCTGGCGGCGCTTATCGGCTGTGCGCGGCGGCGACGACCAGACGGTGGCGGCGCCGGCGGTACAGATCGCTAGGTGGACGGGGGAGATGCTCACCGAGACCGCGAGGATGTGGGGATGCTCGACGTGTGATCAGCTCGGAAAGGGGCGCTCAGGGTTGCGGTAGATTTCTCGCCGGAGTTGGATCTGGCAACGGTGGTTCTGCTCGAGGTCGGAGGCGACGTTGTAGATCACTAGGATGCCAAAGGGAGGTGTGGTTAGATGCGGAAGATCACGGAGAACATGCGAGCGTGAACGACAAGGTTCGGGGCGGTCTGGACTTACCACTAGAGCTCGCCGGAGTTCGTGTAGAAGACGGTGGCGGCCAGTCGTCGATGTTTGTCGAAGCTACGGGTCATGCGAAGTTGAACGGAGGGTGTCAGAAGGTGCACAGAGATTCACTGAACATGATAGCGTAAACGCGAGACCGAGGGAAACTCTAGGCTCACCGGAATTTGCCGGCGCAGTCGTCGGAGACGGCGGGGTTGCAGAGAGCAATGCGCACAGCCTGGGGGCGTTCTATACTTGGGGTTTGGGGGAAAAGAGAGAGGGGGCAGAGGGGGTTTATATAGCCTGATCATGAGCGAGAATCACTCGGGCGTTGATTCGAATTGACGCCGCGAATTAAACACAGAAAACGGCCGCATTGATTGGGGATGAACTGGTCGTGCGGGTGGAGACGATGCTGGCGTGGAGGAGGCCCGCTTGTCAGCGACGTGCGCGAGGTGGAAGTGGGGTCTGCCTGTCAGCGGCTGAACGCGTGCGCTCGCACGTGCGGGAGGAAAAGGAATGCCCCGGGTGGGCTGGTTGGGCCTGTTCCACTGCTGGGCTAAATTCCTGGCGCCTGGCCCTTTTCTTTTGTTTGCTTCTTTTATTTTTCTATTTCTATTTTCTGGAATGATTTTTGATATGAATTCAAATCCTGTTGAATTCAAACAAAATTGGGGATCTTTGCAGGGTTCTGTGGTTTCAAATACAGTCATTTAACCAAGTGGTTACCTTGTAAGGGCCTGGTCAAACTTGGGTTTTGAAACAAACAAAGACTTGTCTCTAGTTTGTGAATGATTGAAATAGGGTTTAGAAAATATTGCTAAATTGGAAACTTGGGTTAAAATGCTACACCTAATCTTTCCAACAATGGAGGCAAGCAATCAAGTTCCTAAATAATCCAATCTCAAAGGGTGATGGCCAATTGAGTTGAATTTGCACACATGAAATCATAACTCAAACTTCTGTCTCTAAATGATTTTGAGAAAAACCCTAAATGGATGAATGATGCAAGTATGATATGAATGAGTTTTTTTTGGAATATGATTTTAGGGATGTTACAAATCTAACCCCCTTAAGATGAATCTCGCCCTCGAGATTCGGTTTGGCTAGCAAATAGGTGAGGGTGGTCTTTCCGAAGATCATCTTCTCTTTCCCATGTTGCTTCCTCTTCGGAGTGATGGTTCCATTGCACTTTACAAAACTTGATAGTCTTGGTCCTGGTAACTCTTTCTGCGGTCTCTAGAATCTTGACAGGCTTTTCCTCATAGGTGAGATCACTTTCTAGTTGGACTTCTTCCAAAGGTATGGTATCCTTTAAAGAAGTTTCTTCCATTTCCGGGTGGCATTTCTTAAGCTGACTCACATGAAACACATTATGGACAGCTGACAGAGACTCTGGAAGTTCAACTTCATATGCAACTTCTCCCTTGCGACTTAGGATCTTGAATGTCCCAACATATCTTGGTGCCAACTTTCCCTTGACTCCAAATCTTTTCACCCCACGGAGTGGTGATACCCTGAGATAAGCTCTATCCCCAACTTCGTAGGTAACTTCTCTACGCTTAGAATCCGCGTAGCTTTTCTGTCGGGACTGTGCTATCTTCAATCTGTCCTTAACCAATTTGACTTTCTCTTCGGCGTCTTTGATAAGATCAGGTCCAAATAAGCTTCTTTCTCCCACACCATTCCATAACAATGGGGTGGTACACTTCCTTCCGTAGAGTAACTCAAATGGTGCCATTCCAATACTAGCTTGATGACTATTGTTGTAAGAGAACTCTGCGTAAGGCAAACTTTCATCCCAACTTGCTCCATAATCTAAAGCACATGCCCTCAACATGTCTTCAAGAATCTGGTTAGTCCTTTCTGTTTGTCCATCAGTTTGAGGATGAAAAGCAGTGCTGAATTCTAATCTCGTTCCTAAGGATTCATGAAGCTGACTCCAAAAGTGAGAAGTGAACTGAGTTCCTCTATCTGATACAATACTCTTAGGCACACCGTGAAGGCACACGATTCTGCTCATGTAGATTTTTGCTAACTTGGCACTTGTATATGTTGTCTTCACGGGTATAAAATGAGCCACTTTAGTTAGGCGATCCACTACTACCCATATGGAATCATACCCTGACCTGGTCCTTGGCAATCCGGTAATGAAATCCATACCAATATTTTCCCACTTCCATTCAGGAATAGGCAGTGGTTGAAGCAAACCCGCTGGTTTTTGATGCTCTGCTTTAACTCTGCTACACACATCACACAAAGCAATATGCTCGGCGATGTCCCTTTTTAGATTGTTCCACCAAAATCTTTCTTTCATATCCATGTACATCTTGGTGTTTCCTGGGTGAATAGAATACGGAGAGTTGTGACCTTCCTGTAAGATCAGTTTCCGCAACTCTGGGTCTTGTGGAACACATATACGTTTCCCGTGCCATAAAGTACCTTGTTCGTCAATATGGAAACTCTTAGCCTTCCCTAGACTAATATTTTCCTTTATCTTTTCAATTTCCTTATCGGTCTTCTGAGCTTCTTGGATCTTGTCCAATAGAGTGGGTTGAACATCCAAAGACATGAGATGTCCTTCAGGAACAATTTCCAATCTAAGTTCTTTGAATTGCTTACACAAGTCTTCTGGCAAATCACCTTTGGTAAGGCCATTTACAAACGTCTTACGACTTAGAGCATCCGCTACTACATTTGCTTTACCGGGATGGTATTGCAAACTTAAGTCGTAATCCTTGATAAGTTCTAGCCATTTCCTTTGCCTCATCTTGATTTCTTTCTGGGTGAAGATGTACTTCAAGCTCTTATGATCGGTGAACACTTCACACCGCTTACCCAAAAGGTAATGTCTCCATGTTTTGAGTGCATGGACGACAGAGGCTAACTCCAAATCATGAGTAGGATAGTTTACTTCATGAGTTTTGAGTTGTCTCGAAGCATAGGCTACGACTTTACCATCTTGCATAAGTACGGCACCCAAACCTTGATGAGACGCATCATAATATACTTGGAAATCCTTTTCCAAATCTGGCAGACATAGAACTGGTGCTGTCACAAGTCTCTTCTTCAACTCTTGGAAGCTGACTTCGCAACCTTCAGTCCAAGCAAATTTCTTGTCCTTCTTTAGCAATTCTGTCATTGGCTTAGCAACCTTCGAGAAATTTTCAATGAACCTTCTGTAGTAACCTGCTAAGCCCAGGAAACTACGAACTTCTTTCACATTCTTGGGTGATTCCCATTCTGTCACAGCCGAAACCTTAGCAGGATCAACTGCCACACCATCCTTCGTCATCACATGACCAAGAAAACCAACTTTCTCTAACCAGAACTCACACTTACTAAATTTGGCATAAAGTTTATGTTCCCTCAGTTTCTCAAGTATCAAGCGTAAGTGTCTTTCATGTTCTTCCTTGCTCTTGGAGTAGACCAAGATATCATCGATGAAAACGACAACGAACTTGTCAAGAAATTCCATGAACACCTTGTTCATCATATTCATGAAGTATGCTGGAGCGTTGGTTAATCCAAAAGGCATCAAGTATACTCATACAATCCATACCTTGTGGTGAATGTTGTTTTTGGTATGTCTTGTTCTCTTATCTTGAGTTGAAAATAACCTGACCGGAGATCAATCTTCGAGAATACACATGCTCCTTCTAGCTGATCAAACAAGTCGTTGATTCTTGGCAAAGGATATTTGTTCTTGATGGTTACTTCGTTGAGAGAACGGTAGTCAATACATAACCTTTGTGTTCTATCCTTCTTCTCCACGAACAATACTGGGGCTCCCCAAGATGAAGAACTTGGTTGAATAAACCCTTTCTGTAACTGTTCTCCTAACTGTTTCTTGAGCTCTTTCAGTTCATCAACTGACATTTTGTATGGTCTCTTAGCTATTGGTCCAGCACCTGGTACCAAATCTATCAAAAACACCACATCTCTATCTGGTGGCATTCCTGGTAACTCTTCCGGAAACACATCCGGATACTCACATACTATTGGCACACTGTCCATGCTAACCCCCTTAAAGAGAATTCAGCTTACTTCCTTTGGATTCAAAGTTTGACTTGAATTTTATTCTTTTTCCTTCGGGGGTCGTGAGTGTAACGGTTCTATTGGCACAATCTAATACTCCTTCATACTTAGCCATCCAGTCCATTCCCAAAATTACGTCTAGTCCTTGGGAATCTAGGATTATCAGGCTTACTGGAAACTTATGCTTACCAAACTCTATGGTGAGATCCCGGCATCCAAGGCTTACTATCATGTCTCCCCCCGGAGAACTAACTTTTATTGGATACCCAATGTTTTCTGATGCAAACCCATTTCTATCAACAAATGCCTTTGATATGAATGAATGAGACCGGTATCAAAGAGTACAAATGCTGAAATTGAATTGAGTCTGAACTTACCAGCCACGGCATCAGGCTCCTCATAGACCTCCTCCACATTGATGTGGTTAACCTGTCCTTTCTGAAAAGGATTTGGCTTGTTAGGTCCTTCAACTTTCTTCTCAGGGCACTCATTAGCATAATGCCCCAGCTTTTTGCATTTGAAGCACTCAACCTGACTGATGTCCTTTTTAGGAGGTTGGCCTCCACTTCCACTACCATTTCCACCATAGTGGCTCTTATGTCCACCCTTGTGCTTCTTGTACTTGTCCTTGTCATGACTGCGATGATGCTTGTTGTCATGACGGTTGTGGTTGTGCTTGTTGAATTTCCCATGTTTATGGGATCCTGAGTTGCCACTGTCATCATAGTGAGATCGTTTGTGAGACGATCCCGAGCTGTGTTTGTCGGAGTGTTTCCTCTTTCTACTCTCGACTTGCTTCATTTTACTTTCCAGAATAGCAGCCTTGTCACACAAAGACTGATAAGTTGGAACATATGCCACAGCCAACTGCAGATTCAGCTCATCATTTAAACCTTCCAGAAATTTTTCCTTTCTTTTGGCATCTGTGTCAACCTCATCTGGTGCATAGCGAGCCAGATTGTTGAACTCTTCTATGTATTCTGCCACGCTGCGGTGGCGCTGTTTCAGGTTGTGAAATTCCTTCTTTTTCAGACTCATCATTCCTGATGAGATATGAGAAGTGCGAAAGCCATCTTCAAAGATAGCCCAAGTCACCTCATCAATAGGAGTGGTGTTTTGGAAGTTGTCCCACCATGTGGCGGCTGGTCCTTCCAACAGATGTGCTGCGAATCTGACTTTTTCAGCATCCGTGCAGCCCACGGTCACTAAGTCCTTGTTCACGGAACGTAGCCAGTCATTGGCCACCATGGGATCAGTTGTTCCCGAAAACTTTGCTGGCCTCAAACGCAGAAATCTGGTGAGCATATCAAAACCCGGTGGGTTGTTGTTGTTGTTATTGTTATTGGGGTTGTTGTTGTTGTTGTTGTTCTGGTTTTGGATGAATGTCGTCATCATTTGCATAAGCTGTGTTTGCGCATTCATCATTTGTTGCATTTCCGGAGTGATGTTGTTGGGGTTGGGGTTTGCGCGACGGGGAGGCATCTGTGGTTTGTTCAAATAGATAAGAATGAGATACCCATAGATGTTTTATGCACAATAGAACATAAGCAAACACATAACAAGCAACATAAGAATAAAGGTTCAACAACCACATAATAAGCTCATGAAGTAAAACACACAAGTGGCAAGCCATCCACATGTCGGATGGTCCAATAATAAGTTCACAATAACAAGTATGAAATATGAAAGGTAAACGAGTAGTCAAGTCTACTCATCAGCGTCAATCTCCTCCTCGACGAAGGTAAGACCTGCGTTCTCCATCGCGGTCTTGTTCTCCTCAATCGTAGTGGTCAAGGAATCGACCTTGGCCTTGAGAGCCCTCTTCTGGGAGCGAAGCCTCTCAATAACCATCTGCTGCTGCTCAAGCTCGAAGTCCTTGGACTTCAGTTCCTCAGTCATGTCCCGGATCTTCTTGTTCCTATCCTGGACGCGTTTCTCTTGACTCTTGAACTTGCGGTCCTGGGCCTCGAACTTTGTCTCCATTTCCTTGATCATCTCATCCTGCTGCGCAAAAAGCTTGTCCGTCTCGCATAGCTGTACCTGAAGTTCGTCATTGCCAATCATGACATTCGTCCTATCCGTGTCCACGTGCCTGAGGAGAGTCTCTAAGTCCTGGAGATAGAGACGTATCGGCTCCGCCGTGTCCCTCGAGTCGTCCTCAAAGTCGATGGAATCTCCATCAACATCACGCCTTCCGAAGACGTGGAAGTGAGTGCCCCTAACCTGTCGGGAGTGACGGCCTAACAAGCGTCCTATCAGGTCCTGCATGACTACCTCCATGCCTCTCTCCCTGTCGTCGTGCATCAGCTTGAAGACAATGGCCTCTGTGGTAGGCTCAGTCTGGCGTCCTGGCTGGTTCACCTTGAAGCCCCAGAGGTCCTTCCTCTCGAACTTGGTGAGTGGGTACACCGTGATGGTGGGTAGAGGGAGATCAAGCAGAGGGGTAAGCTCAATGATACGAGGACCAAAACGAGTAACCTAAAACTCCTCAACAGTGCTGATGGCAATAGGCATCTATTTATAAGAATGAAAAAGTTAGAACAACACAATTCAAGGTAAATCAAGACAAACATTCATACATTTCCATAGAACTTAATCATCACACAAGTCAAGCATACATAAGTCCATTACATCAATCAAAGGTCCACACTTATTTAAAGTATCATTTTTGGAAATAAGGTGATAAGTGGTGGTCCAACTAACGAAGTGCCCTTACAATCCAATCTCACGGGATCTATTAGTAAACACAATGTTCCTAGAGGCAATCCACCAATCTTGCTCTCTTGACTCTATCACTAAGTCTATAACATCTCCCCTTATCTCTTGGTTGGTGTCTTCCAACTCTTGAGTAAGCTCCTTCTCTTTATCTAAGTCCTTTTGGAGGTTGAGCATTCTGCACTTGACTCTAGCACTTAGTTATTTGATAGTTCTCCAAGCTGCATCCCTGGCTGATTCAAAGAATGTGGTGTGCATTGTAGTGTTGGTGTACATGCAGAATCCCCTTTCTTTGTGGTTGTCTTCCTTGTTTTTGTACAAGTGAAGTTGCACCCACCAATACTCCACTCCTTCATCCACCACTGGAAAGCCCTTATACACAGCTGCACCATGTGCATCCATTATCACCATGAGATCCTTGAGGATATTGGGAAACTCAGTTTCACACTCCAAGGTCATGGTCATGAGTGGTCCCTTCTTCACGGCTTCGTTGATGGAGTTCATCTACAAAGGAAGTTGAAAGAGATTAGAAAAGTTTTACGAGAAGAATAGACAAGTGTAGAAGTAGTTGAAAAACTTTTTCCTTAGTGGTTTTCCAATCCTAGGGTCATAATCCTACAGGCAACATAGTGCTCTGATACCATCTGTTAGACCCCTCCTTTATAAAGGAAAGGATCCCTGTGATTGCAATGCTAGTCCCTGGATCAATGCTAGCATCCATAGTTTAAGATGAAGTACACAGATACAAAGGTCGTTTATTACATTCATTCCAGAGATAAAACATAGTCTTTTACAACTCAGGGCCAAAGGCCTAATACAAGAGTCTATGGAATAAGTAAATAAACATAAGTCTTCATCTTCATGTGCCACAGGCAAGCATGTTGAGTGTAGACTCATGACTCCTATTCATCGTCGGAGTAACCTGCAACATCACAAGTTACAGCCACAGAGGGTCAATACTTTGGAATAGTATTGGCAAGTGATACCTTAGTATATTTTAAGTGGACTATATTACTATATGCATTTTGGCTAAGTGTAGCTTGGCTTGCTTTGCTTGAAAATAAGTTTTTCCTATTAGTTGAAAACACTAAGTTTTTCTTTGTCAAAAACATTCCCAAGGAACCACCAATAGACATTGAGGTCCTTCACCCTTGTTCACCCACAAATTTTACTTAGAAGTTGGAGTGATGAGATTCTTGTAGCTTCCATGTCTTGATGCTCAAAGTGTCCATTTCCTTGGACTAGGCTAAGTACTTAGGTTTTCCATCTGCAGAGGTTGTGCACTTTCCCCACCAGACTTGGTTTCCCAAGACAGGACCTTTCAGAAGCCTTTCCTTAGTCAAAATGGACGCGCTCCAACCTATCAACCCAACTACCACCAACTGTCCAAGTGACTAAGTTCTAGCAACCTATATGATCATGGCAGAGCCCATATTGCCAAGTGGTTGCACTATAAGCTTTCTCAACACTTGGTCTCCAAATCCCTTTGTGCCTGGGTGGCATACCACAAGTGAGATACACAACCCAAGTCCATGGCCTTGTGTAACCACTCAACATAACCCAATCTTTCCATTCCACCCAGGAGGTTCATTTGACTTAGTTGTTTTATTAGGAAAGCATAAATCTCTTGACTTAGAAATATTTTTATCATAAACCATATAGATGTTCACCACCCTTGTTTGCTAAGTAGCTAGGCTAAGCGTGTTGTGGTAACTTAACTTAGGAAAAATTCCCTAGCAATTTTACCATTCTACACTACTTACGATTTCCCAACTTAGCCTTAAACAAAAATATCATGCAAGATTTAGTAAAATATCTAATGCTAGTACAAAACATAGGACAGAAATATTCATGAAAATATCACTTGCCTTGGTAGTGGGGAGAGTAGCACTCTTCACAATCACAATCACTAGCAAAATCTACACAAGAAATTATAGCATACAATTACACACAATTATATACAACCAAAAATAATATGGATGCATGCATGCAAGTATTTTACTAAGTGGTGATTTTGGAAACTCTACCAAGGATGCATATGTTTACAGAACTTAACAAGTCACAAATTTGCCAACTAAACTTATTTGGCTCCAATACAATTTTACCAAAATAAATCTCTACCTAAAATGGCCTTAAAACATGTTCTACAAATAAAATCATTTTAACTGTGACTATATGCTAAATAAATTGGATATTCTGAAAGGTCTTGTTTCACTGAATCCAACAGTATAAAGTTTGCAAAAATCTAACGTGGCAATCAAAAGTTATAAGCATTTGAATTTGGATCAAATTTCTGGTTTTAAATCTATTTTTAGATCTAACCCTAGCCACGCGTCGCGCTGTGATTGGCGCGTACCGCTTCGGTTGGATCGCGCTCTGCAGCCGCAGGATCTAAACATATCGTACGCTCCAGATCGCGTACCGTTTCGGGGTTAAGTGGATCTATCCTAGCGCTTCGATACAGATCCAACGATCTAAAACAACAAGCCAAAATCTGGCGGCGCTTATCGGCTGTGCGCGGCGGCGACGACCAGACGGTGGCGGCGCCGGCGGTACAGATCGCTAGGTGGACGGGGGAGATGCTCACCGAGACCGCGAGGATGTGGGGATGCTCGACGTGTGATCATCTCGGCAAGGGGCGCTCAGGGTTGCGGTAGATTTCTCGCCGGAGTTGGATCTGGCAACGGTGGTTCTGCTCGAGGTAGGAGGCGACGTTGTAGATCACTAGGATGCCAAAGGGAGGTGTGGTTAGATGCGGAAGATCACGGAGAACATGCGAGCGTGAACGATAAGGTTCGGGGCGGTCTGGACTTACCACTAGAGCTCGCCGGAGTTCGTGCAGAAGACGGTGGCGGCCAGTCGTCGATGTTTGCCGAAGCTACGGGTCATGCGAAGGTGAACGGAGGGTGTCAGAAGGTGCACAGAGATTCACTGAACATGATAGCGTAAACGCGAGACCGAGGGAAACTCTAGGCTCACCGGAATTTGCCGGCGCAGTCGTCGGAGACGGCGGGGTTGCAGAGAGCAATGCGCGCAGCCTGGGGGCGTTCTGTACTTGGGGTTTGGGGGAAAAGAGAGAGGGGGCAGAGGGGGTTTATATAGCCTGATCATGAGCGAGAATCACTCGGGCGTTGATTCGAATTGACGCCGCGAATTAAACACAGAAAACGGCCGCGTTGATTGGGGATGAACTGGTCGTGCGGGTGGAGACGATGCTGGCGTGGAGGAGGCCCGCTTGTCAGCGACGTGCGCGAGGTGGAAGTGGGGTCTTCCTGTCAGCGGCTGAACGCGTGCGCTCGCGCGTGCGGGAGGAAAAGGAATGCCCCGGGTGGGCTGGTTGGGCCTGTTCCACTGCTGGGCTAAATTCCTGGCGCCTGGCCC
Source organism: Avena atlantica (assembly GCA_910589765.1). NCBI lineage: Eukaryota > Viridiplantae > Streptophyta > Magnoliopsida > Poales > Poaceae > Avena > Avena atlantica. Next base: position 420,696,843 of record OU342735.1, read on the forward strand.
TTTTCTTTTGTTTGCTTCTTTTCTTTTTCTATTTCTATTTTCTGGAATTATTTTTGATATGAATTCAAATCCTTTTGAATTCAAACAAAATTGGGGATCTTTGCAGGGTTCTGTGGTTTCAAATAGAGTCATTTAACCAAGTGGTTACCTTGTAAGGGCCTGGTCAAACTTGGGTTTTGAAACAAACAAAGACTTGTCTCTAGTTTGTGAATGATTGAAATAGGGTTTAGAAAATATTGCTAAATTGGAAACTTGGGTTAAAATGCTACACCTAATCTTTCCAACAATGGAGGCAAGCAATCAAGTTCCTAAACAATCCAATCTCAAAGGGTGATGGCCAATTGAGTTGAATTTGCACACATGAAATCATAACTCAAACTTCTGTCTCTAAATGATTTTGAGAAAAACCCTAAATGGATGAATGATGCAAGAATGATATGAATGAGTTTTTTTTGGAATATGATTTTAGGGATGTTACAGTAACGCTTTGTTGCACTGTATGATTATGGTCATTATTGCTCTCTTAGTTGGTTGCTCCCAGTCTTTTGCTAGCCTCCACTTGTATGATTAAGTTTTACTCATGCTTCCAACTCCCAAGAAACCAAGTTATTCCAAAGTGTCCACTATAAACTCCTATGCATGGTGTGTTACACCATTCCAAGTATATTATTGTTTTCAGTTATCTTCCAATTTAAAACTATTTTGTTATGTGAAAACTTAGTGATTAAAGCCCTCACAAACTTGATGTCACACTTTATATTCTTTGCCCCTAATAAAATTGAACCATTGTGACAACTTTGTTGTATATTCTTGCACTTATAAGTTGGAATTAGCAGAACCGTGTTGTCACGGGGAACGTTTTCAACATTGCACTTGTACTTTGTACTCAGTTGATATCATGCTCTTTTGTCTATGGATGTCACCGGTGTGAAATAAAGAGGGAAATTGTAAGTCCATGGAGTTTGTATTCTGTGTTAGAGAAACGCCTGGGCCGCTAGCCTAAGCCATGCCTAATCATGGTGGAAACTTGCAGCATCACCATAGTGAGTATAACATCCCAAAAATACTAAACTTAAATCCTCAAACTCTAATCATCAAAATTAGGGTTAACAAAAACTTTTCTAATTAAAATTATGAAGGCATGCATATGTGTATGCATTTAATTTGAAATTCTTTTGAACCACCTTGTTTGTATGTTTCCTTGCTTGTAAAATGTTTCTTAGGTGAAATAAACATCATCTAAACATTTCCCAAACTTTTCCTAAAGACAAATAAATCAAAACCAATAAAATAAAGGAATGGTCATTTTGACCAATTTAACTCCCATGCCTACTTTGGCTGTCTCAAACTTTAAGAACCTAATGGAAACTTTTCTGGATCTTTGCACCCCTTGAATGTACTCCTAACAAGGTATAAAGGCCCACTTTGTGATCATCCAGAAACTTTCAAATGCATAGTTAAATGACAATTCAAAATTGAATCTTTATCATATGGGAAGATCCCACTTGTTCAAAAACCACTCAAACAAGCTCAACTTTCAAAACCCAAGCATCTGCAGACTCACCAGCACCAATCTAGCAAACCCACCAAAAATCTTTTCAAAATTCATAACTTTATTTCATGCGGCCATTTCATCAAACAGGTTGTAGACACAAATCATCAAAATCCTAAACACTATAGTGAGCAGTGATTGAAGCCTAACTTGTTCCCTCTTTGGACACCACTAGCCTTAGTAGATCATCTAACAACCTAAACTAACCCTTAGCATCACTGTAAGCTTGGCATTGCCATCAATGGTGAACAGCCGAGCACACCCATGTCACCCCCATGTCGACAGCAAGTTAGGAAGAGGAGCAGGCCTAGCCAGCATGTCTCGGAGGCAGCCCACCATCCACCGCCACTCACTGTCCCAGCCGCGAGCGTTGCCAAGCCCTAGACCACACGCACGAACCATGCCAACCTCGCCAGCAACCATGCCGAGCGTGCGCCAGAGCGCCACCCTCGACCAGCACCCACAGACCGCGCGCCGCCCTCGCCGCGTGCATACACAATTCCCACCGTCCCAGCAACCCCACAGACACGCTTGTTCGTCGCCGCGCGGACCACGCGAGCTGTGCGGCCTTAAATTTTCCGTCGGGCACGCACAGAGCACCGTCGCGTTTCGACCAAGCTGCACCGCCCCACGCCTCGAAACCATGTCGTTGAGCATCGCCAGGGAACACCGCACCGTCCCCTACCTTTGCCCATGCCAATAGCCGCCTGTAACATCGCCCCCGACGAGATCACCGTGCGCCCCGTTGGTCCCCTCGCTCGACTATAAATAGAGGCCACCCCCAGTCGATTTATTCACACCATCTCACTCCCCTCTCCTCACTGATCGTTCTACACCGTTGTCGGAGCAAGGCGAGCACCCCCTCGCCGGAATTTCACCGGAGCCCGCCGCCTCTGGAGAAGAAGGGAGCCGTCAATTTCGTCCACCCTAGGAGCTGCCGCGACCACCCCTGAGTTCGCCGTCGTCGACTTCGTCATTCGCCCGCCTCTCCGACCCTCGCCTGCACCCCGGAGAGCCCCTAGCAACCCTCACTGGCCACGCTAGGTTTCTTTCTCGCCGGCGTTGTTCAGCGTCGACGATGACCCTCAGCCGTTGGATTAGAATCAGATTGAACGCACCACGTTGCCCCGTACCGCTTTGCCCCTCCCTGTCTCACTGACGAGTGGGGACGCCCACTTAAGCATCCCGCGGGAGCACTGCGCTTAGCAGGCCGGCCCGTTAACTTTTCCCGCGCAGCCCAGTTATTTGAATTAAACCTTTTTCATTTTGTTTCAAACTCACTTCTCTACTCCACTTCAAAAATCAACCCAGATCGACTCAGTGCACCAAATTGAATGAAACCAATTTTGTTAGAAAGCTCTGAGAATGCTGAATCCAAGCCCGTTGGATTCAAGTAATTTGGATCTATAGATCACCCATGGTAAAAATAACAAGGCAGAAGCTTTTATGCATTCAAACATTTTTCAAATTTAAACCATAATATCTTTTGAGTTGATTTCAACTCTCAAAAATCACATTTAACCATACCTTTCAGAATATATAAAAATATATAGGTTTACTTGCAGAAATAATGTTCAAGTAAAAAAAGAATGCTACATAGGCATTTCTAGCCATTTTATTTAATTAAAATAAAAGGGTAAAACCTTATTAAATTGTGACACCACTTTAAATCACATTCCCATGGACTAAAATATGTGGTGATGACATGTGTCAACATGATCCCATGTTTGATTTGGAGAATATTAAATCTTAAGTAGTTTTTCAATGAGTAGAAATTACTTTTCTAAAAATAAAAGGAATTAAACCAAGCTTTAATCTTGTAATGTTAGTGATGATGTTAGATAATCTATAGTACCCTTGTGTGTGTGATGATTGCAAGTAGTCAAGTATTGTTTCGTGATTGTGTACCTCATATTTATTCATAGACGATAGTACCGACCAAGGATACGAGGAGGAAGGAGGATACTACGAAGAAGAAGACGAGGAGAACTTCAACCACTGCTCTGCACAAGGCAAGCTGATACTATACCTATGCAAGCTAAAACTTGCAAGATACTCTACTTGAGCAAGCCTAATACTACTAGTGAATGTGCAAGCTAACACTTGCAATTTAGCAAGCCTTACTACATCAATTGACCTATGCAAGCTATTAACTTAGCAAGCTTATACCACTTTATAAACCATCCTAGTTTTAATTGCAAGATTTATACTTTATTTCTTTATCAAAGCTCTTACTTAGAGTTTACTTAAGTGAATTATAGATACTTGAAAGATACTTGAAGGTAGCATAAAGAGCATAAAATTTGGCCTAAGCTAGATAATCTTGATGTCATCCTAAGGCATAAGATTGAACTTAGTTGAAAATATACTAGTTACCACCCCTCATTAGTACTTACCCCCACCTGTAGATGCTAGTGCTAAGCATAAAACTTGATCAACTTTAGATGGGAATACTTGGTGGAAAAATGGTTATGAAAACCTTGGAATGATGGATCATTCTATTGAAATGTTTTGGACATATGTTTCCGAACACCTGATGATTTTGGTGATGAAAATGATGAGGCATGAGCCTTAGCCCCTTTATAAAACTGATGGTTGTCTGGATGCGATACCATTCCAATTTTATCGTACAACCACAATACCCGAATATTGGGTAGGGCTTGACTGGAAACTTATATACCTTAGTATTAGTTCCCTCACGGCCAAGGTCTGAGCTGAGGCTACCTTGTGAAGATTGTCCACCTGTGCAGTACCCAAGATGACAGTTGGTCATGGTTGGGAGGCCAAACTCACAGGAGAGGTGCTCATACTAGGGCGTGTAATCGAAAGGTTAGGATTGATTATCCGCATACTGAGTATGGTGAATTCAAGATTTGTTCCTGACGGATGTATCGAATGTTGTGGTGAAAGTGTACAATCTCTGCAGAGTGTCAAACTATTCGAATAGCCGCGTCCGCGGTTATGGACAGTTGGAGTGGCCATATTGTTCCCCCGTCAGACTTTTCAAAAGACTTCTGAAATGAATTGTGACTTTGACTTGACCACAGCAGGGTTGTGATATGAAATACAAGTTCCCACTTAGGAGTAATAAAAATTGTGGCTAGCATTCATTTGCATCTAGACTTAGTAGAGATAAATCTGGCTTTTGCAAAACAACCCTAGAGCCTAGTGTCCTATTATCCAAAAAACCCTTTACCTGTTAGTATTAGTTTGCGAGTACTTAAAGAGTACTCATGGCTTTGTCCCTGGCTATTCCCATGGCCAGACTATGAAGAGGAGTACCTTGAGGATGGACCCCAGGAAGGTTATGACAACTAGGATCATCTCCCATCATCAGCATTGCCTGTGACCCCGAAGATGGAGCTTCGCCTACGCTACCGTTATTATTACGTATTCCGCTGCTTGATGTTGTATTAAGAACCGGATCATGAGATCCCTATTTGTGTAAGAACTTATGTATCGTTTGTAATGGATGATGTACTATGGTATCCAATTCTGTTATGTCTCGCAAAAATGGTAATCCTGGGATTACGATGTATGGCATAACAGGCATCTGGGATTAAAAATCCGGGTGTTGACAGTGAGCTATCTATGAAGCATCCTAAATAAAAAGCTATGCATATGGTAAATAAAAAGATCGCTGAGACGCCCATTGTCTGCTTGCCTTGTCATTTTTGTTATGGGAAAGCTCTTGTACCATGTGCGAGGGGTACCCCGTTGGCGGTTCTCAATGATATGCAAATACTTACAATGACAAGAACTTACCTGGGCCCAAAGTTAAGTATGCATGAGGTGTGACCCTCGTATTCAAGGGACTTGAGATTGCCAACTTATACTTTGTCAAGCATATACTCCATATTTGCCACTTTAACCTTAATCACTTCAAGATGCTTATGATAGGGGCAATGAGGGATGAAAGCTAACAAGTACCATAATTTTTGGAAGCTCTTTTTGAAACTTGCAATCCCTTCTTCCTTTACAAAAAAGGCCTTTCTTCCACCACTATTGAGTCTCCACGTTCTACCTTTAGGCACCATTAAGAGAGAATAGTTGTCATCATGTGTGTAGTGTTGCAAAGCTTATTGATTCATGCATATTGTGATATTACTTGTTCTTGTGCTATTTGTTTCTAGTCACCCTTGTGAACTTTGAAGGTGTCCTATGCATCTATATTGCTACTCTATGAGGAACAAGCTAATTTCCACTATGCTATGTTTTCTGTATGTGAAACAAACAAATGTTTTTCAATGCATGTTATTCATGATCTTTGTTTGTAGCCTTTCATGTTGCATGCATAGTTACTTTGTACTATTGTTAGAACTCCATCTTTCTTGCACATGTTTAGAGTTCTTTGATCCCAGCTTTCAATGCATGCAAATGGTTTGATCTTGGTTTTGATGGTGCATGTCACCTCAAAAATTATTCTTTTTATCACTTACCTACTCGAGGACGAGCAGGAGTTAAGCTTGGGGATGCTTGATATGTAGGAAACGTATCTATAATTTTTGATGCTCCATGCTTGTTTTGTATCTACTTTGCTTTGCTTTGTCTACACTTCGTGTTTTTATATATTTTCTGGAACTAACCTATTAACAAGTTGCCACAGTGCCAGTTGCCTGTTTTCTTCTGTTTTTGGTTCCAGAAAGGCAGAAAATCAATATTCTCGGAATTGGACAGGACAAAAGCCAAAGTTCTTATTTTCCCAGAGCAACACGGAACCACGAAGCAGAGCCGGACGGGGTCCACAAGGTGTCCAAACCCCCTAGGTGCGGGCAAGCCCTGGAGGCACCTGGAGGGGGGTGTGGGCCCCCTGGACCCCCACGGGCCTTAATTCCCGCGCCTATAAGAAGCCTCCGACCCTAAAACCCTAGGGGATCCAAAAGAAATCCACTAAAACCTCTGTAGCGCTGCCGCCACCGAAGGGGATATTCGGGGGACAGAAAGTCTCTGTTCCGGCACCCTGCCAGGACGGGAAAGTGCCCCCGGAGCCATCTCCATCGATCTCCACCACCATCTCCATCACCGTTGATGATTCCCATGATGAGGAGGGAGTAGTTCTTCCTCGAGGCTAAGGGCTCTACCGGTAGCTATGTGTTCATCTCTCTCTCTATGCATGATCTTGTTGTGGTCATGAGCTTTGTAATCAAGTAGATCTACCTTGCTACTCAAGTGCTTCAGTAGATCTCTGCTCTCCCCATGTGTGTGAAAGTGACAGCGTGCACACCATGGTGACACTTAGGTTTGAGTCTACATAAATACTCTTTGTGCTTTAATAGATCTATGATTTTCCCCACATGTGTGAAAGTGACAGCGTGCATACCGTGTGTGGCACTTTGGCTAGATTGAATATTTGTTATGAGTTATATTTGGATTTGGATGTCTCTATGAAATTATGGTGTTTGTTGGAACCATCTAGCGCTCAAGGTGACAATGTGAGGTTATCTAGATTGGGGAAGGCGGACTTTGAAGAGTGCTGTTATAGCCCTACCGATGATTAGAGTGTCCAACCAGAGAGTAGTTAAGAGTAGTATCATGAAGAGAGGATATTTATATGAGAGAGTGTTCACTAGTGAAAGTCTGATCCCTAAGCCTTGTTTCTAAGCATTGAAATACCGTTTGCTACTAGATCTTTTGTATGTTTGCTTGCTTCCATCTCTGTTCCGTTTGCCGGGGAGGTTTTGGGCTTTTACCTTTCCTCCACGCCATCATCTCTTTTCTAGCACCATTACCCCACGTCAACAACAAGTCAGAACCTATTGTCTGGCACAGTTACCACCTGTATTTCACTATCTCTTCGCCGAACTAGTGCACCTATATTGGGTGTGTTGGGGACACAAGAGACTTCTTGTATCTTGATTGCAGGATTGCTTGAGAGGGAATACCTTTGACCACTTCCTCCCTGATTTCGATAAACCTTGGGTGATCCACTTAAGGGAAACTTGTTGCTGTTCTACAAAGATCTGCACTTGGAGGCCCAACAACTGTCTACAAGAATAGAAGTGCGTAGACATCATGACAAGATTTGATCTTTCATAGCAATATTTAGTCTGGACGGATTAATGTAGCAACCACTACATATAATTTTGGTATATGGTAGTTGAACATACAAAATAAAGTTCTTCTAATAGAATGGTTACCTAGGACATATACATGACACGATCCAAAGGGTTTTGTTAATTCAAAGGATGCCAAAAGAGCATGCAAACTTTAATGGTTGAAGTAAGCATCACGGAGTTGGAATTTTCACCATGATGAAACTGTTAAAAGAGTTTAATTTCATCAGAGACGATGAAGATGCTTGCATTTGCAAGAAATTAAGTGGGAGCGCTGAGACATATTTCTAATACATTATGTGAAAGACATATTATTGATTGGAAATGATGTATCTTTTATTGACACAGGTTAAGAATTTCATTAAAATTTAATTTTGATGAAATACTTAGGCATAACCCAAATATTAGGCATCAATGTCTATATGAATAGATTGATACGCTAATATGGTGGTGCTAGAATTACATAGATGAGATATTGAAATAGTTCAATATGGAAAAAGACAAGAAATGTTTTTGTCGCATGGAAAAGGATTGAATCAAGATTCAAGTGTATTGACACTTGGTATGTAAAATGAGATTCAAGCGTTTTGACACTTGGTGAGTGAAATCACAAGAATATTTTAATCAATCATACTATGATATGTACACATCAAAATATGTCCTATGCTCTAAATGTTATGATCATATACCAGAATGACTCATAAGATGATCATGGGATGATAGTAAGGATATTTTTATGTTCTTTAGAAGAACTAAGAATATATTTATGTAGAGGTGACAAATAATTACAAATAGTTTATTATAAAGTGTTACATTGATACTAGTTTTGTCACAAGATACAAATTAAGTTTATCTCAATTTAAACTATGGGTGGCACAATGCAATGGAAAGGATATTCCATGATGAATTTGGATGAGTTCCAAAGTTAAGACATTGTGACGGATACTACAATAAAAATCTAAGTATATGACTGCTATTGTAGCAGCAAAAGAGGGCATTTGTGTCAAATAGTTTGTTATCAAACTAGGCGTGGTTCACAACAGGCTAACACTATGAAGATATATTGTACGGCAATAGTATCAACATGATTTAACCCCAAGGAATTAAAGGTCTCACCAAAGGACCAAATTTATACAATGCCATCTTATTGGAGAATGAGTGATGCGGAGAGACGCAAATACATGCAAATACACACGGACCTGAAAATGTCAGATCCGGAGATTATGTTTACCACTAGCAAACGCGTATATATAACACCAGAAAGCCATAAGTGTTGAATGCACAAGTTTTTCAAACTAGACTATTGACTCTAGTGCAAGTGGGAGACTGAAGGGAATATGCCCGAGAGGCAATAATAAAATGGTTATTATTTTATTCCTTATTGATGATTAATGTTTATTTCTCATGCTATAATTGTATTAATTGAAAACGTTAATACATGTGTGTTTAATAAACAAATAAAGTGTTCCTAGTTATGCCTCTTATATAAACTAGCTCGTTGATTAACAAAAATGATCAAGGTTTCCTGATCATGGACATTGGATGTTGTTAATAACAAGGTCACAACATTGGTGGAATGTTGTGATGAACATTCATCTGAAGTATAGTAATACGGTTAAATTAATTATGTTTAAATTGCTATAACATCATTACAAGTAACTTTAGTCCTTAGACCATGATATCATGTCAATCACTAACACATGAAGGGTAGCTTGATAACATCAAACGTCACACCATAACAGGGTGACTATAAAGGTGGATTCAGATAATCTGATAGTGTTATGTAGAGGCTCATGGATCAAGAGTGAGATTTGTCCATCCAAATGATGGAGAGATATACTCTAGGCCTCTCGATGATATCACATTGATATAGCTTGATCACTAGAATGTTATATCACGGGAACAAGAAAAGAGTACATGTCGGTAATAAGATCAAACTAGGTATGGGGATACCAATGTTTGAATCTAGGACATGTAAAATATCATTAGACAAAAGGATTTAGTTACAATGTTAAAGGTTCACACGATCACAAGAAGTCATTGTTGAATGTGTGGGAGTCAGTACGGATCTCCAGGTCCCGCTACTGATTATTCATTGGAGAGGGGTCTCAATCATGTCTGCATTATTCGCGAACCGTAGGGTGACACACTCTAGGGATACCGATATCATTTGGAGCAAATGAGATGCCAGAAAAAGAATATCGAAGTGCTGGAATTATTTCAATGGACACCGGAATCGTTTCGGGTGAAATTGCTGAAATTGGTTATGCATGTGAAATTGAAATATAGTAAGGGGTTTTATGTGAATGTTTGTTAATTAATATAATTAACAAAATTCTAAATAAATAAAAGAGTTTTATTAAATGAGAGATTGCATTAAATTTGGTGAAAATTTAATTGATTTTGAGTGGGATTTTTAGTGGAGAAAATGGAGGGTCATTTGTGTGAGCGAGAGCTCCACTTACATGAATGGAGGAAGAGGTGGGGGCACCACCTTGGCCACCGGCCATGGGGAGGGGCTGCCCCCTTCTCCTATAAAAGGCCTTCCTCTCCCTCCTTCTCTCTTACACCTCCTTGTGAAGGATTTCTCTCCCCCTCTAGAATTTCCCCATGGTCTCGGATCAGGAAGATACGTGTTCCTGGTGGCTTTTTCTGGAGCAAGGATTTGCTGCTTCGGCTGCTTTGTTGGAGAGAGGGAGCGGAGGTTGTCGTGGTACCGGACGTGTATGCGATCACGGATGCACCACTGCTTTGCGGTGCTGGACCGGCTAGACTTTATCACGATATTAAGATCGGCAAGTGAATGACTACATCATCCATGAGAACCAATCTCGTAAAGCTTTGTCGGTCTTCGAGGGTAAGTTCTCTCTAGATGTATATCCACACGTTGCTTGTATCTAGCTAGATAGATCTTGGTGCTCGGTTGTTCATATCGTAGAAATTTTTTGTTTTCTATGCTGCAAACCCAACATGCCCTATGCAACTTGAGCTGTCGGTAGCTGAGTCGTGCAACGTCGTAGCTCGAGCGTGAGCGGTGGCATGTCGGGAAGGTAGTCCTGGAAGGTGGTGTGGCGGTCCGTTGGGCAAGACGGAGCGGCTAGATGTCAGGGCGGTGGCTCTGAATCTTTGCTAATGTTGAGGGCATCGACCTTTTGTCGTGCAGACGACAAGGTTGCCCTCGATGGTGGTCATTGACGTCACATTGGCGCAACTCCTCGGTGGGTTGGCTCCTTCATCTATGTCTGAGCGTCATGCATCTGCTCCTTCCATAATAGTCACGGTGTCTTCTCTCTGATAGTTGTGAATGCCCGTCTATATTGACCGAGCAGGGTTTTGAGAGTGAGTTTCGTTGTTGTGTCGCTTGGTCGTCCGGCCTATGTTGGTGTGGCCTCGTGCGGGGTTGTCGTATGGATTTCATTTGGTTTTCCGCCAATTAATTGGATACCTTCAAGTGGCGTCCTATATAGACCATTTCCTTTGAAATTTTCACAAATATCCTTTCGGTGCATGACACCCCGTCTGTAAGTAAAATAAATTGCGTGATTTACAAAATGAACACCGTGTAATTTTCTCCTGAATCCGCCCCTACCGTGGTACACTATCTAGTACTCCAAGTCCGTTCGCTAATGTAAAATATTCTATCATTTTTCTAAAGTACATTGTATCTATTGACTTTGAAATATCTAAAAGGTTTATGTAAGTGAACAAAGAGATTTAAAATGTCTACATTAAAAGATCTTATATTAGTGAAGAAGAGATTAGTAGTGACGTATTCCGTCCGTTCAAAAATATAAAACATTTTAGCTTTTATAATATGTATGTATCTAAATATCTTTTAGTGTGTAGGTTTGAAGTAAACTTACACACTAAAAAACGTCTACGTACACTATGAAACCTAAAACATCTCATGTTATGAAACAAAAGGGAGTACTTCCCAATTACCCATTGCCTTACTAGAGAACTTCGCGAAGTCAAAACGAGCCTTTTTTATTTATTTTGGACGAGGGCTAAGCAGTCAGCATCATTGAGCGTGTCAAAAGCAAATCTCACACTCCACCGTCATTAAACTAAAAAGTATATATTGACCCTAGCTAGAACACTCCTTTTGATCCGACCACGCATCAACTCCGGTGAATTATGTCCTCCTCACGATGGGCCCACGCGAAACACAGTGAAACCACTCGAGTAATTATCGACACCAGTTGGCGAGACCGTAGCTTAACCTTTCATCCATCCATGCACCCGAAATGATGGGCCATGGTGCGTCGCATGCATACACGGCACCTTCCAAAGTGAAGTGAGGACAGGTACGCCCAAGCCACATCCCCGACACGTATCGGGCGGGGAGATAGCGACTCTGCGACACGACGAATGGACCAAATCGATGGCTGCTACCGAGCCTCTGTGGCCGCTTGCGGTGTGGCCCTAGCCTCGAGTCAGCGGCCTCGACTCGATCGCGGGCGGGGCTAAAATTAGCCTTTCCCCCTCGCGACGTGGATGCGACGACGTCGGGCCTGGGGAGCGAGAGGGCGGCCACCACCAACTACTGTAGAAACTAGCGAGACTACTACGTGCGAGGTGCGATGCGAGACTAGTACTATCATCCAGTGCGTCGTCACATGACATCTGAAAAGGACTCACATGGGGTGCTGCTCCCCCGCACGACCGATGCTGGCTGGCTCGTATTACTGGCCTGGCCTGTGCCGCCCAACGCCCAATAATTATGCGCTCCGCGCGTACAAATATGCGACGCATGTTGCTTACCGTGTCTACAAGATCTTGTATTGCGGTACGACGCGCGAATCCATTAGTGGTACCGACACGACACGACGGACCACCTGGGTGCTGCTGCTGAGCCTGAAACAGTGCCGGCCGGACATGATTTTTTTTTGGCTCAACACTTGGAAAGCTTTTTAGGGGTGCTCAAGGTTGGATATTCTAATAATTAGAGTAAAATCCATCCACCGTACCATACGTAAACTTGGTACTGATTTTACTCTACTTACGGTAACTATATACGCTGCACATCCCACCAGAGTTATTGTTGCACTCATGTCGGTGAGCTAGAGCGTGGCGATAGCCATTTACTATTTGCGAAATCCCCCTCGAACAAAGCCAGAAAATATCATCCCAGCCCTTGATTCCAACCGTGTAAAAGACAATTGTCCTTCGTCACCCGGTCATTTTGAGGTGGGTCCGCCGACAGCATCAACAAACAACATAGAGAGAGGAAAAGGGCGATAGCGGTCGTCCGACACTTTGAGAAGCCGGCGATGGCTCTGTAGCGCCGGCCAAAAGGCGCTCGTCCACCAGATTACCGTAAGTACCCAAAATTTGGGTGGAATTTCTGTCAAAAATCTCGAATTTTTCCTTATGTTTAGGGTTTCAAAGACGAGTGCATATAATTGGAGTGGCATTTCATCTCTAATAGCGTTTTAGTTGGGATTTTTCATGGGTGTATGAGAGGGTTTGGGTAGGGGTTTAATGTTGCGCAATTTCATGTGATTGTCTGTAGGAAAAGAGAGGATTTCGATGGGTTCCTATGTTTTGTTCTGACAAGTCGTGGTAGAGGATTTTCTCAGTCGAAATCCATCATAGAGGTTATTTTCTTGGGCAGGGCAACAATAGATATTATGTTGCTCGTGGTTCTGTTTGGTTTGATCATCTGGACAGTGATGCATGGTCACCAATCTTGCTTGAAAATCTAGTGGATGATCTTGTGTATGAGAAGCAGGGCATGATGATTGTGTATTGCTGCATCCCAATTATGTTAATTGATAGGAATGGTTTGAGGAAGCTCGAAGATGAAATTGACCAGAGTGCAATGGCAAATTGGGGTGGTTGCGGGAAGCATTTCATCGGTATATACCTGGACCATGATGAGTAATTGGGACAATTGATTGGGATGATGTTGTGGAGTTCCATGTGGTTGATCTCCGAGGAGCTATGAAGCTATCGACATTGTTGATGCTGATGACGCATCAAGTCAAGTGGATGATGAGTCTGTTCCACTTCATATAGTGCAACCAGATGCAGGTGTGAGGACAATAAGTAAACAGAGGATTGTCTTCAACTCTGTAGAAGAAGATGCAAGCAGAGAGCAGACAGAGTCATCTAAAGATGCATATTCAAAGTTTGATTTGATGCTTTCAATAAAAAGTTTGATTTGGATGATTCAGAGTTTGATCTTACTAATGATGATGACCTTTATGCAAATAATGTGGATGATGATAAGAAAAAGGTTAAGAAGATGAAATGAAAGAAAAAGATAAGCTCGAGGGTGATGGCCTGACTCAGAAGAAAAAGATATATAGGCTCCTAAATCATATAAGAAAAATGTTGAAATAAAAACTTTCAGAAAGGAGGACCTTAGTGTAGTCAAATTCCATGTTGGCCCTCAAATTTGAGTCTCTACTAACATGGTTAGAAGAGCTATCAATAAATACAGCTCCTGAAATGGTCACCGATGACATGCGCTCTACACGCAGCAGTGATCGTGATGAGACCGTGCAGTGTATAGCGCTACCGTAAGTAGCGTATATCCTAATGCCAGTGACCTATCGAAAATTAGTGCCAAGTTTAAGTCCTATGAATAGATTTTACTCTTGAAATTAAATAGTCCTGAAAACAAAATGGACGGTGCTAGGCGTCCCCCGGGGGATTTGTGGTTTTCATCCCCCGGGTCCCCAGCCAACCACGTGTTCTTTTTTGAATTCAAAATCCTGCTTTTGCTACATTTGCCCCGCTTTTGCTATATTTGCCCCGCTTTTGCTACATTGTAGCAGAAAACGGTTCGGTCTAAAAAAATAAAAACAGACCGGACCTCGCCGAAGATTTCGCCGGAGACCTCGTCGGCGACCGTGTAGCAAAAAAGTTGTGCTATTGTAGCATATCCGACCTCGCCGGAGACTCGCCGGAGAATTTCTCCGTTAGACCTCACCGGAGACCGTGTAGCAAAAATGTTGCGCTATTGTAGCAAAATCACAAAACAGTTGTAGCAAAAAAACTTATATTGTAGCAAACTCCTATTTCACCGGATATCTCGCCGGAAAACCCAAGGCACCCTTGTAGCACTGCCGCCGGCTGCATGTAGCAAAAACGCTTTGTCGACGGAGAAGAAAAGATGTTGCCGGAGAAGACGCCGCCGTGCCTCTATAGCAAGGACGTTATGCCCTTGTAGCAGGGCTTCACACCGTTTGTAGCAAAAAAAAGCCGTCACTGGAGAAGGTGATGTTGTTCCTCTATAGCAAGGCTGACGCAATTGGCCAAGAAGACGATGCCATACATCTGTAGCAAGGCTGACATACCTTTGTAGCAAAGCCGTCGTGCCTTTGTAGCAAAGCTTCACGCCGCTTGTAGCAAAAAGCGGCTCCGCTATACCTCTCCCCCTGCCTATGTAGCGAGACCGGCATGCCTATGTAGCAAGTCTGATAACTGCACATAGAAAACCTCGACGCCTGTTGTAGCAGCGTCACCAAACGCATTTAGCAACCACTGATGCCGCACGTAGCAGCACTGCCAGCTTGCCGTAGCAGATGCCGACGATGCACGTAGCGTTGCACCATCGGCAAGCACTGTCATCAGCCAGCACGTAGCATCACCATCAGCCACATGTAGCACCATTGCTGGCCCGTTGTAGCAAGCGGCACCGCCGCATGTAGCGAATTGCCGCATGTAGCAAGGCCGGCCACGGTCGGTAGCAAAGCTTGGCACCCCAGGTAGCAAGGCCATACATGGTCGGTAGCAAAAGCTTGCGCCACATGTACCAAGACCGGGCGCATGTAGCAAACTTGACGTTTTCCTGCTTCTACTCGCTCCGTGACATGAACGTGGCCACGCACAAGGACAAGCCTGAGGGTGAGTTCGTGGTGCCGGGCATGCCGATGCGCGTGGAGCTGACCAAGGGCACATGGCCATTGGCCTTCTTCTCCCCGCCTTCGTGGGAGGCGTTCCTGGAGGAGAGGAACGAGAGGTCGACGGCGTCATGGTGAACTCGTTCCTGGACATCGAGGGGCAGTTCGCCGAGTGCCTGGGAGCGACGCTGGCTATGCCGGTGTGGGTGCTCGGGCCCTTCTTCCTGAACAACCGGGACGAGAAAGCCCTGGCGGAGCACACGGACCAGTACAAGCCTAGCCCCAGCTTGGACGAGAACGCGGTCACAGCTTGGCTCGACGACAGCGGTCAGAACTTGGCTCGACGACATGGCCCGGCACGGCCGCGCGGAGGAGCGGCGACGCGGAGGAGCAGAGGTGTGGTGGCGCCGGGGAGGAGCAAGAGACGAGGCGGCGCGCGGAGGAGCTTGCCATGGGGAAAAATAACGGTGAAGAAGACACGATAAACAAATAAGGTTGTTTTGTGTTACCAGACACTGAGCTAGTGAAAGGTTTGATCGTTTTCATCCAACGGCTCCGCACCCGGGGGACGTGAGCACGTGATCCCCCGGGGGAGTAGTATCATTTTCCAAATAAAATGGGAGATTGAGTTCATCACTAATGAAAAGAGAAGAACTGTGGGACTAATTAACGAATGATGAGACATGCTTGCCGAACTTTTGCTTAAGCAGTACTAGTACTTGACTTTTCCCTCAAATCTGTGCAGGTCAAAAAAGAGCCTAGCTCTACACGTAAAGTGGGCCCGGTGCGGATAAATCCATAAATTATGCGCGCCCACCCCATTCCAGGCCATTTTTCCTCCTCCGCTTCGCCTGGAATATTTGCCTCTTCCTTCCTCCCTCCCTCCGTAGTCCGTACCCCCTTCCCTCCCCCCTCTCTCTCCTCCCTCCCAAACGCCCGTCCATCTCTCCGGCGAAACCGATGGCCGCGAGCTCGGGCGACGACTCCCGGAGGCCCAATCCCCTCCCCTCCGCGCTCGTATCCAACCTACAGTCCGTGCTCGCCGCCCGTCGCCCGCCTCCGACCGAGGACGCCAGCGTCACCGCCGCCGCGGCCGAGACCTCGGCCCCCGCGGCGGCTGATGACGGCCCCGCCAAGCCCGTAGTACTTCTGACCTGCGCCGGTGGGATCCAGTCGCCGGGTCTCGCGGCGCTCGTCGACGCCCTCGTCAAGGGCGGCCGCTGCGACGTCCACGTGGTCGCCCCCGAATCGTATGGCCCCCAATCCCTGCACCTGCCTTCCTGATTTGTCATTGCAATTTTGCTCTTGACCTAATTGTTCTGACGCCGCGATTTGATTGGAACATCTTCTTGATTTCAAGGGACAAGCCTGTCTGTGGTCACTCGATTACCATACGGGAGACTGTTTCAGCGACATCCGTCGATTTCACAGGGGCCAAGGCTTTTGAGATATCAGGTCAGGATTCTCCATCCGGCTGTTTGGATCATATACTATTCATTTTCTATTGCGGCCTATTGTTAGAACCTTCTCTTTGCTGCTGATTAGGATGATTTTTTTATTCAGGGACGCCGGTGGATTGTATCTCGCTGTCATTATCTGGGACGCTATTTGCTTGGCAGACACCTGCTCTGGTATTGTGCTTGCTATCTACTAGTATGTTTAACAAGGAACTAGGTTTCCTATAATTTGTCATTGAGGATGATTCAATTTGGTTCGCAGGTGATCAGTGGTATCAATGCTGGGCCAAATTGCGGTTACCAGATGTATGTATGCTCTTGTTTCACAAGTAGCCCATTTATAGTCTGGTCTCACTTTGGTTATGCAATTTATTACAAATCTATGTAGGTTCCACTCTTCTGCTATCGCTGCTGCAAGAGAGGCCTTAATGTATGGTGTACCTTCAATTGCAATCTCACTGAACTGGTGGGTATGCGTTTACTGCCTATGTTCAAAATCTACTCTATCATGATTTGTTACCTCTGTAACACAAGCTAATAACAATTGGTGGCCGGATTTGGATAACTAGGAAGAAGGATGAAACTAAAGACAGTCACTTCAAGGATGCAGCTGGCTTGTGTTTGCCATTGATACATGCGGCCTTGGCGGACATTGAGAAGGGAACTTTCCTCAGTGGGTGCCTGCTGAATATTGGGGTTCCAAGCTCGCCGTCTGCAAATAAGGTTATTATTATGTCTTAAATTCCATTTACAGCCAAAAATAGTACCATAGCTGTAGAAGTACATGAATTCTTTTTACTTCTTGTCTGCTTCGGCATTTAATGACAATCATACTGGACCATGCTATGCCTGCTGAATATTGGGGTTCCAAGCTTGCCAGCTGCAAATAAGATTATTATGTGAACAAAACTATGGTCTTAAATTCCATTTAGAGCCACAAATAGTACCATAGCTGTAGAAGTACATGAATTCTTTTTTACTTGCTGTCCACTTCGGCATTTAATGACAATCATACTGGACCATGCTATGCCTGCTGAATATTGGGTTCCAAGCTCGCCAGCTGCAAATAAGATTATCTTGTGAAGAAAACTGTTTCTTAAACTCCACTAGGGCCAAAAATAGCACCACAGCTGTAGAAGCACATGAATTCATTTTACTTGCTGTCCACTTTGACATTTAGTGACAAGCGTAATGGACCATGCTATTGCTACGCACTAGAGCAATACATATAACTAATTATATTCTTAACTTAAGAGCACCGTATGCTTCCATCTATTCAAGATGCTATTCTAAAGGGTAAATAAACGGATTTCTACATTACCAGTGTAGAATGTAGGTTGTTTACTATGTTGTCAGTGAACAGGGTTTTCAGAGCGTAGCCATATGAAGGTATCTGCTGCACCTCACTGATGATTGAATAGTTAAGAATAGAATGAACTACATAGAAGGTGTCTTGTTATGACAACTGAACCTTATGTTCAGATAAAAAGCTATATCTTGTCTCTACTGGTTAAGTCTCCTCTGCTACTGACTTACTCTATCATAGCACAGTAATTTGTATATCTATCTGATTTTGTACTTTTAACTTCTTGAGGTGTATCATGGTCATATGTTAGCTCGACTTTGGTCCATCCTTCAATATGTATCATAACTAATCTATAATACGTCATGCATTTTATTGAATTGTTCAGTTGGTCAGTGGGTTCATCATTTCATTTTTTCATCATGAGCTCATGGCTTGAACTTCAGCTACAAGGTGCAAGCGCAACAATATGTTTCAAGCTTTCGCATTTAGTATATACTGATTGTAAGGTCATGCAATTATCTGAACAAAAAAGCAACCTTATTAATTTGGAGGAACAGCGGTATTTATTTATACTGATTGTAAGCTCATGCACACATATTATTGCAAGCGCAGCAGTATGCGTCAAGCTTTCGTCATTCAGTATATACTGTGATTGTAAGGTCATGCAATTATCTGAACAAAAAAGAAATCTTATTAATTTGGAGCAACACCGGTATTTGTTTATACTTGGTAATGGGGAAACCAGATCACTTTGGATCTTCTGTAAAATGTGCATTACTTCTCACAACTGTGATGGGCACAACTCTACAGCACGTAAGTAGTTTGGTTTCTTTTTTAACATATAAGTGATGCCAGGGTTTCAAGTTGACCAAGCAAAGCATATACAGTCCTGCTCAAAGTTGGCAAGCTGTGTCAACAAGTAGACCTGCACCTGCTGCTCACTTCATGGGCATGCATCAAAGCCTCGGTATTCAGCTCGCGCAGCTTGGGAAGGATGCTTCTGCAGCAGTATGAAGCAAAACTTTACTGCATAGAAGTTTATTATGTCATCATTGGTGTTATCAAACTGGTTTGTCCTTCCATCTTCAGGGGGCTGCACGCAGAGGTAATTTGCGGAAGACGGTCGAGGTCGAGTCTGTTGCAGCTGCAGGGAAACAAGAGTCTCGAGCAGTAGTGAAGAAATTTTTCCGCGCTGAGGTAAATATATATATTTCCGTACATACATGGAGGTGGCTATTCGGCTCACGGGTGCATGTGCACCCATTGTGAGAAAACATATTTCGAAATGTCAAAAAAATCGAAAAATATCTACATATACATTCGAATATTTTATGTTTGTTCACAAGTTTTCGGGATGAAAGAACATTCTACGTGTCCGGTGCAAAAAAGACAAAAATGTCCTGTGAATAGTCCTGTTCATGTGACATTTTTTGTCTTTTTTATGCATGACACATTAAATGTTCTTTCATCCCGAAAACTTATAAACAAAAATAAAATGATCGAATGTACATGTAGACATTGTTTTCGAATTTTTTGATATTTCGAAATATGTTTCCTCACAATGGGTGCAGATGCACCCGTGAGCCAAAAGGGATTTCCATACATATACATAGTTCCACTTCTTTGATCAATTACAAAGTAAAGATGAACTTCTAAGCATTACCAAACTAGGTACTTATGGTCATTAATAAAGACTGTAAACAGCCTTGGTCCATTTTAGTGTTGATTTTTGTAGAAGTGGAAGTGTACTTCCGACTTGTGGGCATGATTCTAAGCACATTTGAACACCCTCAAAGCTTTCTGTGTATCCTTTTCTTATTTGGCTTTGTATATTATACAGTTCACCGAGAAGCTGCATGAAGGTTTGGATGAGGATATCGATTTGAGAGCTTTGGAAAATGGATTTGTGAGCTCTCTCCCTTTCTTTCTCTCAAGATAATTGCAAAAAACCACCACATTCTCTCATGCCCTGTTCTCATGTGGCTAATCGTTTTACCTTGTACAACCTACAGATATCTGTCACTCCTCTGAATGTGCATGGCCGTGTGGAGCCTGAACTTGAGACTCCAGCTTCGGACTGGCTGTCATCAGCTTTGACTGTAGACAAAGAACAAGATGCTTCGGAAGCTCCAGCTACCTAACAAACTTGAAGACATGTACTCCGTAGGTGCTTTAGTCCTTGCCTTGCTTTATTGGCTTGATTCTTGTCTGTCTTCCACGTTCCATGTTTGTTCAGTGCAGTCTTTATTTTTGTTCGTCTTCTGACGATTGCTGGTTTCTTCGTCTTGTAAAATGCTTTGATGCTGAAGCCCCTACAGTTTGGAAGTAAACATGTAGGCCATTGCATCTACTAGACGAATGCTGTTAGCCCCCACTATTTTTTCAGTGTGGTTTGTTTTGGAAAGGTGTTGTGTTCAATGTTCACCACCAGATGAATGTGATTGATTTTTTTTTTGTACCTTCTGGACGGCGTCCTACAAAAATGTTTCGACCCCATGTAACCTGAAATGCAATTTCAACATCTTAATGTGGTGGTGTCGACTCGTGAGCACTTCGAGGTTTGGCTTGTTTTTTTACGATGGTTCTTTGGGGCATTATCTCGTGCTAGTGCTAGGTGGTATAAAGCTAGGACTGTGTCCGAGTTCCAGAAATTTACACACAGGATGAAAGCATTTGAAAATCGAACACTACACAAAATGTGCAAGAGGTAATGTCATTTAGCCTCAATATGATATGACTATATCACAAGCAAACGCCACAATATGTGGTTAAACTATATAAGGTGGAATATTGCATCGGAGCTTCCAAATAAATATCACTGCCTCTTTTTTCTCTCTCTCTTTTGCCCCAAAACAATAGGAAAGGACTTACTGAGCTCAAGCACAAAATCCACTCCCTCTACATTTTCTCTAACCCGCACAAGGACTTGCAGTCGAAGAACCGGCTAGTAGCCTATTACACATCTCTGCACTGTACACATAGGCAAACGAAGTTCTCTTGTTCTGATGTTCAGCTCGCGCCGGATGCAGTTAGTCAGCAAAAAGGACTAGAAGGCCGCATAGTTACTGCGTACTCCTCTGGAGGGAGTATGTCAGGCCGAGCGCCATTGCCACCACCGTGCCACCGGATCACTCCTCATCTAACCATGGCACCGGGCACTCATCTGTAAACCGTTTTCGACATCGTTCTCCATTTCCGAGATACATTTGCAATAGACATCAAGTCTGGCTTGCACAAAATAAGCCATGTGTGTTTCTTCAGTTCCCAGGTCATCAAAAGGAGCCTGCATTGTTGACTACTCCGAATCTATCCTAAATCGTTGTACACCACAATGTTCACTCGAGCTACCTGTTGATAAGCCTCTCTCCCTACTTCGTTCACCTTTACCCACCTTCAGAGGACCTGAACTCGAATACCGTCGAAAAGAACCAGAGGCGTCCAGCGTGTCATATCGCGCTGACGCAGCGAACTGCTCGGCAGATAGCACCGGGCCTGCATCCATATCCAGGCTTGCTCTGCTCATGATCTCAGCATCTTGGATATGCATATCTCGGCTAAAACTTCTCGACTCGTTGAACTCGCTGCCTTCGTTGCACACCAACTTTAAGGCCTGAACGACCTCTCCCATGAATGGGCGCTGATCCACCTCAGGCTGAACACACATCGAAGCGATTGCTGCTACCTTTGCAATGCTGTCAAGTGGGATGCCACTTCCCAGGGAAACATCAATGAGTGTTTCCAAACCATCCCTGTTTGTCAGAAACGGACAAGCCCACGCGACCAAGTTTTCTTGCCCTGGAGGCCTCGACATGTCTACAGGTTTCCTGCCGGTAAGAAGCTCGAGAAGGACAACGCCGTAGCTGTAGACGTCGCTCTTTACTAGAAGATGCCCGGTCATTGCATACTCAGGAGCAAGATACCTAAAAAATAAACCGTCAGGAGTTTAGAATATGCCGAGGATATTTAATCAACTATGAAAGAGTTAGGATAATAGTTTCGCATCCAGCTTACCCAAAAGTTCCCATGACCCGAGTTGAAATATGCTCGTTCCCCTCGCCCAGAGCAATTCTGGCTAGGCCAAAGTCTGAAACCTTGGGGGTGAAGTCATGTTCCAACAAAATGTTACTTGACTTGAAGTCACGATGTATAACACGAGGACTTGAATCTTCATGCAAATAAGCTAGACCACGTGCTGCGCCAAGGGCAATTTTAAGCCTAGCCTCCCAATCAAGCAGAGCAGTGTCCTTATCTGATCCTGCTTGGAGTCATTAACATATATTGTGTTCAGAAGTTTGCAGATCCATGGTATCTAAGTTTTCTAATTGAGCAACAGAGTTATACCACGCAGCCCGTGAGACATACCAAGAGTTTGGAAGGATAGGTTTGGAGAGATATAATATAATGGAACCTAATAAAGTTATTTTATGTCTTAGAATATCATGTGTTATTAATATGTGCAGCTTCATTATTACAGCTGTACAACACTACAGAAACTACTTTTTTTTCTTGTAAATGAAGTGCCTGGCTAATTGGATGCATCTAACTACAAGAAAAAATAGACTAAATGAAGTGGTAAACTGAAATTCTCATAAAAAAAATCTTTGAAACTGAAGGTCTAGTGGCAAAATGAACAAAGTCTTACCGTGCAAGTGAAATTCAAGACTTCCATTCGGAACAAGCTCGTATACCAAACATTGCATATGCTCCTCCGTACATATACCTATTAACTTGACCAAGTTCCTATGATGCAATCGGCTAAGCATCTCAACCTCAGCCAAAAACTCCCGCGTTCCTTGCTGGTCATCCCTCTTAAGAACTTTGACAGCAACCCGTTCTCCATCCTCAAGAATACCTTCATAAACACGTCCAAAACCACCCTCACCGATTAACCTGGACTCAGCAAATCTCTGTGTAGCTCTTTCCATCTCAACCAAACTAAATATTTTTGCTGATCCTTTATATGTCACTATACTAGAGCTGAATGAGGGTGATGCCGAAATAGGTCTGCTTTCTAACCTACTCTCGACTACTGCTGAACCAGGACCTGCATTTCCAGTGCAAAGCATTGATGAAAAAATGCAGGAAAGAAAGCAAATCGGTGTCTAATGTTTTTTTTGTAGCTTTAGCCCACTGTGCTCAAAAGAAGTTCTGAGTGCTTTGACTAGTAAAGCATGAAATACAACTCTTGTCCTTTCATAAAAAGCTCTTTTTCAGCGATAGAAACATGAAACAGAACTTCTCAGCTTCTGAAAGGTAAAAACGGAAGATTCTTCTTAAGTGGACTAGCTTTCTACACAAATGCATGAATAGTGGCTTCAAATGCTTAAAATGCATGCATTGAAAATATGGTGAACCAATCCTGTTGTCCCTAAGCAGCTAAGTTAAACATATAATGGTACAGTACACCATATTACCAGGTACTCTCTCCTTCTGGGTGTATAAGGCTCCACGTATTTTGAGATCATCAATTTGATCAATGAAATATTAGTTATACGCCACAAAAAGTATACCATTAGAAACTTCTTTCAAATACGAATTAAATGATATAGTACTTTTTTTTGGCACAATATATTCGTTTGTCAAATTGAGGACCTAAAAATGTGCATGCCTTACCAAAACTCAGAAGGAGGAGCAGTTCATGGTTTTACGAAAAAAAAGAGTGCCTTATATTTTTAGCAAAAGATATTCAACATGCTTAATTTCTCTACTTTCTTCGATGGTGCCACATGGAATGATGAAAAACAGGAATAATCCATAGAAAGAATGTGTTGCTACCTGCAGACTTTGCTGGCATAAGTGAAGCTTCGGTCAGAAGATTGTGGTTTCTAAGCTTGAAATAAATCACCAATGCAGCTCCAGCACATAAAATAACCGCGAAGACACTTGATAGAGCAATTATCACAATTATGCCCCTGCTTTTTGTTCCTCTGTGGTTTCCTACATCAACAGCAAGTGGGCGTAACCTTGGATCATTTGCATTGCTAAGACCATTGTTCAGACTTCCGAGAGCTGGTGGCGGTGATGAAGGAAGACCTTCATGAGTAGATGAAAAAAGTACCATTAGCATTTATGGGAGAGAAAAAGATTGACTAATGAATGATGAACAAGGAGATTCAGTCAAATCAGACATCGAAAAAATCATCAAGATACGGAAGATGTTAACACAAGGAAACAGGTAAGTTGAGTGACACAAAAATGAGTTATAATGAACTCTCACCTGGGTAAAGAACATATAATACATCATAGCTTCCAAAATGCATAGGGTTTATGATGACCTGTTTGTGCCAAAACCTTTCAAATACTGAAAGTGTTGTTGTATTGTCAAATCTTGCTCCCAGTGGCACAAGATCAATAAGGACAGCTGTCTTCTCAGGGTCTTCAGTTGCTGCATTTGCTCCCATAATACGAACTTGAATTTGTTTCATAAACACTCCAGATGCAATATTTTGTGCAAGTTCTGCGACCAATCCAAAGAACGTATACAGTGGTATACTTAAACGAAGCTCAACTTTTATTGGCAATACACAGCGACATGTTCCTGGAGGACTATTGGTCAGAGGGTCTTGACAATATAACGGTGTGCAGTCTAAAAAAGAAGAAAAAGAGGATGAATAAACAACTGAGCGATACATACTCAAAAGCTACCAGCTGGGTAAAATTGAATGCACATAACGTTTGAATTGATAAATTCAGATGGCACAGAATGTATCCATATCATACATGAATTTGGAGGTGAAGGTGGCAAGGAACGACTTGGTGCTGGTGCCAAAGCCCTGGGCTTTTTATATGCAGGACTGTCAGGCGGTAGAGCAGGTTCTGCATAGACACAAATATACCGAATAAAAAATATAATATTACATAATTACTTCAATTATATATATTTTACCATTCATTAAGCGGAAAATAGCACATCCACTTTCAAGTTCTAGAAATTACTGCATTAATCAGATGAAAAATAGATGACCTACACCGTCTGTTAAAGTGGGTCCAGATTGTAACAGTACATATCAATCAGATATGTGTTGAAGCTGTTGTATTACAAATACAATTTTTTTTAAATATAGATTGTAACCAGGCCTTTGTTTCTTGTAAATCTATCCCTGCTATATGAATGACAGAGCACCTGCATGGTTCCTAAAATAGTCATGTAGCAAATAAAAAATTAAAGTATATTGCTGCACAATTGCATGGGAAATTCGACTAGTTCATATTACAGTCAGGTAAATCTAGATTTATTATGGCCCGATTGGATTCAACATAAATAGAGAAAGAAGATATTTTTTGACAAATTTAATGCAGGATGGGAAATTGGGGACCTGCATGACTAATATGCATACAGTCAAATGCTCATGCTAGAACAAGGATAAACTTCGCATGTTCGAATCAGGATGAGTCTCAACCGATATTTGTGAACTAAATATTGAACTTTCAATACCGCAGACAATTCTTGCACTACTGCTGAGTGCTGAGTCGTATGTGTAGTTATCAATGTCATGCATGTCTAAATTCTCAAGGACGTCAGATCATCAGTAGTTGTTAATTATCACTTATCTTCCTAAAAACAGCACAACTAACCTGGAGAATATGAAGGCGAATGATATTTATGATGGTGATGCGGAGCATATGCTGGAATTCCTTCTTTTCCTTTTGATGGGGGCAAGACTACAGGTGATGGAGCAATGCCATGGCTTGTTGCAGAAGCATTATTGGTTCTATGTGGAGCAGGGCTTATGACAGGAAAGGAACCTGTACCAAATATCACTTACAGAGATGAATGCACTTATTTCTGATTATATTTCTTCTATGAAAAACTGTGGATACCTTTGTGGTGTTTATGATCTGCAGGTGATAGATGGCTGGAAGGTTCCTTTGTAGGCGCAGCAGTCGGGATGCCATGTCCTCTCCTATGGATGCCATGTCCCCTCTTATGAATGCTGGGAGAATTTTGGGGAGAAACGACAGGTCCTGCGCAATATAACTTCATGAATCATTTCACTATCAGCAAAAGGTTGATGGTTATAGCTTAGTACATATGGTTTGGTTGAAAACCTTTTACAGATGTGTCATTTACAGGCAAGGACCGGTGATGCCTTCCCTTTGAAGGTGCCACAACTGGAGCTCCATGGATCATGCCATGTGTATTATTTACAGGTATGGAATGGTGATCCCTTCCTTTCAAAGGTGGAGCAACCGGTACGCCATTGGCGTTCCCATGGTTGCCAGGATGTATTGTTGGAGAAGCTACTGGTCCTGCACAATGTGTTAGAACAAATATATGATATCCACTCCCTAGCAGATGTATTTCATGTATGAATACTGCTTAACAAGCATACTTTGTGTCTCTGGATTATTTGCAGGAAATGAAGGGTAAGATGTGATGGTGGGTGCAGAAACTGCAGGTGAAGTTCGGTACTGGAGGAACAGAAGGTCCTACATCGAACATACAGTTTTTGGATTAAATTTAGAACAAATTATAGTATATCTTTTTGAAAAAAGTCTCAACTGAGTGGAATATACTAATCCCTTTGGAATTAACTGACTCACATTTGTGTAGATTCTCATGTATATACATACTAAAACGCGTCTAGATACATGCGAACCTAGACAAATGTGAGTCAGTTAATCCCGAACGGAGGGAATATACGCTTTTCTTATGTTGATAATCTAAAGGTACTAAATGCTATGGATCGGAAGCAACTCAAGTGGCATGCGCCTTCTCCTCAGAAATATTGATTATATTGTAATTAGAAATGAATTTTGTTAAGGTCCAACTGAATGAGAAGGCTACCTCCTAGGTGTGGATAGTGTGCAGGGGATGAAGGGTCAAGGGGCTTGCTCTGGAGATACAGCAACATGTGCACTATACCTAGTCTCGTGGATGTCAAAAGTGATTGGCGGTGGAGAAACAGAAGACGCTGTACATCATACATTTTCATAAATGAATAGAACAAAATCTACATCATGGCATGATTGAGTTCAGTACCACTTGAATGAAGGCGCTGCCTCTGTTGCGGGGGAATTTGAATGGCGCGGTGCGTTGAAGGTGGAGTGGCAGGAGGAGAATGGTGATTAGTCTCCCTTGTACCTATTCCCAATAAAATAGCTCCTTTAGAAATGCTATATATACTCTCTCCGTCCCAAAATAAGTGACTCAACTTTGTCTAGATACATGTTTTAATGTCCCTGCTGGGATGGAGGGAGTATATTTTTTGGGACTGGATCAGGGAGATTGAACCTTTCGGTGGTGAGCTGCTGGGACTTGGTAGGTTATTTGTAGGTCTAGCAACTGATACGGCATCCCGACTGGATGCAGGAGCGATGGGCGTTGGTGGTGCAACTGCTATATACGCCCAAGATTACAACAAAATCTGGGTGAGAAAAAACTGAAACATATAGACCAATTCGATGACTACATAACAAGAGAAATTATACCTTTCGGTGGTAGATTTTTTCTGCTTGGTAGTTCTGGTGGAGGTGAAGCAACTGGTACTCTTGGTGTGTCCTGGCCTGTTAGAGGGTTCTGGAATGACGAAGGAGCTACTGCCATGAGAAATACAGGTTGCAACAGATTCTGAGTTAGGTAAATATGAATCCATTTCAGTAGCTAATAAAATAATAACATGGCATAACATCATATCCAACAATCTTACAATGGCCATTGATACGGGGTGAAGGAGCTGGCTGTGTTGATTGACTTCCAGTGGAAGATGGAGATGGAGGAGGCTGAGATGCTGGTCAAAGGCAAACTTATATGAAATTACAGAAGCCTTATATGAAATTACAGAAGCAAATAATTGACCTAGTGTTAATTTTTTTTTTTTGACATTGGGAACATAGCGCGGATCAAAATAGTACTTACACCAGGGTGGATGTTGTAGAGAAGGTGCAACAGCTGGAGTGTTCACAGCAATTTCAGGATGAGGTGGATGTGTCTGAACCGGAAGAAATGGTGAAGCTGCAGGCACTTGCTCTTCACGATGATGATTGCCAGTTTGAGTAGCTGGAGAAACCATTTGCGAAGGAGAGACATGTTGACCTGTGAATAGAGAAATAAAGGTTATCGTCATTCCAAACTAGATTTTGATGTTGCATAGTTACAGGTAGAGTTCAGCATTGTGCTGAAGAGCAATTCACCTCGACTCTGTATAGATGGAGATAATTCTATGTTTGGCAGCTGATGAAAATGATCAGGCAGAGGACTAGGCTCCATTGTAGGCAGCACTGTTTGTTTAAATGGTGGCACAGCTTCATCTGAGGAAGCTAAAGGGTAAACCATTTCCATAAATAAAATCGACAGGGTTAACGAAGATATTTGCTTCATATAGGATTGAGGTTTATATAAAATATATCATAGTTAGGAAAAGTACCTTCGTGTTCGACTGTTGGGCTGGCCGCATGTTGATCATGCTGTTTAATAACATCTGTGCTAGTTGATGCTGATAATTTTGCAGTTAGTCCTAGCAAAGAAATGGTAAACTGCAATTAGACCAGAAATACACAGATGATATATCCAAATTCATTGGTTCATGGGCGTGTTTAGTTACAGACCTAAGCTTTGGAATCTTGGAGCTTGCAACTGTGAAGGATGAAGTATACTATCCAAGTCATTTTGTGGACGGGCAGTTGTTAATGACAGAAGAACTTTACGCACAAAGGCAGGGGCATGAGAATGCTGATGATCTTGGAAACAAAGCAAATCAATATTAAGTAAATAGGAAATACAGCTAAATCGGTCTGGCCACTGTATAGTATATAAACAGTTGATAAACAATGAAAACAAAGTGCTAACAGAAAATCTGACTAGCTAAATAGTTAGCCACGCGCATGATCGAGTTATTTATTTAGTCAATAATACATCCAGATACCGGGCCAGCGTGTAGTGTTTGATCTACCAATAACTGTATTTTATTTGGCACTCCTTTTAATTTATTTTTAGATAGATTATGACGTGGCATATGCCACCTAAAAATATAAAAAAAGTGCTAATTAAAAGTAACAATTAGCCACGTTGATGATCATTATATGTAAGCTCAGCACTAATCTAGGTACTGACTATGATCGCAAAAAAAAAATCTAGGTACTGACTAGAGCTTAGAACAGAGCAAACTCGGTTTATATGCAAATAAATGCCCTGCCTCTATTAGTAGTACTAGAGTATGCATCATCCAGGCAGACCATTAATTAGCCATCCAGTTCCAAGTATCAAAGCATCAGACAACGGTAGTAACTCGAATTGCCGCGCAGAATCTACACACCAAATTTTCACTGCAAAAAACTAGAGCAAGTAGTACCAAACAAACGCCGAGGCTCAGGTTTTGGCAGCTCGAGCCCACCAAAATTCTCACGAGCAAAGCTACTCTAGCATACAGACACGCATGATACTGACTAGGACAACAGCAGGAAACCGCGAAACCAGCAAACCGAACACCCGGAAACCAGCACACGGCCACACGGGAGATTTCACATACCCCCACCCCGAAGGATGACGACGGCGGAGACGACCAAGGCGGCGCAGGCGCAGACACCGCCGCAGACGCCCCACCAGCGCCGGCCCATCTCCCGAATCGACGCCGTCAGCATCAAGTATTAACCGCGCACGGACTGGCCATGACCATGATCACGCGCCCTCGATCACCTCGGGAAAAGGGCCGGCGCCTGCGCACTCCGGTCGGCACGGCACGGCACGCGCAGGCAGAGGCGGGAGCGGCTGAGTGGGCGGGGGGGCGGTGGAAGATTCGGTGCGGGCCGCGGAGGCTAGTAAACAAATGGGGGGAGAGAGACCGAGAGGAGCGAGCATAAAATCCAACAGGGGTCTTCAGGAGGGGGCCAAGTTGGTTGCGCGCTGGCACTAGCACTGGCAGCAGCAGCAAGGCGATTTGCTGTCCATTTCCTCCGCCGATCGCGCGAGTGCTTTTTTTCTCTCAGGTTTGGTTTGTGCAGCAGCCAGCGGCTGCGGTGGGGCGGGCGTGGCCGTCGCGTTTGTATCAGCAGGGGTCGTGCTGTTTGTTTGGTAGGCATCCTCGCAGTAGTATAAGTTAAGTGGAGTCCGGTCTGCGGGACTCCATGCGCCCCGATGGTGGTGGACGCGTGGGCTGGCGTAGGGTCTTTCTTTTGCCTTTTTTTTTTTTGTGTGTGTGTGTGGTGGGTGGGGGTGGGGGGACATTGCAATCAGTGAGATTGACCCGCCGCGTGCAGCTGCGCGGAGTACTACTGCAGTACCGATCTTGCAATCTTCTCGAATGAAATACTCCGTCCGCTCTAAATTATCAATTATTTTAAATTTTTTCTAAAACATTGTATCTAGCGTTTTTAGTTTCCAAACAAAACAAGTGAACCTACACACTAAAAGTGTTTAGATAATATGTTTTAAAAAACTAAAATATACTTCCTCTGATCCAAATTAATTGACTCAAATTTGTCCTGATGTATCTAGATTTGTTTTGCTAGATATATCTAAATCTAGACAAAACCAAGTAAACTAATTTGGATCAAGGAGTAGTACTTCTTCCGTCTTTAAAAGCATTTGTTTTAGTGCTAGATATATTTGAATCTAGATAAAACCAAAGTAAACTAATTTGGATCAAGGAGTAGTACTTCTTCCATCCTTAAAAAGATGATATATATCTACATACAAATAGTGTTTAGATATATTTAAATTTAGACAAATCTACGATAATTTTTTTAATACGAAGGAAATACCTATATTTTGTAACAGAGGGAATATGAACATACATACGGTTAGAGCAACTCTAGCAGACACTATATACGCCAAATCATAAAAAGGCATTTAAGGGTCGTATGGGTTTGCTCTTGGCCAGAACAAAAACCACAAATCTAAACTATAAAAACTTGAATTTTAAACATTCGTTGGAGATTTTAGATGTTCATACGTACATAGCCGTGATAGTAGGTACGAAAGGCACAAATTAGACTAAATTAAAGGGGGACATTGCAATCAGTGAGATTGACCCGCCGCGTGCTGCGCGAGCTGCGCGGAGTACTACTGCAGTACCGATCTTGCAATCTTCTCGAATGAAATACTCCGTTCGCTCCAAATTATCGGTTATTTTAAATTTTTTCTAAAACATTGTATCTAGCGTTTTTAGTTTCCAAACAAAACAAGTGAACCTACACACTAAAAGTGTTTAGATAATATGTTTTAAAAAACTAAAATATACTTCCTCTGATCCAAATTAATTGACTCAAATTTGTCCTGATGTATCTAGATTTGTTTGGCTAGATATATCTAAATCTAGACAAAACCAAGTAAACTAATTTGGATCAAGGAGTAGTACTTCTTCCGTCTTTAAAAGCATTTGTTTTAGTGGTGGTGGTGGTGGTGGGGGGGGGGACATTGCAATCAGTGAGATTGACCCGTCACGTGCTGCGCGAGCTGCGCGGAGTACTACTGCAGTACCGATCTTGCAATCTTCTCGAATGAAATACTCCGTCCGCTCCAAATTATCGGTTATTTTAAATTTTTTCTAAAACATTGTATCTAGCGTTTTTAGTTTCCAAACAAAACAAGTGAACCTACACACTAAAAGTGTTTAGATAATATGTTTTAAAAAACTAAAATATACTTCCTCTGATCCAAATTAATTGACTCAAATTTGTCCTGATGTATCTAGATTTGTTTGGCTAGATATATCTAAATCTAGACAAAACCAAGTAAACTAATTTGGATCAAGGAGTAGTACTTCTTCCGTCTTTAAAAGCATTTGTTTTAGTGGTGGTGGGGGGGGGGGGGACATTGCAATCAGTGAGATTGACCCGCCGCGTGCTGCGCGAGCTGCGCGGAGTACTACTGCACTACCGATCTTGCAATCTTCTCGAATGAAATACTCCGTCCGGTCCAAATTATCGGTTATTTTAAATTTTTTATAAAACATTGTATCTAGCGTTTTTAGTTTCCAAACAAAACAAGTGAACCTACACACTAAAAGTGTTTAGATAATATGTTTTAAAAAACTAAAATATACTTCCTCTGATCCAAATTAATTGACTCAAATTTGTCCTGATGTATCTAGATTTGTTTTGCTAGATACATCTAAATCTAGACAAAACCAAGTAAACTAATTTGGATCAAGGAGTAGTACTTCTTCCGTCTTTAAAAGCATTTGTTTTAGTGCTAGATATATTTAAATCTAGATAAAACCAAAGTAAACTAATTTGGATCAAGGAGTAGTACTTCTTCCATCCTTAAAAAGATGACACAAATATATATATCTACATACAAATAGTGTTTAGATATATTTAAATTTAGACAAATCTACGATAATTTTTTTAATACGAAGGAAATACCTATATTTTGTAACAGAGGGAATATGAACATACATACATACGGTTAAAGCAACTCTAGCAGACACTATATACGCCAAATCATAAAAAGGCATTTAAGGGTCGTATGGGTTTGCTCTTGGCCAGAACAAAAACCACAAATCTAAACTATAAAAACTTAAATTTTAAATATTCGTTGGAGATTTCAGATGTTCATACGTATATAGCCGTGATAGTAGGTACGAAAGGCACAAATTAGACTAAATTAAAGGGGGGACATTGCAATCAGTGAGATTGACCCGCCGCGTGCTGCGCGAGCTGCGCGGAGTACTACTGCAGTACCGATCTTGCAATCTTCTCGAATGAAATACTCCGTCCGCTCCAAATTATCGGTTATTTTAAATTTTTTCTAAAACATTGTATCTAGCGTTTTTAGTTTCCAAACAAAACAAGTGAACCTACACACTAAAAGTGTTTAGATAATATGTTTTAAAAAACTAAAATATACTTCCTCTGATCCAAATTAATTGACTCAAATTTGTCCTGATGTATCTAGATTTGTTTGGCTAGATATATCTAAATCTAGACAAAACCAAGTAAACTAATTTGGATCAAGGAGTAGTACTTCTTCCGTCTTTAAAAGCATTGGGGGGGGGGGGGACATTGCAATCAGTGAGATTGACCCGCCGCGTGCTGCGCGAGCTGCGCGGAGTACTACTGCACTACCGATCTTGCAATCTTCTCGAATGAAATACTCCGTCCGCTCCAAATTATCGGTTATTTTAAATTTTTTCTAAAACATTGTATCTAGCGTTTTTAGTTTCCAAACAAAACAAGTGAACCTACACACTAAAAGTGTTTAGATAATATGTTTTAAAAAACTAAAATATACTTCCTCTGATCCAAATTAATTGACTCAAATTTGTCCTGATGTATCTAGATTTGTTTTGCTAGATACATCTAAATCTAGACAAAACCAAGTAAACTAATTTGGATCAAGGAGTAGTACTTCTTCCGTCTTTAAAAGCATTTGTTTTAGTGCTAGATATATTTGAATCTAGATAAAACCAAAGTAAACTAATTTGGATCAAGGAGTAGTACTTCTTCCATCCTTAAAAAGATGACACAAATATATATATCTACATACAAATAGTGTTTAGATATATTTAAATTTAGACAAATCTACGATAATTTTTTTAATACGAAGGAAATACCTATATTTTGTAACAGAGGGAATATGAACATACATACGGTTAAAGCAACTCTAGCAGACACTATATACGCCAAATCATAAAAAGGCATTTAAGGGTCGTATGGGTTTGCTCTTGGCCAGAACAAAAACCACAAATCTAAACTATAAAAACTTAAATTTTAAATATTCGTTGGAGATTTCAGATGTTCATACGTATATAGCCGTGATAGTAGGTACGAAAGGCACAAATTAGACTAAATTAAAGGGGGGACATTGCAATCAGTGAGATTGACCCGCCGCGTGCTGCGCGAGCTGCGCGGAGTACTACTGCAGTACCGATCTTGCAATCTTCTCGAATGAAATACTCCGTCCGCTCCAAATTATCGGTTATTTTAAATTTTTTCTAAAACATTGTATCTAGCGTTTTTAATTTCCAAACAAAACAAGTGAACCTACACACTAAAAGTGTTTAGATAATATGTTTTAAAAAACTAAAATATACTTCCTCTGATCCAAATTAATTGACTCAAATTTGTCCTGATGTATCTAGATTTGTTTGGCTAGATATATCTAAATCTAGACAAAACCAAGTAAACTAATTTGGATCAAGGAGTAGTACTTCTTCCGTCTTTAAAAGCATTTGGGGGGGGGGACATTGCAATCAGTGAGATTGACCCGCCGCGTGCTGCGCGAGCTGGGCGGAGTACTACTGCACTACCGATCTTGCAATCTTCTCGAATGAAATACTCCGTCCGCTCCAAATTATCGGTTATTTTAAATTTTTTCTAAAACATTGTATCTAGCGTTTTTAGTTTCCAAACAAAACAAGTGAACCTACACACTAAAAGTGTTTAGATAATATGTTTTAAAAAACTAAAATATACTTCCTCTGATCCAAATTAATTGACTCAAATTTGTCCTGATGTATCTAGATTTGTTTTGCTAGATATATCTAAATCTAGACAAAACCAAGTAAACTAATTTGGATCAAGGAGTAGTACTTCTTCCGTCTTTAAAAGCATTTGTTTTAGTGCTAGATATATTTGAATCTAGATAAAACCAAAGTAAACTAATTTGGATTAAGGAGTAGTACTTCTTCCATCCTTAAAAAGATGACACAAATATATATATCTACATACAAATAGTGTTTAGATATATTTAAATTTTCACAAATCTACGATAATTTTTTTAATACGAAGGAAATACCTATATTTTGTAACAGAGGGAATATGAACATACATACGGTTAGAGCAACTCTAGCAGACACCATATACGCCAAATCATAAAAAGGCATTTAAGGGTCGTATGGGTTTGCTCTTGGCCAGAACAAAAACCACAAATCTAAACTATAAAAACTTGAATTTTAAACATTCGTTGGAGATTTCAGATGTTCATACGTACATAGCCGTGATAGTAGGTACGAAAGGCATAAATTAGACTAAATTAAAGGGGGGACATTGCAATCAGTGAGATTGACCCGCCGCGTGCTGCGCGAGCTGCGCGGAGTACTACTGCAGTACCGATCTTGCAATCTTCTCGAATGAAATACTCCGTCCGCTCCAAATTATCGGTTATTTTAAATTTTTTCTAAAACATTGTATCTAGCGTTTTTAGTTTCCAAACAAAACAAGTGAACCTACACACTAAAAGTGTTTAGATAATATGTTTTAAAAAACTAAAATATACTTCCTCTGATCCAAATTAATTGACTCAAATTCGTCCTGATGTATCTAGATTTGTTTTGCTAGATATATCTAAATCTAGACAAAACCAAGTAAACTAATTTGGATCAAGGAGTAGTACTTCTTCCGTCTTTAAAAGCATTTGTTTTAGTGCTAGATATATTTGAATCTAGATAAAACCAAAGTAAACTAATTTGGATCAAGGAGTAGTACTTCTTCCATCCTTAAAAAGATGATATATATCTACATACAAATAGTGTTTAGATATATTTAAATTTAGACAAATCTACGATAATTTTTTTAATACGAAGGAAATACCTATATTTTGTAACAGAGGGAATATGAACATACAAACGGTTAGAGCAACTCTAGCAGACACCATATACGCCAAATCATAAAAAGGCATTTAAGGGTCGTATGGGTTTGCTCTTGGCCAGAACAAAAACCACAAATCTAAACTATAAAAACTTGAATTTTAAACATTCGCTGGAGATTTTAGATGTTCATACGTACATAGCCGTGATAGTAGGTACGAAAGGCATAAATTAGACTAAATTAAAGGGGGGACATTGCAATCAGTGAGATTGACCCGCCGCGTGCTACGCGAGCTGCGCGGAGTACTACTGCAGTACCGATCTTGCAATCTTCTCGAATGAAATACTCCGTCCGCTCCAAATTATCGGTTATTTTAAATTTTTTCTAAAACATTGTATCTAGCGTTTTTAGTTTCCAAACAAAACAAGTGAACCTACACACTAAAAGTGTTTAGATAATAAATTTTAAAAAACTAAAATATACTTCCTCTGATCCAAATTAATTGACTCAAATTTGTTCTGATGTATCTAGATTTGTTTTGCTAGATATATCTAAATCTAGACAAAACCAAGTAAACTAATTTGGATCAAGGAGTAGTACTTCTTCCGTCTTTAAAAGCATTTGTTTTAGTGCTAGATATATTTGAATCTAGATAAAACCGAAGTAAACTAATTTGGATCAAGGAGTAGTACTTCTTCCATCCTTAAAAAGATGACACAAATATAAATACTGTTTAGATATATTTAAATTTAGACAAATCTACGATAATTTTTTTAATACGAAGGAAATACCTATATTTTGTAACAGAGGGAATATGAATCATTAATACGGTTAGAGCAACTCTAGCAGACACCATATACGCCAAATCATAAAAAGGCATTTAAGGGTCGTATGGGTTTGCTCTTGGCCAGAACAAAAACCACAAATCTAAACTATAAAAACTTGAATTTTAAACATTCGTTGGAGATTTCAGATGTTCATACGTACATAGCCGTGATAGTAGGTACGAAAGGCACAAATTAGACTAAATTAAAGGGGGGACATTGCAATCAGTGAGATTGACCCGCCGCGTGCTGCGCGAGCTGCGCGGAGTACTACTGCAGTACCGATCTTGCAATCTTCTCGAATGAAATACTCCGTCCGCTCCAAATTATCGGTTATTTTAAATTTTTTCTAAAACATTGTATCTAGCGTTTTTAGTTTCCAAACAAAACAAGTGAACCTACACACTAAAAGTGTTTAGATAATATGTTTTAAAAAACTAAAATATACTTCCTCTGATCCAAATTAATTGACTCAAATTTGTCCTGATGTATCTAGATTTGTTTTGCTAGATATATCTAAATCTAGACAAAACCAAGTAAACTAATTTGGATCAAGGAGTAGTACTTCTTCCGTCTTTAAAAGCATTTGTTTTAGTGTGTGTGGGGGGGGGGGACATTGCAATCAGTGAGATTGACCCGCCGCGTGCTGCGCGGAGTACTACTGCAGTGCCGATCTTGCAATCTTCTCGAATAAAATACTCCGTCCGCTCCAAATTATCGGTTATTTTAAATTTTTTCTAAAACATTGTATCTAGCGTTTTTAGTTTCCAAACAAAACAAGTGAACCTACACACTAAAAGTGTTTAGATAATATGTTTTAAAAAACTAAAATATACTTCCTCTGATCCAATTTAATTGACTCAAATTTGTCCTGATGTATCTAGATTTGTTTTGCTAGATATATCTAAATCTAGACAAAACCAAGTAAACTAATTTGGATCAAGGAGTAGTACTTCTTCCGTCTTTAAAAGCATTTGTTTTAATGCTAGATATATTTGAATCTAGATAAAACCAAAGTAAACTAATTTGGATCAAGGAGTAGTACTTCTTCCATCCTTAAAAAGATGACACAAATATACATATCTACATACAAATAGTGTTTAGATATATTTAAATTTAGACAAATCTACGATAAATTTTTTAATACGAAGGAAATACCTATATTTTGTAACAGAGGGAATATGAACATACATACGGTTAGAGCAACTCTAGCAGACACCATATACGCCAAATCATAAAAAGGCATTTAAGGGTCGTATGGGTTTGCTCTTGGCCAGAACAAAAACCACAAATCTAAACTATAAAAACTTGAATTTTAAACATTCGTTGGAGATTTCAGATGTTCATACGTACATAGCCGTGATAGTAGGTACGAAAGGCACAAATTAGACTAAATTAAAGGGGGGACATTGCAATCAGTGAGATTGACCCGCCGCGTGCTGCGCGAGCTGCGCGGAGTACTACTGCAGTACCGATCTTGCAATCTTCTCGAATGAAATACTCCGTCCGCTCCAAATTATCGGTTATTTTAAATTTTTTCTAAAACATTGTATCTAGCGTTTTTAGTTTCCAAACAAAACAAGTGAACCTACACACTAAAAGTGTTTAGATAATATGTTTTAAAAAACTAAAATATACTTCCTTTGATCCAAATTAATTGACTCAAATTTGTTCTGATGTATCTAGATTTGTTTTGCTAGATATATCTAAATCTAGACAAAACCAAGTAAACTAATTTGGATCAAGGAGTAGTACTTCTTCCGTCTTTAAAAACATTTGTTTTAGTGCTAGATATATTTGAATCTAGATAAAACCAAAGTAAACTAATTTGGATCAAGGAGTATTACTTCTTCCATCCTTAAAAAGATGACACAAATATATATATCTACATACAAATAGTGTTTAGATATATTTAAATTTAGACAAATCTACGATAATTTTTTTAATACGAAGGAAATACCTATATTTTGTAACAGAGGGAATATGAACATACATACGGTTAGAGCAACTCTAGCAGACACCATATACGCCAAATCATAAAAAGGCATTTAAGGGTCGTATGGGTTTGCTCTTGGCCAGAACAAAAACCACAAATCTAAACTATAAAAACTTGAATTTTAAACATTCGTTGGAGATTTCAGATGTTCATACGTACATAGCCGTGATAGTAGGTACGAAAGGCACAAATTAGACTAAATTAAAGGGGGTTTGTCGTTGCCACAACTAAACCCTAACATGCACGCAAAATCGGGATCACCGAAGCCTCATGGAGCAGCGGCGACGCTTTCGTCGGCAGATTTAGAGCTCGTCGTTGGAGAGGCCGAGGTCGGAGAGGCTCGAGGTGGTGTCGGAGCGAAGTTGACTTACTTGTCGTCCTGCGCCGCTCGTAGGAGGTCACCCTGGATCTTCTTCGCACGGTCTTCGCGGTCGCAGGCGAGCCCCTGCTCGAGCAAGATGTTGTCGATGTCCTTGTCGCGGCGAGCTCGAGCGGCGTCGACCTTGGCCTCGGAGACGCTCCGCTGTCGGATGACCTCCATCAAACGCTCGAAGGAGGCCTTGTCGGTGGCATAGTCGGCGTTGGTGATGACGCGGCCCTCTAGGAGCTGCTCTTCCTGTTCCTCCTTCTTCACCAGTATCAGAGGAGTTCGCGGTGCACGCGAGGATCTTCCCTCCCCCCACATGCGGCAGTCGAACTCCTCCATCTCGCGGCGGAGAAGCGCGACCAGCACCGGTGCACGGTGCTTCTTGTAGTGGAGGGCGGCGCACGCTTGCGCGCCCCGTCCGCACGGACGCACCGACAGCACTCCTCCTCCTAGGCGGGGGTGAGGCCATGGTAGCGCGAGGAGGAAGGCGGCGCGACGGAGTCCACAACGGTCCATCGGCGACTACCGGTGGCGGATCTAGTGCAGGGGCTGAGGAATTTCTCGCTGGAGCTCGGCAATTTGAGCGGCGGTGTGAGAAAATACGCGACGGAGGCGTGGAGGGGACGGTGGCGGAAAAATTGGTCGAGATCCACAAAACGCCTTCAGAACCAGAATTATATAGTTCGAGGGGGTGGATTTGTCGGCTCCCGTAAAAAAAATCTGAATCGGGCTCCGTTTGTGATGTCTGCTCAGGCCAAAAAAAAACGGCTCAATCCGTAAACCCGCCGAAATTATATGTCCGATGGTTTTCTGGTTTCTGCTTGATATGGGATCCCTTATGGGATTGACCCTAGGGTGGACCGATCTTCACGGATTTGAGGCGGGGGAGTGAGGGGAAACCTGATAAACACGATGAAGACAACACAAACGCAAGGTAAAGATACAAACACACGCAAACACAACCCGATTCGATTTTATCCCGTTGATTTGAACAACCAATCCGGTGAAAAACCGTTAGGTAGAATCACCAAAGGAGATATCGGCGAACGGATGATAGAATCCAAATCAAAGAAGATAGTAGCAACCAAGTAGAATCCCAAAGGGGAGAGACCAAACACTATTAGAATCCTTGATGAGGAGAGACCAAACACTTGAGGAGGGTCTTAACGACTTGGAGACGAACACCAAACTCCAAGGTCTTGTACAACTGATAGGTTAATTATAGAGAGGGGTTCTCATCTAGGGTTAGACACAAGCCTTTATTTATCATCAACTCCAACTAGATCCGAGCCACAAGGAGGCTATTTATAGTGCTAGGGGCGAAGGGGTAGGTGGGAGGGAATATTCTGGGCATCAAACCCTTTACAGCACGCAGAATGGGCATTTCGGCGATAAGTCCGGCGACGCCGGAGCTGTCGCTGATATTTCCGGCGAGCGCCGAGATTTCCGTCGGCTGCCAGTTAGCCATACAGTACGCTGTTTTGGCGGGGAGGCCGGTTCACCGGCTGTGTCGCTGGGAATTCCGAGGGGAGTCCGGTTCACCGGGCTAGGCGCTGGAAGTTCCGGCGGGGCTTCTGGTGGCGCTGGTCCTGGCGCCGAAAGTCTTCTTCGACCGTCTCTTTCACGTCTCTTGCTTGGGGGTCTTGGTTCCCAGGGCCTTCTTGTCGTCTCCTCTTGGTGTCATGGTCATGAGCTTGGTCATAGCATTGACACTTATCTCAAGTAGAATCTCATTCACATGCACTTTTATAGGTATAGTTGATGTAGCATGATGTGGACGAGTGATTAATGCCATGTGTTAAACTGCGCCACTGCTAGATATACTCTTAGCTGATCACCACCTAGCTGGAAGTGTATCAAAGAGAGATGGTCCATCCATTAATCGACCGGAGTTGGCAGGTGGCAGAACTCATCAAGTTGTCGCGCGCGGTTTGACGTCAGGCCACGTACATCCTCGCTGGGATGCTCCGGACAAAACGCAGGCCACTCACATATTGCGGTCCAATGTGCAGAGCATTCTCAAAAGCAGAGTGGCTCAACAATGGACCCAGCTCGGTGACCCTGTGGTCTCACGTTGCAAAACTATCAATGTCCCATTCGTTTCCAAAAGGGCAAACAAAAGAGAACGGAAAGCAAAGCAGCGATGAAGAAGTGCCTTGCGTGCTGTGGATGACTTGTCCGCGATGGCAACCAGGCAAGCCACCCACGTAGACGTAGGCCTTCTGCGACTTCTTTTTTCCCACGATAACTAGGACTGTGCTAAACACGCAATAAGTGTGTTGAAAGTAATGTGTTGTGTCCACACTCCGACCATAGAAATCCATGCACGCTTCGATTATCCGACCCTCTCCGTCGGCACTGCAGAAGATGGTACTTCTAAAATTATCACCTCATGTTAGGTTGACCTTAACCCAACGGTTTGACGGACCCTCGATCTGCGTCCTGATCGGGGGCGTCCAACCAAGTCAAGGTTGATGGGCCCCTGTAACAACGCAATATAAAGAGAGGTGGAGACCGGGGCACATGGCACGAGATTCGTCGCGCCACCGCTCCCCCCACCGACAACCCCTTCTGATCTAGGTTTTGCGCTTAGCCACGGGAAGCATCCAACCGCCGCCGCCTAGCCCAGCCCCAGCTAGCCGTCGCTGTTGATCACCATGCTCACATCGACCCCCTCCTCTAGCCAAGAAGAAGGTATGCTCCATCTCTCTGATCCCTCTCTATCTCTCAATCAATAGTCAACACCAACACGAATTAAAGGCATAGTCAGTATAGTAACCAATTAGAACTAGCCTAGTTGGTCCTTGTAATTATATCATTGGTATCAGAGCCACTAGGATCTAGAGCTACTTCGGGTAGAAAGTTCTTTTTCGATCTAGAAAGAAAAGACAGTCCTGTATCCATCCTAGATCGAGAACAGAGAAATAGCTTCACTCTAACCCTAGCAAAGAAACACCGGGACAGAGCCTCGAGCTCGCCGTCAAAGCAGCGCTGCCACAAGGCCGCGCCCTTCCTCTCGATCCCGATGCGCATCGGCAAGCCGAGGCATCGGGAAGAAGAAATCAACCCTTCGGGGCAAAGAAAGCAAAGGAAAGGACGCCCCAAATCCCCAAAGGAAAAGCCCATGTTTTCTGTCCCCAAATCGAAACAAGAAAAGAGCAAACGGGGGTTGTCGGTCGCCGTCGGCAGAGGGCGTCGCCGCTGAGCCGCTTGACGGCGGTGCGCCCATCCTCGGGGGGGGGGGGGGGGATGCACACGCCGGCAAGGGGGCCAGAGGGGCGCCGCCACACCGTCTTCCTCTCGTTCTCACTTTTCTCTGCCTAGCCGTAGTCGCGTGCGGTGGTGGAGGGAGACAGTGAAGGAAGCAGAGAGGGAAAGGGGGCTAGAAAGATGGAGAAAGAAGAGGGGCTCGTCGCCGGCTTTAAGCCGGGCGATGCCTCCTCGCTGCGCTCGAGGGCGTTGTCGCCGGCCACGGACGGGCCAGCCGCCGCCAAAGAAAACCGAGAGACGCGGGGGAGGGAGAGGATGCAGAATGGCTTAGGGTTTCTCGGGCTAAATGAAATTGCTTAAGAAGATGAATTTCTTCACATCTGGGTAGGGGTTTGTGTTTTACTTTGGGCTCTATGGAATGGAATGTGCACCAATGTCTTTACTTTTAACAAAGCAAAAGCTACCTCTCCTTTCTTTTGATTATCGATCCCGTTGACTACTTGTTGGATCCGTATGTGGTCCTTTCTTTGGGCTCTAGAGCGAATGCAAGCCATAATATTGAGTGCAACGGTCTGAAAATGACAGGATTTATGCAACTAGCACCTGACGCTCAGATATCTTGTTGATGCACATGTGCTAAATGTTGTTTTCTCTTTTTAGACGGTTGATCCATGTATCGAACATATGTGACCCATCAGTTGTAACCTTTTGTTAACTATTGTAGCACCCCGGGTAAAACCAGTACTAGAAAATTGCGGATGTTTGTTTGTTGCGCATCATCTTGACATCATCATGCATGTGTTTGACTAAACCTATTCCCCAAAAGCCTATATTGTTTTCTAATTATCCCCTTCTCTATTTCAAATTGAAATCTCGTTCTTCCCGAATATTTTGTTTTGTCTAAAATTATTTATAAACGGCCTCATAAATAAAATAGGAAAAATATTAAACATAAATATTTTGTATCGGGGGAGGCAGCCGCCGGCCAGGCCCAAAAGGCCCAGCCAGCAAGCCACCTACCACCCCACCTTGCAAACCCTAACCCTAACCAAATCCAACCTAAATCCCACCCTCCCCCACTTCCGCCGCCATCCCTGGACCTGGCCCCACTCCTCCCGCGTGCGATCGACGCCAACCTCCCTCATCTCTCGCAGCCCGCTCCACCCGCGCGGCAACCCGCAACACAACACATCACACACGCACATGCCCTGTCGCACCACACAGCCACGCGACCACCCACCATCGCGTGAGACCGACGCCACCCCAATCCACTCCAGCGCGAGGCCACCCTCCTGTTGCAACCCCTCTGTGAAACAGGCCCCACCCCAGTCACGTACACTACCTACCCCGGAACCGCCCCGTAATCCCCTAGCCCCACCCTGATCATCCGCTTCCCCACCCTTGATTCCCCAGCCTCTACGCCCTCTCTCCCCTCCCCGAGTTCGCCGCCACCTCCTGTCCTCGCCCCTTCCTCCGCCCGGCAAGCTCTGTAGCCGCCGGACCCCGCAGACCACCTGAGCCGCCTCCCTGCAACGCCAGCTCGCTTATGTCATCCCTGAATCCGGCCCTCTCACCACCCTAGAGCCTCGTGTGGCCTCGTCGTCTACCGTCTCCCCGATCGGCCTCTCCTCCGCCCTCCGCTGCTCGGCTACCTGTGGCACGACGTCGCCGCCGCCGCGTCCCCGCCTCCGGCCTCCACTCCTTTGGCATGTCGTCGTCGCCTGGGCGCCACCAGGGCCGACCTCGCCGTCTTCCCCCATGCGAGCCCTGCTGGACGGCCTTCCCGAGCGCGCGCTCTCGCTCGCCGTCCTCTGACACGCCGCCTTCGTGGCCCCTGCACCGCGTTGGTGCTCTCCCTGTGCCCCTGCCTCGGTCTCCGGTTGGCTCCTCGCAGCACGTCTCAAGCGACACGCCCTCGTTGGCATCGCCATCGCTCGTGTTTGTCTCTGTCATGCGCGCGCGAGCGTGCCGTTTGTGCTGCCGTTGTCCAAATCATGTAGTTCTCGACCCTTTGTGTTTTGTCTCAGCAAGGTTGCTGATGTGAACGTGGATATGGCAAGGGATGAACCTGAAATCTTATCCAGTACTGACGAGATCTTCGGAAAGGAACCCTAAGGTGATTCCGTAGGATTCCAACCTCTCCGTCACGGAACGACAAGTACTCCCTCTCGGACCGCAAGACCGTTCCGCGAACCTGAAGATCCATCGTACCCGAAGACCGATCCCGGCGCCCAAGCCGAACCCCCTCCAAAGTCCAAG
This sequence comes from Avena atlantica, assembly GCA_910589765.1. Taxonomy (NCBI): domain Eukaryota; kingdom Viridiplantae; phylum Streptophyta; class Magnoliopsida; order Poales; family Poaceae; genus Avena; species Avena atlantica. The sequence goes on from OU342735.1 coordinate 420,741,189, forward strand.
ATCACCGATACCTCGATGTGTGACATCTATCTTATCCGCCCCTATTTTGTAATATAACATCTATTTTGTTGCATAATTAAATTGAGCATCCTTGCATACATATTGTGGGGTTTGGGTATTTTGTCGACTCACCTAATAAATAAATATGGAGACCATATGAGGGCGATTCTAGTCTTATATTGGCCCATTTAAATTTGTGTAGCGAACCGAGTGCTATATCTTGCCTTGTTAATATAACATTTAAATTGCGGGGTATCTAAATAACTTGAACCATATAACTAATTGTCGTGCCCCCGATTCCGCTTAATATGGCCTAATTGCATCGCATCTTTGCCATGTCATATATCATACATGCATCATGCTCGATCTTCTGCCGTAGTAATAAATAGTGTATCCGGTGTTTCTTCTAGTGCTTTGCTTCTTCACGGAATAGGCCGATGAGTTGATGAGAGTGTCGACCCGATCTGCGGGTGAACCTTCAGCAATGTTTTTCAGGCGAGCATTCTTCCCCTTTCTACCTATCTTACTTTTATAGTCTTTATTTCCTCCTGTTGATCTATTGTTGACTGTGTTGCGATGCTTTAGTTTTCGTACCCGTGATATCCCTTGCAGCCATTATATTGCCTTGGACACCTCCTATTACCTTTTGTTTGGTAGATAGTCGGCCTTGCGAGTCATAGTTGCTTGCTCAAGTGTTGTTTCGATGTTCTCAAGTACCATCGTTGTTGGGGAAATGCCGCATGTTTAATGTTGGAGATGATCATGACTTTAATTATCGTTTAATAACTAAAACTGAAGTAGGTAAATGCAGAGGCATCGGTGGTTAATAGACAATATTTGGTTTTTAACCGCTCACTGGTGTCCCGTAGGACCCCGAGTTCTTGACACCTGTTCCGAGATCGAGCGCGCTAACCACAGGTGGGGTGTGTGGGCACCCCCATCGATTAGTACCTGATTTTAAAGTACTGTACTGGGGGCCACAAAGTAGTTTGGGGCTTTGTTACTATCCTGTACTTATGTCACGCTTTACTGCTTTATTTACGATTGCGCGTGGAGAGCCTGTACTGTTTTGGATCGCGGCACGATTTCGCGGTATCGACAAGCCCAGTCACACTTTCGGGTTCCCAGTCGTTTACAACCGTTCTCGCAAACCCTGTGTCCGTCTCGGAGACCGGCCGACTTCGTTACGGGTAGCTTAGTTGGGTGGCCCCCTCATGTGCTTGCTTTGGGTCTGGGAAACGTCGTGTCCGAAACCCCGTCGACATACCGTTGGGTGTATGTTTTGTGATCTTGTACCTACCTGATATGACAACAAGGGTGTAGGTGCGTGTGGAAACTTTGGTGCACCCCTGCAGGGTTAAATCTTTTCGAGAAGTCGTGTCCGCGGTTATGGACGACTTGGAGCACAGTTCTCGATCATAGACAACTAAAACTAAAGTTTACTGTTATAATTTGACTTGTATCCGAAATGACTAGTAATCAGCTTCACTACAACGGAATGGCTAAATAAAAGTACCAACAACTGATGGGTTTGGGACATCTCATGCTAATTGTATCTGACTAGTAAGTGTCGCAACTACAACGGAATGATTAACTAAAAGTTCTCACTGCTTATTATATGAGGATGACTATCTATACCTGACTAGTAATTACTGCAACGATAACTGAATAAATAAAACTGTCAACTGTGTGAGTTCCTCGGTTGACTTCCTCGTTTGGTCTCGAGGGGGAAACACCAGGATGGGTATGTTTGGTGGTAGTATCAGGTTGGTTCCGAATAGGTTTTTCTTACCCCTCTCTGATAGCCGCTATTTGTATCGAGTCTCTATAGGTTGTTTAGTGCATGCCGCGCTGCCGCTTCAGTCCACCATACCTATGTAGGCGAGGACCGCCGAATTCTAGTCTCGCCGTGTACTGGCCTCAGTACTGACTGCTCTCTTTTTCCTTGCCCTTTGTCGGCACCCCTTTTGTTTTTAGCAGGTTTTGAGATCAACGTCGTTAGCAGGGTTACCCTTCCGGCTTGGCCTGGGCAGGGTTATGGACGCCATTGGTTATTCTTCAGGATTCTTAGCTCAATTTGCATCTTGTCCGTACTCGGACGCTGTATTGTTTTCAAGGTGATTTGGATCTTTGTACTGTAAATCTGTATTCTTAACTCTTTGAGTCGCTGTTGTATATATATGTTTTGTGGGTTCCATCGAGGACTATTGTGTAATGATATTACTTCGTTTTCCACCCGCACGCAAGTGCCTGGTGGACACCTTTGAATCGTTTCTATGCAGGTTTGGCGGGAAGCGCTGAAACTTGCATAGAGCCGATTCCGAGGGTGTTACAACTATCTTCAATAATGGGATAAAAACGCCAATGCTTTCCCTTTTCGAAATATAAAATATTCTGCAATTTTGAAACATTTGTTTATGACATTGTTACACTTCGAAACATATTGCAATTCATCACTCTGTGTCACATTCGCACCATGAAACATACTCTAAACCGCGTTTTAGCAATTTAGCTAGCCATGAGACATGTCTTTCTCCAATACACTCCTAGTGGCATAGTCGAGCCCTGTTGGTCCATTCTAACCAATCATGCATGCAAAATAAAGTGCCACAAAAATTGACACATGGTTGAAAGGGCATCGAACTATGGAAGGGCTTTCGTACCCAAATCAAGGACCCTTATGCACGTGGCAAAAAAAATGTACCATCACCGGCTAAAAGCAGTCCTTTTTTGAACGCTACTACCAGGCAGTCCTGGTTCTCTGCATTCCAGGGTGTCAAGATGTCGGTGAGGGAAGCAGAGTTCAATCACATGTAATGTTGTAATCTTTCTTTTTCTAGATATCACATGTAATTTAGAACGCAGCGTTTGTGAGCTCGAGTTACATGTAGCTCTATTTATAGAAATCTAAAATAGCTTTGCAAAATTTTAAAAGAGCTCGGTATTCTGCATTAAGATTTTGAGCACTTGCTATATAACCTTTTTATTTTGCTAAAAGTTCACCCATATATTAATAATCGTCAACAAATATATAAAGAGCCCCAAAAGTAATAAATAACAAATAGATTATTGAGTCACCTAGTGATGACTGCAGATACTAACACGAGGCGAAGGCGCTCTGCCTCTCCATCACTCGGGCCAGACAAAAACTTATCGTAGTAAAACTTATTATAGTAGATAGACAGAAAGTCGTTTGTGCTAAGACCCCAACCCCAAAGGACCGTCACACTTGAGCAACCATGCTAACGATGACAACCGTAGATCGAATGAAACTGACCTGAAACCATACCAACGAATTCAAAAATTGGACGGATCCAAGTAGATCTGCCGGGCACACAAGTCCACACGCCCTCTTCAGCGCTAGGCGCACCACCAGAATGAGAATAGGATGGAGAAGGCCTTATTCTGACTTCAGAATGTAGTTGTCATCTCACAGTTTCGAAGAAGGCACCGAAAACAAGCTATAATTTTTTTTTCCAAAACCTAGCTACATGTAGCTCGATCTCCAAAGTTATTTTTTCTGATGTAATTCATTCATACTTGACAAAACATAAAGGTGCACGATTTGGATCGCTAGCTGCTCTGTGCATAGTACTTCCCGTGTTTTTTATTATTTGTGTTCTATGATTTTTGCAGAGTCAAAATTTGTCAACTTTGACTAAGAGTACAAAGAAATATAGTATCAATATTCATTATTCTAAATGCATATATTATGAATATATACTATAAATTTTAGATAGTAGATACTTTCGTTTTTTGGCAAATATTTAAAATTTAAAATTGACTAAACTCAGAATGTAATCTGAACGGCGGGAGTATATCAGAGTCCTCAGAAATGACACGTATCGTCTCTCTCGAAGAAAAAATGACGTATCGTAGACCAGCCGATCATCAGGAGACGAAACGAAGAAGCGGTCGGACAAGTGCGTCGCAATCACATCTCCACTACCATGAAGCGTCCAAGTCCAAGGGCGCCACAAGTCCCCAGCGACCGACCCCGTATTTGCACAGGCCAAGCGCGCCCTTTTGACCTGTGCGAGAGAAGTGGCCGCAAAGCAGAACAAGTGCCGTGCATTCTTTTTTTAAGTACGAATGGTTGGGAGCGGATTGGGGTTTGGCGCATGACGATCGACGACGAGTGCGGCCTGCGGCGGTGGTGAAAATGAGATGGTGGGAGAAAGACGAGGCGTCGAGGAGATAAGCTCAAATCGGAGGCAACTAAAGAATTCTGTTCTTTTCAGGTACAGATCTCACTGCAAGTGGCGCAGATCGTGGCCTCTATTCTGCAGGAGTTCCACCACTGAAACTGAAGTCCACGTGGCCTCTTTTCAGGAGCTCACGTCTGGGTTATGACCACGGCTGTTCTAGGCCGAGTCCCGTAAACGAACTGGCCTGACTGCGTGGTCATGGATTACTAGTAACCCACGGCCGATGAATCTGGGTGTCGCTGTTGACGGACGGGGTAGTAGAAGATTGCGCGGAGGAACGGGAACCTGTGAAAGGGCTCGAGCAGACAACGTGATGCAAAACAGAGGACGATGCGACGTGAAGCTAGCTGCGTGCGACCCAGCATCCCATGTCCCAACCATCATCATCATCATGCGCCGACCGGCCCCAGGCCTATCTCATAAGTAGTAAGTCATAACCACCTGCCTGCCCGCAGAGGCAGATCGACCGACGCATGTCGGCCCGTCCCCGTCCGTCCATCCGAGCGCACACGGATCCTAGGAACAGTCAGTTGACAAGGGAATCGCGATCGCCCATGACCCAATGTCATGCGCCGCTATCCTATCCGATATCCGATCCCTTCTTCCTCGGCGAATGGCGATCGACCCGGCCGGCCCGACATAGGAGTATGCAACAGGTCGAGACCAGAGATTTTGCCTCTGCCACGATTCTTTGCCGGGCTCCGACGCCTCGTTGATTCCAAAAGAAGCCACCACCACCGCCGTGCTTTTCCTCGATCAGGTCGGCAGCCGCAGGCGAGGCGGATTTATTTTGATAGGAACGCCTATACTGTATTTAAAACTCCAGGCAGGTTAGGATAATAATTAATCAGGAAGAACAATCTTGGACTAAAAAAGGAGGAATATGGACATATTCCGAACTGTACTTAATAACGCACAAAGTAATTTGAACGTGCGGAAAATGATCGGTGGTTATGGGCTCTCCGTGCATATAGCGTCAACGTCCAGATCAGGATGCCGTTTACGGGTGATTATGTATATATTCAACGTCGAGAATTGACGTATGCCGACCGGGTGCCATGGTCTTCAAGTTTGGACTTTGTCAATTGCCTCTGTTGAAACTTCGGTTGCCCCTATATTTCAATCAGCTCAGGTTTCACAAACATTGTACTCCTTCTCGTCCCTAATAAGTGCCGTTGTACTAAACCAGCGACACGTATTATTAACCAGAGAGAGTACAACAGTTATTAAGTTATTATTGTAACAGTTCATCTGCCACTGCAAGAACCGGACAGAACCGATCTAGCATGGGAAGTAATCCTACAAGAACATTGAAGGCTCAGATCATATGGACCCTTTTGCATCATGTGCACAACGTTGGGCAACTCCATTAGTTTTGCTATTAGCATGGTTGGTTCTGGAATCGAATGACGTGTCTTCTAGTCTCTCGAAGGACGGCAGGATCACTTGCTCGAGGCGCACCAGCTACCTTTTGCAGTCGGTGAAGAAGACATGGCTTTGCAAGTGCATTGCCACAACTCTGGTGAGAGCAGAGCATGGGCTTCTACAACGAGAGCCAACTAAACGTTGGCCATCTTGGCCATGACAAAGACATCCAAAGTCGCGGAGATGATCCTGCAAATGCATGTAGAAACCAACCCAGCCGTAGGCAGGTGGTTTGAATCTCCCTTTTCTCATGCTGCGCCAACTTATAGTTTGCACCCTGAGAACAACGAATCAAAGAACATCGTTTATCCCTAAGGTGTTTGAGTCAAACAATGTTGATCTTTGGCAGTTCTAGCCAAAAAGGAGTCTTCTTTCACCATTTCCAGGTCGTTGAGAAGAGTCCGGATTCTTATAGTAGCAACTTGATGAGGTCAAACATCTAGATTCTTATAGTAGTAACAGATACTATGTCTAAAGAATGGTGGTTCAGCTTCTTTAGGTTGAGAATTATGTTGGCCATAGATTGTTGTTTTGAACAAAAACATCACATCGTATGTACCATGCTTGTGAAACCATGCATCTCTAGCAAATGTACATGTAAATAAAAGATGGATGTCATATTCTAGGATTCCACATCTACAACAAAGATGGTTAATATGTGTTTAGTACCGTACCTAGAAGCTCTTTCTCCCGATGGAATTGCTCTTCGGATGAGTCTCCAAATAAAAGTTTTAACCCTTGGGATCATGATTTTTGGTTTCCATACTTCATCAAGTACCTTTTTTTTGTAGATTCATCAACTGGTTCAGGAGTTGGAAGACCTGCAGAAAAAAGAACATGCAAACAAGTTCTGTATGTAGATTTTGAATTGCATTTTTCATTCGGTGTGGGTTTCCAATAGAGAATACCATCTCCGTCGTTTGTTGGTAGAATGGGAGTGTTTTCGATAGCTCGGGTAGTGGGTTGCATGAAGAGATTATCAATGAGAATTATGTTCCAAGCCTTTCTATTTGGCAGGCATATATCAACCTTGGGGCTGGATGAGATCATCATACACTACAATCCAGGAGGTACACCCATGGAGTACTCCATAAAGAGATGTTTCACTTTGTAAGATAATAGAAGGCATTTTGTTGGAGCGGGGGAATGAGTTTGAGAGCCGATAACTAGAAGGCGGATTTTAGGATATTGGGCCTAGGCCTCCTTATAGACCCGTCAACAAAATATTTGGACTTGAGAATCTGGTGAATGATGCTACTGGGCCTCCCATCAATAAGCCAGGACGTCGAGACGATGAGCCCATGATTGACGGCCTGCAGATTTCAAATTCCTAAACCTCCCTCTTTTTTGGCGCGCATATATTCTTCTAAGCTATAAGGCATATATGTTTTGAAGTAGGTTTTGTGTTGACACCAGACCACCAAAAGGATCTAATGATAGTAGTAATATTAGATAAAAAATATTTTAGAAGATAATCTTGGGCATGTAGACACCGAGATTGAAGAGAAAACAAAGTTGATGAGTTCAACCCAGGGTGCATTGGATAAATAGTTTGATTTGTAAGTTGAGAGTTTGGATTTGAATTTCCCTAAGATGAAGTTGTATGCTTCAGATCTATTTTTTGTCAGGAGAATTAAAGGGTGTCCAAGGTGAGAGAAGGTTTCATCCATGAGAGGCACATGGTAAATAGAGATGATGACTTTTTTAGTATTAGAATTGCCCATCTGTTGAGCAAAATATTTGTTTGCTCCAATTTGGAAGTTGGCACAAGGCACAGCAGAAATCTTGGATGATATGTTTCATTCTTTGAGCTTCTAGGAGTTTTGAAACTCCACAAATGATATGATCATGAACAAACAAAAGGGAATGGATAGGGGCAGTTTGATCCAACAGATATGCGAGAGAGGTGTGAGCTTGCCTGGGCATCTTGCAGAGCTAGTGATAACACATTTATAGCAAGGACAAAAAGGTATGGTGAGAGAGAGTGTCAACACCCGGATTTTTCAATCCTAGATGCCTGTTATGCCATACATCGCAATCCCAGGATTACCATTTTTGCGAGACATAACAGAATTGGATACCATAGTACTTCATCCATTACAACGATACATAAGTTCTTACACAAATAGGGATCTCATGATCCAGTCCTTAATACAACATCAAGCAGCGGAATACGGAATAGTAACGGTAGCGTAGGCGAGGCTCCATCTTCGGGGTCACAGGCAATGCTGACGATGGGAGATGATCCTAGTTGTCGTAACCGTCCTGGGGTCCATCCTCCAGGTACTCCTCTTCATAGTCTGGCCATGGGAATAGCCAGGGACAAAGCCATGAGTACTCTTTAAGTACTCGCAAACTAATACTAACAAGAAAAAGGGGGTTTTGGATAATAGGACACTAGGCTCTAGGGTTGTTTTGCAAAAGCCAGATTTATACTACTAAGTTCCCAAGCTAGTCACAATTTTATAACTCCTAAGTGGGATCTTGTATTTCTAGTCACAACTCTGTTGTGGCGAAGCCAAAGTCTCAAGTTGTTCACAAGTCATTTTGAAAATTCTGACGGGGGAACAGTATGGCCACTCCAACTGTCCATAACCGCGGACGCGGCTATTCGAATAGTTTGACACTCTGCAGAGATTGTACACTTTCACCACAACATTCGATACATCCGTCAGGAACAAATCCTGAATTCACCATACTCAGTATGCGGATAATCAATCCTAACCTTCCATTTACACTCCCTAGTATAAGCACCTCTCCTGTGAGTTTGGCCTCCCAACCATGACCACTGTCATCTTGGGTACTGCACAGGTGGACAATCTTCACAAGGTAGCCTCAGCTCAGACCTTGGCCGTGAGGGAACTAATACTAAGGTATATAAGTTTCCAGTCAAGCCCTACCCAATATTCGGGTATTGTGGTTGTACGATAAAATTGGAATGGTATCGCATCCAGACAACCATCAGTTTTAGAAGGGCTAAGGCTCATGCCTCAACATTTTCATCACCAAAATCATCAAGTGTTTGGAAACACATGTCCAAAAAATTTCAATAGAATGATCCATCATTCCAAGGTTTTCATAACCATTTTTCCACCAAGTATTCCCATCTAAAGTTGATCAAGTTTTATGCTTATCACTAGCATCTACAGGTGGGGTAGTACTAATAGAGAGGTGGTAACTAGTGAAGTTGCAACTAAGTCCAACCTTATATCATAAGATGATATCAAGGTTTCTAGCTTAGGCCAAATTTTAATGCTCTTTATGCAACCTTCAGCACAATTGTCTAGTATCTACCAAAATGCTTGGGTAGCCTCTAAGTAAACTTTGATCAAGAAATAAAGTAAAAAGCTTGCCATAAAACTAGGATTGGTTTAGCAAGTGGGTATGGTTACATACGCTTAGGTCATATAGTAATCATATCACAAGCATGGGTTGTGGCAACAATAGGGTGTCTTATGCGTTTGCATAGGTATAGTATCTTGCAAGTGTTAGCTTGCATTGGTAAACTTGGTTAGTATAGCTTGCATCAATATCAGTATAAGCTTTCCTTGTGCAGAGCAGTGGTTGAAGTTCTCCTCGGCTTCCTCTTCGTAGTATCCTCCTTCTTCCTCGTAGCCTTGGTCGGTACTAGCGTCTATGAATAAATACGAGGTACACAATCACCAAACAATACTTAACTACTTTCAATCATCACACAAAGGGGTTCTATAGATGATCTAGCATCATCTCTAACATTACAAGGTTAAGGATTGGTTTAAGTCTTCTTATTTTAGAAAAGTAATTTCTACTCATTGAAAAACTACTTAAGATTTAATATTCTCCAAACTAAACATGGGATCATATTGACACATGTCATCACCACATGTTGTAGTCCATGGGAATGTGATTTAAAGTGGTGTCACAATTTAACAAGGTTTTACCCTTTTATTTTAATTAATTAAAGTGGCTAGAAATGCTTATGAAGCATTCTTTTATTCCTTGAACCTTATTTCTGCAAGTAACCTATATATATTTTTATATATTCTGAAAGGTATGGTTGAAAGTGATTTTTGAGAGTTGGAATCAACTCAAAAGCTATTGTGGTTTAAATTTGAAAAATGTTTGAATGCAGAAAAGCTTCTGCCTTGTCATTTTTGCTAAGGGTGATCTACAGATCCAAATGACTTGAATCCAACGGGCTTGGATTAAGCATTCACATGCCTTTCCAACAAAATTGGTTTCATCTGATTTGGTGCACTAAATCGATCTGGGTTGATTTTTGAAGTTGGGTATTGAAGTGTGTTTGAAATTAAAAAGAAAAGATTTAGTTTGAATTGTTGGGCTGCGCGGGAAATTCTAACGGGCCGGCCTGCTAAGCGCAGTTCTCCCGCGGGCTGCTTAAGTGGGTGTCCCCACTCGTCAGTGACACGGGGCTGGGCGAAGCGGTATGGGGCAACGTGGTTCGTTCGATCTGGTTCTAATCTAACGGCTGAGGGTCATCGTCGACGCGAGACAGCTCCGGCGAGAACGAAACCTAGCGCGGCCAGTGAGGGGTGCTGGGGGCTCACCGGAGTACGGGCGAGGGTCGGCGAGGCGGGCGAACGATGCAGTCGACGACGGCCAACCTCCTGGTACTGGTGGCTTCTCCTGGGACGGCTCCAATCGCTGGCTCCTTTCTTCTCCGGCAGCGGCAGGCTCCAGTGAAATTCCGGTGGGGTGGTGCTCGCCTTGCTCTGAGAATGGTGTGGCACGATCAGTGAGGAGAGGGGAGTGAGATGGTGTGAAGAAATCGTGCGGGGGTGGCCTCTATTTATAGTCGAGCGAGGGGACCGTCGGGGCGCAAGGTGAGCTCGTCGGAGGCGATGTTACAGGCAGCTAATGGCATGGGCAAGGGTAGGGGACGATGCGGTGTCTCCTGGCGATGCTCAACGACATGGTCGCGAGGGATGGGGCGGTGTGGTTTGGTCTGGAACGGGCGGTGCTCTGCGCGGCAGAGGCGGCGTTCTCGACGGCGGGCGGTGGCTGTATGGCGCGGGGCGTTAAACGGGGATGTCTGGCGGTCTCCTGCGTCGGTGGGGATCGTGTGTGCGCGCGGTGAGGGCGGCGCGCGGTCTGTGGGTGGTGGTCGAGGGTGGCGCTCTGGCGCACACTCGGCATGGTCTGGGCGTGTCTTGTGCGCGTGGTCCAGGGCTTGGCAACGCTCGCGGCTGGGACAGGCAGTGGCGGTCGACGGTGGGCTGCCTCCTAGACAAGGTTGGCACGACTAGTTCTTCCTCTAGCCTGTTGTCGACTATGGGGTGGCATTGAGGTGCTCGGCTGTTCACCATTAATGGCAATGGCAAGCTCACAGGGGTGCTAGTGCCTGGCTAAACTTCCTAGATGATCTACTGGATTGTGTGAGGGCTAACTAGGGAACAAGTTAGGCTCAAAACACTGCACATTATAGTGTTTGTGGTTTTGTTTGATTTGTGTCTGCAACCTGTTTGATGAAATGGCCGCATGAAATCAAGTTTTGAATTTTGAAATGATTTTTGGTGGGTTTGCTAGATTGGTTCTGGTGAGTCTGCGGATGCTTGGGTTTTGAAAATTGAGCTTGTTTAAGTGGGTTTTGAAAAAGTGGGATCTTCCCATATGAATAAGATTCAATTTTGAATTGCCATTTAAACTATGCATTTGAAAGTTTCTGGATGATCACAAAGTGGGCCTTGATACTTTGTTATGAGTACATTCAAGGGGTGCAAAGATCCAGAAAAGTTTCTGTTAGGTTTTGAAAGTTTGAGACAACCAAAGTAGGCATGGGAGTTAAATTGGTCAAAATGACCATTCACTTAATATATTGGTTTTGACTTATTTTTCTTTAGGAAAAGTGTGGGGAATGTTTTAGATGATGTTCTTTTCACCTAAGAAACATTTTACAAGCAATGGATCACACAAACAAAGTGGTTTTAAAGAATTTCAAAATTCATGCATACACATATACATGCTTTCATGAATTGATTTAGAAAAGTTTTTGTTAACCCTAAACTTTAGGATTAGTGTTTTGTTGATCTAAGTTTGATATTTTTGGGATGTTACAAACCTTCCCCCCTTAAACAAAATCTCGTCCCGAGATTTGAAAAAGGACAAAAAGATTACCTAGGATTTGAAGAGATCTGGAAACTCCGTCCTGATGTGATCTTCGCGTTCCCAGGTAGCTTCTTCTTCTGTGTGGTTGCTCCACTGAATCTTGAGAAACTTGATGCTTCGGGTTCTGGTCGTTCGAAAAGCTTCCTCCAATATACGGATGGGTACTTCGGGATAGGTCAGGTCATCATTGATCTCTATGGTCCTATGATCGATATTCTTGAACACTTCGGTCTTCTCGGGGACTTCGAGACATTTGCGAAGTAACGAGATATGGAACACATTGTGCACTGCTGACATCTCTTCTGGTAGCTCGAGTTGATACGATACTTCTCCTCGACGGTTCAAAATTTTGAAAGGTCCGATATATCTGGGGGCTAACTTTCCTTTGAGTTGGAAACGCTGCATTCCCTTTAATGGCGACATTTTCAGGTAAACAAAGTCTCCAATGTTAAAGGCGAGGTCTCGATGTCTCTTGTCGGTGTAACTCTTTTGTCGGGATTGGGCTGTCTTGAGATGCTCTCGAATCTTGTGAACCTTCTCTTCTGCTTCTCGTAGGATGTCGGGTCCGAAAATTTGACTCTCTCCTACTTCCGACCAGTTCAAAGGGGTGCGGCACTTCCTTCCGTACATGAATTCAAATGGGGCCATTTGCAAACTGGCTTGGTAACTATTGTTGTAGGGAAATTCTGCAAACGGCAGACAGTCTTCCCACTTGGATCCATATTCTAGCACACATGCTCTAAGCATATCTTCGAGTATTTGGTTTACTCGCTCCGTTTGTCCATCGGTCTGAGGGTGATACGCGGTACTGAAATCTAGGCGGGTTCCTAAACCTTCCTGGACCTTCTTCTAGAATCTCGAGGTAAACTGAGTTCCTCGATCCGATACAATATTCTTGGGGACTCCGTGCAAACTAACGATCCTAGCGATGTACAATTCTGCTAGCTTCGAACTCTGATAGGTGGTTTTAACGGGCAAGAAATGGGCGACTTTGGACAATCTGTCCACTATGACCCAAATAGAGTCATTTCCCCTACTAGAAGTAGGTAGTCCAGTGATAAAGTCCATTCCTACAGAATCCCATTTCCATTCCGGAATTTGCAAAGGTTGCAACAATCCAGCGGGTCTTTGGTGTCCTGCCTTGACTCGCTGACATATATCACACTTGGCGATATAGCTTCCGATTTCTCTCTTCATTTTATGCCACCAAAATTGCTCTTTCAAATCTTGATACATCTTAGTTCCTCCTGGGTGGATAGAATAAAGAGTATCATGAGCCTCCTTCAAGATAACTTCTTTTAACTCAGAATCTGCTGGTACACAAAGGCGTCCTTTGTACCACAGAACTCCTTCTTCGTCCTCGGTGAATCCGGGTACTTTTCCTGTACCGATACGACGTTTAATTCCGTCGATACTAGCATTTCCTTTCTGCGCCTCTTTAACCTGACTGATCAAAGTGGGCTGAAGTTCTATGCTAGCCAAAAATCCTTCACTTACTAATTCTATTCGAAAATCTTCCATCTCTTTGTGCAAACTTGGTTGCTTCTTCAAAATCAGGGAGTTCAAGCGGCACGGCAATCTGCTAAGGGCATCGGCTACTACGTTGGCTTTTCCAGGGTGATAATGAATGTCCAGGTCGTAATCCTTGATTAGCTCAATCCACCTTCTCTGCCTCATATTCAGCTCCTTCTGAGTGAATATATACTTTAGGCTCTTGTGATCCGAATAAATCTCACAACGGTTTCCCATAAGGTAATGTCTCCATGTCTTCAGGGCTAGAACTACGGCTGCGAGTTCGAGGTCATGGGTTGGATAATTTTGTTCATGCTGCTTCAATTGTCGCGATAGATAGGATATAACTTGGCCTTCTTGCATTAGCACACATCCGAGACCAATCTTGGATGCGTCACAATACACATCGAAGGGCTTCGTGATATCCGGCATGATCAAGATTGGGGCGGAAATCAATCTCCTTTAGAGTTCTTGGAAACTCGCTTCACACTTGTCTGTCCATTCAAACTTCTTGTCCTTCTTCAGCAATTGGGTCATGGGTCGGGCGATACTAGAGAATCCTTCTACAAATTTGCGGTAATATCCCGCCAATCCGAGAAAAGCACGAACTTGGGTTTGAGTGGTTGGGGCTTGCCAATCTTCTGCATCCTTCACTTTGGCAGGGTCAACGGCAATTCCTCCGGCTGATACAATGTGACCGAGGAATCCTACTTCCTATAACCAGAATTCACATTTGCTAAATTTTGCATACAGTTGATGCTCTCTAAGGGTTCCAAGAATGGTCCTTAGGTGTAGCTCATGTTCTTCTTCCGATTTGGAATAAATCAGAATGTCATCGATGAAAACAACGACAAACTTATCCAGGAAGTCCATAAAAATTTTATTCATGAGGTTCATGGAATAAGCGGGGGCATTGGTTAATCCAAAAGACATGACTGTATACTCATACAACCCATATCTGGTGGTAAAGGCAGTCTTTGGAATATCCTCTGCACGAATTTTGAGTTGATGATAACCAGTTCTAAGATCAATCTTAGAAAACACTTGGGCACCGGTCAACTGATCAAACAAATCCTCTATCTTGGGCAAGGGGTACTTGTTCTTGATGGTGACATCATTCAACTTTCGATAATCCGTACACAAACGGTTACCTCCATCCTTCTTGTCCACAAACAAGACAGGTGACCTCCATGGGGACGCACTTGGTTGAATCAATCCGATTTCTAACATGGAATCCAGTTGCTTCTTCAGTTCTTCTAGTTCTGACGGGTTCATACTATAGGGTCTCTGGGCTATAGGTCCTGTTCCGGGGATTAGTTCGATGATAAACTCGATATCCCTATCTGGGGGCATACCGGGCAAAACATCTGGAAATACATCGGGGTATTCACAGACTATCTGGACTTGGTCAATGGTAGGTTGGGCTATACTCTTGTTACACTTGAATTGGCGAGGTAAGGTTTCCGATATATGCTCGACTAGTATTCCGGCGGTACTAGTCATGGTAATGGCTTTCTTGGCACAGTCAATCATTCCTTTATGTTTGGACATCCAATCCATTCCTAGTACTACTTCCAAACCTTTAGTTCCGAGTACTATTAGATTAGCATAAAAATCTATGCCATGGATTAGGATAGGGACGGCTTTGCAAATTTGTCTAGCCTTGGTGGTCGATCCGGGAATTTGTACAATCATCACATGCTTCAGTTTGGTTGGTTGGATTTTACTAGTGGATGCAAATTCTTCGGTGACAAATGAATGCGATGCACCAGAATCAAACAACACTCTTGCGAGTACTGAATTAACAGAAAACATACCCAGCACGACGTCTGGCGCTTCCTGAGCTTCTTCGGCATGCATGAGAAAAAGGCGGCCATTGCGGTTGAGTGAATTTCCTGGGGCAAATCTTCTCCCTGGCTGGACACGACGCTGCTGCTGGGCTGGGACATTGGTATTAGGGGCTGTAGCGTTCTTCTTGTTGGGGCACTCGTTGGAATAGTGGCCTTTATTTCCATAGTCATAACAGGTCACTTGTGACTTGTCCTTGGCTGCGACAGGCACAACATTGCTTCCAGTCCTCGGGGCAGTATTGGGGTTGGCGGTAGCATGGTTGGTGTTGAACTTGGGTGGGGCACGGGTGAATGTGCTAGAATTGCCGGGGTTGTTGTGATTTCCCCCGGGTCTAGGGTTTCCACGGTTGGGGTAGTTCGGACGGGTCATAGGGGGTCTGTTGGTTCTTGGGGCAAATCCTGGAGATGGGTTGGGGCGATACTTTGGGGTCTGATGGGTTCCTGGTTGATGCATCATGCGACGCTTGCGGTTCTCATTGGCCTGGTTGATCTTTCCTTCCATCTGGATAGCAGAGTCGACAAGGGCTTCAATATCAGCAAAGGGAATATTGACTAACACTGTCTGCATCTCGTCATGCAGACCATTCAGGAATCTTTCTTTCTTCTTGGCTTCGGTGTCTATCTCATCTGGGGCGTACCTAGCTAATGACAAAAATTTGTCATGGTATTCAACTACAGTCATCCTTCCTTGCTCCAATTCTCTGAACTCGTCTCTCATTCTCTTGATCAAACCTGGCGGCACATGGGTTCTGCTAAACTTGACCTTGAATTCCTCCCAGGTCATCATTTGGCCTCCGGTCATTGCACGAACACTGTTCCACCATGCCCTGGCATCTCCGGCTAGATAATGAGTGGCGAACAAGACTTTCTCGTTGGCTTCTACTCCGGCTACTTCTAAGTTATTCTCCATGGTTTGCAGCCAATCATCGGCGTCTAGGGGTTCTTCTGACTTGGTGAAAACGGGTGGGTTGGTATTCTGGAAATTCTTGAGCTTAGATCCGTGGTTGTCCTGATTTCCATGACCTTGGTTGTTGTGGGCTAGCTGGGCTATCTGTTGCAGAGTGGCTAGGTTGGCTTGCCGTTCCGCTCGTTCAGCTTCGCGGTCAGAAGTCAACATTTGCAGGATCTGCAACATTGGGTCCGGGGCTGAACCACTTCCTCCACGTGGCATCTGAAGATTGATATAGATCATGAGAAAAGAGGGAAATTTCTAAGGTTTTGGGTCTTTGAAAAGTTTTTAGAGTTTGACTCAAGTTTTCTAGAAACTTGCTTTTTCATTCATTCACTCATAGCACACAGTACAACACACACCACAACAAAGCAAAACAGATGGTTTTAAGAACCATTCTGGGAACTACGATACAGTGGGACCGACTACCACTCACTACGCTAGTGCTCAGTGCTACTACTGCTCGGAGTCTGTGGCTTCATCATTTTCCGCATCATCGATGAAGGCGAAATCATCCTCATCGGTGAAGAAGTCCATGGCCTGATCCTCCAGAAAATCATCGTCATCGCTGAGATAGGAGTAAGGGTCTCCACGAAGATCTTCTCCGGCATTCTCCCTTTCCTCTAACTGCATGTCTCTCTCATGGATGGTCTCTTCCAGAGCTGAGATACGATGGCGAAGACGGGCAATAATGCGCTCCTTCTTGTCGAGCTGACGGCGGCGAGACTTGCGATCCTTTGCTAGCATGGCGATGGTCTGATCCTTCGTCTTGATGATGGCGGACTTGTGGTTGCAATAGTCACGGCAGTTGTCCAGTTCCTGCTGACGATCATACATCATGAAGCTAAGGTGGTCCCATTGAGTCTTCATCTCGGGGTGGTATGGGGCTTCCAGTGGTTGACCATTTGCATAACGTCTTGGGCAAAACTCAAAGCGAGTACCCTTGATCTGATTGATGCTCTGCCGACACAGACGGGAAAGAGCTTCCTGCATGGCTCTGGCAAGTCCATCGAGCCAGTTGTTTTCCCTCAAGGTAAACTGAATTCCCTCCGCAGTGGGAGGTTCAATCTTTCCTCGGAGGCTTGCAACAATTAGCCACTGTAGATCTTCTCCCCCTTGATCATTGAGCTGAGCTCCGAAGAACTCGTGATGCGGGCGCTCCAAAAGTTCTGAAAGCTGATCCAGATCCCTCTCAAAGATAAGGTCTCCTCCATTTCCGAGTTGGTAAAACTTGCTGTACTTCACGTCCATCTATAAAAATAGAGGATGAGTAGTTTAGCAAAGTGATCAAGTGTGTCAAAATTTTATATATTTTGCAAGAGTTTTTGAGGTACATGAAGTTTATTAAAGAATTTAAGAGGTAAGAATGAGAATAAGTTTTCGTAAATAGTTTTGTTTTTGAGTGTTGAAACTAAGTTTTTGGTTCAGCGTCCAATCTAACTAGGGTCTCCTATGGTCAGGATGGCTCTGATACCAACTTGTCAACACCCGGATTTTTCAATCCTAGATGCCTGTTATGCCATACATCGCAATCCCAGGATTACCATTTTTGCGAGACATAACAGAATTGGATACCATAGTACTTCATCCATTACAACGATACATAAGTTCTTACACAAATAGGGATCTCATGATCCAGTCCTTAATACAACATCAAGCAGCGGAATACAGAATAGTAACGGTAGCGTAGGCGAGGCTCCATCTTCGGGGTCACAGGCAATGCTGACGATGGGAGATGATCCTAGTTGTCGTAACCGTCCTGGGGTCCATCCTCCAGGTACTCCTCTTCATAGTCTGGCCATGGGAATAGCCAGGGACAAAGCCATGAGTACTCTTTAAGTACTCGCAAACTAATACTAACAAGAAAAGGGGGGTTTTGGATAATAGGACACTAGGCTCTAGGGTTGTTTTGCAAAAGCCAGATTTATACTACTAAGTTCCCAAGCTAGTCACAATTTTATAACTCCTAAGTGGGATCTTGTATTTCTAGTCACAACTCTGTTGTGGCCAAGCCAAAGTCTCAAGTTGTTCACAAGTCATTTTGAAAATTCTGACGGGGGAACAGTATGGCCACTCCAACTGTCCATAACCGCGGACGCGGCTATTCGCATAGTTTGACACTCTGCAGAGATTATACACTTTCACCACAACATTCGATACATCCGTCAGGAACAAATCCTGAATTCACCATACTCAGTATGCGGATAATCAATCCTAACCTTCCATTTACACTCCCTAGTATAAGCACCTCTCATGTGAGTTTGGCCTCCCAACCATGACCACTGTCATCTTGGGTACTGCACAGGTGGACAATCTTCACAAGGTAGCCTCAGCTCAGACCTTGGCCGTGAGGGAACTAATACTAAGGTATATAAGTTTCCAGTCAAGCCCTACCCAATATTCGGGTATTGTGGTTGTACGATAAAATTGGAATGGTATCGCATCCAGACAACCATCAGTTTTAAAAGGGCTAAGGCTCATGCCTCAACATTTTCATCACCAAAATCATCAAGTGTTTGGAAACACATGTCCAAAACATTTCAATAGAATGATCCATCATTCCAAGGTTTTCATAACCATTTTTCCACCAAGTATTCCCATCTAAAGTTGATCAAGTTTTATGCTTAGCACTAGCATCTACAGGTGGGGTAGTACTAATAGAGAGGTGGTAACTAGTGAAGTTGCAACTAAGTCCAACCTTATATCATAAGATGATATCAAGGTTTCTAGCTTAGGCCAAATTTTAATGCTCTTTATGCAACCTTCAGCACAATTGTCTAGTATCTACCAAAATGCTTGGGTAGCCTCTAAGTAAACTTTGATCAAGAAATAAAGTAAAAAGCTTGCCATAAAACTAGGATTGGTTTAGCAAGTGGGTATGGTTACATACGCTTAGGGCATATAGTAATCATATCACAAGCATGGGTTGTGGCAACAATAGGGTGTCTTATGCGTTTGCATAGGTATAGTATCTTGCAAGTGTTAGCTTGCATTGGTAAACTTGGTTAGTATAGCTTGCATCAATATCAGTATAAGCTTGCCTTGTGCAGAGCAGTGGTTGAAGTTCTCCTCGGCTTCCTCTTCGTAGTATCCTCCTTCTTCCTCGTAGCCTTGGTCGGTACTAGCGTCTATGAATAAATACGAGGTACACAATCACCAAACAATACTTAACTACTTTCAGTCATCACACAAAGGGGTTCTATAGATGATCTAGCATCATCTCTAACATTACAAGGTTAAGGATTGGTTTAAGTCTTCTTATTTTAGAAAAGTAATTTCTACTCATTGAAAAACTACTTAAGATTTAATATACTCCAAACTAAACATGGGATCATGTTGACACATGTCATCACCACATGTTGTAGTCCATGGGAATGTTATTTAAAGTGGTGTCACAATTTAACAAGGTTTTACCCTTTTATTTTAATTAATTAAAGTGGCTAGAAATGCTTATGAAGCATTCTTTTATTCCTTGAACCTTATTTCTGCAAGTAACCTATATATATTTTTATATATTCGGAAAGGTATGGTTGAAAGTGATTTTTGAGAGTTGGAATCAACTCAAAAGCTATTGTGGTTTAAATTTGAAAAATGTTTGAATGCAGAAAAGCTTCTGCCTTGTCATTTTTGCTAAGGGTGATCTACAGATCCAAATGACTTGAATCCAACGGGCTTGGATTAAGCATTCACAGACCTTTCCAACAAAATTGGTTTCATCTGATTTGGTGCACTAAATCGATCTGGGTTGATTTTTGAAGTTGGGTACTGAAGTGTGTTTGAAATTAAAAAGAAAAGATTTAATTTGAATTGTTGGGCTGCGCGGGAAATTCTAACGGGCCGGCCTGCTAAGCGCAGTGCTCCCGCGGGCTGCTTAAGTGGGTGTCCCCACTCGTCAGTGACACGGGGCTGGGCGAAGCGGTATGGGGCAACGTGGTTCGTTCGATCTGGTTCTAATCTAACGGCTGAGGGTCATCGTCGACGCGAGACAGCTCCGGCGAGAACGAAACCCAGCGCGGCCAGTGAGGGGTGCTGGGGGCTCACCGGAGTACGGGCGAGGGTCGACGAGGCGGGCGAACGATGCAGTCGACAACGGCGAACCTCCTGGTATTGGTGGCTTCTCCTGGGGCGGCTCCAATCGCTGGCTCCTTTCTTCTCCGGCAGCGGCAGGCTCCAGTGAAATTCCGGAGGGGTGGTGCTCGCCTTGCTCTGAGAATGGTGTGGCACGATCAGTGAGGAGAGGGGAGTGAGATGGTGTGAAGAAATCGTGCGGGGGTGGCCTCTATTTATAGTCGAGCGAGGGGACCGTCGGCGCGCAAGGTGAGCTCGTCGGAGGCGATGTTACAGGCAGCTAATGGCATGGGCAAGGGTAGGGGACGATGCGGTGTCTCCTGGCGATGCTCAACGACATGGTCGCGAGGGATGGGGCGGTGTGGTTTGGTCTGGAACGGGCGGTGCTCTGCGCGGCAGAGGCGGCGTTCTCGACGGCGGGCGGTGGCTGTATGGCGCGGGGCGTTAAACGGGGATGTCTGGCGGTCTCCTGGGTCGGTGGGGATCGTGTGTGCGCGCGGTGAGGGCGGCGCGCGGTCTGTGGGTGGTGGTCGAGGGTGGCGCTCTGGCGCACGCTCGGCATGGTCTGGGCGTGTCTTGTGCGCGTGGTCCAGGGCTTGGCAACGCTCGCGGCTGGGACAGGCAGTGGCGGTGGACGGTGGGCTGCCTCCTAGACAAGGTTGGCACGGCTAGTTCTTCCTCTAGCCTGCTGTCGACTATGGGGTGGCATTGAGGTGCTCGGCTGTTCACCATTAATGGCAATGGCAAGCTCACAGGGGTGCTAGTGCCTGGCTAAACTTCCTAGATGATCTACTGGATTGTGTGAGGGCTAACTAGGGAACAAGTTAGGCTCAAAACACTGCACACTATAGTGTTTGTGGTTTTGTTTGATTTGTGTCTGCAACCTGTTTGATGAAATGGCCGCATGAAATCAAGTTTTGAATTTTGAAATGATTTTTGGTGGGTTTGCTAGATTGGTTCTGGTGAGTCTGCGGATGCTTGGGTTTTGAAAATTGAGCTTGTTTAAGTGGGTTTTGAAAAAGTGGGATCTTCCAATATGAATAAGATTCAATTTTGAATTGCCATTTAAACTATGCATTTGAAAGTTTCTGGATGATCACAAAGTGGGCCTTGATACTTTGTTATGAGTACATTCAAGGGGTGCAAAGATCCAGAAAAGTTTCTGTTAGGTTTTGAAAGTTTGAGACAGCCAAAGTAGGCATGGGAGTTAAATTGGTCAAAATGACCATTCACTTAATATATTGGTTTTGACTTATTTTTCTTTAGGAAAAGTGTGGGGAATGTTTTAGATGATGTTCTTTTCACCTAAGAAACATTTTACAAGCAATGGATCACACAAACAAAGTGGTTTTAAAGAATTTCAAAATTCATGCATACACATATACATGCTTTCATGAATTGATTTAGAAAAGTTTTTGTTAACCCTAAACTTTAGGATTAGTGTTTTGTTGATCTAAGTTTGATATTTTTGGGATGTTACAGAGAGGAACCTTGTCCGATACCTCTGGAGATGATAAATATAGCATAGGCTTTGGCCTTGATGATGACATAGATTTTCTAGGAGGATACAGAAGCATGGATAATATTGATGAAATGACCATGCAACCCTTTACATGCAAGATATTTCACAATGAAGTTCCATTCTAACCCATCAAAAGCCTTAGAAAGGTCAATTTAAGCATAAAATCTTTTGCTTCCAAGAGGACAATTGGAAGGAGTGTGTGATTTCCTAGGCAACAATAATGGTATCACTAATTCTTCTCCATTCAATGTAAGCTTACTAAGAGGGATGAATGTAGTCAGGGATATGGGTTTTAGTCTATTGGCGATGCAGTTTGCTATGATTTTGTAGATCACATTGCAAAGGATAATAGGATGGTCGTCTTTTGGAACTAAGTGGAACGGATTTTTTTGAAAATAAGGGCAATATGAGTGTCATGACATGGTCATGTATAGTAGCCAAAGTGAAAAAGTTTATTAACAGAGCAAGATATCATCCCCAATCCAATTTTAGGTTCCGAGGTAAAATTTGAAGTTGAAACCATTCGGACCTGGAGAAGCATTTATTTTCATATCTTTAAGCACTTCCCAAACCTCGGTTTTGTCAGGAATGGAGTAAGTTGGATCTGTTGACGTGGAAGGGAGATCAGTATCCTACAGGTTGCATTGTCTATGCATAGAATAAGTGAAAATAGATCTAACATAATGTAACACCCCCGGTCACTCTGGACCGACGGTTGTCACTTTTGGCAGCTCAATAGGATCTCTAGACTAACCCCACAGACTAACACTAGTCTTTTCTGCCATTTTGTCCTCACTCGTGCGCACCTGGTACCCACTTCCCGGTCGGTCACCCATCCTAAAATTGCTCTAGGCCAAGCACGCACAACCTTAGAGTTCTTTTCGAATAAGCTTCCGGAAAAGAAGTTGCAACTTGTTGGTATGGGTTTCCTATCAATCCTATTGAGCCATGCGCCAGGGTCTCACATACACCCACCCTTTAAAAGATCGATGCCCTCATCGATAAAGCACACTCCAGGAACGTCCCCTCTTGGCACGAGCATGTGCATCCAGTGCCGGCACATGTGCCATGCCGTGTCCACTCCGGGCCACACGCGCCATGCGTCACATGTCCGCCACTGACCCGCACATGCCCGTGTAACCGCGAGGGTCGGCTCTGATACCACTTGTAACACCCCCGGTCACTCCGGACTGATGGTTGTCACTTCTGGCAGCTCAATAGGATCTCTAGACTAACCCCACAGACCAACACTAATTTTTTCTGCCACTTTGTCCTCACTCGTGCGCACCCGGTACCCACTTCCCGGTCGGTCACCCGTCCTAGAATTTCTCTAGGCCAAGCACACTTAACCTTAAAGTTATTTTCGAATAAGCTTTCGGAAAAGAAGTTGCAACTTGTTGGTATGGGTTTTCTATCAATCCTATCGAGCCATGCGCCAGGGTCTCACACGTAAGTCACGAAGTATTTGCAATTATATCAGGCATAAAGTATGTCATGTCTGTCTCATCTTTAAATGACATGATTGTGTTCGCTCTCCTTCTTTTAGGAATTTGCTTTGTGAAAAAACCCGACAATTATGAATCAACGTACCTGCTAATACTAGTCATGCGTGATTTGATTTGACATTGTGAGTGCTATGATCTCCTAGCAAAATGTAAAATAGTCATTTGTTGAGTCTTTTTTTGAAGCAAGGGAAGGTCCTGATTCTCCGGAAGGATATAGACACTTCATTCGTTGCAAGTAGTGGGAATACATATTAGATACACCACATGTAAAACTAAAGTTACATAAAGTTCCGCACACTTTGTAGAAAAAGACCCTAAACAAAGACAAAGAAAAGCGATCAGGTCCTCCACCACCGGTCTCACCCATAAACATCGAGGAAAGATCGTTCACTCCACCTCCATGAACATACTGATGACCCACAAGTATGTTGGAATTATGCCCTAGAGGCAATAATAAAGATGTTATTATTATAATTCTTGTTCATGATAATGTTTATATTCCATGCTAGAATTGTATTAAGCGGAAACTTTAATACTTGTGTGGTTTGTGAACAACACCGTGTCCCTAGTACGCCTCTAAGGACTAGCTCATTGATTAATGATGGTTAAGGTTTCATAATCATGGACATGAGTTGTCAATTAATAATGAGATCATATCATTGGGAGAATGATATGGTGGACAGACCCAAACTAAGCGAAGCAATTAGATCGTGTCATCGTGTTCGTCTTTGCGAAGCTTTTCTTATGTCAAATATTGTATTCCTTAGACCATGAGATAATACAACTCCCTGGTATCGGAAGAAAGCTTTGAGGTCATCAAATGTCATCCTATGAGCGGGTGATCATAAAGGTGTCTCTCAGGTGATCGGAAAGTATTTGTTGGGTTGTATGTATCGAGATGGGATTTGTCCCTCCCAAGTCGGAGAGGTATACTTCGGGCCCACTCGGTAATCGATATCAACACCGCTTGCAAGCATGTGGTTAAGGATTTAATCACAAAGTGATATTGGATTACGGAACGAGTAAAGTACTTGATGTGAACAAGATTGAACTAGGTATGACGGTACCGACGATCAAATCTCGGGCAAGTAAAATATCGCGAGACGAAGGGAATATATATATATATATGGGATTGATTGAATCCTGGCATCGTGGTTCATCCGATATGATCATCGATGAATGTGTGGGAGTCAATATGGGTGCCCAGACCCCGCTGTTGATTATTGATAGAAGATCATGTCTGCATATTCTCGAACCCGCAGGGTCACACACTTAACGTGTCTCGACGCTAGGATAGATTGGATAATTGGTTTATGAGTTTTTGTTCGGAGTCTCGGATGGGATCCAGGACATCACGAGAGGTTCCGTAGTAGTCCGGAGAATAAGATTCATATAAGGCAGTGCAGTTTTTGGAGTTCGAAATTGTTCCGGGTTAATCGGTATTGTACCGGAAGCTTCTAGAACCTTCCAGAAGGGGACCAACGTGGCCCCACCTTCCGGGAGGGGGCATGGGCCTATGAGGGAGTGCCCTGGCCGCATTGGGCCAGGGGCACAAGGCCCCATAGGGCCCAGCCGGCCAAGGGGGTTTTAAACTCGAGATAGACCTTCTAGAAGGGGGGGTTTCCTTGCCCCCCACTCCTCCTCCTTTGGGGCCGCCGGTTTGGGCTTGGGGGAGGGGCTAGGGCTGCGCCCCACCCCTCTATATAAAGAGGGCTGGGGGCGCACCCCCCCCACACACACCTTCCCCTCCAACCCTAGCCGCCCTGCTGCCCTCCTCTCTCCCTCCCGACTGCTTGTAGGCGAAGCCCTGCTGCTTAAATTCTCCACCATATACACCACGCCGTCGTGTTGTAGATCCAATCCGTCTCTCCACCATACTTGCTGGACCGAGGAAGGAGGAGACGTCGAGGTGCTACACGCGTGCATCTCACGGAGGCACCGCCACTTGTGGTGCTAGATCGGATCGGATCGCGAGGAGGAGAAGCGAGTACGACTACATCACCCATGTTCCGACGAACGTTCCGCTGTGCGAATCTTCAAGGGTATGAAGATCTAATCCAATATCTCTCGTTGTTTGCATCTCCTAGATTAGATCTTGGCTTTCCCTCTGTTCGCATCCGTAGAAAATTTTGATTTACTATGCCGTGAAACCCTTCAAAGTATAGGGGGTGTATCGTAGTACTTTCGATAAATAGGAGTGTCGATCCCAACGAGGAGCAGAAGGTGTTGACTAGTGGTAAGGAGCAGGAAACCTCTGTAAATACTTAGCAAACGGATTTTTAGGTTTTTTTATAAAGCAAAGAAACAAAGTACAAGTAATAAAGACAACGAATAACTGCAGCAAGTGGCCCAATTCTTTCTTAGCAAAGGACAAGCCGGTGGAAATACTTATAAGGACTAAACATTCTCGAGGACACATGGGAATTCTGTCAAGTGCTTTCGCTCCAAATAGCTGAGTACCCTTCTTTGGTGTTGTAAGTGTTGTGTGGTTGAACCTATGCTAATGTACCGACACTTGGACTAATACATACTTGTGATTAAACCCCCTGCAAGCATCCGCAACTACAGGAAAGCAATTAAGATATAAACCTAACCACAGTCTTAAACTCTGAGATCCTACACTCCTTATGCAATGGTGTCCTAACGGAGGTTCAGGTTTCTGTCACTCCGGCAACCCCACAATTAGTAGCCAAATACACAATGCATTCCCCTAGGCCCATAAATGGTGAAGTATCATGTAGTCGACATTCACATGACACCACTAGAAGAATAGCCCCACAACTTAAATACTAAACTATTGAATAATATCTCAACACAAATCCACTCTTAACAACATGACTTCTCACGTGTCCTCAAGAAATAAACGAACTACTCACAAGACATCATATGGATCAATATCAAAGATGATATGGTGATGGATAACAATCTAAACATAAACAATAATCTAATGGTTCCACTCACAAGCATCAACTACAATAGTAATCAACACCGGGAAAGTTTCCCCTAAGAACTAATGCAAGATCAAACACAATTGTTACAGCGGGATGGAGTGGTGATGATGGTGCTGGTGGAGATGATAGTGTGGATGATGATGATGATGATCCCGATGAAGCCTAGCTTGATGACGGTGTTGATGGCGATGATCTCCCCTCTCCGAGAAGGAATTTCCCCGGCAGAAATCTGTCTGTCGGAGAGTTCTTTCTCTCTCGGTGTTTTCCGCCCCGCACAGGCGGCGGAAATCTTTCTGTGGTCTCTCCCCTGGTATTAGGGTTTCGAGAGGAAGATATAGGCGAGAGGGCGGAGTCGGAGGCCGGCCAGGTGGGCCACACCTGCCCTAGGCGCGACCCAGGGGGACCCGTGCCTAGGGAGGTGTGGGCCCCTATGGCCCAGCTACGCCTCCCCTTCGGGCTTCCTCCGTATTCTGGGAAAATATAATTTTCCAATATTTTTCTGATATTTTTCTCATATTCACGAAATTTCATCAAAACACCTCTTTTTCCATCAGAAATCTGACTCCACAGTTCATCCTCCAAGAATCATCCAACATGAAAAAATAGAGGAAAAGACATAAGTAACACCTCATAATAAGACATGTATCAGTGAATAGAGGTAAATTATGACATAGAATGATGATGCAAATTGGAAGTATCAACTCCCCCCAAGCTTAGACCTTCGCTTGTCCCCAGGCGAAAACTGAGCTCAGTAAACATGTCTACAGGTTTATGGAGTGAAGTGTCGATAAAATAATATGGACAAGAAGCATCACACTTACCATTACACAACTCATAGAAGAAGGCAACTCACCATTATATAACTTAGCTTGCAACAATAACAGGAGTCACAATAGAGATGCATAAAGATAAATGATAATTGGAATTGGCAAACTTTTGTTCCTAGTCAGAGAACAGCTGGCAAACAGTTTCACTAAAATCTTTTGAAGAAGTTTTACAACAGGAGTACTCTTTGCTCAAACATAAAAGGTTTTTCACAATGAAGGATTTCAAAGTAATACTCAATAGATAAGAGTCTTGTACATACAAGGAAGATAGAGAACATGAGTGAATAAATCATCATATGAATGCTTGAAACACAACAACTCAAATGCTTGTTGGAGATAGAGAGGAAGTAGGTTTACTAACTCAACTTAGAAAATAGGAGAAAGGTCCCTTCATAGAGGGAAACAGGAATTTCAAGTCATAAAGAGCTTCCAAAAGATTATGGTACTTACTAGCTTTGAGCCCTCATTGCCCCTATCATAAGCATCTTGAGATGATTAAGGTTAAAGTGAATAAGGATGGAGTATATGCTTAACGAAATATAAGTTGGCAATCTCATGTCCCTTGAGTACGAGGGCCGCTCCTCATGCTACTCAACTTTAGTTACTGGTAAGTTCTTGTCATTGTAAGTACATGTGTATCATAAAGAACCTCCAACGGGGTACCCCTTGCACATGATACAGGAGCTATCCCATAATAAAAATGACAAGGCAAGCAGACAGTGAGCATCTCAGCGATCTTTTTATTTACTATGTGCATAGCTTTTTATTGAGGATGCTTCATAGAATGCTCACTATAGTGATGTTGCAAGTTTCCACCATGATTAGTCATGGCTTAGGCTAGCGGCCCAAGCGTTTCTCTAACACACATACATCACTCCATGGACTTACAAGCTCCCTCTTTATTTCACAGCGATGATATCCGCAAACAAAAGAGCATGATATCAACTGGATATATATCCACAAGTGTTGAAAGCGTTCCCCGTGATAGCACGGTTCTGGTAATCCCAACGTATAGAAGCAAGCATATACAACTTCGATGACACAATGGTTCAAGTATATTAGGGGAAATAAAATAAGAGGTGCCATCAAGTTCATGAGAGCTTTACTAACTAGTTTTCACATAACAAAATAGTTTTTAAGTTGAAAGATAGATAAAGCTTGAGAATTTGCTTGGAATAGCAATAATGCTAATAGGTAGATATGGTGGACACAAATGGCATAGGTTTGGTCCAAAGGGATTGGAAACATGAGAAGTATGCCTTCTCAAAACAGGTTTTTGGCTAGCAAGGCTGGGTAGCAAGCAAAAGAGTTGAAAGAAACAAGCAAACCTACAAGTGATAAAGTCAAACATGCAATATTCCTTGAAGACACAAAAGATCTTAAATAAAGAATACTAAGCTTATGAGCCAATCTAGAAAGAAAATAAATGATACAAAATACCTGTAAGCTTTTTCTATTTTTCTTTCAAACCTCAAAAAGTGTTGCTAATGACCAGAGCTCGGTTTGCCAAAACCAATTTAGATCTACTTGATGCTCCCAAAGTGATACCAATACTGATCAACAAGATCAATCATATAATAGAGATTGCAAACTAAAATAAGAAGTGCAAAAAGTAAAAGATGAAACTTCTCATTAATATTCCATAAAGGCACTCACACCAAGGGATACATTCAACTAAAGGAGAGATACTTCCACATGCAAACCAACCTATAAGATAACTTCTCTACCAAAGACATGAATCCACTAAAAAGGTAAAAGATAAAAGATAATGATGTGATACCGCAACACTCCCCCAAGATTGGAACAAGCCAAGGGGATGCCAAACCTGATGATGAATTACTCCTTTGGTGGTGGTGTTCCCTTGTTTAGGGACAGAAAACCCTCTAGCATCTCACGAAGCCTGTCATTCTCCTCTTGAAGTATATCCACCTTCATCCTCAAAGCATGGTACTTATCACAAAACTCGTCAGTGGTTCGAAGGGCTTCCACTGCCTCAGGGTAGGATCTGAAGTCTGGAACAGAGGCTATGATCCCCTGCATGTTACAAGAAAAAGCATGTCCAGTGTTAATTGCTCCTACAAAAGTAGGTTTCCTTGCCCTTGACCTTGCGGCGGTTTGTTCCTCCAACTTTAATTCCTCCACGGGCTTCTTGCCTTTGTCGTTGGCGGAGACCATGGTGCTCTAAACTTGAGAAGATTTCCTGACAAAAACAGATCGAAACAAAAACACGACGAGAATACGATATACGAACCTCGGGGGATCCGGGGGGTATATATTACAAAGTTTCAATGCATAAGGAAGGTACTGGTACGGAAACGAGGTGGAGATGGAGCTCGGGAGGCTCACACCCCCTCCAGGCGCGGCCATCTGGGGCTCGCGTCTGGGGTGGGTGTGGCCACCCCGACCTCCGTTTCCTTCTCTATTTCGCTTCGTAACCTTCCATATGTATTAAAAACATCAAAAATATAAAAAGATAAGGCTTTCACGAACCTTCTGTTTTTACCACTTTTACCTATTCAAAGATGAACTCTACAGACTCCTTTTCTCCTTCTCCTGGAAATTCCTTTCCTCACAAGGCAATACACAAACTTCAAAGGCAACATTAGTGTAAGCAAAAACAATAAACCTTTAGGTTCACACTTCAACTTAAATCCATCAAAACAAAAGCTGTTGTAGCAACTCTTTTCCAAAAACCCAAAAGAATCTGGAAGGGAATCGATAAAAGAAGAAAATGCAAATGATGACCGAAATCTGTCAAAACAGACCAATAGGTAAAGGTTGATTTTTTCAAAAACCTTATATTGCTCAAATCAAAAAGTGCAAAACTAATGAAAGTTAGGTAACAACTTGGAGAATAAGCACATAAAAATACAGCTCCATCCGTTGTACTGAGCTTCCTCACGAATTTTTACAATGCAGCACAAAAATCTGTCCCAGGACAACCACTTTTCACAACTCCTCTACTTCTCAAAACTAGTTGAACTTGACACAAAAGCCAAAACAAAAATGATAAGGAGCGGTTATTACTAAGGTAATAACTTCCAAGACTCAACCAAACTCTTGGGTTATCTCCCAACAAGTACTTTTCTTTAATGCCTTTAAGTTAGGCTAGAGAGTTTCAAAGATGCTCACATAGGAGATATATATCTGGAGTGAAAGAGAGCATCAAGAAGCAAATAACCAACACATTTGAGTCTAACACACTTCCTATGCATGGGGGTATCATGAGAAAACAAATTGTTGAAACAAAAATCCATTAGCATAGGAAGACAAAAAAATGCAACTTCAAAGCTTTCAACATAAAACGAGGAAACTTAACATTATTGAGATGCATAAAACCATGTTTCCCTCTCTCATAATAACTTTCAGTAGCACTTTGAATAAAGTTGACATTATAACTGTCACAGGAAACAACTTTATCATCAGAATGAGCATACTTACAATCACCAAAAAGATGACCAAGGTCATAAACCGGATCAATAGAAGCAAGTTGTTGCATCCTGAAATCTTTATTAGGCAAGCTGTTTTCACAAGGAGCTTTAGCAGATTTTGAAAAGTTAAACTCATAAGAATCTCCATAAAACTTAGTTAATACTTTCTCCTTCTTACAATCTATAATAGCTCCACAAGTGTTCAAGAAAGGTCTACCAAAAATGATAGGACAAGTTTTGCTAACTGCTGAATTAAGCACTAGAAAATCAGCAGGATACTTAATCTTACCACAAAGAACCTCCACATCTCTTACAATACTAATAGGGCAAATGGTTTCCTTATTAGCAAGGTGAATAACCACATCAATGTACTCAAGCTCACAAGGACCAATTTCATGCATAATTTCTCTGTAAAGCTCATAAGGAATAACACTAGAACTAGCACCAATATCACATAAACCATAATAGCAATGATCACCAATTTTAACAGAAAGCACAGGGACACTAGCTTTTCTAGCTTTACTAGGATGAGAGATGATATTAGAAGCATCCTCACAGAAGACAATGTGCTCATCCTCTATATTTCTAGTGACAAGGTGTTTCACAATAATACCACAGGCTCAATATTAATTTGCTCATCAGGTTCCACAGTTTTCTTGATACCTTTATTATTTGCACTAATCATCATAGAGTACTCCTTTACCTTAGCTGGGAAAGGTATTTTCTCAACATAAGGTTTAGGCTGTAACTACCTCGGTGAATTACGCTCCTAGTTACAAGCCTGGATGAGCGGAAATGGTTGAAATAGTACGGTGGGGCCCAAATGCCACTCACAGGTAGACCTTTCGGCCGTCCGAACCATTTCCAGACATCGGGACAAGAGCGGGCGGCGTAATCGGCAGGCGAAGGGATCAACTACATACACAAATGAGTATGTATGCAAGCCACCATACAACAGTACATCAGAGCCATTCCATCTAAAAGAAATAGAAATATTGCAACGCCATACGGCAAGATCCAAATATCCTAGATAGAGATAATAGTTTAGGATAGCTCCTCATACATCAAACATCAGAGTATCAGGTGGAAGCGACAAACAAGATCCGAGTATGGATAAGAAGCAAATCGGCATAATATGCCCATTAAATAAACACATCCTGCCCACAGATCTCACGGATCCCCGTTCCCGGAATCTCTACACCGAATGATCGTTGCCCACATCGTCCGCCTCCTCCACCCAGTATCCATCTTGTGAGTGTACCTGTTCATCTGAATCAAATAATTTATCGTGTGAGACCCTAGGGGTACTCAGCAAGTCTTTATGCCTCTAAAGGGGACACAACCTGGGGTGACGCAATTGCAGAAAAAGATAAACCGTAACAATTCTATAGATACTCGCTAACCATCCGCCTAACCAAAGATAGACGGATGTCCGTGAATTAATGACAATAGTTATAACAGTAATATCAATAGATCCATCCTCCTCCTCGCTTACCAACGAGGAAGCGGACGAACAACCCCCCCATCCGTTGGCAGTTTTATTATCCATTCCATGAGTGTTGCACTATTTACTAGTCAGTTATTTAGTCAAGTTAAAAGCGGTACTTTAGTTATGCTTGTCTATGATCGAGAAACTGTGCTCCAAGTCGTCCATAACCGCGGACACGGCTTTCAGAAAGTTTTACCCTGCAGGGGTGCACAAATAGCAACACACACTCGATCAACCTCGGAAAAACCAAATCAAAACCCAACGAGGCTTTCACGACAAAGCAATCACAAGATTCAGAAATATTTCAGGGGGCCACCCCATTAAGTATACCCGCAACGAAGTTAGCTGACTTCGAGACGGACTTAAGGTTTGTGGAGCCGGCTGTAAACGACTGGGAACCCGAAAGTGTGACTGGGCTTGTCGATACCGCGAAAACGGGTCACGATCCTAAACAGTACAGGTGCTCCTCGCACAATCGTAAATAAAGCAGTAAAGCATGGCATAAGTACAGGATAGTAAATAAAACCTTAAACTAGTTTGTGGCCCCAAGAAATAAGAATGAATCAAGCTCTGGCTCAGGGGGGTCCCATAAGCCTCCCGGATGTGGATAACGCGAATATTCAAGGAACAAGAATCAAGTACTCGGGGTCCGACGGGACACAAGTGAGCATGAAAAACCAAATAGCAGATATTGCTCACCGGTGCCACTTTTATTAGTTATCCCATTACTACTCAGGTTAAGTTGTTTAGGTACCTCGTTATCCATCAGACTCTCACATACCCTACACATGCTGTTCTACGACTCGCATGGCTCAAACAACTCCTGTAGTATTGGCTCATGGGATGGAGGAATAAGCTTCGGTGGGGTTTAAAAGTAAAGGCTATGCAGTACTTGGGATTCAGTTTAATGCAATCGCGACTCAATGATGCAAGAATAAGATAGAGGCAATAGGTACTATATGTATGCAAGCATGTGGTAGTGCTTGCCTGGCAGCTCAGTTGAAGCGAGAGAAGGATCTGGGTAGTGCTCCTGGGTTTCTTGATATATCTCCTGCTCAGCGTCTATTCGAAGAAGAACCAAACAAACAAGGGCCAACATAAATAAAGTGCACAAGCATAAGAATAAAATGCGACAAGCAAACAATCATGCCATGATGAATGATGCACAATTTGCATGGCAATAAAGTAGCATGGCATGGGTGAGGTGTAGATTAGAAGAAATAAACATTTTATTGAGTTTTGGTCTCATTTTATACCCAAATAAGTTGATGTACTCTTTATATTTATATGATGCATGCTGAAAAACAGAACATGGAATGCATAAACAGAAAGGTCTCGTCGAGCTGATCATTTTAGACATATCATTTGTTAAATTTGGAGTTATAAAACAAAAGTTATTAATTAATTAATGGAGAAGGGCATTTTCTTGTAATTTTAGCCAACTTGGAATTTAAAGTGTTCAAAATATATTTTGGAGGGCATATTTGAATTCCTCACATTTTTCTGATTTGAAAACATATATTATTTGTATTATTTGGATTTATGAATTTAAATTTATTTTTAAGTCAAAATTGGTCAAATGGAGTCAAAGTCAAAGGTTTGACTAGTTTGAATTAGTTTTGAAAATATTTGAATAAAGATTTGAATTGTCATTCAAAAACAAAACATTTTTCATATAAGGTTTGAATTCAAATTCCAAACCATTTGAAAGTTATGAATTAGTTTGAATTTAAACAGATTTGAAATTTGAATTTGAATTGATTTGGAAAAGTTTGAATTTGAATTCAGAAAACAGAAATCATTTTAATACTCAGGCAATCCTAGCCCTAGTCACAGACAGGTGGGGTCGATGCTGACTCAGCAACTCAGCGCGCGACAATTCTATTTACACCGCAGGTTCACCTAGCCGTAGAGGATGACATGTGGGCCAGGGACAGAACAGGGGCCACGCACGCGCGCGGCTATCGGGCGCTGACACGTTGTGGATCCAGGTACTGCGGGTTGAGGTGGTGAAGATCTGGGGTGCTATTTGCAAGATCGGACGGGCGGCTGACAGGTGGGGTTCTGCGGACCGTGGGTTGAGGCGGGAAAAACTGCAGGGACCTCTGCGCAAATCGGCCAGCTGCTGTCGAAACTGCTGCTGCGCGCTGACAGACGCGGTGCTGCCGGCGGCGAGATACTGGCGACTTCCGGCGACGATGGCGACGCATCTAGCGAAAATTTGGCTAAGCCCTAGAAACGAAAAATACAGGCACGACGAAGGGCTACAACTTCCGTTCAGAGAGTATCTACGGGGGAGGACTACAACGCGCGGGCTTCGACGAGGAACAGAGGCAGGAGCTGCAGCAGCTGCTGCTGTTGCCAGAGCGTGGCGCGGCGCTGCGCACGTGGAGTGCTCGACGGAAGGTGGCGGCGCTATGGTGCACGAGAGGGAAGGGGACCTTGTCTGGTGGGTAGAGGGGCTCACCAGGAGCTCGTTGGTGTGGTCGGAGGAGCTCGGGGCGGTCGCGATCTGGCGCGTAGCTGGGGCTCTGGAGCTCCTGACCTTGGCAGTGCACGGCGGCGTCAGGCTGCTCCGGCGAGGTCCTGCAGCTACCCCGCGTCCTGGGCGTCGAAGAGGAAGCCGGGGGAGGTCCTGGTGCTCCTGGTACGGCTTGGCTCGCTCCAGCTCGTCTAGAGGAAGAAGTGGCCGATGCTAGGGTTTTGGGGCATGGTGGTGATCATGGTGGGGAGGGGGAAGAAGAAGGGAGGATGGAGAGGGGTCAGGGTTCCTCCAGATCTTATCTGGAATGCCTGGGGTGGTTGAGGTGATAAGGGAGAGAGGGGAGAGGCACATGGGGTGGTGGCCACCTTTATGCAAAAGAGAGAAGGAGGTGGCTCGGGCTAGGTAGGGGCTAGGGTTTTGAGAGAGGGGGGTGTAGCTCGGGTTAGGGCTTGGAGAGAGGAAGCTAGGTGGATCCAGGTGGTCAGGTGGGGCCTGCAGGGCAGAGAGAGGAGGAAGGCCGAGAGAGAGAGGGTGGGACTAGGGTTAGCTAGAGGGGCTCGGGTTAGGGTTAGATGGGGTGGGGTGTTAGAGAGAAAGGTAAGGAGAGAGGGGAGAGAGAGATGAGGGGTGAGGTTTATTGTTTTGTCAAGCTCAAGCAAGATCAAGCAAAGAGCAAGCAAGAACTAGACAAGAAAAGAGAGGGTGAGGTACAAGGTGGTGAGGTGTTAACATGATCCAACACAAGTTCAAGATGAGGGGGTAGAGAGAGAGATGGTGGTGAGGGATGGGGATGATCCCAAAAGAGAACACCCATTAAAACCAAGAGAGAAAAAAATGGCTAAAGGTGAAGGTACTCTTGCATGGCCCATGCACTTTAATAAATGCCATGATTAATTCTTGTGAAAACAAAATAATAACATGGCATTATCCTTATGCATTCCCAAGAGGTGGAATAAAGGCCAAGCAAAAGAATTTGTAGAAGTAGTTCCATCCTGTCTCCCATGAGCTAGATCAAATACCAAAAGAAAATATAATAACAGCTCATGGATAAAGGGATGGTGGAATTTTAAGGTGGTGAAAGAAAGGGTGGTGGAGTAGAATAAAAGATATGCCCCCATCTCAACTTGGGCATTTAAGCATTATATCAAGAACCAAATACAATATCAAGAGGTAAATACAATTCACAATGCATATGAGAGAAGATCCAAACCAAAAAGTGTTTTATATGATGCTCAAATGCAAGGTGGCATGATGACATGAGCATGATATAATGATGATGCAACAATTGCATATATGAAGTAGCCATTTTATTACTAGACCAAGTAGCATTACAATTGTTAGACAAATGGGATGCTACATAGGCACAATATGATTAGTAGTACAAACTTCAGTGCTTCTAACAGGAACATGACTAACAACATCTTTATAAGGTGCAGGGTACTTATTCCACTTCTTTTTGGGAATTTATATGTAAGAGGCAAAGGCCTTAAAACAATTGGCAATACTTTGGGAGTCAAGACCAAACTCATTACTAATATCACGGAAGTCATCAGTTCCCATAAAAGATTTTATGCATTCATAATCATAATTTATACCTGACTTTCTTCCTTTGTCATTCTCCCAAGCTTCAGTTTTCTCTTGAATACGGTCTAGGAGATCCCATTTAGCTTCTTCCTTCATGAGTGTGAATGATCCATCACAAGAAGCATCTAGTAAATCTTTATCATGAAGAGAAAGCCTAGCATAAAAGTTATTGATAATTATATTGTTAGGGAGTTCATGAATAGGACATTTAAGCATTAGTAACTTCAATCTCCCCCAAGCTTGAGTTGTACTCTCTCCATCACGAGGCCATAAGTTATATATCAGATTCCTATCCTTATGAATTTCACTGGGAGGATAGAATTTAGAATAAAAGAGAGAAGCCATTTCCTCCCATTCCATGGATTGCTCATTCTTCAGAAGCTTATACCATTCTTCATCTCTCCCTTTCAAGGATATAGAGAGTAACTTCCTCTTCACCTGTTCAGTTGTGATACCTGCACACTTAAACAACCCGCATAATTTATGGATAAAAAGCAAATGATCACCAGGATGGACAGTTCCATCCCCAAAATAATAATTATCCATAACACGATCAACAATACTTGTAGATATCTTAAAAGGATATATCTCAACAGGCGGTGGTTCATCTACTACCCTAATAGTGGTAGTAGTTTTCCCAAACAGAAAACCAAGTGGGTTATTGAAAGAACATGTTGGGCCCCCATGTGTGGTTTTGGTAATTAATGACAATCTTTATGGACTAATGTGTGTATTAATTTATACTTGTAGGATTTGTCCATTGGCATCGCTTGGAGCATGTGTTGGCTTCAAGGTTGATGAAATGCAAAGAAGATATGTTGGGCAAGCTCAATATGCGAGGTCGATGATGAGGAATTAAGAAAGACGTTCCATCTTGAGAAGGTCAAGATCGTCTACATCAAGATCAAGTGGATTGCTCAAGGCAAAGGTATAATCTTGATAGGTTTTCCCTTTTGCCGGTCTCACGTTGTGTGTGTGAGACCGGGTTTAGGATAGATAACCGTACTATCAAGAGGGGCTCTCGTAAGAGTAATTCGGTCACATCATTTGGAGAGAGATCAAACCTTTTCATACTTTCATCATCGTATTTGGTTGTTATTTGGTCTAATCCATGTGAGGATATAGAGCTTGTGGTAATCTCCATAACAAGCTCTTGTTCATCAAAATCGGATCTTCCATTTGTATCTTGTTGCGATTTTGATTTATGCGGCTTTTAGGTTTCTCACCAAGTGAGGTATATCACATTATTCTACTTGATACTTTCTCAAAGCCCTCGTCGTCCTCTATCCAACGCAATTGGAATCGGGTCAATCGGAGCTTCCAGTCAAAAGTTATTGCCGTTTGAATATTTGCCTCGTGCGGTACCAAAAAGCGGTAGTACCGCTTTTTGCTACCGGATGCGACAGAAGGTTTTGACTAACTGTCAAAAAGCCTCTGCCGGGCTAGGTACTAAAAAGTGGTAGTACCGTATTTTAGTACCTAGCGCGATAGTAGCTTTTTGACCACTTGTCAAAAGCTTCTGCCTGCTCCAGTACTAAAATGCGGTAGTACCGCATTTTAGTACCGCACAGGGCACGGCATTTTACTACCTGGAGTGACAGAGACTTTTTTCGTCTAAACTGCTGATTCCACTTCACGTCCGGTAGTACCGGTTGCCATTTGCGGTACTACCGCTTTACGGTAGCATCAATGGTACTACCGCTGTGGACAAGGCTTATGAAGTTTGAATATTGGTCTTCCGGTACCAAGTCCAGTACCTGTTCCGGTAGTACCGGAGTTCTCCGGTAGTACCGCTTGAACTTCCGGTACTACCGCTACATTAAGGCTCCAACGGCCATATTTTGCCTTTCCCTATAAATAGCTTTGCCCCTTTGCCTTTTAGGGTTACTTCTTCCTCCTCTTTGATCTAAAGCTTTGCCCCTATTTGCCTTACTCCTTAATCTTGATTTCTACTCACCCATCCATTGATTCTTGCATATATTTGAGGGGTAGTTGGAGGAGATCTAGATCTACATTTTGACCAAACCAAAACATCTCTTTGTGAGTGTATCTTTGGGGATCTAGATTTTGGGGGATTTTGTGTCTCTCTTTGATTCCTCCTCTCTTGTTCCCCAATAGCTTTAGTAGCTTAGTTGGAACTTGAGAGTGAGGGATTTGAGCAACTTTGTGGTGTTCTTGCCATTTGCATTTGGTGCATCAGTTTGAGTTCTCCTTGAGGATTTGGTTTGAATTGCTCATTGTAGCTTGTCCCTCTTGGGTTCTTGGAACCCTAGACGGTTTTGTGGCCTTGGTGGCATTGTGGCCTTGGTGGCATTTGTTGAGGCCTTTTGTGGCGCTTGTTGGGAGCCTCCAATTAAGTTGTGGAGTTGTGCCCCAACCTTGTGAGAGGTTCCGGTTGCCACCGACAAGTGCACAGATAGTGGAAGCATGGATCGATCCCATTGGGGTGAGATTCACCGAAGAATAAGGGAGGCCTTTTGTGGCGTTGATGGTTTGATACCACCCCCTCTCCAAACGAGACATACTCCATGTTGGGAGGAACTCGGTAAAATATCGGTGTCCCCGCGTGCCTCGGTTATATCTATACCCGAGCTCTTTACTTATGCACTTTACATTGTGATAGCCTTCGTGCTTGAAGTACTATATATCTTGCTATCACTTTGTTGCTTGTATTGCTTAGCATAAGTTGTTGGTGCACATAGGTGAACCTTAGTTGTTCTAGGTTGTGCTTAAGAAAGTAAACACTAGTTTTATTCCGCCTTTGTTGAGCCACTCTAGGAAAAGTTTTAATCGCCTATTCACCCCCCCCCTCTAGGCGACATCCATATCCTTTCAGTTATCCATATTGGAAATAAAGCAACAAACAGAAACAAAAAGAAATACTCACAGTAGAAGTTTCCTTTACCAGTTCCACTCTTCAATAGCGCTTCACTCCCCGGCAACGGCACTAGAAAATAGTCTTGATGACCCACAAGTATAGTGGGTGTATCGTAGTACTTTTGATAAATAGGAGTGTCGATCCCAACGAGGAGCAGAAGGTGTTGACTAGTGGTAAGGAGCAGGAAATCTCTGTAAATACTTAGCAAATGGATTTTTAGGGGTTTTCTTATAAAGCAAAGAAACAAAGTACAAGTAATAAAGACAATGAACAACTACAGCAAGTGGCCCAATCCTTTCTTAGCAAAGGATAAGCCGGTGGAAATACTTATAAGGACCAAACGTTCTTGAGGACACATGGGAATTCTGTCAAGTGCTTTCGCTCCAAATAGATGAGTACCCTTCTTTGGTGTTGTAAGTGTTTTGTGGGTGAACCTGTGCTAATGTGCCGACCTTACTTGGACTAATACATACTTGTGATTAAACCTCCTGCAAGCATCCGCAACTAGAGGAAAGCAATTAAGATATAAACCTAACCACAACCTTAAACTCTGAGATCCTACACTCCCTTATGCAATGGTGTCCTAACGCGGGTTCAGGTTTCTGTCACTCTGGCAACCCCACAATTAGTAGCCAAACACACAATGCATTCCCCTAGGCCCATAAATGGTGAAGTATCATGTAGTCGACGTTCACATGACACCACTAGAAGAATAGCACCACAACTTAAATACTAAACTATTGAATAATATCTCAACACAAATCCACTACTAACAACATGACTTCTCCCATGTCCTCAAGAACTAAACGAACTACTCACAAGACATCATATGGATCAATATCAAAGATGATATGGTGATGGATAACAATCTGAACATAAACAATAATCCAATGGTTCCACTCACAAGCATCAACTATAATAGTAATCAACACCGGGAAAGTTTCCCCTAAGAACTAATGCAAGATCCAACACAATTGTTACATCAGGATGGAGTGGTGATGATGGTGATGGTGGAGATTATGGTGTGGATGATGATGATGATGATCCTGATGAAGCCTAGCTTGATGACGGTTTTGATGGCGACGATCTCCCCTCTCCAGGAAGGAATTTCCCTGGCAGAAATCTGTCTGTCGGAGAGCTCTTTCTCTCTCGGTGTTTTCCACCCCGCAGAGGCGACGTAAATCTTTCTGTGGTTGCTCCCCCGGTATTAGGGTTCCGAGAGGAAGATATAGGCGAGAGGGAGGAGTCGGAGACCGGCCAGGTGGGCCACACCTGTCCTAGGCGCGACCCAGGGGGGACCCGCACCTAGGGGGTGTGGGTCCCCTGTGGCCCAGCTACGCCTCCCCTTCTTGCTTCCTCCGTCTTCTAGGAAAATATAATTTTCCAATATTTTTATGGTACTTTCTTTTATCTTCGCGAAATTGCATCAAAACACCTCTTTTTCCATCAGAAACCTGACTCCGGCAGTTCATCCTCCAAGAATCATCCAACATGCAAAAACAGAGGAAAGGACATAAGTAACACCTCATAATAAGACAAATATCAATGAATAGAGGCAAGTTATGATATAGAATGGTGATGCAAATTGGACGTATCACATACCACTTGGGATGAAGTAGGCTATCCATGTCACCTTGGAACCAAAAGGCCTCCCAATAGGCATGCTGACATGTAGGTTTAAGAAACACTGCCAACTAAATATATCTTGATATCACACTAACAACAACGAGGGAGTGGCCGCCGTTCAGCCAAAGATAATCGTCGGCCAACAAAGGGTAAGTGAAAAGGGTATCCAAGAATCTTTCTCACATGTAGAATCGAGAGGAGGGGCGGAGCCAAAAAAAATGTTAGGGGGCAAAACCATGACGATAGCAATTGATATATGGTTTATCAAGATTTAAGTCCAAAAAATAGCATACTTAGAAATAATATTACTATATGGATGTAAAACTATTCTTAATATTAACATAGATATATAATTAATAAACCGCAACAAAACTATGTTGGTACCGGATGCATGTAAAATGTATCCATG
The DNA here is from genome assembly GCA_910589765.1 of Avena atlantica. Taxonomy (NCBI): domain Eukaryota; kingdom Viridiplantae; phylum Streptophyta; class Magnoliopsida; order Poales; family Poaceae; genus Avena; species Avena atlantica. Next base: position 420,782,013 of record OU342735.1, read on the forward strand.
TACTTAGTTTATTGTGCCAAAATCCCCATTATATTGCAAATTTATTTTATTTATTGGGACTAACCTACTAATAGTTGCAAAATTACACAAGTTCTTGTTTTATACTTTGTTGTGTAGGAAATACGCGAATATAGAAGGAAACCGGTCATTATGGTGAAATTCGAAGTTTCCTAAAATTTGTCCCCGCAGAATAGTTTTCGAAGATTGCCACGACACCCCTGAAGATGGCGTCAAATGGAAAAGGTAAAAACATGAAAGTTGTGGGGATTTTTACGCTGATGATCCTATTCATAAATTTGTCGGAGTTCGAACGCGATATTTAGCCCCGGATTACTGAAGAGTACAGAAGCAGATTCGGGATTCCGAGAGTTTGTGACGTGATTGACTCCAACTCTTCCCATACTTGATAGATTTGGGCAAGTCACGACCCAAGGTCCTCCCAAAGGATAGGGATGAGACCTATGAAGGTTTATAGGTGCCCAAGATCCCTTGTATCAAAGGGGCATCCATCCCATGCCCGATATTGCATCTCCACCTCTATATATTGAGGGAAAACCCTAACTCTGGAGGCATCTACCAATAGCCATGAAAATACTCCTCCTTGGCAGATGGGGGAGAAATTCCTCAAGATCGGCACCATATCCAAGGAAGAAGAAGGGACAAGGGCCTCCGTCCCCTAGGGCAGCCGCCGCCCTAGGAGGGGCACCGGGGCACCACCGCCTCCTCCACGGCAGCGCCACCTCTCCCCCATGGGGAGGCTCATCTCCATCACCATCTACAACAACTATCCATCATACCTCACTGTAATCTCTTGGAAAGCATGATGTATGATGCAATATATTTTTTCCCATGATTTATTGTATCTATATGTTAATGTTTGAGTAGTGACTTGTTTATGGCAACTATGATATAGTTTTTTGTTGGTTGCATACAAGTATATGTTATATTGTGTGATGATATTGTTGTACTAACATATGAGTGCACACATATGTTGAGGGATACACAAGATTATCACCGTTGCATGTTGATCACGGATGGCACCCACAGGGTATGGATTCGGGTGGATCCATCCCATACATGTACCCGTCGCCTCTGATCTTACCCGTCACCTGTACCCATACCCGTCAATGGGTACACGTTTGCCCCATACCCGTTACCCGACAAGGTAAATGGGTAACCGCGGATAGAAAATACACGCGTTTACAAAACATCAAATTGAGTAAAAAATAATTGGAAACACCAACATATAATCCTAACTTATAAACAACGTCACATTATAAAGACTAACACAAACTTATGAACGACGACATATTATAAACACCACATTCTCATAAGAAACAATAATTGCTCATAAATAACAACATATCATAAAATATGGACAACAACACGTGATCGTAACATTAGACCATAGTCATACACTTCACGTTCACAAATTTAGAACAAAATTAGATATGTTTAGAATATTATGGAGAAACACTTGTAAAAAAATTGACAGATACATGGGTATGCAGGTATGGGTTCTATGATCTCATACCCGTCCCTGCTCTACCCAATGGGTTTGATATTTTTCCATTTACACACCCACAAGTATTTTTTATCCCATACTAGTACTCTTAATGGGTATTTACCTGCTAGGTACGCGGGTTATGGATACCCATTGACATCTTGTTGATTGGATGAGGGATAGCCGGAGTTTGGCATAAACTGAATTCCAAATCTTAGAGATACATGTTGTATTAATTTATGGTTAATAGACGGGGTATTATCATGGAACCTTAGATCAAAATGAAGTGGTTAGACTTTATGTCTTGATAATTCCCTTGTTTACTCTTAATTGACCTTGGGATCAATCACCAGGGGTGTTTTTGCTCATGTATATGGCTGCACCTATTCATGACTCCTCCTTAGAAGAAACAATAAAAAAGACTATCTTTGTGCTTCACTAATTGTGACAAGCAACCAATGGAAATAGCAATTTTCCTAAGCACTTTCTCCCTTGGATTATCTACCTCCACTTCACTATATTAATTTTACTTGCACTAGTTTACTTATAGTGTTTGCTTCCAAAAACTTTACTGTATTCTAGTTAGTACCAAAAATAACCACACACACTATAATTCCTAGATTTGCATAGAATTCCATATAAGTGAGTTATAGGGATTTAGAGAATATATAGTTTATCTTTAGCTCCTTGTGAGTTTGACACTCAAATACTTATTAAACTATACTACGATAATCCCCTGCACTTGGGGTTATTAGTACCACTTTACAAGTCCAAGTGGCCACCAGCAATCAGATTTAGTATTTTCATTCGAGACCAGATTCGAGAGTGAAGGAATAGGCGGGAAAAATTATATATTATGTGACTTTTGTTTGTTTTCCACTGACAAATTTTATTTGAACTAAAAATAGAGCTAAATCTGATTAGGTAGTATACATACATTTGCATAGAATATACCTTGATAAATAACCGAGTGCGTGGACATCCGGCAAGCAGGCGACGATCTATGATAAGGGGCGGCCGCCATCTGCTACTAATTGGTTGCAGGAACAAGCCGTCCAGGGTCAGCGTCTTGTCGGCTTGCAAGAGGGAGCAGCGAGCGGTGGCAGGAACCCTAAGAATTCTTGGCAGCAGCAGATGGATGAATCGATATTTGATCTGATTTCAAAGGCGAGACACACGACGTGAACTGGGCAATACTACACGATCGATGGCCTAGCCGGTTAAACATGGGTAGACAGGCAAATGGGCTATTGTCTATTGGGCTATGTGGAATATAAAACTAGATAGATCGTTGATTTCTACCAGCGTTGGGCTGACCTAGTAAAGACGTGATTAGCAATGGCCACCAGAACGCTCAAAATAAAAAAGCAATGGCCACCGGAGTACAATATATATATATATATATGTGTGTGTGTGTGTGTGTGTGTAGTTTTTTTGGGGGGATGGACCATTAGGGGGGGGTCTGACCCCTGTTGCCCCTGGCTCCGCCCCGATCGAGAGCTCCCCACTACATACCAGATCAAGAGGGTGTAGGAGGTGTCAAGCCTCCATATTTCTTCGCTAATAGGAGGACATGATGGGAGATGCACAACTCCACTGTGAGCCTAATTCGTACCACAACCATGCTTATTGGAAAAGGCTTTTCCATATCCATCCTCCACGCAAACTTTCCATCTCGGAAGCCCACCGAAAGGACTCATTGATAGATGTCTAGTGTTGCATGCAAGCACTAGTAGGATAATGAATCCCCCACGACATAGGGCATAAAGTCATTACTTCCTATAAAGCCCCATGGGCAACCCGGCCATGCAGGGGCTCTCGCGTGCGCACCTTTCTGGAGCGTCCGATCAGGGTGAACAAAGTCATTTTCATCTCCACTTTTGCCTGTAGCTGTTGGATACGGTTGAATATTTTTCCAACCCGGCCTTCTCAAAACGAGTCCATGATAGCTGGGCCCATGAACATACGGGGATGGATATTGGAGTTAGCAGGGGTGCTGGTCCACGTCGCATTTCCTATGCGCCTGGGGGTCAAAATATCCCAGACCACCTCCTAATCGGCTCCTTCCGCTCATCCCCAATCCCAGCATCCTCTCCCCTGCCTGACTTGTCGTCGCCTCCTATCCTCCCTGCTCCAGCTCTCCTTCCTGATCCTCCGCTATCTTCTCTCCTCCCTGCTTTAGCGCCCCGACATACTCTCCACCAACAGCACACGCGGCTGTAGAGAAAGGGCGCCAACAACGGCGCGATGAGAGTGGATGGATCCGGATGGGGCTACCATGGTGGTGGCCAATAGGAGTCACTGCAGTCCGCTGCGAGCAGACGCCGCAGACGAGAACAACCAAGGTGGAGGGAGAGAGGAGTTGCTACAGGAGTGCATGGCTCGACATCCTTGCTGGTGAGACCCCACCCCTTTATCTCTCATTTTCCTTAGCAAGTTCTTGTTGTGTTCTTGCTGCTGAGACCCCTATGTCTCTCTCGTTTCTCTCAACATGGAAGAAGATTGTAGCACATGGTATTGTGTGGCCTGGTGAGACCTCTTTCTCTCCCCTCTCTCTCATTCTTGCTAATTGATGTCTTTTTAATACATGATGTGTGCAAATCTGAGGAAGAATAGAAGAAGATTATGGGGTTCCAGAGTTTGGATGTAATGGTGGATGAGAGTAGTAGCTAGAGAGGTCGTTTGACAGTGCTTGTCTTCTACAATATATGTTATCAACAATGGTATGTGTAGTAGAATAATGTTTCTGGTATTATATTATGTTCTATGATATAGTAAAATTGTTCCCTTGATCTAAGCATAAGAACTGAATTCAGATTAGTTCTCTTAGTTCCCTTTCTTTGGCACCTAGATTGGAGGATATTCAGATTACCTTTACTGTTTCTAAGTATGGCTGATCGCAAATGGTGGTGGTTGTTCTGTATGTGTTATATCAACAACGCTTCATGGCGATGTACCTTTTATTATCTTACCAGTGTCGCCACGGATTATTTTTTATGCATTCATTTCACTACTGTCCAAGAAAATTTTCTTTGGCAAACATGCATCCAGTTCAATTTTTGACTAAATGATGTATATGTTCATTATTATAGATACTTACCATGTTAATTGCATTATCTATGCATAGCATGGAAGCTGCCAAAACACCCTACGAGAGCCAAAAATATGGTGGTTGTACATGGTGCAAACCTGATGGAGTTCCGGTGATAAGAACATGTTAAACAAGGGTTTGAGAAGCATGTGTTTACTACAGCATAGCACTATGTTATGGTTGAACAAAAAATCCTTAGTACCTGAAGCTATGACTATGAAGTATAAGCTATTATGATGGCAGAGGTAAATAGCTATATTCGATACACTATTGTTCATCAATGCATGCATCCAGGTCGATCGATTGTGTAGTTGTGTAGGTCAGTGCTTTATGATCGCATAATTTGTGTCACTACATAATTTCTAGGCTTCATTATTCTCATTCTAGCTGCATGGTCATGACCATACCTCTCAGAGTTAATACCTGCGAAATCTCAAAAAGTGACTTTGGATCATCCTTTTGGAGTATGCAATGCATTTTAGGTCTGGATCTGTGTTGTTCAGGCTTCTACTTTTCATGTTAGTGTGCTTCTTGTGACACTAAAGATTTTCCCATGTTGAGATTTATCTTTTGTATTGTTGGTTCATTTCCTTCCTCGTGTAACTATGATGAGCATTATAACTACTTTACTTCAATTTTCGAGCATGGACATTTACATTTCACATTCTATACTTACTAATACTTTTGGACTTGTTGTCTACTGTAGAGGCCTGAACCCTATAAGGTACAAGTCCCTGTGTTTACAGTGCTAGTCCTTGGATCGAATAGCTAGCACCCATAGTTTAAGATGTAATATCAAGAAACAAAGGTCATATTACAAATCATATCTGGGAATAAAATAGTTCATTACAACTTACATAGCTCATATGGCTATCTTATTACAGAGCAGCAGATATAACTATAAAGCATGGGGTCCTCCATCTTCATATGCCACAGGCAAACATGTTGGTTGTAGACTTGTAATCCCTACTCAACAAACTTCACTAACAGCAAGTAATCCTACAACATGATAAGTTATAGCCACAAGGGTCAATACATTTGAATTGTATTGGCAAGTGATATCATATTGATATGGAGAATCTAACATCTACATGAATATATGGCTAAGTGGAGTTTTGGCTGGCCTTTGCATAAAATAGGTTTTCCCTATCCTTTGTAAAATATTTTTTCTCTTTTTCAAAAAAAAAACACTTCATCAAACATGGCACATTGGATACACACCAGGTGCTACCCTTCTTCACCCAACAAGTTTTAACTTAGAGAATTTAGAATGATGAGATCTTTGATTCTGCTTCAATGTCTTGATGCTCAAAACTGTCTATAACCGGGGACACGACTAAGTACTTACTTTTACCCTCTCGAGAGGTGGTGCACTTTCCCCACAAGACTCGGCATGCATCGAGACAAGACTTTTTAGAAGCAATCCCTCAGACCACCATGGACGCGTTTAATCATATCATCACTACCACCTTCTGTCCATCTGGCTGAGTTCTTGCAACTTAGTTGGTAAAGGCAGAGCCCATATGCAATGTGGTTGCACTGGAAGCTTTCGCGACAATAATGTCTCCAATCTCTTTGTTCCTAGGTGGCCATTCACAAGTTAGATACACAGGATAAACCATAGACATGGGCCCTGGGTAACCACTCAACATAAACATCCATACAAGTCCCATTTCCATCCAGGTGTTACATTAACATCAGTTGTTTTCATTAGTCCAAAAACAATACTTGTATTTTCATAAGGCATCATATCATGATTTCCACCCACAATTCTATATAGCTAGACTAAGCATTCTAAACTTACCACGTCTCCTATCTTGAGGAAATACTACCAAGGTATATACTATAGGATTATCATAGCATAGTAAAATAAATAATAGTCCTATCATGCACACTACAAAAATATTACTAATGCAATATAGAAAAGATAGGACTTTTGATGACCAAAGTATCACTTGACTTTTTAGTAGAAAATCTAGGTACTCTCCTTGATCTTGCAAATGTCACACTCCTCAAAGTTCACTACACACAATCAAGCAAAGCACACATTCGAAACTAGCACACAAAATAACAAAACCAAAGAAGAAAACAAAGAAATGCATGCAAGCATGCAAAACGTTATTTTATTTTAGAAATTGTTTAGCAAAGTTTTGAACACTACAAACATCTATTGGTCATTCTAAAAGGTGGAATTCCAATTGGAATCAAGTTAGTGCAATTTGGTTAATTAAATCATTTTTGTTTTACTAGAAAAGCTTTTATCCAAAGGAATAATTTCTAGTGTCAACAAAATATATTTTTAATTTCAAATGTTAGTGTTTATGGTCAGAGGGTTCAAAACAAAACCATTTGCAAAAGGATTCACTCAAAAATATTTTTTAGAACAATTTTTATACTAAAAATAGCCCTAAACAAGTCTCTGCCTAAAAATATATTTTTTCATAATCAAATGACCAAAGTAATGACACAATAGTGTAGTTCATATTTTTCTGAATCCATAGACACCAAATTTGTATTTTTCTGATTTGTAGATTAAAAGTTATGAATTTTGCAAGTTTAAACATCTAATAAACCTTTTCTGGTTTTTAAATCAAAATCCTAGCCACGTGGTGTGTTCTGATTGGTTGGTACCATTTCGCGCGGATCAGCTACACATGCCATTGGATTTAAGTGAATCTGAGCGGCCTAGATAGATTGATACCCCTTCGTTTAAGTGATATATCCTATCCTTTAGATCTAGATCTAACGGCCCTGAACGCTTTGGCCAGAGACGGGCGACGCTGCTAGCGACGCGCGGCGGCGACGCCTCTGGTGGCGGCGCACCAGCGGGGCTAAGGGGAAGGGGGAGGATGCGATGGGGTTACCGTGGTTGCGGGGACGAGGCGAGCTCGGGGGAGGTCGTAGGAGAGGCAGAGGCGCACGGGTCCGTCGAGAATCCTTCGCCGGAGTTGCGCGCACCGTCGGGTGCTTGCAGAGGTCGACATAGCCGAGCCTACAGGGCACGAGAAAACACATAGAAAGCGTCATTGCGTGCGCCAGAGGATGGCGAGCAAGATTGTTTGAACGAGGGGGAAAGGGGAGGTCGGGGTTCATCAGAATAGACGTTGGAGTGCGCCGGTTGCTGCAGCAGCGTGAGCTCGATTCCGAGCAGCCTGGTGGCTCTCTGGTGACGATGTTTGAGGGGAAACGGAGAGGAGGGAGAGGGGAAAAAGAAGGCAAGGTCGGGGGAGGGGATTACTCCAGCAGTTAAGCGAATTTACTCGATTTGAATCGGAGGAAGAAACGGCAGAGGGGAATGGGTCCTGCGCGTTGAAGACGACGGAGCTGACGTGGCTGTGAAGGGTTTCGCAGCATAGTAAATCAAAATTTTCTACGGATGCGAACGGGAAAGCCAAGATCTAATCTAGGAGATGCAATCAACGAGAGGGATAGATGAGATCCTCATACCCTTGAAGAAATCGCACAGCCGAAACGTTCAACAGAACGTGGTTGGTGTAGTCGTACTCGCCTTCTCCTCGCGATCCGATCCGATCCAACGCCGCAAGTGGCGGCGCCTCCGAGAGATGCACACGTACGGTGCCGCGACGTCTCCTCCTTCCTCGGTCCAGCAAGTGGGGTGGAGAGATAGATTGCATCTACAGCACGACGGTGTGGTGCTATGGTGGAGAGTTTCTGCAACAGGGCTTCGCCTACACGCAGTCGGGAGAGAGAGAGAGAGAGGTAGGGCAGCAACTGGCGGCTAGGGTTTGGGGGTGAGGGGAGGGTGCGCCCCCTTCCCACCTTATATAGGGGGCTGGCCGGCCCCCTTTCCCCCTCCTCCAAGCCCTAGGGCGGTGGCCCCAAGGGTAGAGTGGGGGGCAAGTCTTCCCCCCCCCCCTTCTAGAAGGTTTCCTAGGGTTTCCCCTAGGGTTTTGGCCGGCTGGTCCTATGGGGCCTTGTGCCCCGGTCCCAATGCGTACAGGGCACTCCCTCGTAGGCCCACGCACCCCTCCGACAAGTGGGGCCACGTTGGTCCCACTCCGGAAGCTTCTAGAACCTTCGGGTACAATACCGAACATTCCGAAACGATTCCGAAATCCAAAAACTGCTTTCCTTTATATGAATCTTATTCTCCGGACCATTCTGGAACCTCTCGTGATGTCCTGGATCTCATCTGAGACTCCGAACAAAAACTCATAAACCATTTATACATTCTATCCTAGCGTCGAGACACGTTAAGTGTGTGACCCTACGGGTTCGAGAATATGCAGACATGATCTTCTATCAATAATCAACAGTGGGATCTGGAAACCCATATTGACTCCTAAATATTCATCGATGATCATATCGGCATGACCCCAAAATTCAATTAACCCCATATATATATTCCCTTCGTCACGCGATATTTTACTTGCCCGAGATTCGATCGTTGGTATCGGTATACCTAGTTCAATCTCATTCACAGCAAGTACTTTACTCGTTCCGTAATCCGATATCACTTTGTGATTAACTCCTTAACCACGTGCTAAATATTCATCGATGATCATATCGGAATGACCCCAAAATTCAATTAATCCCATATATATATTCCCTTCGTCACGCGATATTTTACTTGCCTGAGATTCGATCGTTGGTATCGGTATACCTAGTTCAATCTCATCCACAGCAAGTACTTTACTCGTTCCATAATCCGATATCACTTTGTGATTAACTCCTTAACCACGTGCTTGCAAGCGGTGTTGATATCGATTACCGAGTGGGCCTGAAGTATATCTCTCTGACTTGGGTGGGACAAATTCCATCTCGATACATACAACCCAACAAGTACTTTCCGATCACCTGAGAGACACCTTTATGATCACCCTCACATAGGATGACGTTTGATGACCTCAAAGCTTTCTTCCGATACCAAGGAGTTGCATTATCTCATGGTCTAAGGAATACAATATTTGACATAAGAAAAAGCTTCGCAAAGATGAACACGATGACACGATCTAATTGCTCTGCTTGATTTGGGTATGTCCATCATATCATTCTCCTAATGACATGATCTCATTATTAATTGACAACTCATGTCTATGGTTAGGAAACCTTAACCATCATTAATCAATGAGCTAGTCCATAGAGGCGTACTAGGGACACGGTGTTGTTCATAAACCACACAAGTATCAAAGTTTCCGCTTAATACAATTCTAGCATGGAATATAAACTTTATCATGAACAAGAATTATAACAATAACATCTTTATATTGCCTCAAGGGATTTTTATGGCCACATTGAGTTACAAAAGTTTGGATTATCTCCTATGATTAATCATTTGGATGAGAGTTCTAGCAGTGCAAAAGATTCAAACAATGTGCCGATGGGTTTTCCTAAACAGAGCATTATGATTGGAAATTTCAAAAAATTTGTCATCACCCCGGATTTCATGGGATATTCTCGAGTATTTGTGGGGACTAAATTTAAATCAAGGTATTGTCATTCTATTCCTGAAGCTACTTTACTGCATATTTTAGATCTCAGGAGAGCTCGTTACGTCGATCCGGATATCATGCATATGTTGGATCTGAAATGTTTACCGCCAGATGATTTTATTTGGAGAAAGTTAAACAAATGCTCTAATTGTTCGGCCCTTGGACATCTGGCCCATGCTTGCCCGGGTATTGGGTGCCTCGCTTGCCATCAGAAGGGATCGATTTTCCTGGTTAATAGAGCCCGTTACAGATGGGTTAAGGCCCATTGTAAGGAATGTGGAGGGATAGGGCACTCTGCAAAAAACTATAGGCCGGAAGTTCTGTGGAAAAAAAAGAGGGGCGCTCAAAAGATTTTGATGATCGAGTTATTCCCTTTAATTGCACACATCTCTCTAACAAACAGACACATTTATACTCAGGTAAAACCTGGGTGGTTAAGAGTCGGGCTGCAAATATTGGTTGTGATAAAAATCTTACCGTTCTACCTTCCAGTTCTTTAGCAATAGTAAACCCTCCTCTGCTTCTCTTGGGCAATGACGACGACGTCGCCGCCATGGCCACATTCCCTGTCAATCCACTGGAGTTCTTGCCGCCTGGTATGATGATTGATCAAGGCTCTCCAAATCGCAAGGTTAGAACAAACTTGCTTTTCTCTGCTCAGCCCCCTCTGTTACACCCGAGAGTCACCATAGCATAGACAAATAGGTTTAACCCTGTGCACCTTAGAGAAGAAATGAGAATTAGTCTGTGGAATTTGTTGAATGAGTCTGGGTTTGAGGTGGTGGAAGTTGCTGACCACCCCTTTGGATTAGGATCCTACACTTTTGTTGATGAGCTTTCTGCAGACACGGCTATTGGTACAACTTTTGAACTGGATGACATCGCCACCTTACTTTTGTTAAACATGACTGAGCTAGAAATATGAGACTTACATCCTGTGGTTGAGCTATTTGGATCATGTTCCTTGGTTTCCCCCTTGATTATCAGACAAACTCTTATATCTGCAGTGTTGTAGAGGACTTTGGCTTGTTGATAAATTGGCATGCTTCTAATGAATGTGATCAGTGTGTTCTAGTGAAGGTGAAAATTGTTGATCCAAAGATTGTCCCAAAAAGTTTGGTAATGCATCAACTAGGTGGGGATCATCTGAGCGGGGCCATACCTGTGATCATGCTGCGTAGTGCAGATTGGAATGCTCACATACATGACGTCCCACCTCCTCCTAAAGATCCTGAAACTGATAATCCTCATCCTCTCTTTGGTGAGGGATTGTATGCTGAACAACTCTTTCAACAGCAATTAGCAATCTTGCTCCATTAGAATGGACAGAATATTGGTGGGAACTATAATCACGGGCAAGGTAACCAAGGGGGCCAGCAGCACCAGGGCCATGTGTTAGAGCTTGCTGTCTTTGATCAGTTGCAGGTTGGGGATGATGTCAATGAGGTTGCTGCACCTCCTTTGGTGAATTTTCAGCAGGTTTTAGTTGAACAAGGTGTGACTTTTGAGGCTGGGGTTCACCCACCTATGAATAATGTGACTGATATCCCAATGCAAGCTTGGCATGACCATGTGATGTTTGAGAAAAATAGTGACCTCAATGTGATGAGAATTCAACATGCAGTCAACTCTGATGCTAACAAGGCTATCCTAATTAAGTTGTCTGTTACTAAATCTGCTATAAAAGCATTATGGGATCCTACTATCAAAATGGACAACAGTAAATTCTTCACTGAACCTGTCAAACTACCACCTTTTGCTATATTTGATCTATTTGGTGAACCATGGATTATGCTACAGCAAAAGAGGACTAAGTTGGCAAGGAAACTGGTTGTTGTTGAGTCCTTTCATGATAATGAGGTTGAGATGGAGCTGCACTTGGGGAAAAAGAGGAAAATGATTTCTGAACAATTAGATACTGGCTCTACACCAACTTGTACTGATCAGGTCAGAAGCTCTAGAAAGACTAGATATATGGGTTTTAAACCCAAAACCATTTCTGATTCCAAGCCAATCAAATCCAAGGTGAAGCCAAGGTGGATTCCTGATATTATGCTGATTGAGGGAGCAAATAAGAAACTTGCAGACAATTCTGATGACTTAACTCCAACTCCAACTTCAGTTCCTGTCCTGCAAGCTATTGGGATCAACCTGTGTGGGGTGCCTGCTGCAAATCTCACTCCAAGGAAACTTCTGCAATCTCCTGAGGAGAAGGAAAAGAAGGAGAACATCTAAGAGCTGTTGGAGCTTTTTATTAAAGTTCTATAATAATTAAGTCATGTTCTTTTGCATTGTCTTTTATGCATTCTCTGAAACAGTGGTTTATCTTGTGTTGGAATATTAGAGGCCTAAATGCTAGGTCCAAACAATTAGCTTTGCATAATGCTATCCTTTCTTGTGGCTACTTTGTGGTATGTTTGCAAGAAACTAAGAAGGAATATTTTGATATTACCTTTATTAAGGGTTGTTGCCCTCCTGGATTTGATGATTTTGTGTATGTCCCATCTGTGGGGGGCATCTGGTGTAACATCCCAAAAATACTAAGCTTGGATCATCAAGCATTAGTCATCAACATTTAGGGTTAACAAAAACTTTTCTAAATAAAATTATGAAGGCATGCATATGTGTATGCATGGATTTTGAAATTCTTTGGAACCACCTTGTTTGATTGTTTCATTGCTTGTAAAATTTTTCTTAGGTGAACTAAACATCATCTAAAACATTTCCCACACTTTTCCTAAAGACAAGTAAATCAAAACAAATATATTAAAGGAATGGTCACTTTGACCAATTTAACTCCCATGCCTACTTTGGCTGTCTCAAACTTTCAGAACCTAACAGAAACTTTTCTGGATCTTTGCACCCCTTGAATGTACTCCTAACAAAGTATCAAGGCCCAATTTGTGATCATCCATAAACTTTCAAATGCATAGTTTAAATGACAATTCAAAATTGAATCTTTATCATATGGGAAGATCCCACTATTTCAAAAACCACTCAAACAAGCTCAACTTTCAAAACCCAAGCATCTGTAGACTCCCCAGCACCAACCTAGCAAACCCACCAAAAATCTTTTCAAAATTCAAAACTTGAATTCATGCGGCCATTTCATCAAACAGGTTGCAGATACAAATCAAACAAACATCAAACACTATAGTGTGCAGTAAAATTGGCCTAACTTGTTCCCTATTTAGCTCACAACCAGCTCAGTAGATCATCTAGGAAGATTAACCAAGCACTAGCAGCACTGTGAGCTTGCCATTGCCATCAATGGTGAACAGCCGAGCACACCCATGTCACCCCCATGTCGACAGCAAGCTAGGAGGAGACACAAGCCTAGCCAGCATGTCTGGGAGGCAGCCCACCGTCCATCGCCACTCCCTGTACACCGCTCGAACCTTGCCAACCACTGGACCACACGCACGGACCGCGCCCAGACCGCCAGCGACCATGCCGAGCGTGCGCCAGAGCACCACCCTCGACCGAAGCCCACAGACCGCGCGCCGCCCTCGCCGCGTGCATACACAATCCCCACCGACCCAGGAGACCGCCAGACATCCCCGTTCACCGCCCCGTGACATACAGCCACCGCTCGCCGTCGAAGACGCCGCCTCTGCCGTGCAGAGTGTCGCATGTTCCAGACCAAACTGCACCGCCCCACGCCTCGAAACCATGTCGTTGAGCATCACCAGGGAACACCGCACCGTACCCTACCATCGCCCATGCCAATAGCCGCCTATAACATCGCCCCCAACGAGCTCACCTTGCGCCCCGTCGGTCCCCTCGCTCGACTATAAATAGAGGCCAAACCCGCTCGATTTCTTCACACCATCTCACTCCCCTCTCGTCACTGATCGTGCCACACCGTTCCCGGAGCAAGGCAAGCACCACCTCGCCGGAATTTCACCGGAGCCCGCCGCCTCTGGAGAAGAAGGGAGCCATCGATTTCGTCCACCCCAGGAGCTTCCGCGACCACCCCTGAGTTCGCCATCGTCAACTTCGTCGTTCGCCCGCCTCGCCGACCCTCGCCTGCACCCCGGTGATCCCCCAGCACCCCTCACTGGCCGCGCTAGGTTTCTTTCTCGTCGGCGTTGTCTCGCGTCGACGATGACTCCCAGCCGCTGGATTAGAATCAGATCGAACAACCCATGTTGCCTCGTACCGCTTCGCCCCTCCCTGTCTCACTGGCAAGTGGGGACACCCACTTAAGTAGCCCGCGGGAGCACTGCGCTTAGCAGGCCGGCCCAGTAATTTTTCCCGCGCAGCCCAGTGATTTGAATTAAATATTTTCCTTTTTAATTCAAACACACTTCTGTACCCAACTTCAAAAATTAACCCAGATCGATTCAATGCACCAAATTGAATGAAACCAATTTTGTTGGAAAGGTCTGTGAATGTTGAATCCAAGCCCGTTGGATTCAAGTCATTTGGATCTATAGATCATCTTTAGTAGAAATAACAAGGCAGAAGCTATTCTGCATTCAAACATTTTTCAAATTTAAACCATACTAGCTTTTGAGTTGATTCCAACTCTCAAAAATCACATTTAACCATACCTTTAAGAATATATAAAAATATATAGGTTTACTTGCAGAAATAATGTTCAAGTAATTAAAGAATGCTACATAGGCATTTCTAGTCATTTTATTGAATTAAAATAAAAGGGTAAAACCTTATTAAATTGTGACACCACTTTAAATCACATTCCCATGGACTAAAATATGTGGTGATGACATGTGTCAACATGATCCCATGTTTGGTTTGGAGAATATTAAATCTTAAGTAGTTTTTCAATGAGTAGAAATTACTTTTCTAAAAATAAAAGGAATTAAACCAAGCTTTAATCTTGTAATGTTAGTGATGATGCTAGATCATCTATAGGACCCTTTTGTGTGATGATTGCAAGTAGTTAAGTATTGTTTGGTGATTGTGTACATCGTATTTATTTATAGACGCTAGTACCGACCAAGGATACGAGGAGGAAGGAGGATACTACGAAGAGGAAGCCGAGGAGAACTTCAACCACTGCTCTGCACAAAGCAAGCCTAATACTACTAGTGAATGTGCAAGCTAACCCTTGCAAGATATTCTACTGATGCAAACAAACCCTTACTTGTTACCATGCCAACTATATGCCTTAAGCATATGTGATCATACCCACTTGATAACCCAATCCTAGTTTTATTTGCAAGCTTCCTACTTTATTTCTTTATCAAAGCTACTTCCTTAGAGAGTACTCAAGTGACTTGTAGATTCTAAGGAGATATTTGAAGGTTGCATAAAGAGCATAAAATTTGGCCTAAGCTAGATAATCTTGATGTCATCCTGAGGCATGAAATTGAACTTAGTTGAAACTCCACTAGTTTACCACCCCTCATTAGTGCTCAACCCCACTTATAGATGCTAGTGCTAAGCATAAGACTTGATCATCTTTAGATGGGATTACTCGATGAAAATGGTTATGAAAACCTTAGAATGATGGATCATTCTACTGAGATGTTTTGACATGTGTTTCCGAACACCAGATGATTATGGTGATGAAAATGTTGAGGCATGAGCCTTAGCCCTTTATAAAACTGATGGTTGTCTGAATGCGATACCATTCCAATTTTATCGTACAGCCACAATACCCGAAGATTGGGTAGGGCTTGACTGGAAACTTATATACCTTAGTATTAGTTCCCTCACGGCCAAGGTCTGAGCTGAGGCTACCTTGTGAAGATTGTCCACCTGTGCAGTACCCAAGATGACAGTTGGTCATGGTTGGGGGGCCAAACTCACAGGAGAGGTGCTGATACTAGGGCGTGTAATTGAAAGGTTAGGATTGATTATCCACATACTGTGTATGGTGAATTCAGGATTTGTTCCTGACGGATGTATCGAATGTTGTGGTGAAAGTGTACAATCTCTGCAGAGTGTCAAACTATTTGAATAGCTGCGTCCGCGGTTATGGACAGTTGGAGTGGCCATACTGTTCCCCCGTCAGACTTTTCAAAATTGACTTGTGAAATGAATTGAGACTTTGACTTGACCACAACAGGGTTGTGACATGAGTTACAAGATCCCACTTAGGAGTTATAAAATTGTGACTAGCTTTAGAACTTAGTAGAGATAAATCTGGCTTTTGCAAAACAACCCTAGAGCCTAGTGTCCTTTATCCAAAAACCCGTTTACCTGTTAGTATTAGTTTGCGAGTACTTAAAGAGTACTCATGGCTTTGTCCCTGGCTATTCCATGGCCAGACTATGAAGAGGAGTACCTGGAAGACGGACCCCAGGAAGGTTATGACAACTAGGATCATCTCCCATCGTCAGCATTGCCTGTGACCCGAAGATGGAGCTTCGCCTACGCTACCGTTATTATTACGTATTCCGCTGCTTGATGTTGTATTAAGAACTGGATCATGAGATCCCTATTTGTGTAAGAACTTATGTATCGTTTGTAATGGATGATGTACTATGGTATCCAATTCGGTTATGTCTCGCAAAAATGGTAATCCTGGGATTGCGATGTATGGCATAACAGGCATCTAGGATTGAAAAATCCGGGTGTTGACATCTGGTGGGTTTGTTATTATCTGGAAGAGTACTGTTTTCTATGGTATTGTAATGCACTGCAACACCTTTGATTTATCTATATATTTCACCTCTAAACAGTAATCTCAATCCTGGACTTTGGTGAACATTTATGGACCCTGTATTGGGGAAGCAAGAGAGGAATTCAAGAAATGGTTGTTTGATTTATGTATCCCTGATGATGAAGATTGGATAATAATGGGCGATTTTAATTTTATTAGATCACCTTCAAACAGAAATAAACCAGGTGAGAATGTTAGTGATATGTTCCTTTTCAATAATTTCATCAGAGAACAACATCTCACAAAAATTGGAATTAAGGGAAGAAACTATACCTGGAGTAATATGCAAGAAAACCCTCTTCTTGAACAACTAGACTGGTTTTTTACTTCTATGCACTAGACTAGCTCCTTCCCACAGACTTTTGTCTCTCCACAAGGGAAACCTACTTCTGACCACATCCCTTTGGTGGTTACTATACAAACTTCTATTCCTGCAGCAAAAAAATTCAGATTTGAGAATTATTGGGTTGCTCATCATGGGTTTCATGATGATGTTGCTAAAAGCTGGAACAAGCCTACTCATAAAAATAATAGTGCTGTGAATCTGAATGCTAAGTTCAAAAGGTTAAGATATGATTTGAAATTTTGGAGTAAATCTATCTCCAAACTCAAAATTTGCATTGAAAACTCTAACAGGGCTCTTTTGGAAATTGATAATATTGAAGAAAAAAGGAGTTTAACTATTGCTGAAACCAATTTTATGAAAGTTTTAAAGGAACATCTGTTGAATTTATTGGATTTCCAAAAACAGTACAGGAAAAAAAGGTGTACTATTCATTGGACAAAATTTGGAGATGAAAATACAAAATTTTTCCAATCTATAGCTACTGAAAGATATAGAAGGAATTCCATATCTCAGCTTCAGAGTTCTGATGGTTCTTTGGTGAAGGATCATGCAGGGAAGGAACAAATTATATACAAAGATTGGGCACAAAATCAAACCCTTAGATGATGTTCAATTTAGCTGACTTGATTCACCCTATCTCTAGTCTTGAAGATCTTTCTGTACCTTTCACAACTGATGAAATTGATGATGTGGTTAATACTATGCCAGTGGACAAAGCCCCTAGACCAGATGGCTTTAATGGCCAATTTTTGAAAAGTTGTTGGAGTATCATTAAACATGATATTTACCAGTTATGCTTTGATTTCTTTGATGGAACTTTGGACCTTGAAAGCATTAATATGGGGCACATTACATTGATCCCAAATTCATCCCCTATATATGTTAATGATTATAGGCCAATTACTTTGCTGAATTTCTGCCTAAAGATTATTACAAAAATATTGGCTAATAGGCTCCAAAAGGTGGTGCTCAAGGTTGTGCATAAAAATCAATATGGATTCTTAAAAGGCAGAAGTATTCAAGATTGCTTAGCATGGGCATTTGAATTCCTTTTTCAATGTGAATTTTCCAAAAAAGAGATTATATTACTGAAACTTGATTTTGCAAAGGCTTTTGATACCATTGATCATGGAGCAATGATAAAAATCATGAAGCAAATGGGCTTTGATAAAAAATGGCTAGATTGGATTTCTATTATCTTTGAATCTGGGAAATCCTCTGTTTTGCTTAATGGCACACCTGGGAAACAATTTCACTGCTTAAGGGGAGTTAGGCAAGGTGACCCTCTATCTCCTTTAATCTTTGTCCTTGCTGCAGATTTACTTCAGGCTGCAATCAACAAAGCTTTCAGAGATGGACATATTATGGCACCTTTCTCTCCAGATTATGGTATGGACTATCCAGTAATTCAATATGCAGATGATACCCTAATAATCATGCCTGCATGTACTAACCAGCTGGAGATTATGAAGAAAATACTGGATGACTATGCCCTTTCTACTGGTCTTAAAATAAACTACACCAAGTCTATGATGGTTCCAATAAACATTCAAAATAATGGGATCCAACAATTCACTGATATTATGGGATGTACTGTAGGCAAGATGCCATTCACATATTTGGGGCTACCAATGGGCACCACTAAGCCAACTATTACAGAATTAATGCCTCTAGTTGAGAGAGTTGAGAGGAAAATGTCTGCATCCTTTATGATGATGAACTACAGTGGCAGGATTACTGTCATTAATTCTCTTCTGGCCTCAATATCAATGTTTATCATGTGTTCCATTAGCTTGCCTAAAAAAATAGTTGAGCATTTTGAAAAGCTAGAAAGGCACTATCTATGGAATAAGAAAACATAAGAAGGAGAAAGATGCAGTTCTTTGATTGCTTGGGATAAGATTTGTAGACCAAAGGAGAAGGGAGGTGTTGGAGTACTGAATCTTCGATTACAGAATAAAGCTTTACTATTAAAATACTTGCGTAAATTCTATAATAAAGAGGATGTTCCTTGGGTTAAGCTAATTTGGCAGGCATATTATACTGAAAGAGTCCCTCATAACTCGGATCCATGTGGATCCTTTTGGTCGAAGGATATCTGCAGACTATCTCTGAAAAGGATACAGATGCCGCCTAGAGGGGGGGTGAATAGGCGGTTTAAAACTTTTACGAGATGGGCTTAACAAAGGCGGAATAAAACTAGCGTTTACTTTGTCAAGCACAAAACCTATATAAACTACGGTTCACCTATGTGCACCAACAACTTATGCTAAGCAAAACAAGCAACTATGTGATAGCTAGATATAATAATTCAAGCACGAAGGCTATCACAAAGTAAAGTGCATAAGTAAATAGCTCGGGTATAGAGATAACCGAGGCACGCGGAGACGATGATTTATTACCGAGTTCCTCCCATAAAGAGAGTACGTCTCGTTGGAGAGGGGGTGGTATCAAACCACCTACGCCACAAAAGGCCTCCCTTATTCTCCGGTGAATCTCACCCTAACGGGATCGATCCACACTTCCACTACCAGTGCACTTGTCGGTGGCAACCGGAACCTCTCACAAGGTTGGGGCACTTCTCCACAACTTAATCGGAGGCTCCCAACAAACGCCACCAAGGCCACAACCTGCAACACCAACAAACCGTCTAGGGTTCCAAGAACCCAAGAGTAAAAAGCTTCTCAACTTTCACTCACCAAATCCTCCGAGGAGAACTCAAACCTATGCACCAAATGCAATGGCACGAACACAGGAAGTGCTCAAGTCCTTCTCTCCCAAATTCCACAAAAGCTACAAAAGCTAGTGGGAGAATAAGAGAGGAAGAACACACGAGGAAATCCACAAAAGAAACCCCAAGATCTAGATCCCAATATGTTCCCCTCACATAGAGGAGAGATGGATTGGTGGAGTTGTAGATCTAGATCTCCCCTTTCAAATCCCCCAAAAAGATTCAAGAAATATGGGAGGGATTGAGAGTATTTGCAAGCTCTTGAAGGTCAAAACAATGGAGGAGAGAGAGAATGCAAGCACCTCGCCTAAGGAGGAAGAAGGGGTCTATTTATACCACTCCCCAACGAAATATGACCGTTTGGGACCTTCCAGGCCGGATAATCCGCCCCTCCCCCGGATATTCCGGGTTCCCCGGGCCAAAAAAATGGCTAAGGACTTCGCGGCGCGACTCTCAGTATAGGGGCGGATATTTGGGGCGGATAATCCGCCCCCGAAGGACCAGAAAATCCGCCCCCATTACTGGGAGCCACGCCTCAAAGTCCTTAGCCGTTTTCCAAAAATTGGGCCGGATAATCCGCCCCCCTGAAAACTGGCAGGAACAGCAAAACTGAAACCATCATAACTTTTTCATTCGGACTCCGATTTTGATGATCTTGGGCTCGTTTCGAAGATAGTAACGATCTCTACAAGATCATGCAGGGAACCATCATAGTCCAGCAAGGGAGGATAGAACCAAATGATGAAAGGTTTAACCTATCTATAAAAGACAAACCGGTAAAACCTCCAATATCGAAAACACAATAGAGAATGCATATGAAATCCGCTTTCGATGAACTTAAGCTTGTCATAGAGATTGACACAATATCTAAATCCTATCAGGGATAAGAACCAAATAAGAACCAAGAAATATGATGCCAAGTATGCAAAGGTTTGAGCTCTCACCGAGGGATATGATCAAGTTACTCACTTGAGAGCCCCTCTTGATAGTACGGTTATCTATCCTATAAACCGGTCTCTCCAACTAACACCGCGAGACCAGTGAGAAAGAAACCCTATCAATATCAAACCTTTGCCTTGTATATTCCACACCTCAGGATGGAGCACCTTTCTTGATTGCACTAGCTTGGTGAAGATACTCCCCCATACTCCACTATGGAAGAGCCTCTCTTTTAGGCATATTTGATCTTCTTCACTTTATTCTTATTCCAACCTTGAAGCCACCATATGGTTCAATCATTGTCTATGGACAAATCCTACAAGTAAAACTCAATGCAAACATAAGTCCATAAAACATTGTCATTAATTACCAAAACCACACATGGGGGCACACATGTTCTTTCAATCTCCCCCATTTTGGTAATTGATGACAATCCTTTGAGAGGGTTTATATAATCAACTTAACAAAAAAAATGGTTGCGCCAACATCAAATACTACACAAGTATGTGATGTTGGTACGCCCATAATATATAGAGTAAGCTCCCCCACAATATATGCGTGTGTGGTGAACCATTACCTTTGGTGGAGTTTCCTCTATATATTCAACATGCAAAGCAACAACAAAGATGTAAGAGCATGAGAGGCAAATGCTTAAGAACAAACTTCCCTTAAACCCTCCAAAACATCTCCCCCATTGGCATCGATTGCCAAAATGGGTGAATAGTTCTAGACGACCAATATAGTAATAATTCCTCCAAAGGTGTGTCTTCGCACATATACAATGATGAATACTTTGGAGGGAGTAGAACTATATCGAGGACCCGAAGATTGCCAAAGGAATAAAATAAAAGACGCAAGGAATCACAAGATCCGACAAACCAATTTGAAAACAACAAATGAGTCCAAATGGAAACTACAAGATATTATGATATGAGCAAAAGAGTGTTTTAAATAACAAATAGAGAAGCTCCACAATATTTGTGCACAATTTTAAAATAAATGCATTGGAATACATAATGCACAAATATGGAATCCTTGTTCCCCCATAAGAATTTAAAACACAACACATGGAAGATCAAATAAATGATTAAATAAAATAGAGAAGCTCCCCAAGATTTGTGCATACTTTAAAATCGGTGTATTTAAATACAAAAATGCACAAATATGGAATCCTCACTCCCCCATAAACATTTAAGCCACAATAAATGAGACAGAAGATAAATGAGCATTATTAAATGAATTAGATGAGCTCCCCAAAGATAATGCACCAATTATGATAATTGCATTTGGTAACAAGGTGCATAATCATGGAATCCTCACTCATCCAAGTTCATTGAACAATACAAGGCATGAGAGAACAAATATGAGTGCCCAAAGATGCAAACAATAGGAACAAGCACCCATAGGCAATTAAATTTGGAAGCCACCAAAGAATCAAATGGAATAGAAAGGTGGTCTCCAAGGATTAAAAATCAACTAACATTATCTTCACATATGTGTGTATGTTTATAAATGGATAACATCACAAAGACATATGCCCATAACAAAACAAGCACACACAAGGATATAAAAGGACAAAACCAACTCCCAAAAAGAGTAGGTTCCAACAAGTAAACCAAACTCTCCAAACTTTTCATGATGGCACAAAATACCAAAACGAATAGATCAAACTTCCAAGCACATAAAACCCGATATGGATCAAACAAGGAAGCATAAAAGATTATTCTAGATAATATAGGAGAGCTCACCCATAAGTAGTACATTATATAGAATTTTATTTTGAATGCAAAATGCACACAAATGGGATCATCACTACTACCTACAATAAGCAAAACACAAGAGGACATCAATAAAATAAGAAGATCCAAAAGAAGTAAGGAAGGCTTGGGAGACAACACAAAACATTTTCTTGGCCAAAGATAGGATAAAATTAAACAAAGGCCAAAGTGAATATGATCAATAAATTCTACCATAAATTAAGTACTCATTGTCCAAGGACAATAAATATTGGGAATAATTTTCCCAATGTAGCTTGCATGGATATCCAAGATCATAGTCACAACAAGAAGCATATAACAAAATATAAGAATTAAGCATGATACTTCGAACAAGATTCTTGGTAGCTTCCAATAGTCACACAATCACTAGTGATTAGATTAACTTGAAGCAAATGGTTTCCATGATGATATAGAGATCTAAATATGAGGAAACACATACCAAGAAACACTCTCATGTACAAGATCCAAAATATGATCAATAAATGCATTCAAGCAAATTGGAACTTGTAAGAGCAAATGTGTCACATAGGCGCTAGATAATTATCCATATCAAGTCTAAGTGACACAACCTCGAATATTCACATTTTTTAGGATTGTAATATGCACTAAGCATATGACTCCCCCATAATGTGATACTACCATAAAACCAACACGAGGCAACGGATCCAAATAGATATAATTAATGGACATTATAGAACTTAAATTTCTCATGTACACACATTTTTAGGATTGTGGAATGCCCGAGCATAACACTCCCCCAAAATGGGATAGTCCATTAATCTCTCACAAGAGCCAAATAAGATACCAAATATAACCAAGAAAGGCTGAATCATAAGAAACACACATACATGGTGTGCCACCTAATCATACACAAAAATATGCTTGATTCCTCAAGATAATTAAGTGGAAATCACAACATGTACAAGAGCATGGAAGATACAAAACCAACACATGCACAAGGGGGCGAGTAACTTTCAATGTAATGAGTTAAGCATATGTTACCGCAAGGAGGAACATTGGATATATAGTAGAGGCTATATAAACCACATGACTTGACTTGACAATTACACTAGATGAAGATCCCTCAATTCTTCATAATGTAACCAAGTCTCCAATGCCCTCCAACCAACACCTATTGATCAAGTTTTAGCTAGATGGTCCCCAACCAAGTTGGGTCCTAAGAAGTTAGTAACAATAGGCTTGGCCACCCAAATGGTTCTTTTCTTGACACCACATTGGGCACCAACAAATTTGGCGAACACATTGCCAACCTCATCCTTACAAAGAGAATAATCATCATCAATAATGATAGGATTGGATGAGGAGATACCAATAGTGCATGAGGAAGAAATGTGCCCCTTCTCACGGCAAATGTAGCAAGTTCTTATCTTGCCATCTTTCTTCTTAGGTGAAGCCACAAATCGAGGAAGAGCTCGAGTAGTCCTATTAGGAAGAGGCCCGTCAATGACTTGAGGTGGGGTTTGAGGCCGCTTCCCTTTTTGCTTCACACTAAGAGGCTTTTTCTTCAATGGGCAAGATCTAACATGGTGCCCTTCTTCCTTGCACTTGAAGCAAACAATGTTGGCCGGATTCTTGACTTGAACTTGGCCATTTTTCTTGTTTCCCTTATGCTTCAACTTGATAGTGGACTTGTTCTTGACATTGGAGTTGAATCCAAGCCCACTCTTGTCATTGGGGGATTTTTGCACACTCAAGATTTTGTCGAGTGCGGCCTTCCCTTGATGACCCTTTTTCAAGTCATTCTTCAAAGAAGTGACTTGATCGTTGAGCTCTTTGATTTCCTCTACATGGTTAGTTTCAACAAAAGTACTAGAGGAAGTAGATGCTACATTGTTAGAGCAACAAGGCACATAATATAATTCATCACGAGATATAGCATGGTTGTGAGAGGATGAATTACAAGGACTAGCACATGGCAATATAACATTTGGAGTAGATACAGTGCTAATGTCCACATGAGGTCCACTAGATGTTACCTTTGACACGATGGCCTCATGATCTAACTTTAGCCTACCATGGGAGACTAGAAGATCCTCATGCGAGCTCGAGAGCTTAACATGACTTTCTTCTAATTTTCCATAGTTGCTAGTTAGCAACGCAAGTTGATCCTTTAGCTCAACATTCTCCTTCAAAATAGATGCTTCACAAGAAATAGAGTTAGTAGCACAAGCATCATCACTATTAGCAAGAGGTGAGGGCAACTTGGCAAGCTCTTTTGAGTATGAAGCTTTAAGTTGCTCATGTGACTCGGTGAGTTTGATGAGCTCCCTCTTAACGACCCGAGATCCATTTTCGAGGTGCTTAAAATCCTCAACAAGTTTAGCATAAGCAACGTCAAGTTCATCATTTTTAATCTTGTAGGAGTTTGCCACCGCAAGTTCTCTATCATGGTATTCCTTTACTCTAGATAATTCTAGAGTAAAAGTCTCCTCAAGAGATTCTTTGGTGGTTTGTTCTTCTTCAAGGGAGTCCTTTAGTTGAGCAATTTCATTAGCATACTCACGCTCAAGCGCAAACTTTTCATCAATTATGTTTTCTTGCTCCTCAATTTGTGCTTCTAACTTATCAATATGTTCCTTGCTCTTAATAGCAAAGTCCAATATTTCAACAAAGTTAGAGCATGCAATATTGTTCTTAACAACGTCACGATAAACAATCTCACCCTTTTCATATAAGTCATCAATATCAAGCTCTTCTTCCACATTATCCACATCCTCCTCATCACAAGAGGTAATGGGTTCCAAAGTAGGAGTTACCTTTGAATCCCTAGACATAAGGCATAGGTGGGTACCAGAAGAAGGTGAAGACGAGATTGCATTTGTGGCTTCATTCAAAACCTTGTCTTGGCCTATAGAATCTTCGGTTTTCTCTACATGGTTAGCAACACAAGCACTAGAGGAAATAGAAGCATTTTTATCATGGCAACAAGAAAACACAATCATATCATCATGAGATTTATTCAAGTCATTTCTACATGATATGCAAGGACTATTAACACAAGCATGTAAGAAGTTTGTAGTGCTAGAAGTGTTAAAGTCCAAAGATAGATCATTGCAACTAGATAGAGATGATGGATTATAAATAGTAAGCACACTATCCAAATTGAAATTTCTATCACCACTCACCATATCATTACCTTGTGAAAAATCACATGTTGGTGAAGTGGTAGAAGATGAGAACTCATCTTGACCGGAAGTGGAAGCAATACAATCATCCTCAACAATATTGGACACAACATATTTATCTTGAAGTTTTGTCCATAACTCATGAGCGCTCCAAAAAGGAATGATTGAAGAGGTAACTACATAGCTCAAAGCATTAACAAGCACATTAGAAGCTTGAGCATCGAGATATAAGTTTTTCTCATCCTCACAAGATAGATTTTTTAAATCCATAGGAGGAGAAAAACCTATATCTACAATACGCTCCAAATTTGGGTCCATGTCCCGAAAATGAATAAGCATACGAGTTTTCCATATATCATAATTTGTGCCATCAAATAAGAACATGTCATTGTGCACTAAACCCCTAGCCGACATATTTACTCTCAAGGCGGTGAAGCCTAAAATGAGAGACCGTGCTCTGATACCAATTGAAAAGGATACAGATGTCGCCTAGAGGGGGGGTGAATAGGCGGTTTAAAACTTTTACGAGATGGGCTTAACAAAGGCGGAATAAAACTAGCGTTTACTTTGTCAAGCACAAAACCTATATAAACTACGGTTCACCTATGTGCACCAACAACTTATGCTAAGCAAAACAAGCAACTATGTGATAGCTAGATATAATAATTCAAGCACGAAGGCTATCACAAAGTAAAGTGCATAAGTAAATAGCTCGGGTATAGAGATAACCGAGGCACGCGGAGACGATGATTTATTACCGAGTTCCTCCCATAAAGAGAGTACGTCTCGTTGGAGAGGGGGTGGTATCAAACCACCTACGCCACAAAAGGCCTCCCTTATTCTCCGGTGAATCTCACCCTAACGGGATCGATCCACACTTCCACTATCGGTGCACTTGTCGGTGGCAACCGGAACCTCTCACAAGGTTGGGGCACTTCTCCACAACTTAATCGGAGGCTCCCAACAAACGCCACCAAGGCCACAACCTGCAACACCAACAAACCGTCTAGGGTTCCAAGAACCCAAGAGTAAAAAGCTTCTCAACTTTCACTCACCAAATCCTCCGAGGAGAACTCAAACCTATGCACCAAATGCAATGGCACGAACACAGGAAGTGCTCAAGTCCTTCTCTCCCAAATTCCACAAAAGCTACAAAAGCTAGTGGGAGAATAAGAGAGGAAGAACACACGAGGAAATCCACAAAAGAAACCCCAAGATCTAGATCCCAATATGTTCCCCTCACATAGAGGAGAGATGGATTGGTGGAGTTGTAGATCTAGATCTCCCCTTTCAAATCCCCCAAAAAGATTCAAGAAATATGGGAGGGATTGAGAGTATTTGCAAGCTCTTGAAGGTCAAAACAATGGAGGAGAGAGAGAATGCAAGCACCTCGCCTAAGGAGGAAGAAGGGGTCTATTTATACCACTCCCCAACGAAATATGACCGTTTGGGACCTTCCAGGCCGGATAATCCGCCCCTCCCCCGGATATTCCGGGTTCCCCGGGCCAAAAAAATGGCTAAGGACTTCGCGGCGCGACTCTCAGTATAGGGGCGGATATTTGGGGCGGATAATCCGCCCCCGAAGGACCAGAAAATCCGCCCCCATTACTGGGAGCCACGCCTCAAAGTCCTTAGCCGTTTTCCAAAAATTGGGCCGGATAATCCGCCCCCCTGAAAACTGGCAGGAACAGCAAAACTGAAACCATCATAACTTTTTCATTCGGACTCCGATTTTGATGATCTTGGGCTCGTTTCAAAGATAGTAACGATCTCTACAAGATCATGCAGGGAACCATCATAGTCCAGCAAGGGAGGATAGAACCAAATGATGAAAGGTTTAACCTATCTATAAAAGACAAACCGGTAAAACCTCCAATATCGAAAACACAATAGAGAATGCATATGAAATCCGTTTTCGATGAACTTAAGCTTGTCATAGAGATTGACACAATATCTAAATCCTATCATGGATAAGAACCAAATAAGAACCAAGAAATATGATGCCAAGTATGCAAAGGTTTGAGCTCTCACCGAGGGATATGATCAAGTTACTCACTTGAGAGCCCCTCTTGATAGTACGGTTATCTATCCTATAAACCGGTCTCTCCAACTAACACCGCGAGACCAGTGAGAAAGAAACCCTATCAATATCAAACCTTTGCCTTGTATATTCCACACCTCAGGATGGAGCACCTTTCTTGATTGCACTAGCTTGGTGAAGATACTCCCCCATACTCCACTATGGAAGAGCCTCTCTTTTAGGCATATTTGATCTTCTTCACTTTATTCTTATTCCAACCTTGAAGCCACCATATGGTTCAATCATTGTCTATGGACAA
This sequence comes from Avena atlantica, assembly GCA_910589765.1. NCBI lineage: Eukaryota > Viridiplantae > Streptophyta > Magnoliopsida > Poales > Poaceae > Avena > Avena atlantica. The sequence goes on from OU342735.1 coordinate 420,809,977, forward strand.
ATCCTACAAGTAAAACTCAATGCAAACATAAGTCCATAAAACATTGTCATTAATTACCAAAACCACACATGGGGGCACACATGTTCTTTCAATCTCCTATATATAGAGGCATTGCAAAATGTTCAGTGCAAAAGGGTGATTCTGTTCTATTTTGGAAGGATGACTGGCTGGATGGAATTATTTCTGAACAATTCCCTAGAATTTATTATTATTGCCTCAATGAAGATGTTTCTGTCCAGGAATTTTTAACTGCGGATAATCTGGCACACAATTTTAATCTTCCTCTATCTCCAGAAGCAATGGGGGAACTGAGGCAAATTCAGAACTTATCTCTTCACATTACCTTAAATGCTGCAACTGATGATTCCTGGAGTTATGATTGGGGAACAAATTATACTTCACAGAAGTTTTACAAGCATTATTTCAGGAATGTGATTACTCATGAGGCTTTTAGGTGGATTTGGAAATCGAAATGTACACCTAAAGTTAAATTCTTCTGCTGGCTTCTTTTCTCTGACAGAATAAATACTAGAGACATGTTAAGAACAAGACACTTTCATCTCAATTTTGGGTATCTTTGTCCTATCTGTGGACAAACTGAAGAGACTGTTGAACATTTGTTCATGAAGTGTGACTTTAGTAAATCATGCTGGCTTTCATTTGGTACATACTGGAACACTCATGGAACACTGCTGGATTGGATTAGCCATGCTAAAAATAACTGGAATCAACCTTTATTCATGGAGATATTTATGGTGGATTCTTGGAACATTTGGAAGGAAAGAAATGATCTTATATTCAACTCAGTTATACCTTCCCTAATCTCCTGGAAAACTAGATTTTCGATTGGTTTCTCTCTTTTGGTTCATAGAACCAAGTCTGATCATAGTGTAGTCAGCAATTTGTAATTCATAGTGTAGTCAGCAATTTGTAATTCTACTTTTTAGACCCTTTTGAAGTCACCTTGACTTCTACTTTACTCTGTAATTATGTCTCAAAATTAATGAAAAAGGAGAAGGCGGTAGAACCCCCTGTGGGTTCTCTACTGTCATAATTGCTCAAAAAAATCTTATCAGTCGGTTTTATACCCATTATTAGTGTATTATTTAGTCTAATTCAAATATTTTTATCAATTAATATTCATTTAAAATTAAGTGATGCATATTGTCTTTATTTAAATAAAATTTGAATATGGTTCATAAACCCATATAATTTTATTTAAATAAACTTTTATCCTTTTATATTAATTAGATAAATTTTATTCCATTTGCTTATGTATTTTAGCCATGGTTTAAATTGTCTTTGCTATATATTTTATTTGTTTTTCTTCTTTGTCTTATATAATTCATATCTTTTTATTTGTAGCTCCAGAAATGGTGATTCCAATTTGTATAATTCTATTTAATAATTATTTATCTTTTTATATCCTTTAGGATTACTTTGTCCATAATTAAGTGTTGATTTTAGTTATGAACTTCATTAACCTTGGAATACTTTCTTTTATCTTATAAAAATCATAAGTTTTTATCCATGGCTCCAAATGGAGTGAAATCAATTCCCATGGTTTTGTAATATTGGTGTTTATCTTTATTGATCATTTAGAAATGATGTTTCTAAATGTTTATATGGAACAAAGCCATAGTCTTGGAGTGATCTTGATAATGATTTCTTTTATTAGGGTTTAGGTTTAACTTTTCTAAATGCTCAAAATCAAGATACCTTCCATGCATGAATGCATTTGATCTGTTTAAGAATTTGTTTGTTACTTTCTCATTCAAATTTTGTTCAAGTAAGGTTTTGATGTTTCCATTTAGAAACAAAAAGTTTCTTTTCGCCCTAAATTTCATCCTTTATTTATTTTGTTTGTTTATTTTTTTTCACATTTCAAAATTTTCAAATTTTTGGGATGTGACGTCTACTAAAAAATGATCTGAGTCACACTTTCTTGTAATAGATAGATATTTCCCTTCTGAATAAATTACTATAAAAATTGATTTTAATGAGTACTCGAGCAGGTGCAATACTTTCTTTTCGATTCCTTGTTATTTTTAGACTGCCCCAAATATATGATGGTGTGTTATAGTAGTCCCCATCAGATGGAAATTTGGAATGAGTATTATGTCTTACCACGGTAGCACCGTGCGTTTGCATTGTACTCCCTACCTTAGGAAATATAAGTGAGCCTATTGTATTTGGTGATACTTTGAGTTCCTTTTACATTTCAATGCCCCTGAAGTTAACTTCTTTGATGGCAGATTATTACCTTGTTTTTAATCCAAAAGGTTTTGCTTCCTAAAAGATAACGCACTAATTCAGCATGACTAAGCAAAATGATTCGAATAACCACTATACATATGTTTGAATTTGCAAATTATCTATTGGATCTTTGTGTCTACCTATTCTTAAATGAAATCCAAAAGAAATCAGTTTACCATTTGATCTCTTATTTTTGATATTTGCACAATGAGAATCTAAGAAGAACTAAAATATCATGTATGCACAGCTGATCCGCCCCTCCTCGTTACTGCCTCTTGTCCGCTTTTTCCTTCATGCCTGTTATGTAATGCATATAAAACAATTTAACAGCATGATACAGTAGTTGCATATCTTGCTTGGTTATACATGTTTTCTTTGTCTCTTTGTAGGCTCTTCCTAAACACAAAATCACTTTATATATTTGCTCACATGACAGGTTGTACAGAATAGTCATCATATTCTACTTTGCATGAATCATACCTATTTATACAAGCTATAAGTTCTGGCCTCAATTGACGGGATGGCAGTGATACATGTATTCCAGGAAGAACGAGCTAGGCCATGCCATGTTGGTGTCGAGTCGATGACATGCAGGGATCTGGCCACATGAAATGTTGTAATCTCCGCACACCACCAGGGTTTTAGAGTTGTCATGATGTTCCATCACATGGTGAACTCTAGAGCGTGGTTGGATGAGTACCTTTGCGACAGTGCTCTCTACTTGCGAGAATCAGTGGCTGGTGGAGGAAGAAATGAGGATCTTCTCCAAGATATAAAATAGGCACTTGATAATATATTTTGGACCATTTGTTGTGGTGAGTAACACCTGAGTGGTGATGCTCGACTGTGATTTTATTCAAGTGCCTACGGTCTATATGATACTTTGTGTTTTGGTTGTAGTTATGTTGTCGGGTTTGCATCACCCCCTCTGTTTGGCTGATCTAAGGTGAGCCCTTTCAGTCCCTCCATTGTTAAAACTACTCAGTGTAACCAGGACCTTTCATATGATAGTTAATTCGGCCATTATACCCATTACATTTTATATTCATATAGTTTGTAATTTTAGTAATAATAATTTTAGTAGTTGCGTGTTTGATGGGCTCAGACAAATTTTGTTTTTTTCTTACAGCCAAATTTGCACGGGAGCTGAGCAGTACTCCTTGTGGAGTTAGAGCCTGTGATGCCATCAGCTATCTGGGCTATAGTGAGGGCCTTTCTCGCTAAGCAACACGCCATTTGGGGTCTAGAGCTCATGATGCCATCGGCTAAGCTGGGCACTTTCTGCAGTCATGGGCTTGCTCATGGACGGGAATACAACAACTAGAGGTTTGATCCCACAATAGGTGTTGGGTCATGCCCTTCTTCTCTTGTTCTCAAATAATCAAGTGAGAAAACTGAGCATTCCTGGTTTGTTTCGTATGGTTGATTGTTTTATTTTATATTTTGTTGAAGTGAATAATATCAGCACAACTCCTCCAATTCTTGATAGCAGGAAAATTCTCTTCTTACCCTTATGTGAAATGCTTTTATGTCCTATATATAAAACCATCATATTCCCTTGGTTCCAATAAAAAATAGATTAGAATGCCATGCATTGATTGATAAAAGGTTTACTTATCTCTAATCAAAACAACTATTTCTTCAACTATAGTTGTACTTACATGTTTTATATAAGTTACTCAATGCGGTTCAGTTTCAGATGATTAAATCTACGGCTACAATATTGTCTCACTTTCGACCTTGGCACCAGTGGCACACCGGGTCATCCAGTTGAGGAAAACTGGGACCAAGTCCATAACCTAGACCTAGACTAATACCTATGTACAACATTGACCCAGCTACCTCCATCCTTCCCACTCTGACCAATGAGGGAGAGAGGGGGGATGTTAGGCGACTGAAAAGACATTTTCCTCCCTAACTGGTTTTAGCGTAGTATTATAAAGAAATCAGTGGTTTTTGCCTTTTTCTCCCTAAGTGGTTGTAGGGGTTCGTAGCATGGAAAATAAAAATTTTCTATCACATGAACACGCACAAGCCAAGATCTAATCTACTAGAGTGGTGCAACAAGTTGATAGAGTACTAACCCTCGTAGATCCAAAGCGTTTAACGAGATTGGATTCTCGTGGTTAATGTAGTCGTTCACTTTCCGATCTCAAGATCGTGCAGACTATCCTTCCGGCGCCATGTTCCGGCAGTGCTTCCGCAGTAGGTCACAAATACGGTACTCGATGAAGACCTTCCTCTCCCTTGTTCTAGCAGGCGACAGAGGTTGTAGATCTCTCCTCGCGATTCCAGCAGCACGACGGTGTGGTGGTGGAAGTAGAGCGGAAATCCCGCAGGGCTTCGCCTAAGCTAGGGCAAGTATGGTGGAGTAGAAGAGGGCCTCGACAATCTAGGGTTTAGAGGGCCGAGGGGTGGAGGTGGCTGGCGGCTAGGGCAGGGCCTAGAGGCGATGACTTGGAGGAGCTCTAGGCGGCGACAACTTGAGAGGGCAAGGGCCGGTGGCTAGGGTTTGTGGTAGGGTGCAAGGGGAGCCCCTTTCCTCTATTTATGAGAAGTAGAGGCGGTTTGGGGGGAGGGGAGTCCTCCCTAAACTCCTCCTTGTGTCTGACGGCAAGGGAGGGAGGGAATCCTTCCCTAAGTGGGATTCCTTCCCTCCTTCCACTAGGCAACCATGTTGGGATTTGACTTTTTCAAATTGGCGTTTGACTTTCAAACTAGAGTTTGATTTCTCTCTTTCCATTGCCCAGCCAAGTGACATAGGACATGATGCAACCATTCCACTTTGGTATGACATATCCATGTACCCTTCCCACTCCAGATCGGTGGACCTTCTAGACCCTTCTAGAACATTCTGATGAAAAACATCGAAACCATTCCCGAACTCCGGAATTGGACTTTACTTATATGAATCTTATTCTCCGGACCATTCCGGATCTCCTCGTGATATCCCAGATCCAATATGAGACTCTGAACAACATTCAGTCTCTTACTCACATTCCATATCTACTAAACAACATTGAATCCTTAAGTGTGTCTCCCTACGGTTCGTGAATTATGCAGACATGATCGAGACTCTTCTCCGATAAATAACCAATAGAGGAATATGGGAATTCATATGGCTCTCACATATTTCTACGATTACTTCATGATCGAATAAACCATTTACATACGATACCAATTTCCCTTTGTCTCGCGATACTTTATTTATCCGAGGTTTGATCGTTGGTATCTCTGTACATCTAGTTCAACCTCGTTACCGATAAGTACTCTTTACTCGTTCCTGTGATATGTGATCCCTTGTGAGCCAGTGACATGCGTGCAGACTAATTGGATGACATTCTACCAAAGGGCCCAAAGTATATCTATCCGTCATATGGATGGACAAATCCCACTATTGATCCATGTGCCTCAACACATACTTTCTGAATACTCAATGCTACCTTTATAACCACCTAGTTACGAAGTGGTTTTTATGTCATAAAAGCATCCATCCGGTGATGGTGATTAACATGATCTCATGGTCGAAGGATTTAGGTTACTATGTATCTGAAACCTTATAGCAAGCGAACTAGTGAAATGACTTGATCTTATGTTACGCTTAACTATAGGAGTATGTCCATCACATCATTCTCCTAATGGTATGACCTTGTTAATAATAACATCCGATGTTCATGATAATGAAACCATGATCATCAATCAATCAACAAGCTAGTTTAACAAGAGGCTTTACTAGGGACTCTTCCATGTTTACAAATCACACAGGTATTAATGTTTCCGGTTAATACAATTATAGCATGGGATGTAAACATTTAACATAAATATAAAGATATGATAATAACCACTTTATTATTGCCTCTTGGGCATAACTCCAACCGTGGTAGCTAGCTAATTAATCTAGTAATTGCTACTAGCGTAATGTGGTACTTGTTTTTAGATGACATGGTAATTTGTTTCAAAAACTTTATCACTATTGCAAGGTGAACCAACAATTAAATCCAGGAACCTGCATTTTGATAGGTAATCTTAAGAATTTACATTATAAACTATTAAGAGATGCAAGTATTTATAAGTATGAACACACATAAAATATTCAATGCGAGAAAGGCTAGGGCATAAGGTGGCAGCGTAGTGTAAATAATACTCTCACCCTCCATCTATTATAGTGTAAATAATACACTATAAGGTGCTAGTGTAGTGAACACACATAAAATATTCAATGCGAGTAGATACTTTGGCGGCAATTACGTTGGAGAACCTACTCATGCCTCTCCACTATATCTCACCCTCCATCTATCAATGGGATCGCCACCGCTATATGTATTTTTGCATTAATTAGCAATGTATATCCCTATTATCCTTTCATAATTCTCTGTAATTGCACAATGTATTATTTTAAAAAGGTGCATTGATTTATCTTCAGAAGGTGCATTAATTAATTATAAAATTTCATTAATTCTTTGCCAAATAACAAAATGTTACTAATCACATGCATACAAATCAGAAATACTAATAAATTGTAAGGACACAATGCTAATTGCTACTTTTGCATAAGCGAGGAACATTAATTGACTATGTCATCATTATTATACAAATCTAAATAGAAAAAATAAACAATAAAGCAAATTAGTTCATCCTCTATTCACAATTATTTTGCGTTTTGGGAGCTTTATAAAATTTAACCAAATATCTACAAAAAAATATCAACATCTATAATATAAAATCTATTATAGTAGAATCATCACATATTATATGCATCTGGTATAATGATATTGATATTTTTTATTATATTTGTGGTTAAATTTACAAAATTTGATTTTGATTAAACTCAAAATGTGAACAGAGGGAGTAATTATCTACCTGGTACCAATAATCATTGCATCACATCAGATTTATTCACTCACTTATTCTTCTATCCAACATAAATTAAGTGCATATCCTATTATAATAATTAATTCACGCCAGCCAACTGATTTCCGTATTATTCCGAGACGATTCCATATACCTATTAAATGCATAATGACTATGTATTTCCATTTTTCTTTGACATGTTCACATTTATGGTCATGTTTCTTAATTACTATTTCTACTTTGTCCATGGATCACCAAGCACCACTACATGGACCAAATTCAGGAAAGGGGCATATCCAGGTTCTATTAGTTCTTGTCCATATATCTTTCTGCTAATAATGCGCTACCTAACAACTACATGCGTCTTTTGATACATACATGCTCTACGTTTAGTTTTTTTAGGAAACATGCTACTTCATTGATCGATTACAAAAAAGATACAATAGCATGATCTAGTGGGGGGTCCAGATAGCCAAATATAACGACCAACGTTTGAGTTTACTCGACTCCTCGCTACATTATAAGCCTCCACATTATGGCATATAGGCTCATATACTATCTCCGAAGCATTGAAACCAACATAACATTGTTCAATATCTCTAATGATAATGCAGTAGCTCGATAAGTTCTTATGTTTTAGCTTTTGTAAAATGGATGTATCCACGTCTTTTAGTGTGTGATTTACTCCAAATTTATATACTAAAATATGTTTAGATATATTTGAGTTAATAGCATTTTAGTACCACTTTTGTGCATGATTTTACGGATTGGTACCGCTTTGTGTCTTGGAGACCAAAACCTACCACCTTGGTGCAAGTTTTTTGCAATTCACGCAAATGATCGTCTAAGAGAAAATTGATAGAGAAACTGACAGTGGGGGCCATATGGCAGAATGACGTGACATTGTAAAAATAGACACGCGCGCATATGTGAGATGTTGCAAATTCTGGGCATTTTTGAGAAACTTTTGGGCTATGTGTCAGTTGCTATCTCTCTTCTTCAACCAGAAATTCATCTAGCACAACAATTCCGTATGTTGCCGGCGCTGGGAGATGGCCGTGTCCAAAATAATCTAGGAAAAAATCACCCGTGCCTAGAGCCCCGCACCATTCCTCCACTCCCCTTCTCTACAGAATCCACCGTCGACTGGTTTGTCGCTGCATCCTGCCTCTATCTCCGTCCGGTCAGTCGTTGGCCACCGCACGCCCTCATGACACCCCGGTCGCCGAGTCATACCGACCATCGTCGCACAACGTTTGTGCACCCCACCCGCAAGGTGGAGGGAGATCCCAGGTCCGGTCGAGACCCGCCGCCCCTAGGTGCGGCGCGTAGCCGCAATATATTCAAGCTATTTGAAGGCCGCGACCGAGCTGCAGGTCACCGACGGTGCTCAAGGTCGTATCAAAAGAGAGCACTACAGCGTCCGCATCTTCTAGATCCGCGCACGCATGCTCCACTGAAGTGCCACTACAGGGAGGGCTGCATACGCTGGCAACCACCGCTCTAGCGGACGCCCAAGGGACGAGGAGTGAGCCGATAGACCATGGCGGCCTCCGTCTGGGCCAACCGGTGATGGTCCACCGAGGCCTAGTCAGGAGGAGGGCCAAGCGCGGCGACGACTAGGTAGGAGGGCTAGGCAACAACCAGCCGGTCGACCACACATGTCGGTGTTGACGGGCCTGGGGTAGAGGGACAGGCACGGCGGATGCCCATGGATATTTTTTTTGACTTTTTATTTTTTTATATACTTATTTTTTTAAGGCATGAAGAAACTACAAAAAGTTCCGAAGTTTAAATTCTGCGAGTCCTGTGTGTTTCTATGGTGCCACATCATCCTCACAGGTGGGTCTCATTGTCAGTTTTAGTGTTAATTTACTCTTAACCCGTCATTTGCGCGAATTGCAAAAAACATATGCTAGGACGGTAGATTTTGGTCGGTAGGACACAAAGTCGACACAAAGTCATACCAATCCGTAAAATCACACACAAAATTAGTATTAAAATGCTATTAACTAAGATATATTTGTTTCACAAAAGTTAAAACATCTTTTGAAAAATATTAATATTTTTCTTTAAAAACTTAGTTAAACTTTAGTTAGTTTAATTTTTTAAAAAAGTTATATACCTTAAATGGAGGTAGTATATTTTAAAATGGAGGAAGCAAAAGACAATCTTTTTTTTGCGAGGAAGTATAGGACAATCCGACGCAACACAAACCTAAGATCTGCTGCCAAAGCAAAGGCTTCCAAGATGGCCATTGCTTCAACGTCGCTGAGTTGGCGATGCCATTAAAACTCAATGTTTTTTAAGGGTACAACTCTAGCGAGCGCCCATGCGCACGTGCCGCGTACGGACAGAACAAATGACAATTGTCTTTTCTACTCAAATTGCCAATTAAAATCTTGCCAACTCTAACAAGCATGTCCCTCCACCTATCGCTGTGGCAGATAGCAGTCCTGACCGCACTAACAAAAAAGAAGTTTTGTGCATTAATTTTCTTTTTTTAGAAATTAAAAATACTATTACATTTGAACCATATGTCGGAATTAAGATCCATTTTCACTTTCGGAACCCTCGCAACGAACTCTTCAAAACTAGATTCCATTTGTATATGTTTCGGCAATAAAACTTAATAGGCAACTTTTGTGTGCGACCGATCAACTTTGATTCATGACAAAGCAACTTTTGTGAGTCAGTAAGCAACTTTTGTGCCCCAGTAAGCAAAGTTGCCTCACCAGGCACCGAAAGTTTCCTCGCCGGGCAAAAGTTGCCTCACCGGGCTTGAAAGTTGCCTCGCCGGGAAAATTTTGCCTCGCCGGGCTCCAAAATTGCCTCGCCGGGCTCCAAAATTGCCTCGCCGGGCACCGAAGTTGTCTCGCCGGGCAAAAGTTGCCTCGCCGAGAAAAAGTTGCCTCGTCGGGCTCCAACGTTGCCTCGCCGGACACCGAAGTTGTCTCGCCGGGAAAAAGTTGCCTCTTTAGGCACCGAACTTGCCTCGATGGGCTTTAAAGTTGCCTCACCGGGCACCAAAGTTGCCTCACTGGGCATCGATTTGCCTCATCGAGCTTCAAAGTTGTCTCGTCGGGAAAATTTTGCCTCGCCGGGCAAAAGTTGCCTCATCTGGCTTCAAAGTTGCCTCGTCGGGCACCAAAATTGCCTCGCCGAGAAAAAGTTGTCTCGTCAGGCTCCAACGTTGCCTCGCCGGGCACCAAAGTTGTCTCGCCGGGAAAAAGTTGCCTCGCTAGGCTTCAAAGTTGCCTCTTTAGGCACCGAACTTGCCTTGACGGGCTTCAAAGTTGCCTCACCGGGCACGAAAGTTGCCTCGCTGAGAAAAAGTTGCCTCATCGGGCTTCAAAGTTGTCTCCCCGGAAAATTTTTGCCTCGCCGGGCTCCAAAATTGCCTCGCCGGGCACCGAAGTTGTCTCGCTGGGCAAAAGTTGTCTCGCCGGGCACCAAAGTTGCCTCGCCAAGAAAAAGTTGCCTCGTCGGACTCCAACGTTGCCTCGCCGGGCACCAAAGTTGTCTCGCCGGGAAAAATTTGACTCGCCGGGCTTCAAAGTTGCCTCTTTAGGCACCGAACTTGCCTCGAGGGGCTTCAAAGTTGCCTCATCGGGCACCAAAGTTGCCTCATCGGACATCGATTTGCCTTGCCGGACAAAAGTTGCCTCATTGGGCTTCAAAGTTGCCTCGCCGGGCACCAAAGTTGCCTCGTCGCAAGGTATTAAATTTGTCAAGATACGAATATTGCTCAGACGGGCACCACAGTTGCTCAGAAAGGCACTAAAGTTGCCTTATCGGACTCTGATATAGTTTTCCCTCATCGCACAAAAGTTGCTTTGTCATGAATCAAAGTTGGTCGGTCGCACACAAAAGTTGTCTGTTAAGTTTTTTTGCCGAAACATATACAAATGAGATCTAGTTTTGAAGAGTTCGTTGCGAGGGTTCCGAAAGTGAAAACGGATCTTAATTCCGACATGTGGTTCAAACATTATAGTATTTATAATTTCTAAAAAAAGGAAATTAATGCACGGAACTTTCTTTTTTGTTGGTATGCTCGGGACTGTAATCTGACGCAGCGGTAGGTGGAGGGTACGGTAATTGCATAGAGTCATTTCCTTTCTGTTCCGTATAAGATAGAGAAAACAAGGACTTCCTTTTTAGAGGTGCGCTCAGCCCGTCGTTCCAGCGCCCGCGCGCCAGCAAGTTTTCAGGGTTTTTTAAGGAAAATGATTGGGCTCCCCCGGGTCGAGCACTCCTCGCGTGGGCCGTCTGGCTGCCTGTCCTGTTGTGCGATCCCAGACTTTTTCTTCTCCTTATCTCAATCTCTTGACACAATGTAACTATTCCTCGTCCCGACGGGGACAGGCGGAGACACCGACGTCTCCTCGTCTACGGCTTCCCCGTGCCGGAGGGCATCTCCCTTGAGTCGCCACGCCATCTCTCCTACTCAAGCTGCCATGACGCCTCCATCTTTCCCTTTCCCTTCTCCTGCAGCCTGGTGCGTCGTTGTTGGAGATATGCCCTAGAGGCAATAATAAATGTAGTTATTATTATATCTTTGTGTTTATGATAAATGTTTATATTCATGCTATAATAGTATTAACAAGGAAACATTAATACTTGTGTGATTTGTAAACTTAAATTGAAGTCCCTAGTAAAGCCTCTATACATCACTAGCTTGTTGGTTAATAAATGATTGTGGTTTCCCTATCATGAACATTGAGATGTTATTAACAACAAGATCATATCGTTAGGAGAATGATATGATGGACATACTCCAATAAATAAGCATAGCATAAAGATCAAGTCATTTTAAATAGTTCAATTGCTATATGCTTTCTGATACATAGTAACCTAATTCCTTCGACCATGAGATCATGCATATCACCTTTACCGGATGGATGCTTTGATGACATCAAACACCACACCGTAAATGGGTGGCTATAAAGTTGGCATTGAGTGTTCGGAAAGTGTTGGTTGAAACACATGGATCAAGAGTGGGATTTGTCCATCCATATGACGGATAGATATACTTTGGGCCCTCTCGGTGAAATGTCATCCAATTAGCTTGCAAGCATGTGACTGGCTCACAAGGGATCACATATCACGGGAACGAGAAAAGAGTACTTATCGGTAACGAGGTTGAACTAGGTATGCAGAGATACCGACGATCATAACCTCGGATAAGTAAACTATCGTGAGACAAAGGGAAATTGGTATCGTATGTAAGTGGTTCATTCGATCGCAAAGTAATCATAGAAATATGTGGGAGCCATATGAATTTCCAGATTCCTCTATTGGTTATTGTTCGGAGAAGTGTCTCGATCATGTCCGCATAATTCACGAACCGTAGGGAGACACACTTAAGGATTCGGCGTTGTTTGAGTAGTTATGGAATGATGAGAAAGAGACCGAATGTTGTTCGGAGTCTCGGATGGGATTCGGGATATCACGAGGAGATCCGAAATGGTCCGGAGAATAAGATTCATATAAGGAAAGTCTTGTTTCGGAGTTGGAGAATGGTTTCGGTGTTTTCATCGGGAATGTTCTAGAAGGTTCCGGAATGTCCAACACTCCGGAGGGGAAGGGTACATGAATGTGTTATATCAAGTTGATATGATTGCATCATGTACTAGGTGTCATCACTGAACAAAATAAAGGGTTTAATCAAATCCTAGTTTGAAAAAGTCAAACGCCAATTTGAAAGTCAAACAACTATTTTGGGAAGTGGAGAGGGAGGTGGAAACCGAGTTGGGGAGGAGTTCCTCCCCTCCACCGCCGGCCCACCTCCAAGCCGAGTTGGGGAGGGACTCCCCTCCCCTTGGCCGCGCCTCCCACCTATAAACGGAGGGTCAGGGCTGCCCCTCCTAGTACACAAGATCCCGACCTCCAAACCCTAAGCCGCCGGCGCCGCCACCTGCTGCCGCCGCCGCCCTAGGGCAAACCGCCGCCGCCTAGCAACCCTAGTCGCCGGCCTAGTCCCCTCCTCGGCGTGTCTAAACTCTAGATCATCGAGGGACTCTCTCATACTCCACCATACTCGCTCCGGCTTAAGGCGAAGCCCTGCGAGATCTCCCCTCTACTTCCGGTACCACGCCGTTGTGCTGCCGGAATCGCGAGGAGAGTGCTACAACCTCCGTTGCTTGCTGGAACAAGGGAGAGGAAGGTCTTCGTCGAGTACCGAACGTGTGACCGACTGCGGGAGCGCTGCCGGAACGCAGCGCCGGAAGGATCGTCTACGCGATCTTGAGATTGGGAAGAGTACGACTACATCACCCACGAGAATCCGCTCTCGTTAAACACTTTGGAATCTTCGAGGGTGAGTTATTCCATCGACTCGTTGCTACAATCTAGTAGATAGATCTTGGCTTGTTTGTTTGTATGCGGTAGAAATTTTTTGTTTTCCATACTACGAAACCCCACAGTGGTATCAGAGTCGTGTCTATATGTAGATCTGTTGCACGAGTAGAACACAATGGTCATTGTGGGCATTGATGCTTTTATTGTCGATTGCTTCTTGTGTACTTTGCATCTTGCGGGATGTTGGGATGAAGCGGCCCGGACTAACCTTACATGACATCATTCATGAGACTTGCTCCACGCTTGACATGCAACTTGTATTGCATAAGTGGCTTTGCGGGTGCCTGTTTCTCCTAGCATAGTTAAGATCCAATTTACAACGGGTGATTAACAATACTAGTATCAATGTTGTGGTTCTTGTTCGTAAGTTAGAACGACACTTATTGAAAGCCCCAAACCACGTAAAATATGCAAAGAAAGTAGAGGCGTCTAACTTTGTTTTGCAGGGGTGTGCAGTGATGTGATATATCCATGATTGTGATTATATTTGATGTATGCAATGTTCCTTATTGTAAGTTGGCAACCGGCAGGAGCCATATGGTTGTCTTTAATTTATGTTAAGACCCACGTGTCTATTCAAAGTAGTTGTAATAGTTGAGGCCGGTGGACGACAACCATGGAGAAGCGTCATTGACCTTGATGCAATGCCGGTGATGATGAAGATCATGTTCGTGCTTGAAGACGGAGATCGAAAGTACAAAGAAGAAAGGCCATATCATATCACATATTATGAATTGCATGTGATGTTAATCCTTTATGCATCTTGTATTGCTTAGTAGACGACGGTAGCATTATAAGATGATCCCTCATGCACATGAATTTCAAGTCATAAAGTGTTCACCCTTAGTTAGCACCGTTGCTAAAGCTTGTTCTTTCAAAGCACCACGTGATGATCGGGTGTGTTAGATTCCGCAAGTGTATACAACGTGAGCAAGCCAGATTTGCTCATGCGGAAGCTAAGGTTTGATCTTGATGAGCCTAGCATGTACAGACATGGTCTCGGAATACGGATCACCGAAAGGTAAAGCATGAATCATATAGTAGATATGATGAACATGTCGATTGTTCGCCATTGAAACTATATCAACTCTCGTGATGATCGGTGTTGATATGGTGGATTTGGTTCGTGTGATCACTAAAACAATGTGAGGGATATTGTTTTGAGTGGGAGTTCACCTAGATTAATTTTATTATTATTTTGAACTCAATTTGTCATAAACTTAGTCTAAACTATTGAAAATATGTTGTAGATTAATGGCAGGCCCTACCATCAATTTTAATGCGTTCCTAGAGAAAGAAAAGTTGAAAAACAATGGAAGCAACTTCGCGGATTGGTTCCGCAATTTGAGGATTGTCCTCACAGCTGGTAATTTGACCTATGTGCTAGATGCACCGCTGGGTGACCCACCTGCAGCTGATGCTGCCGATGAAGTAAAGAATGTTTACCTCACTCGGAAGACTCGGTACTCCACAGTTCAGTGTGCTATCTTGTATGGTTTAGAATCGAAGATTCAGAAAAGGTTTGAGAATTCAGACCCATATGATATTGTCGAGGATCTCAAATTGATCTTTGAGACTCATGCGGCAATTGAAAGCTATGAGGCTTCTGAAAAGTTCTTTAACTGCAAGATGGAAGAGGGCAGCTCCGTCAGTGAGCATGTGCTTAAGATGTCTGGGCACGCAAACAAACTTCAAAGCTTGGGTATAGTGATTCCTAATGCTTTGGGGGATTTACCGCGTCCTCCAATCACTACCACCAAGTTACAAGAACTTTGTGATGAACTACAACATGCAAAACATGAACAAGACGTTGCCAGAACTCTTTGCCATGTTGAAATCTGCAGAAGTGGAGATCAAGAAAGAGCACCAAGTGTTGTTGGTCAATAAGACCACCAAATTCAAGAAAGGCAAGTCTTAGCAGAAGGGACACTTCAATAAGGGTGGTAAGAAAGTTACCACGCCAACGAAGAAGACCAAGGCTGGACCTAAGCCTGATATTGAGTGCTTTTACTACAAGGGAGAAGGTCACCGGAAGCGGAATTGCCCAAAGTACTTGGCGGATTTGAAGAACAGCAACATCAAGAAGAAAGGTATATCTGATATACATGTTATTGATGTGTATCTCACTAGTACTCGTAGTAGTGCCTGGGTATTTGATACTGGTTCGGTTGCTCATATTTGTAACTCGAAACAGGTGCTGCAGAATAAACGGAAGCTAGCGAAGAACAAGGTGACGATGCGCGTGGAAAACGGATCAAAGGTTGATGTGATCGCGGTCGACACGCTACCCCTTCATCTACCATCGGGATTAGTTTAATACTTAAATAATTGTTATTTGGTGCGTGCGTTAAGCATGAACATTATATCGGGATCTTGTTTATTGTGAGACCGTTACTTGTTTAAGTCCGAGAATAATGGTTGTTCGATTTATATGAGTAATATGTTTTATGCACATGCACCTTTGATAGATGGTCTATTCTTATTGATCTCGATAGTGGAAATACACATATTAATAACATTGAGGCTAAACGTTTGAAATCGAGCAATAACTCGACCTATATGTGGTACTGTCGTCTTGGTCACATTGGAGTGAAGCGTATGAAGAAACTCCATTCCGATGGACTTCTTGAATCACTTGATTTCAAATCACTTGAAAGATGCGAAGCATGTCTGATGGGTAAAATGACTAAGACTCCATTTTCTGGTATGATGGAGCGAGCTACATACTTATTGGAAATCATACATACCGATGTGTGTGGTCCAATGAGTGTAGCATCGCGCGGTGGTTATCGTTATGTTCTTACCTTCACGGATGACTTGAGTAGATATGGATATATCTATTTCATGAAATATAAGTCCGAAACTTTCGAGAAATTTAAAGAATTTCAAAGTGAGGTAGAGAATCAACATAACAAGAAGATTAAATTTCTACGTTCTGATCGTGGAGGTGAATATATAAGTTACGAGTTTGGCGAGCATTTAAAGAAATGCGGAATACTTTCACAATTGACACCACTGGGAACACCACAGTGTAATGGTGTGTCCGAACGTCGTAATCGAACTCTCTTAGATATGGTTCGTTCTATGATGTCACTTACAGATTTACCGCTATCATTTTGGGGTTATGCATTAGAAACAACCGCATTCACTTTAAATAGGGCACCATCTAAATCCGTTGAAACGACACCGTATGAATTATGGTTTGGGAAGAAACCTAGATTGTCGTTCCTTAAAGTTTGGGGTTGCGAAGCCTATGTAAAGAAGTTACAACCGTACAAGCTTGAACCCAAAGCGGAAAAATGCGTCTTCATAGGATACCCGAAGGAAACTATTGGGTATACCTTCTATCATAGATCCAAAGGCAAAATCTTCGTTGCCATGAATGGATCCTTTCTAGAGAAGGAATTTCTCTCGAAAGAAGTGACTGGAAGGAAAGTAGAACTCGACGAGGTTGTCGAACCTTCTCTCGAAATTGCAAGTAGCGCAACACCGGAAGAAGTTCCTGTGGTGCCTGCACCAATAAGAGAGGAAGCTAATGATGATGATCATGAAACTTCGGTTGTAGTTGCTACAGAGCCTCGCAGGTCAACGAGAACTCGTACCACTCCAGATTGGTATGATCCCGTTATGAGTGTCATGTTGGTGGACAACACCGATGACCCTAAGACATATGAGGAAGCGATGATGAGCCCAGATTCCAACAAATGGCAAGAAGCCATGAAATACGAGATTGGATCCATGTACGAAAACCAAGTATGGACTTTGGTGGACTTACCGGATGGCCGGAAGGCTGTCGAGAACAAATGGATTTTCAAGAAGAAAACAAATGATGATGGTAATGTTACTGTCTATAAAGCTTGACTTGTCGCAAAGGGGGTTCGACAAATTCAAGGAGTTGACTACGATGAGACTTTCTCACCAGTAGCGAAGCTAAAGTCTGTGAGGATTATGTTAGCAATCGCCACATATTATGATTATGAGATATGGCATATGGATGTCAAAACAGCATTCCTCAATGGAGACATTGATGAAGAGATGTATATGATGCAACCCAAAGGTTTTGTCGATCCTAAAGATGCTAACAAGGTATGCAAACTTCAACGGTCCATCTATGGATTAAAGCAAGCATCCCGAAGTTGGAATCAACGTTTTGATAAGGTGATCAAAAGTTTTGGTTTTATACAAACTTATGGAGAAGCTTGTATTTACAAGAAAGTGAGTGGGAGCTCTGTAGCATTCTTAATACTGTATGTAGATGACATATTGTTGATTGGGAATGATGTAGACCTTCTTAATAGTGTCAAGGAATATTTGAATAATAGTTTTTCAATGAAGGATCTTGGCGAAGCAGCTTACATATTAGGCATAAAGATTTATAAAGATAGATCAAGACGCCAAATATCATTATCACAAAGTACATATTTGGACAAAGTTCTAAAGAGGTTTGGAATGGAAGATAGCAAGAAAGAGTTCTTGCCCATGTTGCCCAATACGACCTTGAGTAAAACTCAAAGTCCGACATCGGCAGAAGATAGAGAAAGGATGAGTAAGACTCCCTATGCCTCAGCCATATGATCTCTAATGTATGCCATGCTATGTACTAGACCCGACATTGCATATGCTGTTAGTTTAACTAGCAGATATCAAAGTGATCCAGGAGTGGATCATTGGACAGCGGTCAAAAACATCCTTAAGTACTTGAGAAGAACTAAGGATATGGTTCTTTCTTATGGAGGTGATGAACAGCTCGTTGTTAATGGTTACACCGATGCTAGTTGGAACACCAATCCGGATGATTCTAAATCACAATCTGGATACGTATTTATTTTGAATGGTGTAGCAGTTAGCTGGAGGAGTGCAAAGCAAAGCGTTGTGGCGAGATCTTCAACTGAATCGGAATACATGGCTGCTTCGTAGGCTTCACAAGAAGCGATATGGATGAAAGAGTTTGTTACAGAGCTGGGTGTGGTTCCTAGTGCGCTGGACCCAATGTCTATCTACTGTGATAACATGGGTGCCATAGCCAATGCGCAAGAACCAAGGTCACACAAGAAGCTGAAGCATATCAAGCTACGTTTTCACGCTATTCGAGAATATGTCCAAGATGGGGACATAAAGATTTTCAAAGTACACACATATCTGAATGTGGCGGATCCATTGACTAAACCTCTCCCGAGGGCAAAACATGACCAACACCAAACTGCCATGGGTGTTAGGTATATTACCATGTAATCTAGATTAGATGACGCTAGTGCAAGTGGGAGACTGTTGGAGATATGCCCTAGAGGCAATAATAAATGTAGTTATTATTATATCTTTGTGTTTATGATAAATGTTTACATTCATGCTATAATAGTATTAACAAGGAAACATTAATACTTGTGTGATTTGTAAACTTAAATTGAAGTCCCTAGTAAAGCCTCTATACATCACTAGCTTGTTGGTTAATAAATGATTGTGGTTTCCCTATCATGAACATTGAGATGTTATTAACAACAAGATCATATCGTTAGGATAATGATATGATGGACATACTCCTATAGATAAGCATAGCATAAAGATCAAGTCATTTTAAATAGTTCAATTGCTATATGCTTTCTGATACATAGTAACCTAATTCCTTCGACCATGAGATCATGCATATCACCTTTACCGGATGGATGCTTTGATGACATCAAACACCACACCGTAACTGGGTGGCTATAAAGTTGGCATTGAGTGTTCGGAAAGTGTTGGTTGAAACACATGGATCAAGAGTGGGATTTGTCCATCCATATGACGGATAGATATACTCTGGGCCCTCTCGGTGAAATGTCATCCAATTAGCTTGCAAGCATGTGACTGGCTCACAAGGGATCACATATCACGGGAACGAGAAAAGAGTACTTATCGGTAACGAGGTTGAACTAGGTATGCAGAGATACCGACGATCATAACCTCGGATAAGTAAACTATCGTGAGACAAAGGGAAATTGGTATCGTATGTAAGTGGTTCATTCGATCGCAAAGTAATCATAGAAATATGTGGGAGCCATATGAATTTCCAGATTCCTCTATTGGTTATTGTTCGGAGAAGTGTCCCGATCATGTCCGCATAATTCACGAACCGTAGGGAGACACACTTAAGGATTCGGCGTTGTTTGAGTAGTTATGGAATGATGAGAAAGAGACCGAATGTTGTTCGGAGTCTCGGATGGGATTCGGGATATCACGAGGAGATCCGGAATGGTCCGGAGAATAAGATTCATATAAGGAAAGTCTTGTTTCGGAGTTGGAGAATGGTTCCGGTGTTTTCATCGGGAATGTTCTAGAAGGTTTCGGAATGTCCGGCACTCCGGAGGGGAAGGGTACATGAATGTGTTATATCAAGTTGATATGATTGCATCATGCACTAGGTGTCATCGTTGAACAAAATAAAGGGTTTAATCAAATCCTAGTTTAAAAAAGTCAAACGCCAATTTGAAAGTCAAACGACTATTTTGGGAAGTGGAGAGGGAGGTGGAAACCGAGTTGGGGAGGAGTTCCTCCCCTCCACCGCCGGACCACCTCCAAGACGAGTTGGGGAGGGACTCCCCTCCCCTTGGCCGCGCCTCCCACCTATAAAGGGAGGGGCAGGGCTGCCCCTCCTAGTACACAAGATCCCCACCTCCAAACCCTAAGCCGCCAACGCCGCCACCTGCTGCCGCCGTCGCCGCCCTAGGGCAAACCGCCGCCGCCGCCTAGCAACCCTAGCCGCCGGCCTAGTCCCCTCCTCGGCGTGTCTAAACTCTAGATCGTCGAGGGACTCTCTCATACTCCACCATACTCGCTCCGGCTTAAGGCGAAGTCCTGCGAGATCTCCCCTCTACTTCCGGTACCATGCCGTTGTGCTGCCGGAATCGCGAGGAGAGTGCTACAACCTCCGCTGCCTGCTGGAACAAAGGAGAGGAAGGTCTTCGTCGAGTACCGAACGTGTGACCGACTGCGGGAGCGCTGCCGGAACGCAGCGCCGGAAGGATCGTCTACGCGATCTTGAGATCGGGAAGAGTACGACTACATCACCCACGAGAATCCGCTCTCGTTCAACACTTTGGAATCTTCGAGGGTGAGTTATTCCATCGACTCGTTGCTATAATCTAGTAGATAGATCTTGGCTTGTTTGTTTGTATGCGATAGAAATTTTTTGTTTTCCATGCTACGAAACCCCACAGTCGTTGCCGCTACCGACAGGCGGAGACGCCGCTGTCTCCTCGTCCGCAGCTTCCCCGTGACGGAGGGCATCTCCCCCCGAGTCGCCACGCCATCTCTCCTACTCAAGCTGCCATGGCTCCGCCGTCTTTCCCCTCCCCTTCTCCTGCAGCCTGTTGCCGAAGATGGAGGTCGTCGTCGCCGCTACCGATCTCGATTTCCCTCTCTACGAGCCGTAGGGACGATGCTGACCCACCGGAGTGGGTGCTGCGATAAAGTGGCGGTGTTGCTGTCAACGACGGCCGCGCTTTTCGCTCCATACGGTGGTCGCCGCTCCCGATGGATACCTCCTCCTACACTCCTTGTGCTAGGGAGGGGCATGGTGCTACCAGCGTCGAGCGTGGTGCCATGATAGCACGACAATGCTGCTACCACATCAGGACGGTGTTGCTACATTTGGTAGGATAGCTCTGCTACAACCTACGACGACGACTTGCTACTGACGGTGTCCGAAGGTGCTACAACGACGATGAGGGTTGTGTTCTAGATTTTTTTTGCTATAGTGGGGATTTGCTACATACATGTATTTGTTTTGCTAGAACTATCCTATGTGTTCGCTATAATATTATAAAATTTTTGCTACAAGATGTCCGGCGAAGTAGGTTTGCTATGGTAGCAAATTTTTTTGCTACAAAGTCCCAGCGATGTCACCGGCGAAATTGATTTTTGCTACATTTTGCAATTTTTTTGCTACAATATTTTTGTGATTTTCGTACACTAGCGCAAAGTTTTTGTTATAAGGTCTTCGGCGAAAGTCTCCGGCGAGTCTCCGGTGAGGTCGGGTTTGCTACATTAGCATATTTTTTTTGCTACACGGTCGCCGGCAAGATCTTCGACGAAGTCTTCGGCGAGTTCCGGTCTGTTTTTCTATTTTTTGGGCCGAATGTTTTCTGCTACGTTGTTGCAAAACAGAACTATTTGTAGCAAAAACGGGTATGACTGTAGCAAAAGCAGGATTTTGACCAAAAAAAAGACCCGTGGTTGGCTGGGGATCCGGGAATAAAAAATACAAATCCCCATAGACCGCATAGTACTGCCGTTTTTTTAATTAGACAAACTCAATGTCTCGGTTTTTTTCTCTAGATCAACTCAATGTCTAGCTGACGTCTGCATGCAGACGGTGGGCTTCGCGGCTGCATACGCGAAATGAAGTACTCCAAAAGGCCCAATAAAAGAAAAAATCTACAAAGTCCACTGACGTCCCATGTACCTACGGCCCAAACAGAGAAGGGCTCACTCAGCCCACGCGTAGCGCAGATTTTACCATTTCCTACACCACCTCCAGCCCCACCCAAAGATACTCTACTCTACTTGCACACCCGGGGGCACTGCGCACCGAGCGGGAGGCAGACGGGAACAGTCCAGAGACACGCTCCTCCCACACAGAGCGTGAGAGAGGCCCGGAGCAGTCGGCGGCGGCGGCCACCTGCGGCGCGGAGATGAAGGAGAGAGGCGGGTCGAGGGCGGCGGTGGACGAGCGGTACGCGCAGTGGAAGTCGCTCATCCCCGTCCTCTACGACTGGTTCGCGAACCACAACCTCGTCTGGCCGTCCCTGTCCTGCCGGTAATCCTCGTCTCTTCCTGCGCCCTCCTCTCTTCCTCGCCTTCGCCATTTCCGCCGCTCCGTGGTTGTAGCCGTTGTCTCCATGTAGATTCATGTAGGGCTAGGGTTTTGGGGACACGGTACCGTTTCTAGGGTTTTGCTCCGTGGTGGTGCAGCCTGTGCTTGCAGTGGCTCCAGATCTGTGGTGTGGTTAGTGTTCTGGGCTAGTATGGTGACTAAGGTGGGAATTGTGGGGTCGAGTTATTGTTGTAGCATCTTAGGGTTTTTGGGTCTGGGGTTTTTGTTGCGTGCGACTATTCCAGATGGGGATTTGGAGCTTTTTGTTCATGCAATGCTCGCTTTGGGGGATTGTTTCGATGTGGTGGCTCCTGCTGGTGTCATCCATCTTGTTAATAGTTTGCTTTTTATATCTACTAGAGTACAGAAAATGAGCATCTGCTCTGCTGGTGATATCCCAAATCAATGTCATTCTGTTCGAAAGCAATGCTGGTTCAGTTTTGTAGCCTTTTTTACATTCAGTAGTGGTTCTACAACTAATGATTTGTTGATCTCTTGGTTTGACTGGGAACAGGTGGGGTCCTCAGTTCGAGCAGGCTACCTATAAGAATCGTCAGCGCCTTTACCTATCAGAGCAGGTAAGTGCTTCCACTATCTGTTTTTTAGCGTCTGCAACTGATTCTTAGGCTCTCTCTTACATAATGAATATCTCTATTGTCTATTTGGATCTAACTATAGCATTTTTCTCAACCACACAATGGTTCCAGACAGACGGGAGTGTTCCTAATACCCTGGTTATTGCAAACTGTGAAGTTGTCAAGCCACGGGTTGCAGCTGCAGAACACATATCACAGGTCATTCAATGCTCTTTGGTTTTCTGTTACATTTTCAGTCTGTCAGTGCAGATAGCGTGATTGTTCAGACACATTTATAGATCCTGCCTCTTATTCCCCTCTCAGTTCTGCATGCAGCTGTTAATTATACTTTGCTCTTAGTTTCTCGTGTCAATGTAACGGAGTTCTTATGTCCAGTCTACGTCTGCTGATGTAGACTCATAAGAGTGAGAATGGTCAAGTGCCGAATCTCTTGAGTTCTTATTTCTTGGGAGTTAGGGTTATAAGTGGGAGATACTCCCCTTTAGCCTCGGGGCCCTATTTATAGGGAGGAGAAGAGAGAGTGGAACGACTGTACTTTTACCCCCATCTTTTGGGGGTTTGCAGGGTGGGGGTGGGTGGGGGGGTGGGGTATCTTTGAGCATCTGAAGATAACATTCCCACTGATACTTGGGCCTATTCTCGATACCTTCATGTGGGCATAGCAGATGAAGCTCAAGGCGTCTCATGGAGAGGCTCGTTAGTGAGTGGTGCAGATGTTTGGAGATTTTTGCCATGAAGGAGCTTGATGATGCATTCTGGTGGGCGCGACGGCGTGGTCCACAGGGGCTATTGTTTTAGAGCGTCAGAGGAGTATGTCAAACAGGGGTAGCACAGGGACCCATCCTCCAGCAGATACCTTACACCTGCATCAGTTGCATTGTTTAATTTCAACTTACCGAACTGCTGCCTGTGTATAATAGTTTGATTATGGTGGTTCCTCAGATTTTGTATGCATATGTAGCATATTTACATTAACATGCTTGAAAGGGCCTGAATTAGGAATTCTTCATACTGATCATTAATTGCTTCAACATTTAGCTGACCAGATATCTGTTTTGTACCGCAGTTCAATGAGGAAGCACGATCGCCCTTTGTAAAGAAGTACAAGACTATCATTCATCCTGGAGAGGTTAGAACCATATATTGTTTTTGACGCAATTGCAGCTATTCTCTATTTAATCTTGCGGTTGCAACTTTATTTTATCTACTCCCTCCGTCCTGAAATAAGTGACTTGGATTTGTCTAGATTTGCGTGTATCTAGACACATTTAGTGTATATATATATGTGAATCTAGACAAATTCAAGTCACTTAGTTTTGGGCAGACAGAGTAACTTGTTAGTTGGTTACACGTTTCTTGCTATATTTTTTTTCCTTTGTCTTGATTATTTCTCTTGTTCTTACTCGAATACCGGATACTTTATTTGTTAGCATTCTTGTGTTTTAGCTTGCATGTCTAGCTGTATAATTTTCACGACGCTTCATGTCATCATGTGTTAACTCAGTAGTTGATGTATTATTCTGGCTTATATGTTTTGTATCCAGGTTAACCGAATCAGGGAGCTTCCACAGAACAGTAGGATCATCGCCACTCATACGGACAGTCCAGATGTACGTCCAGGCCTTTATGCTGTTGCTTAGTTCTTGTGGAATAGTCTTAGCCTGTAACTACTGCAGTGACATTGTATAAATTTAAACTTTCTACATTCACTTGCAGGTGCTTATTTGGGATGTTGAGTCCCAGCCAAATAGACATGCTGTCCTAGGAGCAACTGATTCTCGCCCTGATTTGGTATGTTTTCTTATTTTTAATTGTTTCGTGCATTTTGAGATGTTGAAAGGTGCATTTCCGCATATTGGACTTTGGAAAATCATAATAGGATGTGAATGGCATGAATAGTGAAAATACCCCTAATGTCCCTGATCTGTTATGTTTTCTTACTTTTATTCTTAACTGGTGTAATTTTGAGATGCTGAAATTGCATTTCTGCATGATGGATTGTGCAAAATCCTAATTAGGATGTCCACATCAGGGATATGCTAATAGATATTAGTAGAATGGTTTTTTGGTGTACCCATTGTACATTTACATATGCGAAAATATCTGGCAGAAAGCACCCTAATGGTGACAACTGTGGAAACAAGTGTCAGAAAAATATTAAATATATACCCTGTATAGACGCAATAATGTTCTACAAACATGTCAACTTTAAGTTCAAATTGCATTTGGATTTTGGAAGGTATGGGAAAGGAAATTTCAGCATGGGCAGTGATTTTTACTGTTCGTCACTGTTTTTTTTTCACTGTTTCTCTTTTTCATAACTCTTAAATCCGATGATTTTCATATTAAAATTTTACAAGTACATAGAACATCAGCACCTTAATATGTATATTTTCTTGAGATTTTTTTGGAACTTCCACACAAAGTTTCCATGTGGTTTTTCCATAAGAGTGGTTTCTACTTGATATTCTCCCTTCATACATAGTGCTTAATACCTTTGACCATTTCTCAGATATTAAGAGGACATGAGGAAAATGCTGAGTTTGCTCTTGCCATGTGTCCAGCAGAACCATATGTGCTCTCAGGAGGTTAGCAAAATTCTTTCTTCTAATATGCCTGTGTATTTTGTCCCTTCTGGATCTATTCAAACATCTGTGTTTTTGGCTGCCGATCTTATTTTACAATATGCTGTGGGAAAAGAGCTGTGAGGCTGGGAAAAGTTGTTTAGCCAAATGGTCAAATAGGGAAAAAGCTGGTTGATAAAGCGGCATTATCATAACCCATGGGCCATGGCAATGGCACACACAGTCCAAGTTTGTCTACATGTCCTCCAGTAATTTTGTCCACTGGAAAAAAATGTCTCGCTGGGTTGGGTCCTCTTCCTCCCTCTCTCTACATACCCCTATTTTTATGTTCCTCACAAAAACACCCAAGAACTGTTTAGATGTTACGACTAGATATTACTGTTTATGTTCAAATGTCTTCTCTTTGTCCGTGTTGTCTGTGTTCTCCATGTTCCGTAAAGGACAGAAGCCAGATGTCAAATTTTCTGGCAGAGAAAACACAGTTGTGTTACTTCACTTGTGTCCATCAACTTGAGAACAGAACTTTTGTTCCCTTGTAGCATGTACATCCGAGTCATGATAAGTCCAGTCCTGATTTAGCCGGCAACGGTAGATGGCATGATAACCTTAATAAACAGCCAAAAGAAAAGAAAAGAAAATATAGCCGAACCAGTCACCAAATCAGCCAATGCTATAACTGGTAGCAAATCTTAGTCTGGACCTTAAGACCATCTTTAAAATTTTATAGAGACCTAAAAGGCTAACATTCTCTTGTTAAGTTCAAAGGACCAAAGGGAGTAAGGAAAAAAGCAGTTCCTTTCCTTTATTTATTTGAGCAAACTGATGCGACAACTTGAGCTTTGGTTGACATGCAATTTTTAAATAGGAAAGGACAAGTCTGTGGTCTGGTGGAGCATCCAAGATCACATATCTGGACTTGGAGATTCCTCAAAAAGTGAGACTTCGCCAGGGGCATCAGGCAGCAAGCATAGCAAAACAGCTAACGAAAAGGATAGTCCTAAAGTTGATCCTCGAGGTGTATTCCACGGGCATGATAGCACTGTTGAAGATGTCCAGTTCTGCCCTTCAAGGTAAATAGGCTACACTGTTTTTCTTGTTTTCAGTAAAGCTATCACATGGTAATAGCTGATTTGATGTCTGTCCTGTACGGCTGATCTTTATGGTTCTCCTTTTGTTTCTTGAATAAAGTGCACAGGAGTTCTGTAGTGTGGGTGATGATGCTTGTCTTATTCTTTGGGATGCTCGTACTGGTACCAGCCCAGCTGTTAAGGTGACAATCTTCTCTATCTTAAGCAGATCAACAATGTTTTGTGCAATAAGTTTTCAAATCCCTCTTTCTCAAAATAGATGCTGCAGATTTGTCTAAGATTCACATGCATCTATACACTAAAATGCGTGAATCTAGACTAATCTGTGACAACTAATTCGGGACAGAAGGAATATCTCAATGGTGCTAACAATATTTTGTGCAGAAGTTTGAGATACATGTTTCAATGATATCCTCTTATCATTGTTAAAAATGAATCATTGTTAATGATGCCTCACATTGTTCAATTCATTTTGTCATTGTTGGTTTCTTGGCTTCCCTGTGCAAACCCAACTCACCATTGTCTCTAGCCTAACGTTTCCTGAGGGAATTAAACATGCCACGCTGAGCAACAGCAAGGCTTGGCAAGTGTGTTCAGATAACTGAACAGCTCTTAGTCACATCAGCCTTATATTTTACCCAGTGTTATGGTTATGTTTTCTCATTCTGCTGCTTTTATTTGAAGATGAAATCTGCTTCTTTTAATGTATTTGCCTTTTGTACTTGGCCAACATAATTTACCTCCGGTCTCATAAGTCATGATTAGAGCACGTACAGCATGTGGACACTGTCTAAGAAAAAAGTGTGCATGTGTCTAAGAAAAGGAGTAAGCTCCACTGTTTAGACAGTGTCTAACAAAACTTGTAGGGCCTACTCAACATAAGATACTAGTACTTTTGAACCTTGGTCATACACTGCCAAGTGGGGCCATAGTTGCTTTTTTTCTTAGACACTTGTGTCTTGTACTAGACATAGGACTAAGAATTTTCTGCCTAGCACCACCCTCTCCACCGTGCTAGACACAACTTAGAAGAGAAAAGGTGCTCTTAGACACTCTATTTTTGCAACGCTGTGCTTCCTCTTATGGAACTGATTTAGTAGCTAATATTGTTTTAACAATATTTTATTTATCTTATCTAATGGGGTTGAATCTCTTCTCAATGGGTGTAGCATCTTAATTTGTGAAACTGTTGTTTTTTTGTCCAGGTTGAGAAAGCTCATGGTGGAGATGTTCATTGTGTCGATTGGAATCTGCACGATGTTAACTATATCTTAACTGGGTATGGTTACACGATTGCCTTAATTATATGTATAATCTGTGACGAGATCTGTAGTTAGTTCAGATGTATTTGATGTTTAGCTTTCATCTACGTTTGTTTATTGTTTACACATTTAAATTACGTTTTTTCTTTCATATTTAGCTCTGCTGATAACTCAGTCCGTATGTGGGACCGGAGAAATCTGGGTTCTGGAGGAGCTGGTTCTCCAATTCACAAATTTGAGGGCCATAAAGCTGCTGTGCTTTGTGTTCAGGCATGTAAATAAAACCTTTTGGTCACCTATATGTTTTAGTGCGGGTATGAACATGGTTACTGTTCATGTATTTCAGTAGCTGTTGTCAATAATTCAGACCTTGTGCTTTCCAGTGGTCTCCTGACAAATCATCTGTGTTTGGAAGCTCTGCGGAAGATGGTTTCTTAAACGTGTGGGATCACGAGAAGGTACATTGTTAAACACTGGGCTACTTTGTGTCTTCTGAGATAACCAGGCAGAACTGTTGGCAATGGAGTTTATTGAACAGTCCTGGCTCTCATGTAATTCTATGTTTGTCTTGAGTCTAATACATGTTCGTGTTCTTTAGGTTGGGAAGAAGAAAAATCCCAATTCACCTGGCGGACTTTTCTTCCAACACGCAGGTCATAGGTATATATGTGACTCAAAATCCCTTTTCTTTCCTTTTGAATGGTTATAGCATGTTTGTTGGCATTTTCTCTGCCACGTTTCTTGAAGCAATTGAAAAAACGTCTCTTGTAGGATGAGCTACTTTGCTAGAATTTTCATGAATGTAATTTAACAAACCTGAGACTTAAATCCATTCATGGTGTCTAACTTAGGCTTACAGATGAATGTGCAATTTTGAATTTGAATGTATACGAGAAACCTGGATTGGAAAAGCATGATTTCGTCTACATTCTCATTGTAACAGAGCCTCTCAAAATAAAAATAAAAATAAAAATAAAAATAAAAATAAAATTGGGTTAGGTATTTATGCTCGTATGATCCTATGCACCCATGATTGTTAAGGGTAATCGTGTGCACCTGAAAAACCCCACTTTGATTTAGAAGAGTTTCCCTTGTACTGTAACTGGACCTCCTCATGCCATTAGCCATACCCTTCATTGAGAAGTCTTCAGTCTATTGAGAGCTGAAACTAATTGCATGTATAGGAATGGTAAAACCATGTGATGTTTGAGGCCGATGCCGCACTTCCATTTTTCCATAATAGTCTTTTTCCCTTGTTCCATAGTAATTCTTTTAACTGTTCACTTTGCTAGGGACAAGATCGTAGACTTCCACTGGAACTCGTCAGATCCTTGGACCATTGTGAGTGTTTCTGATGATGGTGAGAGCACTGGTGGAGGTGGAACTTTGCAGGTACGTATAACTGTGCAGTCGTGGTGTAATCCAGACTACATCGAACTGTACTTCCATAGTTAACTAGCTGAATGCGTACATACTGGATCTGTACATACTGGATCTTGTAATAGCTCCTGTATATAATTAGAGTTGTATCTGCTTATGATTGGAAATATATTATAGTTTGGATAACTCCCATATCAAAATAGTTTGGGTAATCTTTATGATTAATCTGCACTATTACAATCTGGGTCTGTTGAAGCTAACAGTGTTGAACTATCTATTTCGTGGGATATTTAAGCCCTCAGTGATACGTGAAGTACCATTTTAACCTTAATTTTAATAATATGTATAATAGTGTAATTGTTATGTCGATGTTTTCCTTTGTTCGATACCAGGCTTGATATATTCTTATTACTACTGATGCAGATATGGCGGATGAGCGATCTGATCTACCGCCCGGAGGAGGAGGTTCTCTCAGAGCTGGAGAACTTCAAGTCTCACTTGGCCAGCTGCACTCCAAGGGGTTGAATTATGTAATTTGTGCAACCCAATCATGTGGTTGCTCTAGGTATCTTAGTTATCTGTCCATTTAGAACATTGGTTCTGTCATCTGATGTTAAACCTAGACTTGTACCCTCAAGGTCCTTGTGAGCTTATTTAACTTTCTGTATGACTTAAATCTGTATGCTCTGCAAACACACAGTAGAGCTGCATTTCTCTGTAGCCAGATTATTGGTGTATCGGGAAACATTGTACTGGTAGCTTCTAGTTTGGACCTATTGAGATTGCTTGTAATGAGTTTGCATTGATGAATTGGTCAGTTTGTTCTCTACTGTGGTGTTGCCTCTTCATGATGTTATAGATTGTATTGTTGCTTCTTCTGTAACAAAAAAGTTTCTTGAATCCGTTACTTATCTCCTTTGTGCTTTATTTCTGTTGACTTTCTAAGTAGGCGGACTATTAGATTAGATGTATTGGATCCAATATTAAAAATAACGTGCTAAAACAGAAAGCGTTGGCCTCCTCCAAATATTGTAAATAGTGTTAAAAAAATTGTAAATAGCGTTAAAAAAGTAGCTATAGCCTAAAAATAAAAGATTTGAACGGAAAGTGTCTTTTTGATCCAGAGTTCCCGTGTTCTCTTTGTTTTAAAAAATTAAAAAAATATTTTTCTAAGTTCAAAATAATCTGAAAATAAATTCTGGCCATAGTCAATGTTAAACCTATAAGCATGCAAATTTGACAACTGAAATTCTTTATATTGTCAGCTACACAAAAATGACAAAATCTGAAAATTTTAGATATGAAAAACTGCATATTCAAATCTATACTTTGGCCATTTTTGCGTAGCTCATAATACAAAGTATTTCTAATTGGTATTTTGCACGTTTATGGAATACAACATTGGCTTCAGATTTTTTTGAAACTAAATAATAATATTTTTTTAATTAAAATCCAGGATGACTGGTGCCCATGTGCACCACCCCCCTCTCAGATTTTAGCAAGAATAAAGTATTTATAGCCCAAAAGTGCTACTCCTTAATTTGAAAATAAGTGAATTGAGTTTGTTTAGATTCGTAATTATCTAAATGAATAATACATACATAACCATATACAAAAATAGTTCTCCAATTGATTAGAAGCCTAACATAACGTCCCATGGGGCAACAACATAGTATAAATTACTTATTAAAAAATAATTAGCAACAACATAGCTTAAATAGCACGGTAATTTTTTTTAGCATGCTAACACTATGATGTTATAGCGCGATGTAAAATGCTATTATAAAAATAGAGACACAACAAGCAAATTAATAAAATTTAACATGACATCTCTAGATGTTATACCTTTTTTTTCCATGACCAGATCTCAAAAAGTAACAAGAATGGTTTATCCGAGTTGTGTAAGCTAATTCTTTCAAATGAGGTGTAGAAATGAGCATAATAATGGCGATTTAGCTTTTTACCATACTATTCGGTCATGACCAAACTTGGATCCGAATTATCTGGTACCCAAATTTGTCAAGTAGTAAAACTGATAAAGGATATTTCTGACTATATTTTGGAGAGAAAAAATTTAAAGGAGAACGAAGTATAAAGTCTGAATTTTCGGGCATGACTACCCACCCCTACTTAATGGTGCATGCATAATGATTTTAAATGGTGGCATCCTCTCCAGCAACAACAATAGTAAGAGCATCTCCACCCACACCCATAGGATCCTCCCAAGGGGCCATTTTTCTATCCGGACGGTGAAAATCGGTCCAGCCACGCCCCAGCTCCTCAATTTCATCCGGATTTGGCCTAAATCCATCCGGCTAACACATGACAAATCCACCGCATCGGGGTTCGCCTGGGAGTGCTGGATGAAACGAAAAACCTGAGTGGGCTAGTTCTGTCAGCGACAAAAGCCGCATTCCACTCACATATTCACCTACTTGGCTCTTTGCTCACTCGTTCCCCTCTCGTAGTCGTTTCACTGCCGTCATCATCATTCTCTGCTTCGCCACAAACACGACTCCACAAAAAAGAACCAGCAGCCACCCATCCCCTCCTTCCGGGCCAAGTTTCTGCCATCGTGATTCACCGCCAGGTCTTCCGGGGCCAGCTGAGCGCCCAACATGCCCAGTAGGTGTTCGTCGTTTTGCCTAGATTGGCCATGGACTCCGACGATGAGGAGCAGCTATTCACCATGCTGATGGAGGAAGAGAAGGCCACAACCACCGCCGATGATGAGGAGCACATAATGATCCTCGCTTGCCTTGCCGGCATGTACGCGCAAGAGACAAAGCCACAACACGGAGGCTCAGCGCCAAGACCCCAGAAGTGTAAGCTGAGGCAGCGCATGGAGGGCTACTGCATGTTGTACGCCGACTAATTTGTCGACGATCCATTACAGGGCTAGGCAATGTTTCAGCGCCGATTCAGGATGGGCCAGGAGCTCTACCTGAAGATTGTGTATGTCATCCGGGACTTCGATACCTACTTCAGATGCAAGAAGGACTGCACCGTTATGGTCGGATTTTCCTCGTTCCAGAAGTGCACAGTGGCTATGAGAATGCTCGCATACGGAGCTCCCGGTGACACGTAAGTTGACTATCTCCGCATGACCGAGTCCACCGCCATTGATTGTTTGTATAGATTCAAAGGATAGTGATTGTAGTGTTTGGACCAGAGATGACCCACTCTTGAAGACACTGCTCGAATCCTAGCAATCAATAAAGCCAGAGAGTTTCCTGGGATGCTTGGAAGTATCGATTGTATGTGAAAGAACTGCTCGTTGCTTGGTAAAGAATGTAGAAAGTCCACAAAGGAGGTTGAAGTGTGGTACTTGAGACAGTGGCTACAAAGGATCTCTTAATTTATCACTCCTTTGGTATCGCAGGATCCAACAGGGACATTAATGTCTTGCAGTGCTCGCCTGTCTTCTCCAAGCTTGTCGAGGGTCATGCTCCTTTGGTGGGCTACGTGATCAATGGCCACCACTACAACAATGTATACTACCTGATAGATGGCATCTATCCAAGATGGTCAACATTTGTGAAGACCATCTCAAACCCTCTGATCGGCAAGCAATTCAACTTTGCCAAGGAACAAGAAGTTTGCAGTTGTCCAGTTCGATGCTCTGACCTGGTCGCAAACACATATGTGGAAGGTGATGAATACCTGTGTGATCTTGCACAACATGATCATTAAGAGCGAGCGAGACAAGCCAGTGGTTGACGAGAGCGAGCCTACGCAACCATATTTTAGACATGTTCCTCTTGCAGGACCTAATCACCAGGTACCAGCGTCTGTGGACTGCCTTTGTCGCTATGCGTTTGGAGTATCGAGACCCATACATGCAAGCATGGCGATATAGTGGAGCACATGCGGAGCCTCAAAGGTAACACCTAGTTTGAGATATTTTTGTGTTTAAAAAAACTTACCCTCTCTGATCCATATTAGTTGACTTGGATTGTCAAAATTTGGATGAACCTATATACGAAATAATGTCTAGATTCATACAAATCTAGACAAATCCAAATCAACTAATATTGATCAAAGAAAGTATTAAATTATATATAAAAAATAAAGACGGACATGTGGCTATGCTGATTGGGGAGCTGGGACTTCTCAGCAGCGCGATCGACGTAAAGTCACTCGGGGTGGATCCAAGTCAGGTTGACCTGCCGCGGTTTGGATCTGGGCAGCAGAGCAGGTCGTGGGCACGTGACGTGAATCAAGGTAGACGCAACAAGTGGACTCCCATCGTTAGCCTGGACGGCTACTCCACGTGGTTTGCCGCTCATCCATCGCAACGGCAGTGGACGATAGATAGCCTCCCGCCGGTACCCCCAAAGCAGGCCGCCGTAACGTTGTCGTGAGGTCTAATGCTGTAAAAGAGTCGTGATACTCTCTGAAAACACAAACTTCGTCTCTTTCGTCAAAAAGGAAGGAAAGATATAGTCGATCGGTTCCTGTTTGGGGCAGACCATCGGCCATCGGGCAATGTGGACGAGCTAGAGTGCACGATAAACGCGGACCGACGCGATGCTTTGCATTGATTTGGGCTCATGGGTCTGGGGATCTCCAACCTGGCACGGTCGATGGTCGGCTACGGGCGCACGAGGAGGTGGCACACGGTTTCTCTCTCTCTCCCTCCCGAGCAAGCATCCACGCTCCACCACCGGCCTCCGACTTCTCCCCGTAGCAATATATTGACCACGCCGAGCAGCCAAGCCAAGCAGGCCAAACACCAACGACACTAGCAGAGTCGCAGTTCCGCGCTCGTACGTGCACCGTCTCCTCATCGTCGATCCTTGCCGCGCGCGGTGCGAAATGGACGCCCCGGACGTGATGCCGGCGTGGTCGCTGGTCCGCGGCTACTTCTCCGGAGCCACGCTCTTCCTCCTGCTCAACGTGGTCATCGGCACCATCGCGCTCACCTCCCGCTCCCACCGCCGCCGCCACAACCACCACGGCGACGACGACCACCAGCACCACCAGCAGCAGCGGCATCAAAAGGACTACATCGACCAGTACGCTCCCGGGCCGGCTCCCGCCCCGCTGGCGCGCACTTCGTCCGTGATGGAGCGCCTGCGCTCCCTCGGCCTCTACCGCTTCCGCTCCGGCGACTTCCCTCCCGAGTACAACTACAGCCTCTCATCAGCCGGCGACGACGACCGCAGCAAGCCGCAGGATCAGTACGCGCGGAGCCAGTCCGAGCCGGCTGCAAGGCCGCCGGTGAACAAGACGGGCAACGGAGCAGAAAAGGCGGCCAAGGCGAAGGTGGCGAAGAAGCTGGAGCGCGCCGCGGTGCCGATCCTGGAGGTGAAGAAGCTGGAGCGCGCCCCGGTGCAGGCGCCTGCACGTCTCGTCCAGCGCGCGCCGAGGGCTCCCGTGGCTCGAGCGGTGGTGAAGGCGCCGGCGCCGGCGCCCGAGGCCGCTACGGGGACGTGCGTGGACGAGAGGGCGGACGACTTCATCAACAAGTTCCGGCAACAGCTGCAGCTCCAGAGGCTCAACTCGCTGCTAAACTACAAGGAGATGCTCAACCGCGGCGCGTAGCTAGCTAGACCACGCGCGGAGAAGATGCGCATGCAACCAGTCGCGGCGGCGTTCGAATAGTTAGTAGTGGTCTCTTGCTGTTTGTTCATTCGATTGATTGGTGTGTAGCTGCGCCGTGTACGAGCTGTTGCAGATGTCGATCTGGATCCCTGCAAGTGCAGACATTACAGAAGAATCTTTTTATTTCCTCCCCTAAGCTCGTTCGCCCTGTTAATCCAAATAATACATGTGACAGAAGGAGGCGTCGAAGCGCAGCAAAGAATCCAACTGCTCCAGCCTGTTTTTGTGTGATTTCCTAGGACCCTGAGAGCTTTCGATGAACAGACCCATTTCCACATTTCAAAAGAGCAAAACCTAAAGAAAAATCTTGCAGAAAAAAAACGCGTGCGAGGGACGAGAAGAAGCCCACTTTTATTTACAAGCTCTTGCGTAGTTGCGCCCAAGATTCTATTCTATCCTTCCCGGGCTTCCTTTCCTTATGTCCAACTCTCAACATTTTTGTGATTACTTTTTTTTTTCAAACACGCAACAGGCATCAGCTTTACGCGTACTATATTGGAGGAAGCGAACAGAGCCATGGTGTTTGTGCTTAAACACACGCCGTTTCCAGCGAAAGGTTGTAGGATCAGAGGCACATTAATGGATTTGGTGGGTATTTCCATTTTTTATGGATTTGAATTTCAAAGGAGCATAGTGTTAATAAGGATTCGTTTTTGCGGCTGTGTTAGTCATGTCAAGCTCTTCAACACCTCCAGGAGAGCAGGATGAGCCGAGCGGCGGATCGTTTTGGTGTGCTTCTGCAACACCTCCAGGAGTGGGTGCGATCTCGTCTACACCAGCGAGAGAAGGATGGACCACGCGGCGGCTCATCTCTGTGCGCTTTGATCCCCTGCAGCACCTCCAGGAGCGGGTGCGAGCTCGTATGCGCCATCGAGATTGAGGACACCGCTGATCGCCGAGGATGTGAAGTGGGGAGACCTAAAGCAGAGGCAAAGGCGTGAAGCTACGAAGGCGAAGGCGGAAGTTGGTTCGACAAATCCTCTCTCTCTCTCTCTCTCTCTCTCTCTCTCTCTCTCTCTCTCTCTCTCTCTCTCCTGCGAGGACCGAGGTATTGGCTCCGATCCTGGAGGAGAAGTTCAAAAGGAGAAAGCGCATGTGCGCGGTTCTTGACTTCTACTATGCTGCGCAGAAGGGGAAGGTGGTAGAGCAACTAAGCGAGGGATATTTGTGACAGAACAAATGAGAATCTCCGCGTGCTTGGGAAATTCATGGACTTACATGTGCATTGGTTCCATTTTCATCATCAGTTCCCATTCAAGATCTTCAGTTCTGGCTGCGGATTCAGTCAGCCCCCCTCGGAATTGGAACTCCCTTTACGTTCTGATACATGGTGAAGACAACGACTCTGGTGGCTCTCCGACAAGGGACGGAAAGCATCTGGGAAGCACTGACTGAAGAGGGCCATGCGGAAAAACCGGGGGAATCTGTTCCTCAATCTCTGCTGCAGTTCCATGTGCAAAAATCCGAAAGCAGAGTATGAGGACCCAACTCGCTGACTATGTCAATGGCAGGCTGATACCTTCGATCCGATTGCAGATATAGTATAGCTCTTTTCCCTAGTAGACATGGAGTTCAATGACAACAAAATCAACATTGACAATTTGGGTTCGCCTACTGAAAGGATAGAGATGTCGCCTAGAGGGGGGAGGGGTGAATAGGAAATTCCAAAACTATTATAGTTTTGGTTTAAAAATGCGAAATTAAACTAGCATTGATATTACAAGCATAAAATCTAAATACACTACGATCAACTAAGGGCACCAACAAGTTAAGCTAACAAGATAGTACAAGATATATATGTCACAAGTGATAAGCAAGATAATACGTACTTCAAACTCGATGACTATCACACAAAAAGTAAACTCGGGTATAGTAATAACCATGGCATGTGGAGACGAATGTGTATTACCGTGTTCCCTTCCAAATAAGGTACGTCGCGTTGGAGAGGTGTGAGATCCCACGAAGGATTTCTCCATACCATGAAGGGCACCTTATGCTCCGAGGCTACCCCGATGAAGGAATAGTCACTTTCCTTATGGCTAGATTTTCCTCCACTTCGGAGATGGAAAGCTTCACAACCACTTCAAAATCTCCTCGGAGAAGAAGGGCGGGCCTCTTCATAATCTTCCATGAAGAGGACACCGTGACACCCATCTCCAAGCCAACTAGGAGGTCACCCTCCAAGAGTAACAAGATCACGGTCTCTCACTTAAACAAATCGTAATGGAGAGCTCAACACTTATGCATGGATAGCCTGACCTGTGCGGCCTAACCTGATCTGGCCTAAAAAAGCCTGATGGGCCAAGTTTTTCTAGCCTGCGAGCCAGGCCTGGGCGGCAGATCTAAAGCCCATGTGTATGTTGGGCCGAGCTTGGGCCTGGGAAAAGATTGAAATAAGAAAGGCCTAGCCCGACGGCCCGAGGGAAATCTGTATGTGTAGGCCGGGCTTAGGCCTGGTTTTTTGGCCTGCCGGTCGGTCCGGGCCGGGCTTAGTCCTAAGTTTTTTTGCTACGGGATTTTTCAGCCCCGGCCTAGCCTGAATAATTCTGAGGTATAATGGAGGCTAATCTTCAAAGAACATATGTTAATAGAGGGGGGAAACTTATGTGGCCATGTATTGCAGCTCCTGAAGGATCACCCCATGCTAGAGAATAGCTGAGGCATACTTCTGAAACCCTTGAATAAGAACATAAGTGCATTCCTTCTCCATACGCCCCGCTCCAGTAGGCACATGGGGAGACTCCCAACTTGATTCTAGAGCCTGTTGTGATGGTTTCTCCACTTTGAACGTGGTTCTTTTCCCCACTTTGAGTGTGGTTCTTTTCCCTTCTTGTAAGTTGCTTGGTGCTTCTCAATAAGCTCCTGTAATCTTTGCTTTTACTCCTATATATTAGCCTCCTTTTGGTAAACCTTTAGATGTTTTGTCCTTTTCATACATGGTTTCAGGCTGAGTATGTTTTTGGATGTTATAAACCTGGGCTCGATCAGGTTTCGTTGAGCTTGATCAATGGAACTAGGGAGATGTCTCCTTGTGAATCTAAAAATGTCAAGATATTCAAAACAAGATCTTATGTTCATATGTTTCAGTGGTTTATTTATCCTGCCTTTAATCTGTAATTTACACTACCTTTGAGGTCTTCATTTCATATTTTCACCATATTATCCCTCTACACGGAGGCTAGAGCTCCTTTTTTTATTCGAATACATCACATGGAGGACCCGCAACCTTTCACGCATGCCCTACCTCCATTCATTTCATGGTGGCAGCACGATAGATGCCATGGGTAGGCTAAAGATAGGGCTAATGTGCACTAGTGGGATCCACGGAGGGATGATGTAGTTGTTTCTACACACGAAGAACTCACACTCGATCTTTACTTCGATCAACAATGGTTACACTTGCGCCTCGAGCTGTATCAGAGAGAGGAGGAATAAGCTCTCACCTAGTCTCTAAGTGTAAAATGAATCGATCCTCCTCTAGGAGGCCATGACTCACCTTATAAAAGGCTGGCCAGGTTACATTAGGGCTGATGTGGATGGCATATTCCCCAAATATGATTATTCCAAAGAGGTAATTCGGTGGGAGCCTTTCCCTGTCTCCCTTCTATCAACGACAATAACCCAGAGCCAACAACATGTGAACGTTGGACTCTAGGAGTGTCACCTCCATGACATTTCTTATGACCTTCTGTCCCATCTGATCCTTGTCTGTAACTTTTGGCTCTGTGTAGATCCTGAGGGAGAGACATAGCGTTGTGTTTGACTTTGGGGGCTCGCTCTCTCCTTCTCGAGCAAGCCTCCTCATTACTTGGCCTCGTACAAGATGATTCGGCTAAGCTCATACCTGCAAGTTAGTAACATAGTAGACATCGTGCCGACATACCTTATATGTCGGCTGAGTCAAGCCTTACCCGTTTAACTCGGGCTAACCCGTCCCTTACTCGGCTGACCCTTAGATGACTCGGCCGCGTCATTCTTTGACCCGATCAACACCTCGGTGGGCTTTGCCCTTTTACCTTAGCTTGACCCTATGTGGGGTCATCCCCCCAACATTAGTCCCCAAAGCTGGTGCGGTCTCAACATCTTTAGCCAGCAAGGCCACAATAGGTTCATGTTATCCGGATCATTTTACCCGTGTTACCGACTTATTCTTTAGTCGGCTAATCTTGGTAGCGTACTTTGCATCTCTATTCGTGATCTCATACTTGATCCGACCCTTTTTGGCTTCATCCGAGATTTATCTCGCCGGCCAAGTCATTTTGATACGTTCCGGGTTATTCCCTTTTCCTTCCCTCGTAAGCTTCTCCGTCCTACATGTCATTAATCATTGCGCTTTGCCTCATTCTTTGGGCCACCGCAGTGATTACTGGCTGATGTCTACACACGCTTCTATTCTTTTAGACAGTGTTGGGCCTCCAAGTGCAGAGGTTTGTGATGGTGCTCGACGTGTGGCACTTCGTTGGTAACCCCAAGAGCAAGGTGTGAGGAGAACAACAACAAGTTTTCCCTCAGTTGAGACCGAGGTTATCAAACCAGTAGGAGGAAGAAAACGTCACACAGGTGTTGCAAACAACGTGGAGACCTGCACAATACAAACTCAAGACTTTGTCCCAACGAATCAGTGAAGTTGTCAAGCTCACCGGTTTGCTGTAACAAAGGATTAAACGTATGGTGTGGAAGGTAATGGTTTGCAGCAAGTGAACAAGTAACTGTGGAATATGTATCAATGGTAAAGATTGGACTGGGGTCCATAGTTCACTAGCGGTGCTCTCCGTAGATAAATAACATGGCATGAGGGGTAAACAAATTACAGCAGGGCAATTGATAGGAACTAAGCAAGGAATAACAATGCAACACTAGTCAGAAAGATCCTATGAGAATCGATTGGGCAATACAACAAGATACATAGACCGCCATCCAACTGCATCTATGACTATAAGTACACCTTCAGGTTATCATCCGAACCCCCTCCAGTATTAAGTTGCAAGCAACAGACAACTGATTTAAGAAAAGTGTGTAAGGTAAACAATCCATATGTTCCATGAACAAGAGACCGTTGTTTTGTCCCTAGTAGCAACAACACATCTACAACCGAAGAGATTCTTGTCACTTCCCTTGGAAACTAGAGGCATGAACCACTATCGAGCATAAATACCCCCTCTTGGAGTCACTAGCAACTACTTGGCCAAGATAGCTACTAACAACGGAGAGCATGCAAGATCACAAACAACACAGACATGATAGAATCATCAGGACAAAACCATTAATCAATCCAACATAATAATCTCAATATCCACCGGATCCCCGCAAACACAACATGCATGATTACAAATAGATTAGATCTTGATCATGAACAGAGCTCACAAGATCTATACATGAAAGCACAAGGAGGAGATACAACCATCTAGCTACTACATGGACCCATAGTCCAAGGTGGAACTACTCACGCATCATACCGGAGAAGAAGGCCTCTGGGATGATCTCCCCTACGGCAGGGTGCCGGGAAAAACTTCATATCCCCCCGATCTAGGGACGATGGTGGCGGCTACAGAAGGTTTCGTGGAATATTGATCGGATACTTAGG
Organism: Avena atlantica; assembly: GCA_910589765.1. NCBI lineage: Eukaryota > Viridiplantae > Streptophyta > Magnoliopsida > Poales > Poaceae > Avena > Avena atlantica. The sequence goes on from OU342735.1 coordinate 420,850,394, forward strand.
GTTTAGGCATCGGGGGCTTCTTATAGGCGAAGGGGGAGGCCGAGGAGGCGACCAGGGGGCCCACACCCTGCCTAGGCGCGGGCCCACCCCTGGCCGCGCCTAGGGGGGTGTGGCCGCCTTGACACGCTTCTCCGTCTCCCCTCTGGACTTCTTGTTCCCCACAGAAAGATATTGACTTTGGCTTTTGTCCTGTCCAATTCCGAGAATATTGATTTTCTGCCTTTCTGGAACCAAAAACAGAAGAAAACAGACAACTGGAACTGTGGCAACTTGTTAATAGATAGTTCTAGAAAAGATATAAAACACCTCAAAGAAAGACAAAGCAAAGCAAAGTAGATACTAAACAAGCATGGAACGTCAAAAATTATAGATACGTTTCCGACATATCAAGCATCCCCAAGATTAACTCCTGCTCATCCCCGAGTAGGTAAGTGATAAAAGAATAATTTTTGAGGTGACATGCACCTTCACAATGAAGATCTAACCATTTGCAAGCATTGAAAGCTGGGATCAAAGAACTCTAAACATGAACATGAAAGTTGGAGTTCTAACAGTAAGACAAAGCAACTATTGTTGCAACATGGCAAGATACAAACAAAGATCATGAATAACATGCATTGAAAAATGTTTGTTTGTTTCACATACAGAAAACATAGCATAGTGGCAATCAGCTTGTCCCTCATAGAGTAGAAAATAGATACATAGGACACCTTCAAAGTTCACAAGGGTGACTAGAAACAAATAGCACAAGAACAAGTAATATCACAATATGCATCAATCAATAAGTTTTGGGACACTGCACATAAAACTAAGAATGGCAACTATGCTCTCTTAATGGTGCCTAAAGGTAGAATGTGGAGACTCAATAGTAGTGGAAGAAAGGACTTTTATAAAGGAAGCAGGTATTTCAAGTTTCAAAAAGAACTTCCAAAAATTATGGTACTTGTTAGATTTTAGCCCTCATTGCCCCTATCACAAGCATCTTGAAATGATTAAGGTTAAAGTGAACAAACTATGGAGTATATGCTTGACAAAGTATAAGTTGGCAATCTTAAGTGCCTTGAATATGAGGGCCACACCTCATGCTACTCAACTTCAGTCACCTGTAAGTTCTTGTCATTGTAAGTATTTACATATCATAGATAACCGCCAACGAGGTACCCCTTTCACATGGTACAAGAGCTTTCCCATAACCAAAATGACAAGGCAAGCAGACAATGAGCATCTCAGCGATCTTTTTATTTACTATATGCATAGCTTTTTATTGAGGATGCTTCATAGATATCTCACTATGGTGATGCTGCAAGTTTCCACCATGATTAGGCATGGCTTAGGCTAGGGGACCAGGCGTTTCTCTAACACATAATACAAACTCCATGGACTTACAAGTTCCCTTTTTATTTCACACAGGTGACATCCATAGACAAAAGAGTATGATATTAACTAGTACAAAGTACAAGCGCAATGTTGAAAACGTTCCCCATGACAGCATGGTTCTGCTAATTCCAACGTATAAGTGCAAGCATATACAACATAGGCGACACAATGTTTCAAGTTTATTTGGGGCAAAGAATATAAAGTGTGCCATCAAGTTTGTGAGGGCTTTAATCACTAAGTTTTCACATAACAAAATAGTTTTTAATTGGAAGATAGCTGAAAACAAGAATATACTTGGAATGGTGTAACACACCATGCATAGGAGTTTATAGTGGACACTTTTGAAACAACTTGGTTTATTGGGAGTTGGAAGCATGAGTAGAGCTTACTCATACAAGTGGAGGCTAGCAAACGACTGGGAGCAACCAAATAAGAGAGCAATAGTGGCCATAATCATGCAAAAGCGACAAAACATTACTAATCAAAACATAGAGTGGTACTACAAGTCAAGGACTAAATGATCATAGAGGCTATGGTGACTTGTTCATATTCATAACATGGTATGAGCATGTGCCAAGTCAACCCAAACAAACCTCAAAGGAGAATACCACAATACTATGCTTTTGCATGCTAAAACAACGCATAATTTCTTCAAGGCACACTAAGCAATCCCAATGACTTGAAGCAAGCCATGCTACATCAATAATTACTAGGAATAATCTCAAAACAACACCTAGCATGGCATGATAAAGTTTAAGTCACAGTCAATGCAAGCTCCTTTTGCACTTCCAAGCAAGAACTTTCTACTCCTTTCCAACACCAAGCAACTTATTTGCAACAAAACACAGCGAAAGCGGGGGTACAAACTACTCAATCAAACTAAACAACCTAATCAAAGCAAACGAAAACTAAGACGCTCCAAGAACAACACAACTGTGCATGAAACAATAAAAATGAAGTGTCTAGACAGACCTGAGCTTTTTATTGATGAAGAAGGGGATGCCTTGGGCATCCCCAAGCTTTGACGCTTGTACCTCTTGGATATTTCTTGGGGTGACACCATGGTGGCATCCCCAAGCTTGAGATTTTGTCCATTCTTCATCTCATTACATCATTCTCTCTCTACACCTGAAATTTTTCCTTCACACAAAACCTCACACAATCTTCATTAGCAACATTAGTTTATTCAAAAGATATTATAACTTTGGCAAAGCTTTGTAACAGCAAGAATTTTCATTAAAAACCCAAGCTACTGTAGTAACTCCTTCAAAAATCTCAATTCCCCAAAAGAGAACTCAAAAAGGAATCAATAAGAAGCAAATGCCAATAATGGCAGAAACCTGTCAAAACAGACCAGCAGGCAGAAACCGATTTTTTCGAAAATCCTATGTTGCTCAAATAAAAAAGTGTTGAACTAACAAAAGTTAGCTAACATACTGGGGGATTTATTCGTAAATAATAAGGTCAATACGAGTTACAGATACTCCTCACTAATTTTTATGGTGGAGGACAGAAATCTGTTTTGGGACAGCAACTCCCCAAATCTTACTTCCCTCTTATTAGAGGTCATTCTTGGCACAAAAAGCGAACACAAAGGATAAGGAGAGGTCATTACTGAAGTAATAACTTCCAAGACTCAAGGAAACTCTTGGGTTATCTCCCAACAAGTACTTTTCTTTAACGCCTTTAAGTTAGGCACAATAAGCAAGAAGAATCAAGTATTTTCAAACGAGGCATTACTATCAATACTTGCAAAGTCTTCAACTATGAAATGTATCTCATCCAAATGGGTTTTGGAGGATCCCTTCTCATCCCTCTTTGGTCTACTGCTTTCATCAAAAAGATTTTCAGGAGCAATCCAATCAAAATTCTTTTCAAAGGCTTCATGCATTCCAACAAGCTTGAAAGGTATGGGTATCTTAAATTCCTCTCTAGGCTTAGTCTTATCAGAAGTACCCACAACATCTACACTTGAGCCTAGCATATTGAAATGCTCAAAGACCTTTTTGGCTTCCCTAGCAACATCATTGAATTCTTTTAGTAAAGTTTCAAGGATGAATTCTCTCTTTTTAGCATTCTTTTCTTCTTTTAGTTTTAGGAACAAGAATTGTATAAAGGGGTTAAGGCTAACAAACCTAGCCTCCAACATATGAACTAGAAGCTGCGGCAATCTCATAATTAGGAGCAAGCTCTGCTATAGATTTATCCTCAATATCCTCATGCTTGCTAACATGATTAAAGAATTCTTCAATATTATCTTTCCCAATTATGGAGCCACTACCTATTGCAAGATCTTTCAGGGCGAACTTGGGGAGCAACATGGTGGGCTAGAGCAAGGTGGCAACTAGAACAAGAACTAATTTTTTGTGTGTGTTTTTAAATAAGGAAAGCAAACCAAACTAAACTATTTTTTGGAGTTTTTGAAAAGAGGCAAACAAAACCAAACAAAAGAAGCTAAGCAAAATCAAAACAAAGTAAAGAGAAAGGAAGTGGAGGACTCCCCTTGTGAAGACGTCCTTAGCCTCCCTGGCAACGGCTCCATAAAATCTTGATGGTGCTCGACGTGTGGCACTTCGTTGGTAACTCCAAGAGCAAGGTGTGAGGAGCACATCAGCAAGTTTTCCCTCAGTTGAGACCGAGGTTATCGAACCAGTAGGAGGAAGGAAACGTCACACAGGTGTTGCAAACAACATGGAGACCCGCACAACACAAACTCAAGACTTTGTCCGAATGAATTAGTGAGGTTGTCAAGATCATGGGTTTGCTGTAACAAATGATTAAACGTATGGTGTGGAAGGTAATGGTTTACAGCAAGTAAACAAGTAACAATGGAAGATGTATCAATGGTAAAGATTGGACCGGGTCCATAGTTCACTAGAGGTGCTCTCCTTAGATAAACAACATGGCATGAAGGGTAAACAAATTACAACATGGGAAATTGACAGGAACTGAGCAAGGCATAACAATGCAATACTAGTCAGAAAGATCCTATGAGATTCGATTGGGAAATACAACAAGATACATAGTCCGCCATCCAACTACATCTATGACTAGAATTCCACCTTCAGGTTATCATCCGAACCCCCTCTAGTATTAAGTTGCAAGCAACAGATAACTGATTTAAGAAAAGTGTGTAAGGTAAACAGTCCACATGTTCCATGAATAAGAGACCGTTGTTTTCTCCCTAGTAGCAACAGCACATCTACAACCATAGATATTCTTGTCACTTCCCTTGGAAACTAGAGGCATGAACCCACTATCGATCATAAATACCCCCTCTTGGAGTCACTAGCAACTACTTGGCCAAGATAGCAACGAAGAGCATGCAAGATCACAAACAACACATACATGATAGAATCATAAGGACAAAACCATTAACCAATCCAACATAATAATCTCAATATCCATCGGATCCCCACAAACACAACATGCATGATTACAAATAGATTAGATCTTGATCATGAACGGAGCTCACAAGATCTATAAATGAAAGCACAAGGAGGAGATACAACCATCTAGCTACTACATGGACCCATAGTCCAAGGTGGAACTACTCATGCAACATACCGGAGAAGAAGGCCTCCGGGATGATCTCCCCTCCGGCAAGGTGCCAGGAAGAAATTCAGCCCCCCCGATCTAGGGACGACGGCGGCGGCTACAGAAGGTTTCGTGGAATATTGATCGGGTACTTAGGGTTTAGGCATCGAGGGCTTCTTATAGGCGAAGGGGGAGGCCGAGGAGGCGACCAGGGGGCCCACACCATGCCTAGGAGTGGGACCACCCCTGGTCGCGCCTAGGGGGGTGTGGCCGCCCTGGCACGCTTCTCCGTCTCCCCTCTGGACTTCTTGTTCCCCATGGAAAGTTATTGACTTTGGCTTTTGTCCCGTCCAATTCCGAGAATATTGATTTTCTGCCTTTCTGGAACCAAAAACAGAAGAAAACAGGCAACTGGCACTGTGGCAACTTGTTAATAGGTTACATCCAGAAAAGATATTAAAACACCTCAAAGAAAGACAAAGCAAAGAAAAGTAGATACTAAACAAGCATGGAACATCAAAAATTATAGATACGTTTCCGACGTATCATTTTGTAGAACAACATCAAGTTTCCCTTAAGTGGATCAACCAAGGTTTATCAAAATCAGGGAGGAAGAGGTCAAAGGTATCCCTCTCAAGAAACCATGCAGTCAAAGATACAAGAAGTCTCTTGTGTCCCCAACACACCCAACACACTTGTCAGGTGTATAGATGCAGTAGTTTGGCGAAGAGATAGTGAAATACAAGTGATATGGATGATTATAAGTGGTAATTGTAATCTGAAATAAAAATGGTATCAAGCAAACATGTAACAGGACTGGTTGTAAATGGTGTTCGAATGCTTAGAAACAAGGCCTAGGGATCATACTTTCACTAGTGGACACTCTCAATAAACACATAAATATCTTCTCTTCATTATGCTACCCTGAAATACTCTCCGGTTGGATAACTCCATCCAAGGTAGGGCTACAAAATCTCTCCTTAAAGTTCGTATTCCCCATCTAGGTAACCCCACACTGTCACCTTGAGCTCTAGATGGTTCCAAAAAACACCACAATTTCATAGAGACATCCAACTCAAATTATAACTCATGATAAGTATTTCTGTAACCTTTAGCCTAAGTGCCACACGGTGTTCACACTGTCAACTTCACACACGTTTGGATACGTGGAGATTATAATAATTAAAGCACTTGAGTAGAAGAGTAGCATCTACTTATTCAACTAGATTACAAAGCTCATGATCACAATAAGATCACACATAGAGAGAGAGAGATGAACACATAGCTACCGGTAGAGCCCTTAGCCTCGGGGGAGAACTACTCCCTCCTTATCATGGGAGTCAGCAACGGCGATGGAGATGGCAGTGGAGTCGGTGGAGATGGCTCCGGGGGCAATTCACTGTCCCGGCAGGGTGCCGGAGCAGAGACTTCTGTCCTCCCGAATTTCCTCTTCGGTAGCGGCAGCGCTGCGGAACTTTTCGTTGATTTCTGATATGATATTTAGGGGTTTTGCCTCAGGGGGAATATATAGGCGAAGGGGCAAGGTCGGTGGACGCGCGAGGGGCCCACACCATAGGCTGGCGTGCCCTAGGGTGGGCCTGCGCCACCCTATGGTGTGGCCGCCTCGTGGCTCCTCTTTGTCTCCCCTTCGGTCTCCGTGTCATGTTGGATAAAATATTGACTTTGGTTTTGTTCCATCCAATTCCGAGAATATTTTTTAATAGCTTTTCTGAAACCAAAAATAGCAGAAAAAGGAAACTGGCACTGTGGCATCTTGTCAATAGGTTAGTTCCAGAAAATGTATAAAAATGCGTCAAAGTGTATACAAAACATAAGAAAGTTGATACAAAACAAGCATGGAGCATAAAAAATTATAGATTCATTTACGACGTATCAAGCATCCCCAAGCTTAACTCCTTCTCTTCCTCGAGTATGTAAGTGATAAAAAGAATAATTTTTGAGGTGACATGCACCATCACAATCTTGATCAAGGTATTGTAAATAATTGATAGCTGGGATCAAAGTACTCTAACATAAGCATGAAAGATATATTTCTAACAGTAAGACATATCAACTATGTTGCAACATGAAAGGCAACACAAACAAAAGACCATGAATAACAATGCATTGAAAGACATTTGTTTGTTTCACATATAGAAAACATATCAAGAATGGTATTCAGCTTGTCCTTCATGGAATAGCAAAACATAAATGCATAGGACACCTTCAAAGTTTATAAGAGTGACTAGATACAAATAATTTAAGAAAACGCAATACCATAATTATGAATCAATCAATAAGTTTTGGGAAATACACATTGAACTAAAAATGACAACTATGCTCTCCTAATTGGTGCATAAAGATAGAAGATGGAGACTCAATAAAAATTAAAAATAAAGGCCCTTCGCAGAGGGAAGCAGGGATTTCAAGTTTTATAAAGAGCTTCCAAAAATTATGGTACTTACTAGCTTTTAGCTCTCATTGCCCCTATCATAAGCATCTTGAAGTGATTAAGGTTAAATTAAGAAAAATATGAGTTATATGCTTGAAAAATCACAAGTTGAAAATCTCATGCCCCTTGAGTACGAGGGTCACTCCTCATGCTACTCAACTTTAGTCGTAAGCAAGTTCTTGTCATTGTAAGTATATATGTATCATAGATAACCGCCATCGGGTTACCCCTTGCCCCATGACACAGTAGCTATCCCATATCAAAATGACAAGGCAACAGACAATGAGCATATCAGCGATCTTTTTATTTACCATGAGCATGGTGCTTTTTTCTCTCTTTTTCTTCTTTTTTTCTGAAGATTCTTCATAGATTGCTCACTATGGTTGTGTTGCAAGTTTCCACCATGGTTAGGCATGACTTAGGCTAGCCGCCCAGACGTTTATCTAACACGTATACAATACTCCATGGACTTACAAGCTCCCCTTTTATTTCACACCGTCGGCATCCATAAACAAAAGAACATGATATCAACTGGATAGATATGTACAAGTGTTGAAAGTGTTCCCCATGACAACATGGTTATGCTAACTCCCAACTTATAATTTGCAAGCATATAAGAAACATAGATGGTCACAATGGTTCAAGTTTATTAAGTGCAAGAAAATAAAGTGTGCCATAAAGTTCGTGAGAGCTTTAATCACTAATTTTGACATAACAAAAGTTTAATTTGGAAGATATATAAAAACATGAATATACTTGGAATGGCGTAACACACCATGCATAGGAATTTATAGTGGACTCTTTGGAATAACTTGGTTTCTTGAGATTTGGATGCACGAGTAGAGTTCATACTCAGTACAGGTGGAGGCTAGCAAAAGACTGGAAACGACCAACTAAGAGAGCAATAATGGCTATAATCATGCATAGAAACAAAACATTATTAATCAAAGCATAAAGTGATATCACAATTCAAAAACTAAATGATCATAGAGGCTAATGTGACTAGTTCATAGTCTTAACAAGGTGTAAGCATGTGCCAAGTCAACCCAAATAAAGCATCAAAGGAGAATACCACAATATTATGTTTTTGTATGCTAAAACAACGCATGATTCTTTCAAGGCACATTAAGCAATCTCAATTATTTGAAACAAGTTATGCTATAAAAATAATTACTAAGCGTATGGTTAAAGCAACATCCAACATGACATGATAAAGTCTAAGCCACAGTCAAAACAAACTTCCTTTTGTACCACTATAAGCATGAAACTTCCTACTCTCTTCCAACACCAATCGACTTATTTGAAACAACTCACAAAGATAATAATCAATAAAGATCAGAGAGCATGTCTCACCTAACTACAAATAAGAACTAAAAAGTTCTAAGCAAAAAGAATAATAAAACTAAAGCTAAACGCGGTGCTAGCAAAAGAGAACACTCACAGAACAATAAGAGTGCAAACTAGAGTGTTCTAAACAATGAAAACGGAGCGTGTATCTCTCCAAAATAAGTGTGCTGGGGTCCAACCAACTTATTGCAGCAAACAAAACAAAATAAAACTAAAAACAAAAACAAATACGCTCCAAGAACAACACAATAGTGCATTAATAAAAAATAAAGTGTCTTGAAAGAAGACCTGAGATTTTTGATGATGAAGAAGGGGATGCCTTGGGCATCCCCAAGCTTTGACACTTGTACCTCTTGAATATTTCTTGGGGTGACATGGGTGGCATCCCCAAGCTTGAGCTTTTGTCCATACTTCATCTCATCACGTCATTCTTTCCCTACACTTGAAAACTCCCTTCATACAAAACTTCACACAATCTTCATTAGCAACATTAGTGTATGCAAGATAATAAACCTTTGGGTCCAGTTTCAACTTAAGTAAATCATCCATTAAAACATAGGCTACTGTATCAACTCCCTTTAAAAACTCAAGTGATCAAAAATAACTCAAAAAGAAATCGACTGAGAGGCAAATGCAAATAATGGCATAAATCTGTCAAAACAGACCAGCAGGTAAAGATCGATTTTTTTGAAAATCTTATATTGCTCAAAACGAAAATTTCAAAACTAATTAAAGTTGGGTAAGTACCAGGGGAATGCGCACAAACAATTTCAGCTCAATCCGACGTTCTGGTATTTTTCACGATTTTTTTATAGTGAAGCACAGAATCTGTTTCGGGACAACAACTTCCCCAAATCTTACCTCCCACTCATTAGAGGCTATTCTTGGCACAAAAACCAAACAAAAAGGATAAGGAGAGGTTATTACAGAGGCAATAACTTCCATGGCTCAAATAAACAAAAATAAACTGAAAGCAAAAATATAATGGTCTGTCTCCCAAAAGCTCTTTCTTTATATCCATTAAGACAAGCATAATAATTTCGATGATGCTCACATAAGAAATATGAATTGAAGTAAAAAATAGCATCAAAAAGAAAATATAAAACAAATTTAAGTCTAACCCACTTCCTATGAAAAATAATCTTGTAAAGAAACAAGTCACGAAAGCACAAAGCAACAAGCATAGGAAAGCAAAACAAGTGCAACTTCAAAATTTTCAACATAAAGAGGGGAAACTTAATATTGTTGAGATACATAAAACCATGTTTCCCTCTCTCATAATAACTTTTAGTAGCATCATGAATAAAATTAACAATATATCTATCACATAAACCATTCTTATCATGATCCACATGCATACAATAATTATTACTCTCCACATAAGCATGGTCATTCTTATTAATTGTAGTGGAAGCAAATTCAACAAAATAGCAATCATTATTATTTTCATCACCATACTCATCAAATATAGGAGGCATATTGTAATCATTATTAATTTTCTCCTCAATGTTAGGTGGACTGAAAATATCATATTCATCATTGTAATCATCATACATTGGAGGTGTAGTATCATCATAAGCAATAGAATAGCTATCTTACAAAGTGTGTTCATTTGTAAACATATCATCATTGGAAGGAACATGGATAGTACTAATAGTACACCAATTATTAATATCATCATTTTTAGAATTGGTACCAAAGAGATTTTTAGTATCAAAAGTAGTGTGCTTTTCCCAATCATGATCACTACTATAGGTAACAGGCATAGTTACATCATCGAGTTTAGACTCATCAGCAAAAACTATAATAGGAGCAACATGCTTAGGGGAAATACCGTTTCCTCTCTCCTTTACTCATCCTCTTCTTCTTCTTCTTCTTCTTATTATTATTATTATTATTATTATTATTATTATTATTATTATTATTCTTCCCCTCTTTAGGAGGGATAGGCTTGAAAGGAAGCTTCTCCACATACCCTGGTTTATTGTTAGAGATAATAGAGGAAACTTTGGAGGATTCCTCCTTTTCATTAATTAGAACAAAACACATATTAGTCCTGTCATATTTTGGTAAAATATCATCTTTTATAATATCTTGTATGTAAGTATTTGCGTGGCAATTATCAACACAGTAAATATGACAACCATGAAGGATGCTGTTCATATCAAAAGCACTCATATCTACCAAAGAATTTCTTGATAGCTCTTCACACCCCAAAAATAATGTAAGTTCATCATGCTGATTAGGAGTGATCATGTTATCACAATACAAACTTGCAGTACTCATCGGATTAGAAATGTTATTATTATGGCCTGATCATTGAAAATTGAAATGACCCACTTCATAGCAAAGTTCACAAATAAAAGGATAGAGGGCACACACTTTTTTACCAATATCATTTAGAGCCCTATACCACGCTCTAGTTTTTTCATTCATGTGGTGGATACAATATTCTTCTCCGATTCGATTCTTTTCACAAGGTCTAAGTACTCCACAAAAATTAACATGCTTATAATAAATAGTACTTTCAGAGGTCTAAGCATGTTTTTTGCAATCATTAATAAAAAATTCAATTTTCATGCAAGTGTCTTTAAATGGTTCATGATACATGTCCCAATTTTATTTAGGAGCATTAATATGAGAAGCAAAGGCTCTATAACAATCAACAAGAATTTGAGTATCAAGACCATATTTAGCACTAAGTTCTTGAAAATTAGCAGTTTCAACGAAAGACTTAATGCAATCATACTCATAGTTTATACCTGGTTCTTTACCTTTGTCGTTATCACAATCTTCGGTATTTCTTTGAATTTTTTCAAGAAGATCCCACTTAGCTTTGACCTCCTTACTTGTGAAGGATCCCTCTAAACAGGCATCTAGATAGTCCTTCTAATGTCCTGAAAGTCTTGCATAAAACTTATTAATAACAATATTACTAGGGAGCTCATGAATGGGACATTTGAGCATTAGTGATTTCAATCTGCCCCAATCTTGGGCAATACTTTCTCCATTATGAGGATGAAAATTATAAATATAATTCCTATCTTTATGAATTTCATGAGGAGGATAAAATTTAGAGTAAAAGAGAGATTCAAGTTCCTTCCACTCCAAATGATGAGGATCATCTAGTAGCTCACGCCACTCACTTGCTTTGTCCTTAAGTGATAAAGAGAACAACTTCCTCTTAACTTGGTCCATTGAAATGCCTGCACACTTGAAAAACTCCCATAATTCATGTATAAGGAGTAAATGATTACCAGGATGGACAGTTCCATCTCCAAAATAGCAGTTATTCATAACACATTCAACAATTTCCATAGGTATTTGAAAAGGGACACTTTTAGTATGTGGATTTAAAATATCACAAGCATCATCAAAATTACCACATATGGGAGATAAAGTATTATCAGAGCAAATTTTCTCCTCTAAAGCTGGGGAACTAAGAAAATCATTTTCATTAAAACTAGCTTCCCCAAGCTTAAACGTTTCCATAGCATTAGTAAAAAAGGTGTTCAAAAAATTCACACCAATAACATTTCTATTAGCATGCAAAGAAAGTTCCATAGGTTTTTTTAATTTTATATCCAAACCATTTATGTTCTAACTCAGGAAATATACTAAAAAGCTCTCTATTTTTATTGTTGATTTCCATTAAGTGTAACTAGTGAAAATAAAAACAAGAAACAAAAAGATATAATTGCATAATTTAAAGGAAATAACTTTGAGCACTCACACACCAGCAACAATACTAGAAGATAGCTTAGTAGCCAGAGGATGTGAGTACCTTTTACCTTACCTCCCCGGCAACGGTGCCAGAAAAGAGCTCGATGTCTACACACACTTCTATTCTTGTAGACATTGTTGGGCCTCCAAGTGTAGAGGTTTTTAAAACAGCAACAAGTTTCCCTTAAGTGGATCACCCAAGGTTTATCGAATTCAGGGAGGAAGAGGTCAAAGGTATCCCTCTCAAGCAACCCTACAATCAAGATACAAAAAGTCTCTTGTGTCCCCAACACACCCAATACACTTGTCAGGTGTATAGATGCACTAGATCGGCGAGAGATAGTGAAATACAAGTGATATGGATGATTATAAGTGGTAATTGCAATCTGAAATAAAAATGACAACAAGAAAACATGTAACGGGACTGTTTGTAAATGGTGTTTCAATGCTTATAAACAAGGCCTAGAGATCATACTTTCACTAGTGGACACTCTCAATAAACACATAAATATCTTCTCTTCATTATGCTACCCTGAACTACTCTCCGGTTGGATAACTCCAATCCAAGGTAGGGATACAAAAGCTCTCCTTAAAGTTCGCATTCCCCATCTAGGTAACCCCACACTGTCACCTTGAGCGCTAGATGGTTCCAACAAACACCACAAATTCATAGAGACATCCAACTCAAATTATAACTCATGATAAGTATTTATGTAACCTTTAGCCTAAGTGCCACACGGTGTGCACACTGTCAACTTCACACACGTGTGTATAAGCGGAGATTACAATAATTAAAGCACTTGAGTAGGAGAGTAGCATCTACTTATTCAACTAGATTACAAAGCTCATGATCACAATAAGATCACACATAGAGAGAGATGAACACATAGCTACCGGTAGAACCCTTAGCCTCGGGGGAGAACTACTCCCTCCTCATCATGGGAGTCAGCAACGGCGATGGAGATGGCGGTGGATTCGATGGAGATGGCTCTTGGGGAAATTCCCCATCCCGGTAGGGTGCCTAAACAGCGACTTCTGTCCCCCGAATCTCCTCTTTGGTGGCAGCGGTGCTGCGGAACTTTTCGTGGATTTCTGATGTGATATTTAGAGTTTTTTCCTCGGGGGAAATATATAGGTGAAGGGGCAAGGTCGGTGGACGCCCGAGGGGCCCATACCATAGGCTGGTGCGCCCTAGGGTGGGCCTGCGCTATCCTATGGTGTGGTCGCCTCGTGGATTCTCTTCGTCTCCTCTTTGGTGTCCGTGTCGTGTCGGGTAAAATATTGACTTTGACTTTTGTTCCGTCCAATTTCTAGAATATTTCTTTACTAGATTTTCTGAAACCAAAAGTAGCAGAAAATAGGCAACTAGCACTGCAGAATCTTGTCAATAGGTTAGTTCCAGAAAATGTATAAAAATGCCTCAAAGTGTAGACAAAACATAAGAAAGTTGATACAAAACAAGCATGGAGCATCAAAAAATATAGATACTTCTACGACGTATCACTGACACGCAGACAAGTATCTCTACGAACGGTCAAATCACGGAGTGCCTCTTCGATTACCACAATGGTTATTGCGGTGGTTCATCTCCTGCGCCGTGTAACAAGCGGTGTGGCTCCACCCCATGATAAACACGATGCGATACACACGTGTACACGCTGCAACTGCTGTGCCCACACGATCCCACGACCGTTCATGGTCTGGGCCGATAAATAGGGAGCGGGGTGAAACCCTTGTTCACTTTCCCCCGCTCCCAACTTTCTCACCTTCTTCCGAGCGCCGCCGCCGCAGTGCGCTCTCCCTACGACCATGCCGCCCATTCTTTGCGTTCGGTCGCCGTGTAGAGAGCTTGCTCCAAGCATCTCCTCCGCCTGAGCTGCACTCCGCCGCTCGCGACCGTGCTCCTACGCTGCAACGGCGGTCCGTGGTAGTCTAGGCCATTCCCCTTTGCCGCAAACGAATCTTCCTCAACCTCTTCTTGGATAGTGTCAATGGCGAGCTCGCATAGTGTCGTTGCCGTTGAGGGATGCGAAGGGGGCGCTGCCGCATCCAAGCGAGGCTCCTGGCAAGGGTCCAAGGTGACCCAAAAGGAAATCGACTAGCTTTTTCACACCCGCAAGGAGCTCATACCAAACGCGAAGTCGGGTGAGTTTGTAGTCTTCGTCTCCCATTCGCCCGAGGTTTCGGCCTTCCTATTAGTGAGTTCGCCCAGCAGTTCTTAGAGAATTTCGGACTCCAACCTCATCATCTTTCGGCTAATGCCATAGCCTCCTTGTCTGCTTTTATCTCCGCCACTAAAGGGTACTTCGTCCTCTGGCCTTCCGTTGATCTCTGGTCCAAGTTCTTGTAGATCCGAGCCAACATAGTGTCGAATAAGGACTTGCGCCCCAGGAAAAACTTCTCACCCAATGTGGTGCAGCCTCCATTACACCTCGGAAGGGTTCGGTCTTCCTTTGGGTCACAGGCCTAGAATCGTGCAAGAAGAGGCACAAGTCATTTTTTCTACGTGAAGAACATCATAGAGGGGGACAAGATCCAGCTGCCGACCTTCTCAGTCGGAATGCCCACCAAGACGAACTAGGACTGGGACTCGAAGAAGAGCAATGAGTTCATTGAGTCCTTTGAGAAACGGCCTTTGATGCTACTCAATGCCGGATTATGCGTTGGTGACTTACTGGCTACTTTCATCAGTAGCCGAGTTTGTTCTCTTCAACAGCACACGCATAAGATTTGTGACATGAGCGGCCGAATTGAGCCTAACCGGGTCTCGACGATCGAGTTAGATGATGAGCAGATTCGGAAGCGTGTCAAGGCCATATCCAAGACCGCTTAGGCCTCTAGCCGCACTCCAATCAAGGATTCAGTTCGTAAGGCCCAGACTGATGATGATGATTATGACAATTGTAAGATACTCGAAGTACTTGATCTGAAGCCTCTCTCATATGCGTATCCGGTTCCTTGTTCTTCAGCTGACCTGGCTGGTCAGGTCTATGACGTGCCTCCCGTTATTGTGGGAGGTCAAGGTCCGGTGAGGAAACGTGTCACTACCTCGGATCCTCCAGCCGAGCTTTGCAAGAAGCGAATCAAGGTTCCCTACAAGAGGGCTCCCAAACCTAAAGTGCCTTCGGTTGTTACCTCGTAAGTTTCCTTATCCGAATCAACTTTGTATTTCTTGTTTTTCTCTTTTTTATCTAACTTAAATTTTCTAACTGTTTTACTTCGGTAGTGCCCCGTTGGACATCCCTCAGAGTGCTTCTAGCATGGCATCTCCCGTTGCCAGGCCATCTTCTTCCCTGGCCCACGACAACGTCCGGGTTTCTAGCCCCGTCCGTGGTAGCTCTCCTTGTGCGCCGAATGACTGTTAATCTCGGCAGGAGGAGGGAAATGTCCGCGGTGAGGGTGGTGACGCCTCTGTGGATACGGCCATGCCGGATCAACCATATGATTTGGTGGTGCCCATGAAGACCACTGAAGATCCAGGCACTGATCCCACTCCCGCCGAGATATTTTCTACCTCGGCCTCTACTTAAGCTCAAGCTGCTTCCCAAGAGACATTTCCTCTGAGCCCCAGCAAGCAACAACCTGCGGCTCCTGCATCATTCGAGGCTTCCAAGACTCGGCCAACAGAACAAAAGCGCTCCAAGTCTTCCTCTCCTTCGCCGGCTCCTTCAGCTTCTCCTGCTGCTACACGGGCCACCATATCTCAGCCATAGGCCGAGCCTACTGCTAAGCCGAAGAAAGGTTAAGCCGTGGCCAAGCTGCCTCAGAAGAAAACTGGGGATTCTTCCTCGCAGCCATCAATTGCTCATATGCTCAAGAAGAAATCTCCTGCCTCTGCCCCTGCTTCTGGTCATGCCTTGGGCGCTGGCAAGCATATGGTACTTCATAGAAGCCCGACAGCTGAGCTGGCGAACAAGGAAGCTAGAACTAAGAAGGGTAAGATAGAAATGCAGTCTCCAAGTGGTGAGAGCCTCGGATATCTCGCCCGATATGTCCAGAGATGGAATGATGCTGACTATGCCAAGGTCAGTTCTAGATGCAACCCCACCGCGAAGAGCTTCGGTCTGGTTGAAATTAGCGGCAGGATGTATCTATCCACCCGGGTAATCATGGAGGCTGATCAAATGATGGAGGTAAACACTATCATACTTTATATTTTTCATAGTGTAACATATAACCATTAGTCCCCGAGCCTCTGGGGGAATGATCTGTCATTTGACCGGATGCTTTCTTACGCTATTAGATAGTGAAGCCGGGGTGCGTAAATGAATCATTTTAACTTAGGCAAAAAAATGTTGGACTTTGAATCTCTAGCCACCTAGATCTGGATCAAGTTTTACTTGGTTCGGATCTTTTTATTGCTTTGAATATCCAGCCACCTAGATCCGAGTCAAGATTTTCTTGGCTTGGATCTTGAGTTTAGCTTTGAATATTCAGCCACCTAGATCCGGATCAAGTTTTACTTGGTTCAGATCTTTTTATTCATTTGAATATCCAGCCACCTAGATCTGAGTTAAGCTTTGATTGTCTTGGATCGTGAGCTTAGCTTTGAATATCCAGCCACCTAGATCTGAGTCAAGCTTTGCTTGGCTTGAATCTTGAGTTTAGCTTTGCATATACAACCACCTAGATCCGAGTCAAGCTTTGCTTGGCTTGGATATTGAGCTTATCTTTGAATATCCATCCACCTAGATCTGAGTCAAGCTTTGCTTGGCTTGGATCTTGAGTTTATCTTTGAATATCCAGCCACCTAGACCCGGATCAAGTTTTACTTGGCTTGGATATTTTTATTGCTTTGAATATCCAACCAGCTAGATCCGAGGCAAGCTTTGCTTGGCTTGGATCTTGAGTTTAGCTTTGAAATCCATCCACCTAGATCCGGATCAAGTTTTACTTGGTTCAGATCTCTTTATTGCTTTGAATACCCAACCACCTAGATCCGAGGCAAGCTTTGCTTGGCTTGGATCTTGAGTTTAGCTTTGAATATCCAGCCACTTAGATCCTGATCAAGTTTTACTTGGTTTGGATATTTTTATTGCTTTGAATATCCAGACACCTAGATCCGAGTCAAGCTTTTCTTGGCTTGGATCTTGAGTTTAGCTTTGAATATACAGCCCCGTTGCTCACTTGCTATTATCTTTTCCTCAGATTGCTCATAATCGACACGCTACCGAATTTCGGGAGTTGCTTTTCTCTCATAGACTCCTTTGTAGGAAGTACAACAAGCTGCTTCCCATAGCAAAGAAAACAGGTTTGCACTTTGCATGCTTTATCTCGGTTCTTTTTGTTATCCGGCTCACCAAACTAATTTCTGACTTGCCCCTTTTGTAAGCCTCTATAGATAAGAAAAATAATTACTTGAAGGACAAGATCGACCGGCTTGAAGATAATCCGACTCTTATTTTTGTTGCCTTGCTCTCCTTGGAACTTATAAGTTTTACCTTGGCCCAGCCGAATTACAAGCTCTTGTAGAAACTCACCAAGATTGCATTTCAATGCCTAACTTGATGGTGCACTTTGTCGAACAAGCAGAAGAACATGCCTCTCAGCTGAAGGACAAGGACGACGAGATAGCTCGGCTTCGTGCCTGTCAACACCCGGATTTTTAATCCCAGATGCCTGTTATGCCATACATCCCAATCCCAGGATTACCATTTTTGCGAGACATAACAGATTTGGATACCACAGTACATCATCCATTACAAACCATACATAAGGTCTTACACAAATAAGGATCTCATGATCCAGTTCTTAATACAACTCAAGCAGCGGAAATACGTAATAATAACGGTAGCGTATGCGAAGCTCCATCTTCGGGGTCACAGGCAATGCTGACGATGGGAGATGATCCTAGTTGTCATAATCTTCCTGGGGTCCATCGTCCAGGTACTCCTCTTCATAGTCTGGCCATGGGAATAGCCAGGGACAAAGCCATGAGTACTCTTTAAGTACTCGCAAACTAATACTAACAAGTGAAGGTTTTTTTTGTAGTAGGACACTAAGCTCTAGGGTTGTTTTGTAAAAAGCCAGATTTACCTATACTAAGTTCAGAAGCAAAGAATGCTAGTTGAAGTTTTATAACACCTAAGTGGGAACTTGTATCTCATGTCACAACTCTGTTGTGGTCAAGTCAAAATCTCAATTCATTTCACAAGTCATTTTGAAAACATCTGACGGGGGAATAGTATGGCCACTCCAACTGTCCATAACCGCGGACGCGGCTATTCGAATAGTTTGACACTCTATAGAGATTGTACACTTTCACCACAACATTCGATACATCCGTCAGGAACAAATCCTAAATTCACCATACTCAGTATGCGGATAATCAATCCTAACCTTTCAATTACACGCCCTAGTATAAGCACCTCTCCTGTGAGTTTGGCCTCCCAACCATGACCAACTATCATCTTGGGTACTGCACAGGTGGAAAATCTTCACAAGGTAGCCTCAGCTTAGACCTTGGCCGTGAGGGAACCAATACTAAGGTATATAAGTTTCCAGTCAAGCCCTACCCAATTCTCGGGTATTGTGGTTGTACGGTAAAATTGGAATGGTATCGCATCCAGACAACCATCAGTTTTATAAAGGGCTAAGGCTCATGCCTCAACATTTTCATCACCAAAATCATCTAGTGTTCGGAAACACATGTCAAAACATGTCAATAGAATGATCCATCATTCCAAGGTTTTCATAACCATTTTTCCACCAAGTATTCCCATCTAAGTTGATCAAGTTTTATGCTTAGCACTAGCATCTACAAGTGGGGGTAAGTACTAATGAGGGGTGGTAAACTAGTGGAGTTTAACTAAGTTCAGTCTCATGCCTTAGGATGACATAAAGATTATCTAGCTTAGGCCAAGTTTTATGCTCTTTATGCAACCTTCAATTATCTCTCTAGAATCTACAATTCACTTAAGTAAGCTCTAAGTACTAGATTTGATAAAGAAATAAAGTATAAAGCTTGTAAGTAAAACTAGGAATGGAGTTATCAAATGGGTATGATCACATATGCTTAAGGCATATAGTTGGCATGATAACAATCAAGTATTTGCTTGCATAGGTCAACTTGATTAGTAAGGCTTTCTAAAGTAGAGTATCTTGCAAGTGTTAGCTTGCCTTGTGCAGAGCAGTGGTTGAAGTTCTCCTCGTCTTCTTCTTCGTAGTATTCTCCTTCCTCCTCGTATCCTTGGTCGGTACTAGCGTCTATAATAAATACGAGGTACATAATCACCAAACAATACTTAACTATTTTCAATCATCACACAAAAGGGTCCTATAGATGATCTAGCATCATCACTAACATTACAAGATTAAAGCTTTGTTTAATTTCTTTTATTTTTAGAAAAGTAATTTCTACTCATTGAAAAACTACTTAAGATTTACTATTCTCCAAACCAAACATGGGATCATGTTGACACATGTCATCACCACACATTTCAGTACATGGGAGAGTGATTTAAAGTAGTGTCACAATTTAATATGATTTAACTTTTTATTTTAAATAAAAATAAATGACTAGAAATGCCTATGTGGCATCCTTTTATTACTTGAACATTATTTCTGTAAGTAAACCCATATATTTTTATATATTCTGAAAGGTATGATCAAATGTGATTTTTGAGAGTTGGAATCAACTCAAAAGCTGTTATGGTTTAAATTTGAAAAATGTTTGAATGCAGAAAAGGTTCTGCCTTGTTATTTTTACCAAGGTTGATCTATAGATTCAAATGATTTGAATCCAACGGGCTTGGATTAAGCATTTCAAAACCTTTCTAACAAAATTGGTTTCATTCAATTTGGTTCACTGAATCGAGCTGGGTTGATTTTTGAAACTAGGTATAGAACTGTGTTTGAATTAAAATGGAAAAAGTTAAATTCAAACGACTGGGCTGCGCGGGAACTGCTAATGGGCCGGCCTAGTGTCACTCCGCGGCGCGGGGCGCAACTGGCAGGGGGGGTCTACTGGTCAGCGACTCTTTTAAACGCGAAGCGGTACGGGGCGATCTCATTCGCACGATCTAAGTCTAATCGAACGGCTGCTACTCATCGTCCATGTCGGGCGGCGCCGGCGAGACCGAAACCTAACGCGGCAGGTGGGGGTCGTCCGGGGCTCACCGGGGCTCAGGCGTGGGTCGGCGAGGCGGGCGAACGATGAAATCGACGACGGCGAACCTCCTGGTACCGGCGGCTTCTCCTGGGGCGGCTCCAATCGCTGGCTCCCTTCTTCTCCAGTAGCGGCGAGCTCCGGCCAAATTCCGGCGATGCGATGCTCGCCTTGCTCTGGGAACAGGGTGGAACGATCAGTAAGGAGAGGGGAGTGAGATGGTGTGCTCAATTCGGCTGGGGGTGGCCTCTATTTATAGTGGCGAGAGGGGACCGGCGACGCAAGCTGAGCTCGTCGTGGTCGACGGTACAGAGGGCTATCAGCGTGGGCGACGGTAGGGGGCGGTGCTGTGCTCCCTAGCGAAGCTCAACGACTTGGTGGCGAGGCGTGGGGCGGTACGGATTGGTCGGGACGCTGCGGTGCTCTGCGCGTGCCCGGCAGAAGTTTTTATGGCGCACAGCGTGCATGGTCCGCGCGGCGGTGAACGGGCGTGTCTGCGGGGTTGCTGGGACGGTGGTGATCACGTATGCACGCGGCGAGGGAGGCGCGCGGTCTGTGGGCGTCTGTCGAGCGTGGCGAACGGGGCGCGCTCTCGGCATGGTTGCAAAGAAGGTTGGCAAGGTCTGTGCGTGTGGTTCAGGGGCTGGCATTGCTCGCGGCTGGGACATGGAGTGGTGGTGGGGTGCTGGCTTGGTCCCAGACATGTTGGCTAGGCTTGGTGCTTCTCCTAGCTCGCTGTCGACATGTGGGTGGCAAGGTGAGGCTCGGCCTACTCACCATTGATGACAATGGCCAGCTTACAGTGGTGCTAGAGATTATTTTAGGTTGTTAGATGATATACTAAGGCTAGTGGTGTCCAGAGAGGGAACACGTTAGGCCAGAATCACTACACACTATAGTGTTTTGATTTGAATCTGCAAGGTGTTTGATGAAATGGCCGCATGAATTCAAGTTTTGAATTTTGAAAAGATTTTTGGTGGGTGTGCTAGGCATGTGCTGGTGAGTCTGTAGATGCTTGGGTTTTGAAAGTGGAGCTTGTTTGAGTGGTTTTTGAAAAAGTGGGATCTTCCCATATGATATAGATTCAATTTTAAACAGTCATTTAAACTATGCATTTGAATGTTTCTGGATGATCACAAAGTGGTCCTTGACACTTTGTTATGAGTACTATCAAGGGGTGCAAAGATCCAAACAAGTTTATGTTAAGTTCTGAAAGTTAGAGACAACCAAAGTAGGCATGGGAGTTAATTTGGCAAAAGTGACCATTCACTTAATTTGTTTGTTTTGATTTACTTGTCTTTGGGAAAAGTGTGGGGATTGTTTAGATGATGTTTATTTCACCTAAGAATCCTTTTACAAGCAAAGAAACACACAAGCAAGGTAATTCAAAAGAATCCAAATTGGAATGCATACACACATGCATGCTTTCATATTTTTAATTGGAAAAGTTTTTGTTAACCCTAAATTTGATGATTCAAGTTTAATATTTTTGGGATGTTACAGTGCCGAGAACGAAGCCCTGAGTAAAACTCACCAGGCCGAGCTATCGAAGGTCGACTAAGAATTTTCGGAGGAAAAGAGCCGACTAGACCTTTAGCTGGAGAAGGATCGAGAACTTGTCTCCACTGCCGAGTCCATAGCTTAGTTGGCCAAACTTGAGCTTGAGAGGCTGACCAAAAACACGCCGACTGGTTGTCCGACCTTACCAAGATCACCTCGGTCTTGCATCGTAAGTTCTTTTGCTATTTTCTTGCTCTTATCCGACATCGCCTGTCTTGTTTTGCCGACTTAGTCCTTTTACTCATGCTCAGGCAATTTTTTGGAGTGCAAGGTGTGGAGCACCAAAACCATGGCGAGTGCTCGGGAGCGCCGTGGTGAGACCAACGACTCGGATCACCCTTTGTCAACACCCGGATTTTTAATCCCAGATGCCTGTTATGCCATACACCGCAATCCTAGGATTACCATTTTTGCGAGATATAACAGATTTGGATACCACAGTACATCATCCATTACAAACCATATATCAGGTCTTACACAAATAAGGATCTCATGATCCAGTTCTTAATACAATTCAAGCAGCGGAATACGTAATAGTAACGGTAGCGTAGGCGAAGCTCCATCTTCGGGGTCACAGGCAATGCTGACGATGGGAGATGATCCTAGTTGTCGTAACCTTCCTGGGGTCCATCCTCCTGGTACTCCTCTTCGTAGTCTGTCCACGGGAATAGCCAGGGACAAAGCCATGAGTACTCTTTAAGTACTCGCAAACTAATACTAACAAGTGAAGGGGGTTTTTGTAATAGGATACTAAGCTCTAAGGTTGTTTTGCAAAAAGCCAGATTTACCTCTACTAAGTTTAGAAACGAAGAAAGCTAGTTGAAGTTTTATACACCTAAGTGGGAACTTGTATTTCATATCACAACTCTGTTGTGGTCAAGTCAAAGTCTCAATTCATTTCATAAATAATTTTGAAAACATCTGACGGGGGAATAGTATGGCCACTTCAACTTTCCATAACCGCGGACGCGACTATTCGAATAGTTTGACACTCTGCAGAGATTGTACACTTTCACCACAACATTCGATACATCCATCAGGAACAAATCCTGAATTCACCATACTCAGTATGCGGATAATCAATCCTAACCTTTCATTTAAACACCCTAGTATAAGCACCTCTCCAATGAGTTTGGCCTCCCAACCATGACCAACTGTCATCTTGGGTACTGCACATGTGGACAATCTTCACAAGGTAGCCTCATCTCAGACCTTGGCCGTGAGGGAACCAATACTAAGGTATATAAGTTTCTAGTCAAGCCCTACCCAATTCTCTGGTATTGTGGTTGTACGGTAAAATTGGAATGCGCATCCAGACAACCATCAGTTTTATAAAGGGCTAAGGCTCATGCCTCAACATTTTCATCATCCAAATCATCTGGTGTTCGGAAACACATGTCAAAACATCTCAATAGAATGATCCATCATTCCAAGGTTTTCATAACCATTTTTCCACCAAGTGTTCCGATCTAAAGTTGATCAAGTTTAATGCTTAGCACTGGCATCTACAAGTGGGGGTAAGTACTAATGAGGGGTGGTAAACTAGTGGAGTTTAACTAAGTTCAATCTCATACCTTAGGATGACATAAAGATTTTCTAGCTTAGGCCAAATTTTATGCTCTTTATGCAACCTTCAATTATCTTACTAGTATCTACAACTTACTCAAGTAAACTCTAAGTAAGAGCTTTGATAAAGAATAAAGTAGCAAGCTTGTAAGTAAAACTAGGATTGGGTATCATCAAATGTGTCTAACCAAGCATGTTTAGTGTAGTGCATAGGTTATTTAACTCTCATAATTGCAAGTGTTAGCTTGCCTTGTGCAGAGCAGTGGTTTAAGTTCTCCTCGGCTTCTTCTTCATAGTATCCTCCTCCCCCCTCGTATCCTTGGTCGGTACTAGCGTCTATGTAAATACGAGGTACACAATCACCAAACAATACTTAAATATTTTCAATCATCACACAAAAGGGCCCTATAGATGATCTAGCATCATCACTAACATTACAAGATTAAAGCTTTGTTTAATTTCTTTTATTTTTAGAAAATTAATTTCTACTCATTGAAAAACTACTTAAGATTTAATATTGTCCAAACCAAACATGGGATCATGTTGACACATGTCATCACCACATATTTCAGTACATGGGAATGTGATTTAAAGTGGTGTCACAATTTAATAAGATTTAACCTTTTATTTCATTTAAATAAAGTGACTAGAAATGTCTATGTGGTATTCTTTCATTACTTGGACATTATTTCTGTAAGTAAACCCATATGTTTTTATATATTCTGAAAGGTATGATAAAATGCGATTTTTGAGAGTTGGAATCAACTCAAAAGCTATTATGGTTTAAATTTGAAAAATGTTTGAATGCAGAAAAGGTTCTGCCTTGTTATTTTTCCAAGGTTGATCTATAGGTTCAAATGATTTGAATCCAATGGGCTTGGATTAAGCATTTCAAAACCTTTCTAACAAAATTGGTTTCATTCAATTTGGTTTACTGAATAGAGCTGGTTTGATTTTTGAAACTGGGTACAGAACTAGGTTTGAACTAAAATGGAAAAAGTTAAATTCAAACGACTGGGCTGCGCGGGAACTGCTAATGGGCCGGCCCAGTGTCACTCTGCGGCGCGGGGCGCAACTGACAGGGGGGTCTACTGGTCAGTGACTCTTTAAACGCGAAGTGGTACGAGGCAATCTCATCCGCACGATCTAAGTCTAATCGAATGGCTGCTACTCATCGTCCACGTCGAGCGGCGCCGGCGAGACAGAAACCTAACGTGGCAGGTGGGGGTCGTCGGGGGCTCACCGGGGCTCAGGCAAGGGTCGGCGATGCGGGCGAACGACGAAGTAGACGATGGCGAACCTCCTGGTACCGGCAGCTCCTCCTGGGGTGGACGAAATCGACGTCGCCCTTCTTCTCGAGAGGTGGCCTGCTCCGGTGCAATTCCGGCGATGCGCTGCTCGCCTTGCTCCGGCTATGTGGTGGAGCGATCAGTGAGGTGAGGGGAGTGAGATGGTGTGCTCAATTCGACGGTGAGACCAAACGGGATGGGCAGACGACGGTGGAGACACGGCTACGGGCAGCTAGGGGCATGGCCGAGGGTTGCGATCGTTCGGTGGTCTCCTGGCGATGCTCTTGGGTTTTAATGCGCGTGTAGGGGCGGTGGCAAATGGTCGGGAACGCTCGATGCTCTGCGAGGCAGAGGTGGCGTCTTCGACGGCGAGCGGTGGCTACGGGGCACGGGCGGTGAAACGGGCATGTCTGGCGGTCTCCTAGGACGGTGGGGAGCATGCTGGCGGGCGGCGAGGGATCGAGGTGGTCGGGTTGCATGGGAACGGTGCGTGCTCTGTGGTGCACGTCGGCATGGTCGATAGCGGCACGTGCACGGTGTTCCTGGCGGTTCTGGTTGCTGTCTGCGAGGCAGGGCTGGTCGAGAGGGGGCGGTGATACACGGGCTACCCCCAGACAAGGTTGGCACGGCTAGTTCTTCCTCTAGCCTGCTGTCCACACTGGGGTGACATGGGTGCTCTCGGCCTGTTCACCATTGATGATATTGGCAAGCTTACAGTGGGGCTAGATCTTAGTTAAGTTTTCTAGATGATCTACTGAGGCTAGTGTAACCAGAGAGGGAACAAGGTTGGCTCAAATCACTGCACACTATAGTGTTTTGATTTTGTTTGATTTATATCTGCAAGGTGTTTGGTGAAATGGCCGCATGAATTCAAGTTTTGAATTTTGAAAATATTTTTGGTGGGTGTGCTAGGCATGTGGTGGTGAGTCTGTAGATGCTTGGGTTTTTAAAGTTGAGTTGGTTTGAGGGTTTTTTGAAAAAGTGGGATCTTCCCATATGATATAGATTCAATTTTAAACTGTCATTTAAACTATGCATTTAAATGTTTTTGGATGATCACAAGGTGGGCCTTGATACCTTGTTATGAGTACTATCAAGGGGTGCAAAGATCCAAACAAGTTTCTGTTAAGTTCTGAAAGTTAGAGATAGCCAAAGTAGGCATGGGAGTTAAATTGGCAAAAGTGACCATTCACATAAGTTGTTTGTTTTGATTTATTTGTCTTTGGGAAAAGTGTGGGTATTGTTTAGATGATGTTTATTTCACCTAAGAATCATTTTCCAAGCAAAGAAACACATAATCATGGCAATTCAAAAGAATCCAAATTTTGTTACATACACATATGAATGCTTTCATATTTTTAATTAGAAAAGTTTCTGTTAACCCTAATTTTGGTGATTAGAGTTTGATGATTCTAGTTTAATATTTTTGGGATGTTACACCCTTATAGTATTGAGGACTTCCTGATCAGCCTCGGCTCCTGCATGAAGCCAATGAAATCATTCGGTGTGGATCTGATGGACGCGGCTATCCGGGTATTCAATGTCCTTTGGCCAACAGAAGAGATCCCCAAGCATGTTGAGGTACTCACCGAGAAACTCATGGATTGCAAAACTTGGATCAAACTCTAGAGGGAATACGCCGCGCGAACTGTTGCCGACACTGCCCTGGGTTTCGTGCTTTCTTGGTATGAAGGTATCTCTTTGGATACCCTTTAGAATATGTGTGCCGACTCCAAATGGATCTCCGATCCAGATTATATCTAGCGCCGTCAAGACAGAGCCTATCAACTCATCCAGTATGCCAATATGCATGTTTGGAACGAAGGGCCGAGCTTCCTCGAGGATGACATCAAAGCCAATGCCGACTAAGAGGACGACGAGGGATCCGAGGAAGAGGCTAGCACCGAGGAAGGAAATCTGGAGGAAGAAGCCGGTAGCTCGAATGAGCATGAGGAGACCTCGAAACATGAGGCTGAGGCCGAAGCTTCCCAAGCTGAGACTGCCGAGGTTCCCACTGTAGAGGTTGCGGCTCATACCTCGTAGACTCCTAACCCCGAATCTGCTTGTAACATCCCAGCATTAGAGCCTATAAATAAGCTGAACCCAGATGTGTGCATTGCATTCATGCATAGAAAATCCGAATAATTTTCGGGCTTTTGAACAACACCTGTCAAAGTGATTGAAGCTTATCTTAACGTGAAGGAATAAGAAGTAGATCATCAAGTTGACTGCGATAAGTTTCAATATGACCTTTGTTAAAACCTTATTTTGGGTAAGGGAGATTTGATCTAAGGGTAGATCAAAGGAAATAAAAGTTAAAACCTAATACATTATGATTTATAGTTGATCCTTAGGTGATCATATCATAGTATCCATTATAATCACTCATCAGTACCAATTTAAGGATATAACACAAATAACCAGAGTGTGGCAACTATATCTTAATCTCATCTGCATATACCATGAGCATCATGGTAAATACCTAACCCTACTTCTTAAGTAAGATTGAGTAGGAAAGAAACTAAGTTTATATCATTCACCATATATCTTTCTTTCCATATCAATCCTTATCATCTCTGTTGAGTTAGATTCCCATATCTGCTGTTCATCAATGTTGGGAAATCAACTATTAATTCACCCATCCTCAACCTATCAAGCTCTTGATCATAACACATCTTACAAATAAGTGTCTACAAAGAAACAATTAAGAAGAAGTGAATAGAGATGTTAGTTTCAGATGTTATCTATTTGATAGGAATGGTTGAAAAGAATCCAATCAATAGAATAGACGATGGAGTTAAATCTTTCCATGATATAAAATAAGATTACAGGAATGAAGTTTGAAGATAGTTACCAAGAGTAGTCATATTGGATCAAGTAGGTATAGTTAATGAATTATATCTCTTAATCCAATAGAGCTAAATAAAAGACAACTATAATACAACTATAATGTTGTATTGATAAAGCCTTGATTAGCCAACTGGAAACCTAAACCATAAAGGATCAAGGATTATAATGAACATGCCTTACTCACCAAGATTGAATGCTTATATCATGTATAAGTGACATTGGTGGATAAAACATGATTGAAACTTAGTATAGATATGTAATCCTAGGTTAGCCATGACAAGTCATACTACTACAATGTTAAGTTAAGTATAAGATATTGGAGTTAAGAAGAGATAAGATAGTATGATTAAATTAAAGCTAGAGCAGCATGGAGTTATTAAAGTAGTGTTATTTCTATTAAAGTATAATAAATCTTAGAGAAAGATAGTTGGATATATTCATTTGACGAAGGAATATTAGTGAGGGATGAATTAAGGAAGATTATGAGTGGAGTTTGAAGGAACTATTTGCTAAATGGAAGGCTATCAACAGTAGAGTAGTAGGTGCAATCAAGCATGGATATATAGAAGTTATAAAAGATTTTAGTATCAAACTCATTTGATTCATCCATGTGTTTAGAATGTTAATCAGTGAATGAGAATAGTATTATGAAATAAACCCCATCATATTAATCATGATTATAGATAGAAAAAGGAAGTATATCTAAGAAAGGAATTCTTTAATAAGAAGTCTAGAATTATGAATTATGAAGATAGTAATTATTGGTAAACAACCAACTTTAAATCTTCAGCCAAATATAATATCCATCTCATGTGATTGATCTATCATCTTATATTCATATCACTTTAAAGAAATATTTTTCAAAGAGTAAATCACATAAACACATCATAACCATATGTGCTTAAGTATATCCTTATCAATTCCTTTATATAAAACATTCAAGATATAACTTTCAAGCACTAAAGGTGTTGTCAACAAATATCCCAAACAGAAAACCATATGTTTTGTGGTTGAATCTTTAACCACATCCATAAAGGAGTCTAAGTATTTCAAGACAAAACCCTAAAACCAAAGGTAAATAATCATAATTTAAAATCCTAAACCTATTTATCTATTATAATAAAATAGATATAATGACATTTTCCAAATTAATGGGAGTAGTAATAACTATATCAATGTATTTTATATTTCATGCATCAAATAATGATATAGGATCATGGTACATATAAAAGTTTCTATTCAAACTATGAGCCAACTAAAGTTAAAGTTGATAAGCAAATAAGAATATATCATTCAAGAAATCCCTAACTATAATAGGAGAGAAAAATAATAAGAAAAGTTTCTACAAACTATTGAAAAGGGGTTCATATTAAGTAAATAAAAGAAATACAAAAAGATGATATAATAAAAATTCACAAATGAGACTAAGTATATTTTAGTATTGTTGTAAATATCCAACAAACAAATCATACAAAGAAAGGTTCAAAATATAAATCCAATTCAAATCTGAATAAGAAAACAGAAAATAGAAAAAGGGTAAAACAAATAAAAATACTACCTGGCCGTGGCCCAACAACCCTACACTTACCTAACGCCTATGTGCAGCCCACAACAGCCCAGTAACCAGCCCAGTTCTTTTCTGTCTGTGACTGACAAGTGGGATCAGGAGAGGACCGCGGGTTGAGCTAAAGAAATTGCCAGGGCGTTATCCACAAAAGTTACATCGTCGTCATCATCACGCACATAGACAGCTCGCTGGCGGAGCTCGCCGCCGCTCGATGCCATCATCGTCGTCAGCCTTGCGCCAAGATACTCGCCGTCATTCCAGGAGGGGATAAGAAGGCCACCGTGACGCCCTGCCTCAAACCTTATCCCCAATTCCTCCTTATCCTCGCAAATGCAAACGGAACCGAAACCCTAGCTCACCGGAGCCACTCCTCGCCGTCGAACCACGTCTCCCCACACCATTCTGAGCAGCCATGGAGAAACGCCATCCTCCGTAGATCCTCTGGGTAGAACCTTGCATGAAGGGGAGCACTAGAGCTGGTGAATTTGGCCGTTTCCCTTCACAGCAGTTCGTCGGGGAGCTCGTTTCCGACCACGTATGTCTTCGTTGACCACTCAATCATCATCAGGGTGAGTTCCTGTACCTCCTAGTAACATTCAATCACTGGATCTCGTTGTAAATCGCCGATTCACCATATGCCACCATCAGCCACCGTCGGAGATTGTCGGAGCTAAAGCTCTGATGACCATTTCCGAGCGGCGCTGCCACGTTTAGGTTCAGTAGGTTGCGCTGATTCGAACTAGGTCCATTTCGTTTGCTAGGACGCCGTAGATCGTCGCCGGTGACCACTCACCGATGGCGGTGGTGGTGCTGACGCCATCATTGCGTCATGCTCACCTCATGGTGGAACCACGTCAGCTAGTTTGACTGGTCTTTGCCCTCATGGCTGATGACACGACCTAGGGCCCATATGTCATCGACTGGGGGGTAAAGACTGGGACAATAACAAATGTATTTCTTTCACCTGAGAGATGAAGTGGACTGTAACATCCCTAAATTCATGTTTCAAAACTCATTCATATCATCCTTGCATCCATCATCATTTAGGGTTTCCTCAAAGCATTTCAGAAAACAGAAACATATGGTATCATGATTTTATGTGGACAGACTTATTTTAAATAGCCAACACCACTTGTAAGTTTGATTGTTGTGAACCAGGAAGGTTGCCTTCTATGAGCATAGGATTTAAGTGTAGATATAAACCAAGTTTTTCAAATGGAAATGGGTTTCAAAAACCATCTTTCAAAATTTTAAACCAAGTGCCTAGCCTCTGATATTTTGATCCCCAAGCTTGACCAATCCTTTACAAAGCTACCCCATGGATATATGACCATTTTTGAGACTACTACTCACTACAAAAATCCTAGAAAAATTTGAATTCAAATTGAACTTGATTTCATTTAAAAATCTACCCAGAAAATCAAAATAGAAAAGGAAAAAGAAATAAATAAAGGAAAAGGGCCACGCGCTAGGTTTTAGGCCCAGCATCGAATCGAGCGCAACTAGCCCACCCGGGGGTTTCCTTTTCTTTTCTCACACGCGAGCGCACACAGCCTGTCGCTGACAGACGGACCCCACCCTCACTTCGCGCACATCGCTGACGAGCGGGCCCTGCCCACGCTGTCATCGTCTTCCCCAAACTGCGCCCGCGACCACGTCGCAGCTGCAGTCACGGCCGGTAATGGCGCGGCATAAATGGACATTAATCCGCGAGCGTTTACTGTCGAGGCTCCGGCTATTAGATCCCCACCTCCTAGCGACCATTTTCCCCCAGTCAATTCTGCCTTCATGCCACCAGGCTGCCCACGACTCACACAGCACCGCCGCAGACAGATCTTGCTCCGGCGAACGATTCCGGTGAGACCCGTGCGCCCCTTCCTCTCTGATTCATTCGAGCCATTTTGCAATCTCCTTGCGCACCTCCTGACCCCACCAGTTCATCCTGTACTGCCCCAGGTCGTCGTTCCCGCTCGACGCCGCAAGCATCTGACGACCACCCCGACTCCGGCGACCAAATTCCGTAAGTTCCGTGCGCCCCTTCACTTCTGACTCACACGAGATTGTTCGCCACGTTCTTGCGCATCACCTAAACCCCCTGGCTTGTGTTAGGGCGACGCAGAACCTCGGCAACTACTCCGACAACAACCACCCGACGCCGCGCGTAACTCCGACGAGCAATCCTCGCTGTGTCAGCGCGCCCCTCCGCAAACTGGTACCACGTCGAGCTTCAGCACGCCTTTGCGGATCTGGTAAGCACCTTCTTGCATCCTGGAATGATCTGGAACGCTAGCGCCGCCGTAGACCGAGCGCTCCGCCGCTCGCCGACGCCGTGCGCCGCCAGGACATGGTAGCTTGCTCGTGTGCCGTTGGATCTTGATCCAAGCGTTAGGATAGATTCATTAATCGGCGAAGAGGTATGCGATCTGGAGCGTGCAATCTATTTAGATCCTGCGGCTACAGAGCTCGATCCGGTGCGAACCGGTACGCGCAAATCACAACGCGACGCGTGTCAAGTGTTAGAACTAAAAACAGATTTAAAACCAGAATTTGATCCAAATTTCAAATGCTTATAACTTTTGATTGCGACGTTGAAATTTTGCAAACTTTATACCGTTGGATTCAGTGAAACAAGACCTTTCTGAATGTCCAATGTGTTTAACAAATAGTAACAGTTAAAATGACTTTATTTGTAGAAACATGTTTAAGGCTATTTTAAATATAGATTAATTTTGGTAAATTGTATTAGTGCCAAATAAGTTTAGTTGGCAAACTTGTGACTTGTTAAGTTTCTGTAAACATGTGCATGCTTGGTAGAGTTTTCAAAATCACCACTTAGAAAATTCTTGCATGCATGCATTCATATTATTTTTGGTTGTATATAATTGTGTGTAATTGTATGCTATAATTTTTGTGTAGATTTTGCTAGTGATTGTGATTGTGAAGAGTGCTACTCTCCCCACTACCAAGGCAAGTGATATTTTCATGAATATTTCTATCCTATGTTTTGTACTAGCATTAGATATTTTGCTAAGTCTTGCATGCTATTTTTCCTAATGCTAAGTTGGGAAATCCTAAGTAGTGTAGAATTGTAGAATTGCTAGGGAATTTTCCTAAGTTAAGTTATCATACCATGCTTAGCCTAGCTATTTAGCAAACAAGGGTTGGTGAAAATCTATACTTACTATGATGAAAATATTTCTAAGTCATGAGACTTATGCTTTCCTAATAAAACAACTAAGTCAAATGAACCTCCTGGGTGGAATGGAAGGATTGGGTTATGTTGAGTGGTTACACAAGGCCATGGACTTGGGTTGTGTATCTCACTTGTGGTATGCCACCCAGGCAAAAAGGGATTTGGAGGCCAAGTGTTGAGAAAGCTTACAGTGCAACCACTTGGCAATATGGGCTCTGCCTTGATCATATAGGTTGCTAGAACTTAGTCATTTGGACAGTTGGTTGTAGTTGGGATGATAGGTTGGAGCGCGTCCATTTGACTAAGGAAAGGTTTCTGAAAGGTCCTGTCTTGGGAAACCAAGTCTGGTAGGGAAAGTGCACAACCTCTGCAGATGGAAAACCTAAGTACTTAGCCTAGTCCAAGGTAATGGACAATTTGAGCATCAAGACATGGAAGCTACAAGAATCTCATCACTCCAACTTCTAAGTAAAATTTGGTGGGTGAACAAGGGTGAAGGACCCCAATGTCTATTGGTGGTTTCTTGGGAATGTTTTGACAAAGAAAAACTTAGTGATTTCAACTAATAGGTAAAACTTTTTTTCAAGCAAAGCAAGCCAAGCTACACTTAGCCAAAATGCATATAGTAGTATAGTCCACTAAAAATAAACTAAGGTATCACTTGCCAATACTATACCAAAGTATTGACCCTCTGTGGCTGTAACTTGTGATGTTGCAGGTTACTCCGATGATGAGTAAGAGTCATGAGTCTACACTCAACATGCTTGACTGTGGCACATGAAGATGAAGACTTATGTTTATTTACTTATTCCATAAACTCTTGTATTAGGCCTTTGGCCCTCAGTTGTAAAAGACTATGTTTTATCTATGGAATGAATGTAATAAACGACCTTTGTATCTGTGTACTTCATCTTAAACTGTGGATGCTAGCATTGATCCAGGTACTAGCATTGCAATCACAGGGATCCTTTCCTTTATAAAGGAGGGGTCTAACATAGACCCTAGCCCACAGGTCAGTGACTGGGGCTAGCTCTGGTCGTGGTGTAAAAAGTATTTTTTTGTTCGAAAATAAATAAAATGTTATAATCCAATTAATAATATTCCAGAAATTTAATAAATAATTAAATCTTGTTTAATTAATAACTTTTGATTTATAGTTCAGAAAAATATGTGTAATATATGAATTTTTTTACAAAAATAAAATCTACCACTTAAACTTATTATCAAATATTATTATGATTATTGTTTAAATAATATTATCCAATAAAGGTTTTCTAAGTAATAAAACTTTAATAATTCATATTCCTATAATGATAAATGTTAATAATATAATTAAAATACCAAAAATCTTAGAAAATAAAAATTCTAATTTAAAAATATAATCATGTCTCTTTAAGTTCACTTCATTAAATATTTCTTATCTAGTAAGTAATTATAAAGTAATAAGGATTATAAAAATCATATCTTATTATTTATAAATCACAAAAATAAATGTGATACACCAAAATGATCACAAAAATAATATCTAAATGTTAAAAAATCTAATATTTTACTTCGAAGGTAAATAAAAATTAAATATTTTAATAACTCAAATTTAAACTTATTTACTTCATTAATAATTCATATAAAGATAAATAAAATTTATTAATAATCCTAAAATGAGTCAAATAAGTCTAATAAATAGTATTAGCCTTAAATATTAATAATATAATTCCATAATGGTTTAAAACATCACAAATGTTCTTATTTTAGAAGTATCTCCAACCTTAAATGAAGATTATATTCTAAGAAGAATTCCACTAATAATAAAATCCTTAAGGAACAACTTGTAAACAATCAAATCTTTTCTAAACCATATGAATCA
The DNA here is from genome assembly GCA_910589765.1 of Avena atlantica. Classification (NCBI taxonomy): domain Eukaryota; kingdom Viridiplantae; phylum Streptophyta; class Magnoliopsida; order Poales; family Poaceae; genus Avena; species Avena atlantica. The sequence goes on from OU342735.1 coordinate 420,884,826, forward strand.
CCAAATTACAAAAACTACTACAACACTATGTAAATCCGTAAGTAGTTAAGTAACATTATGTTGGGTTTATAAACTATACTTACTTATTTATAAAAGATGAATGATATTACTCTATTATAAAATCAAGAAACCATTACCCAAGTAACAGAATAAACATTCTTAAGTAACTTAAAGAACACATTTCAGATATACAAGATACCAATGTATAAGTACTATACTTTCAAAACTATCTATACTTTAAAGTTAACTTTAGTCTACAGAATCTTAATATAACACTATAAGCATTATTATATGTTTTATAGTTAACTTTGGTCTGAAGTAGTTAAGCTATAAAGCAACTCAAGCCAAACCATTTAAGCAAACAAATAATATCAACCATTACTAACTAACCACAAAGTTTGTTTAGACCTTAGAAGAGAAACCTTTTCTTCGAAGGTTATCCTTTTTGTCACTTTAAACAAGAACTCTTGTATAAGCAATCTTAACTAATATGTCATAAGTATATATAATTTACTCCTACATATGTGTTGTTTACAACCACTCATAAACTCTAATAAAAGTACAACTATGAAACTTATCTAAAAAGACTACACATTCCAAAGTAACCATTTCCAGAATCCAAACCCTAGGACAACGTTACCTCCGGGATTCGCGTTTAGAACGTGCATCACATTAGTTATGCATAAAGGCATATTGATTCTTTAAACATTAGTCCTTACCGGACCAATGATGCTAATTTCAGATTTTGGATCTTATACTGACTCGAAGATCGTGAGTGCATAATCTTGCAATCACAAAAGGCAAGTTCACACTTGCTCATGTCCTTTGTTTATTTTCTGTAAAGTATTTTACAAATCTAGTGTTCTCCTCACCTGGAAAAAGGTCAGAAAACACTATTTCCAATAATAATGTGAACCATTGATTACTGATCCAGGGTGATCATTTAATCTATTAAATCTGACAGTTGAAATAACACTGTTCAGAACTATATCACCTAGGACTTAACAACCAATGTCGCCAGTGATTCTTGCGCCGTATATTACGCGTTGACCATGAGATTTGGAATAGGACGGAGAAGCCAGCTGTATCTTCTTCCTCTCACATGAAGCGGGATGTGCAGGTCGTGGCTGTTATCCTCGTAGCGTGCATATTAATTGGTAATTCATAGAGGATATGCAGCATATGGGTGGGAACCCTCAACATCCCACATAGTTCTGGCATCTAACAGTTTGTACAAACCATTGCCATAATTCATTATGTGGGCATGGTGTACACCAAGGAGTCATGAGGGGTCATGAAGGGGGCAGTGATTGGCTTGGATCATCTTCTGGGCCCCACATCATAGAATTGTGGACGAGAATAAGCTGCCCGGTTGTGCAGCAAAGAGTTGATCTCTCATGGTAAAGTAACGCACCTCTGCAGAGTGTAAGAACTATAACTTGTTACTCCCTGTTCCGGGAAAGAGCTGCGAACGCGACGGGAAAGGAACTCCATAAAAGTTCAGGTAAACCCGTGAAGGCTGACGGACATAGCTTTTCAGAATAAAAGCAACTTTTGAAGAAATGTTTATGAAAACTTGCATTGCCTACGACCTACGGTATGTGGATGTAGTTATAGTGCATCAAACACTCCTTTTCTAGTGAATCTTCTGAGTATGCTCGTACTCAAAGTATCTTATTAACCCTTGCTAGATTCTGAAGCCATTAAGACGACGTCTACATCAAGTTATGCCCCAGGACTTATCATGCGCAGCTAAAGCTCTTCCATGAATACAAGGAAATCAACATATACCTCAATTCAAGTGAAGACAGAGTTACTGATTAGTTAGGAATATAATCTCTAGCCAAAGCACCTATTTTTGTAGTGCGTTGCAATAGCAGCAATGCCAACCTCTTAGCCAGAATACTAGACTTAATGGTATACTAGTTCTTGCGTTGTTTATCTTTGATTCTTCTCCGTAAGAAGTTCTTTCTCTCTCTCTTTCACCTAGAGTGTTCTCTGGATCTTATGTAAAGAGTGAGTTCTAACCTTCAGCCATGTATTGGACCCGCTGTGTTTCTGTTGTGCCATTCTGAGGGATGTAATACTAGTGAACGGTGTTTCATTGGTGTTATGTCAATGAATATAGTATACTACATCATGTAGTGGTATGCTGGGTCACCGCACTGCTATTCCCCCGCCAGTTGCCGACGATGTTTCTTCCGATGCGCCTTAGCAATAAGAACTTAAAAATTTCATTAAATCCCCGGTATGCTGGGTGCAAGATGTAATATACCGTTCGAATTATTTTGCTACTATGAGTATGTAAATATCGAACCCTTTTGGGCGTAGTCCCCGAGTTTCATATTTCTTGTTCTCTCGAATTTGTTATTCGGCCCGTGTCTACCATTTTTCGGCGTTCGACTTAGGGGTCCAAGGTTAACAAACCAAACTAACAATACTTAGAAATTTGGAGAATAAGCTCAAAATAACTTCACAATATAAGTAAAGAAAGTAAATACAAGGGTTAGTAAAAACTTGAGTCGGCTCGCATACTTTTCCTCCCTTTGTCGTTTTTCACGTGTTGGTCTTTTGCTTGCCATGAGTAAATACAAGGGTTAGTGAACGATTTCCGCTTTTCTCTTGCTTGCCATGAAGCCTATTTTTTTGTCAGCAACAAGTCAAAGAGTTGGTCTTTGTTGTCGACATATTATTGGCCCAGCCTTGGATAAGTAAACTTAAGCCAGCCGACATATAAAAACTGAATTGCTTGAGGACAATCAATAAGCTAAGCTTGGGGGAGTTGATACGTCCAAAACGTATATACTTTCTCGAACACTTTTTCTATTGTTTCTCCTCTAATTTGTCTGATTTGGATACAACTAACACGGACTGACGCTGTTTTTAGCAGAATTGCTTTGGTGTCTAGTTTTTCTGCAGAAAATCAACTTTCAGGAAAAATCCCGGAAAATATCGCAAAACTCCTATTTTACCAGAAGACTCACGGAGCCATAAGATGAGACGGAGGAGGGACACGAGGGGCCCACACTCCCTGGCCGTGCTGGCCAGGCCAGGCCATGCCAAGGGGAGGTGTGGCCACCTCGGGCACCCCCTCGGCCTCCCTCTTCGCCTACATAAAGCCCTCTGACCTAAAAACAGAGGGGGGTTTGACATATTTCCAGAGAGAGTTCCGTTGCGCCGCCACCACCATAAACCACAATTCGGAATAAGAAACTCCATTCTAGCACCCTGCCGGGACGGGGAAATGGAGGAGATCATCGCAATCATCATCACTGACGCTTCTCCATCAACCATCCATGTTTCCCCCATCCATGAGTGAGTAATCCCCCGCTGTAGGCTATGGGGATGGTAGGGACTGGATGATATCTATTAAAAGGAGTACCTTAATTGCCAGTAGATTCTCTTGAGGCCCCGTTGCAATGGGTTGGCAGGACAAAAAAAGTTGTGCAAGTTCTCATTGCGAGCACGTATGACTATATATGGAAAACATGCCTATAATTATTTAGTACTTGGATGCTTTATCTTATTTATCTGCAAATTACCTAGATCTTGATATTAAATGAATAGTCTTGTCCATGTAACGCTCGTCCATCCATCCATATGCCTACGTCACTCAAATCCTACTGTTCGCTACTATGTTACTACTGCCTTTGTTTTACTGCTATTGTTACTTTGCTATTGCTACTACAAAACTATTGCTACTGATAAACTAGTGTCAGCAAGACTATTTTCAGGTGCAGCTGAATTGACAACTCAGTTGTTAAGGCTTATAAGTATTTTTTGGCTCAATAATAATCCCAAGTGAACTTACAAATAATTCTATGCTCCCCGGCAATGGCGCCATAAAATAGTCTTGATGGCCCACAAGTATAGGGGATCGCAACAGTCTTTGAGGGTAGTATAACCTAATTTATTGATTCGACACGCTGCTATCCTTTTCATCATGGGGAAAACTCGTGATGAAAAATTTCCTATATTACCATCCACTACAAGAAGAGGTACAGTTTTAAACACCTCTGCTGCTCTTGATTCACCATATGTTATAAGTAAGCTTGTTACACCACCACCACATACACATGCTACACACACTGGTACTAATCCTAAATCTGAAATTTCTTCTGATGCTCATGATGTTACTGTGCTTGATGAGAGTGGTTCATTAGGTCCTTTCCTAGATGCTACAATTGCTAGAACTATATTGGGAAACACTAAAATTCCTAGTGAAGACACTACTACACCTGTTATCTCACCTGATTCTAGACAAAGCTATGATATTAATGATGGTTATATTGAAATGACTAATAAATTTATTGAAGAATATCGAAACACACGTGGTGCTAGTGCTATTAGGAGTCTCCTTGAGAAACATACTATTATACCTAAATTATCTCCTGACGCTAAGTTTGCTACTTCCCCCATAGACATTAAAGATAAAGATTATGATTTCTCTCTTGATTTATCATATATAAACATTGTTGAGAAAGAATCTTTTTGTGGAACTAAGAATGAAAAGGTTGTGGCACATATGATTGAGCTTTCTACTATGAGTTCCTTATTTTCTGATGATGTTAAGATGCACCTACTTTGTTGCTAAAATTTTCCCTTTTTCACTAAAAGGAGAAGCTAAAGATTTGTTTAATAATTTACCTCATGGATCCATTTTTTGATAATGGGGATAGTTATGTTTCGAGGCTGAGAGTACCTCGCTTAGGTAATATACTAGCGTCTGCATCGACTTACCTTCCTCATCACGCACCACCAATATTACAACACTTACGACTTGGTTGGTCGTCGCTACATAGAGAAACATCTACTCTTTGGATAGTGGTGAAGCTAACATAGGTGTAGAGACTAGCATTTTCTTTAGTTCATGAAAAGCGTTATCAGCTTGTGGTGTCCATATAAATTTATCCTACTTTTTCATTAGTTGATATAAGGGCAATGCCTTCTCTCCAAGCCGACTTACAAACCGACTCAACGATGCCAGACAACCTGTGAACTTCTGGACATCGTTGAGACACTTCGACAACTCCATGTGTTCTATCGCCCAAATATTTGTCGGACTTGCTTCGATACCTAGGCTCGACACGAGGAAACCGAGTAATTTTTCGGCCGAGACACCAAAGGTGCATTTTTTCGGGTTAAGCTTCATTCGGAATCTTCTTAGATTCGAGAATGTCTGCCGGATATCATATAGTAGCGTGTGACTTTCTTTGGGTTTTAGTACCACGTCATCAACATATATTTGGACATTTTTGTCAATTTGATCATGTAAGCATTTTTGCATTCATCTTTGATATGTCGCTCCTGCATTACGTAAGCCGAATGGCATGGTATGATAGCAATAAGCTCCGTACGGGGTAATAATTGCAGTCTTTATTTGATCGGATGGATTTAACAGTATCTGGTGGAAACCAGAGTACGCTTCTATAAATGATAGTAATCACAGCCAGTGGTCAAATCAATAACCTGATCTATTTTCGGCAAAGGAAATGGATCCTTTGGACATGTTTTGTTCAGGTTGGTGTAGTCGATGCACATACGCCACACCACTGCTACATGCGGATCATCTTTCTTTTTCTCTACCAACACTGGATTAGAGAGCCAATCTGGATGAAGTACTTCCATTATGAACCCGGCTGCAAGGAACCGAGCTATCTCATCTTCAATTATTTTTCTCATGTCCTCGGCGAAGCGGCGGAGAGGTTGCTTCACCGACCTTGCATATGGCCTCACATGTAAAGAGTGCTCTGCTAGCTCCCTAGGCGCATGTTACAGATCCTGAGTAGACCAAGCAAAGATATCTGATTCTCACGGAGGAAGCTAATGAGCTCGCTTTCCTATTTAGCGTTTAGGCCGACACCAATAGTGACGGTGCGCTCTGGAAACTGGTCATCAATTTGAATCTTTTGGGTGTCCTTAGTCGGCTGAAAAGAGACACTCCCTTGTGGGTTGGCGAGTGCCGACATATTCAACTATGCCGACTGAGCCAAAGTTGCCACTTCCTAAATCATTTTCTTTTCCCGTGCAATCACTAATGAGTCGGATAGGTTTGACCCAACCGAGGCACACTCCATCGATCTTCTGTAATCTCCATATATGGTGATAACACCATGTGGTCCTGGCATCTTCATCTTCAAGTAACTAACATGAGCAGACACCATGAAGTTTGACAATGCCGACCTTCCCAGCAGTGCATGGTAACAACTTTCCAAGTCCACAGCCTCGAACTCCAAATTCTTAGTTCCGCAGTTCTCCCTTGTGCCGAATAACACATCAATCCGGACCTTGCCAATTGACTCACAAGACAACCCCCACACAATGCCATGGAAGGTAGTCTTAGTCGCCTGCAACATGTTCTCGTTGATACCGATCTTGTGTATTGTTTCCTTGTACAATATGTTTATGCTACTACCATTGTCAATTAGCACCTTGGAGAACTTTACGTTGATATTCGGCCTAATGAACGTCGGATCCAACACTAAGGCATACGATCCGGGGTTCAGCATGATCTTGGGGTGATCCCTAATGCTCCATGTAATTTCCTGATCTGACCAGTGCATATATTTTGGCATAGTCGGCATAACTGCATTCACTTCCATATGCCTCCTCTACATACTTTTCCTATCTGTTTGATCTGTAGTGAACACAGTATGTGTGATGATGCTCTCTGTAGTCATTCCTGCCTCCTTGACCAGGGTCTCCACGGTTCTCCTAATTTCGATTCACCACTTGGTGTACAAATTCTCTCCTGTCATGGTTCTCATACCTTGGCGGTGGTTGGTTCTCATACCTCGGCGGTGGTAGAGGTAGAGCTAGCTGTTGGTGATCATTGCCTCCTGTGAGCGGAGATCTATGATTCGGCTGGTTTGGCTCTGCCCCACCCATTGCCAACTTCATCCAAGCACACCACCGAGTTGTATGGTTCGCCGGCTTAGCCGGGTTAGGAGTGTGAAACTTGCAGGGCTGATCTAACATGGACTCGTACGTGTACTTCAGCCTCTCTTGCCATTGTTTCTTTTGCTCAGCAGTCCACTGCTTTTTGCCATCATTTTTGTATCCACTGTACCTCTGACACTGATTACCCCCAACTCCTGGCGGATCTTGGGTTACGACAGCAACATGACTCAAATTATACCGATAGTCCGACCTATCATCTCTTCTCTTACCTCGGAATTCATTCCTCTGGAATGACCCGACACCATCATGAGCATAATGCTCATGTCGTTCACTTTGATCTGCCAACATAAGCTCTGGCTGAGTCGGATCACCCAGAGCATATGAGTCGGCTATCCTGATTGTCTCGGCCAACGTGGTTGGCATATCTCTCTGCATCCTTTACCACAGCATGCTTGCATATCTGTATCCTTGTGCAAACCATGCTATTGCTTGAGACTCAATTACTCGTTCACAAGAATTTCTCAAGTTACACCACCGATTCAGAAACTCTCAGTCTGTTTCATTCGGTCTTTGCTTGCACATGGTGAGTTGTTGAGGTCTATTCGGCCTCTTATTCGTACTCGTGAAGTTTCTCACAAACATTTCCTCAAAATCTAACCAGCAGTTGATACTTCATGCCAACAGATTATTCAACCAGACTCTTGATGGCCCTTCCAACATTTATGGCACATATCTCACTGCCCATCTAAGGTTTCCGTCTGCAATTTTCACTGTTGTACCATAATCAATCAACCAATCTTGTAGCTTTGTGCTTCTGTTATATGTTTTTGTTCCTCTTGGCGACTGGAAGTTCGGCACAAGTGACTCCCTCATGATCCGAGGTCCAAAGCATGTTTGACCCGGAGGACCTTGTTCTTCCAACAACTCGGATCCGTATATTGGGTCCAATTTCAATCTTGCATCACCCGGCAGCAAGTTTCTGTTTCCCACCCTTTCTCCTATCACATCGTGTTTAGGTCTGGCAAATCCGGCATTCTCCATTTATGAATAACCATCATTGTATCTGTTTTGTTCCGGATTTTGCGGAACTGGTCTGCACCCCGTTCTTACCAAGGTTCATATCTCGGCTGGTGTTGTTGCAGAGGATGTTGCCCTCCTCCAGTTGAGTTCCGCTGGCCGGGATTACCCTGCTCGTTGTTTCCTTGGCTTCCATTGCCATGACCGGGATTTCTATTCCCACTATTACCTCGGCTTACATTGCCTTGATCCATATTTGCTTTCCCAGCCATTTCCGGATCATATGGCACCATTTTCTTATCCCTTAATCCCGAGGTTACTGCCTTATCTTTCCTTGGACCTCCGCCGAGTGAAGATGCTGCCGCAGCTGATACTGTTGGAGCATGTCCAGCCGAATGAACGACTCGAGAAGCTCCAGGCCTCGCCGGGTTGTTTTTCAACAATTCCTCATTCTGCTGGTTCGCTATGCGTACCAGCTCATTCACTCTCTCATGTTGCCTTTGTCGGGCTTCACCGGACAAAGCAGGTATCTCGGCAGCTGCTGCATCTGCAGCCCTGAGGTTTTTCGCAGGTGTGATGTACCTCGTCAACCCTGGGTTAACCGATTCACCCTGCCTAGACAGATGTTCCTTGTTAATATCGCTAAGGAAAATTTTCCTTTCAATCTTACACCATCCATGCGAGTTGGGCTAGTGTTCAGCTTATTCTCCCTAGCATACTCATGCAAGGTGATGTTAAGTGACTGTTGTGCAACTGCTACTCTCCTGGCTCCCTCTAACATTTTTTGCCGGGTCTCCTCTAGCTCGGCCTGTGCACGAGCCGAATCTACGATGGGAGCTATAGGAGTAGTTAAGATATCTATTGCTTCCTATAGTATATTCTCTGGCCTTTCCAGTGTAGGGCCCCTCGTACGAGGTACCCTAGGAGTTACATTACCAGCCTCTGCCGGGTCTGCCACTACCGGGTCTTTGCTTGGGCCGGCTCCCGCGCCCGCAGCCGGCGTCGTCATCATCACCTCGATGCTGCCTACGGGCGAGTGATACGCGGACCGCTAGCAGCGCTGAGGGGAGGCTCTCCCGCAAGGATGACTCACTACGGGTAGACGCACGAGACATCGACGCCGACGTAGACCTTATGCGTGCCTAGGTTGATGAAGACCCCGTTGCGCGGTGGGGGGCGCCTGCTGAAGTGATGCGCGCTGTTGCTGACGTAGTCCCACATGTCGAAGCGCTGCACCAGCCCGGAGACGATGCGCTCGCCGGTAGCGATGAAGTTTCCCGTCCGGATCTTGACTCCAGCTAGCACCGCTGTTCGCCTCACGGTGGGCGCCAATTGTCGTGGTGGTGGCAGGGTAGATGCCATGTGTAGGCTAAAGATGGGGCCAATATGCACTAGTGGGATCCAGGGAGGGATGATGTAGTTGTTTCTACACACGAAGAACTCACACTCGATCTTTACTTCGATCAACAATGGTTAAACTTGCTCCTCGAGCTGTATAAGAGAGAGGAGGAAGAAAATCTCACCTTGTCTCTAAGTGTAAAATGAATCGATCCCCCTCTAGGAGGCCCTGACCCACCTTATAAAGGGGTGGCCAGGTTACATTAGGGCTGACGTGGATGGCATATTTCCCGAATATGCTTATCCCAAAGAGGTAATTCCGTGGGAGTGTTTCCATGTCTCCCTTCTATCGACGATAATAACCTAGAACCCACGACATGTGAAGCTTCTTCTGTCCTTCTGTCCCTCTGACCCTTGTCTGTAGCTTTTGGCTCTGTGTAGATCCCTGAGGGAGATACAAAGCGCTGTGTTTGACTTTGGGGGCTCGCTTTCTCTTTCTCGAGTAAGCCTCCTCATGACTCGGCCTCGTACAAGATGACTCGGCCAAGCTCATACCTACAAGTTAGTAACATAGTAGACATCGTGCCGACATACCTTATATGTCGGCCGAGTGAAGCCTTAGCTGCTTAACTTGGGGTAACCCGACCCTTACTCGGCCGGCCCTCAGATGACTCGGCCGGGTTATTCTTTGACCCGGTCAACACCTCGGTGGGCTTTGCCCTTTACCTTAGCTTGACCCTATCTAGGGTCATCCCCCAACAATTTGTTCTCTAAATATATTGATCTTTTTGAATGTTTCACTTTGCGACGAACCTAGAGGAAAATGTACGGACGGGCTGACCCAAAGAAAATGATTCCTATTCACTATAAATAGTGGGCTAGTCTGCCAATTTAGAGACGGTACTGGTGCAAAATCACAGGCAGTCTATGACATGGTTTTTCCCCTATGTAGCTCTGCCCCTACTTGCACTACTTTTTACTTGTATCTATTATTCTGTTCTAGTTGAAAATAGATTTATTAGTTTTGTATCTTTTGTAAATGTTTGCTTGTGTTTCTGTTTGTTTGCTATATTATGTAAAGTTTTTCTTATACCTCTACGGTAGGGCTAGTTTCATAGACACGTCATCATATAGCTAAAAGACCCGTACTTGTAAGCACATCTGATGGATAATAAAAAAGTGGCTGAATCTCAGTCACCTTAAAAAATGTTAGTATTGGCAATACAACAACATTAATCAATCGTCTCCCTCTTTGACGATTTCTTTGAACATCAAACTAACACTGGCTCCATCAATCACGCTTACATTATCCTCCTACCCAAAAACGAATCCGCCCGCACGGCTGACGCCTTTTGCCCCATATCCCTCCAAAACTGTCCCATCAAAGGCATCGCTAAAGTTCTCACTAACAGACTCAAACCCCTTATGCCTCTCCTCGTAGGTCAAGATCATTCATTTCGGGGCGTTGCATCTTTGATAACTTTGTTTACGCTACTGAACTTTTAAACTGCTACCATAAATCCAAATCCCCCACGATAGTCATCAAACTAGACTTTAAAAAAGCCTTCGATTATGTCAAATGGTACTCCCTCCTTACCATCCTCGTGCACCGGGGCTTCCCACCCAAATTCTGCCGGTGGATTTCAGACATCCTAACTACTGGGAAAACCGCCGTCCTCCTAAACGACATCCCTGGACCTTGGATCAATTGCAAGAATGGCTTGCGCCAGGGAGATCCCCTATCCCCCTTCCTTTTTAACACTGTTGGAGATGTCCTCCCAAAACTCATCTCGCATGCTTGCTCCCTCGGGATCCTTGCCCACCCCATAGTTCACACACTCCCCTGCCTGGTCCTCCAATACGCCGACGACACTTTGATCCTCACTCGTGGAACCACAGCCGCGACCAAGCATCTTCGTACTATTCTGGATGATTTCGCTACTGCCACTGGCTTGGGCATAAACTTCCATAAGACGACTTTCATCCCCATGAACGTTTCCGACTCCGACGCGGAATCCATGGCCTCCGCCTTAGGTACCTCTATCTCCCACTTCCTTCAGGTCTACCTTGGGCTCCCCCTGTCCCACCAGAAACTTCCCTCCTACGCCTTCACCCTTGCCCTAAGCAGAAGTAATACCCACCTTGCCGTATGGAGCGCCTCCCTCCTAACAAAAGGAGGACGGCTTGCTCTTCTCTCGTCCGTTCTAGACTGTCTACCCACTTATCTTATGTCGTCTTTTCCTCTCTCAAAAGAAAATATTGAGAAACTAAATAGGAAAAATAGAGCGTTTTTCTTGCACAGGTGCGCAATGTCTTGTCGCGTGGAATAAGGTTTGTACTCCAAAAAATGCTGGTGGTCTAGGTGTTAAGAATTTGGAAATCTAGAATACTTGCCTTCTACTGAAATTCGCTTACAAATTCATGCATGCATCAAACCTACCTTGGCGTGACTGGCTTCTTTACCATTCGCCCTACCCCATACACCACTCCTCAAACACAACGTACCTTGCCAAAATAATCAAGCAAAACCTTGATACGCTATGACTCGTTTCTCAATGCACAGTAGAAAATGGACATTGTACTTTCTTTTGGCTTGACCGATGGCTTCTCCATGAGCCCTTAGCTACTGCATTCCCCGTCATCTTCTCACACCATACTAAACCTCATATTTTAGTTTCTACGGTTCTGCAGGGCGAGATTGAATCTGACCTTCGTAACAGGCTGACCTCCGCCGCTACTAGCGATCTCTTGTCTCTTCGTGTCTTGTTGCAGGGGGTCCAGCTTTCAGACGCGGCCGATCACCGGACACTGCTCGACGGCTCCAGCTTCTCCACCAAGGGTTCTTATGCCGCCCTCTTGACACAGCTTCAGCACCCCCACCTGGCCAAAGTGTGGGAGTCCTTCGTCCCCAAAAGGTGAAGATCTTCGGCTGGCTCCTCTCCCTGAACGGACTTAATACACGGGAGAATTTGTACAAGAAGACTATCATTGTCTCTGCAACTTGTCCTAGATGCGACCACTCCTAAGTCAGGACCACCTCTTCTTCGTTTGCCCTCGCGCAATGGAGGTATGGAATACTCTCAACATTCAGCCGAGCTTCCACGACTTCTCCGATTTATGGACCACTCCAACGCCGGTTGGGCTTGACTCCTCTATTTGGCCGTCTATCGCTCTCATCATCCTTTGGAAAATGTGGGATGCTAGAAATAGCATGATCTTCACACATATTGATCAACCCTCTTATGTAACTATTTCTAAAACTGTGGACGACATCACTGTGTGGTCTCATATGAGGCTCAAAAAAGTCACGCCGGCTTGTGGCGTGACTACCTCTTGTCACGATGCTCGTGAAACCTGGTCTTTAAAGTAATATATTCAGGTGGGGATCCTCTCCCCCATTGATTGTTTCAAAAAAAAACATTAATCAATACAACAGCATTAGGCCCTTAGCCGCCTTCTCCTTTCCTGAGGAACTAGAGCACCCGGTTTCTAGCTAGGTTTGCACCATGGCTGGACTGAATGCGTACGTAGGAGAGAAATACAATGTATATCTGCTTGATCAACACTACTCCTGGGTAGTATTTTTGGGGGAGTATCTTGAATTCTTGATACTCCCTCCGATCATGTCTAGATATATCCATTTTACTGACAAGTAATATGGATCGAGGGAGTACTATGTGCAAGATCGTTTCATTCATTCTTTGTTGAATACTCCTGATGGTTGAGCCCACGCAGCACCGACTCCCCGCTGCTTGCAATCCGCTGAGCGGCGACTGCGGCGACCACGGCGGAGGCGCCTCCAAGCACGACCCGTTGAGTCTCTTGGACGACGACTGGTGGCGAGCCAGCACTGATCCCGCCCCCGTCGCCGACATACTCTTCCGGGCTTGCCGCCTTGCGTTTCCTCCCGCCTCCACTGACGTCCGGGGACGACCGCGACGGTGCGTAGTACGACGGCTCCACGTGCGTGCCGTCGCTGCCGGAGAGGAGCTGGTTAAGGGATGGGTGGACGGCGAGGTGCTCTGTGTCGTCGGTGTCGAAGATCTGCGTAACAGGGTAGTCGTCGAAGAGCTTGGAGATGAACGGGATCGTCGGGAGCCACCCAGCGGCGTCGGGGCTGCCGGTCTGTGGCTGCTGGTCCTGCGTGATCATGCTGCTGGTGCGGAAGGGTGTGAATAGGCCAGGGCCATCGTCAAAGGCGCGGCTGCCGCCGTCGGAGAGTTCGTAGTCGGCGAGCGTTAGCACCGGCACCATCGGTGGCGCCTGGCCGCTCTTCTTGTAGATCCGGCACAGAACCCAGTCATCCAACTGCACACATGTTCACAAAGGCGCCGCACAACACAGCACGCAAGAGGGCATCAACAATCAACATGAAGCGCGCACAGATAAGGGCGGCCACACCCGTAACGGAAGGAAGGAAAGCAAGTGGTACCCTCATGGAGACGCTGCCGCACTTGATGATGGGCTTGTAGGCGTCGAAGGCGGCGGCGAGGGGGTCGGCGGCGATGCGGTACTCGTGCATGACCCAGCCGGTCTTGTTGCCCCTGGGCGCGCGGCCCTGGTAGAAGACGAGCGCCTTCTTGACGCCGACGCCTTTCCCAATGGCGCCGTCGTGGATGGGCTTGTCGGTGCCGGCGGACTTCCAGTAGCCGGACCCGGCGGCGCGGTTGGGCCGCGTGCCGTTCGGGTACTTGCGGTCCCGCGGGCTGAAGAAGTACCACTCGCTGTCACCGTACGACGCCTGGCCTGCAATCTCAGCTCAGTATCGTCAGTGCGTGCGCGGTGCTATGGGTAGCTAGATCAGTTAACATGCATGGCATGGATGAGCGAGCTTACATGGAAGATCCCATGGATCGAACTTGTAGACGTCGACGTCGGCGATGATGGGGGCGGGGCACTGCGCCGAGGCGGCGCGGTTGCGGAGGTAGTAAAAGATCAGCTCCTCGTCCGTCGGGTTGAACCGGAACCCCGGCGGCAGCGATATCGACATGACCCACTAGCCAGGTACCCACGTACGTCGTCGGGCAAGCATACGCTCAGCTAGGCGAGGGGTAACTTACGCCACGACCAGAACAGAAGAAGGACGAGCTAGCGAGCTCACTGGAAATGATGGATCATCAGAATCTATCTTGAGGCCCGAGTGGCCGGAGCTAGCAACTTGCTGCTTATATACATGCTCCTGGAGCGTGTGGATGGCATGACCGCGTGGTTCAGTGGTTTCCCCAGGGCCAAAACCGCCCCATCTCATTCGCGTCCGGCGTGACTCCACTTGGGGCGCGTGGGCGTGGGCGTGGCGTCAGAACGTTGCATCGATGAGCTGCGTAACTGTATCTAGTAGCCGCGGGCCAGCTGCTCTCCCCAGAGTGCGAGCTCCAGCGTATGGAACCTACACACCGGACGGGTGGGAGGTGTATTGCTTGTTCCGTCCATGGGTGCCGTGCGCCGCGTTATTTCCTTTTTCCTCGGAGCAACTGTTTTTTCGGACCCAAGATATCCACTTGTCCTGGGATGCCGATTTATTTTGTGCTGCCAAAATTGGTGCGAGGGTCTTCTGAAATAAATCAATTATTACATCGACCATCACTACAGGAAAAAACTTCGCCCTCTTGTTAGTGGTGTCGCGAAGATCTACACGATGCGAGAAGACGCAGATCGCCGACCTTCCTTCCGGTACCATGAGGCGGATCTCGAGGGCGAGATCCATTGTTAGTGGTGTCGAATTGTGGCATCCCGCAAAACCACTACTAGAAAATCGCGTTGAATTTGTGCATTGCATCGTCATCCTCATGCATTGTTTGCCAAAACTATTTTCACAAAGCCGGGTTTTGTTTTCTAGAACGCCCCATCTTTATTCAAACACCAAAACCGGGTCCCCGGAATATTTTGTTTTGGCCGCTATCGGTTTGCACACGGCCCGTTTAAATCAAACAAAAAGTTTTAATTATTTTAGCGGGGGCAGTCGAACGGGCCGTTTCGACCCGAACGACCACCCCCAGAAAATATAAACGGTCCGCCTACACCCGCCCTTCTAAATCCTACACCTACCAGACAATATACCCAGTCCACCCCAGCCACCTCACCCCGGCCAATGGCCTTTCGACACGTCACCCTCTCCCTCCCGCTCACCAACCCCAAACCGCCACCTGGCCTACCCCCTCTTTTTCTCTCTTCCCCTCCCCCTCCCTGGCCGGCAACACACGCCACACACACGAAACCCACGCACGCACCCAGACCCCCTCTCCCCTGACGCGCCCCTGGCCCCACCTGGTCCCACCACGCCCACGCGACCCCGCCTCCCCTAGAACCGCCTCCCCCGCATGCGTCCTCTCCCTCCTTCCTCATCGCCTGCACCGCGCCCGCCCCTTCTCCCTCCGGCAGCCGCCCTCCTCCTTCCCTCCCCGTCTGCTTCCCCCTCCATCCAGCGCGCCGCTCGGGCCCGCCCGCCGCCAACCGCCTCCACCTCGCCAGCGAACCCCGCGTCGGCCTCGCCCTGCATCGCCTCCCTCCCCTCTGCGACGCTCGTCCTCGCCGGCCCCGCACCTCCGCCAGACTCGCCGCGCCGCCTCTGGCCTTCCTCTGCTCGCGCCCGCCGGAGCCAACCGTCGCCGCCACCCGCTCCTCCCCATCGTCCTCCGGCTGAAGGGAATATGCCCTGAGAGGCAATAATAAAGTGTTTATTATGTGTATTCCAAGTATATGATAGATGTTTATTTTGCATGCTATAATTGTATTAATACGGAAACGTTAATACATGTGTGTTTAATAAACAAACAGAAAGTTCCTAGTTAAGCCTCTCTCATAAACTAGCTCGTTGATTAACAAGATGATCAAGGTTTCCTGATCATGGACATTGGATGTTGTTAATAACGGGATCACAACATTAGTGGAATGATGTGATGAACATTCATCCGAAGTATAGCATTACGATCAAAGTCATTGAGTTTATATTGCTATAACAACTTACGAAGTGATCCTAATCCTTAGACCATGAGATCATGTCAATCACTAACACCGGAAGAGTTTCTTGATAACATCAAACGTCACACCGTAACAGGGTGATTATAAAGATGGATTCAGAACTAATAAAGTGTTATGTTGAGGCTCATGGATCAAGAGTGGAATTTGTTCATCCCGATGACGGATAGATATACTCTGGGCCCTCTCGGTGATATCACATTGATTAGCTTGCAAGCAAGTGATTTGATCACTAGAATGTTATATCACAGGAACGAGAAAAGAGTGCATGTCGGTAACGAGATTAAACTAGGTATGGAGATACCGATGATCGAATCTCGGACATGTAATATATCGTGAAACAAAGGGATTAAGATACTAGCGTAAAAGGTTCCGACGATCACAAGAAAGTCATCGTTGAATGTGTGGGAGTCAGTATGGGTCTCCAGATCCCGCTTCTGATTATTGATCTGAGAGGGGTCTCGATCATGTCCGCATTATTCACGAACCGTAGGGTGACACACTTAAGAGACACCGGCATCCAATTGGAGCAAATGTTTCATGCCGAAAGAATGAACAAGCGCAGGAATTTATTTCACTAGATACCGAAACATGTTTTCGGGTGAAATTGCATAAAGTGGTTATGCATGTGAAATAGAATTCTAGCAAGGGGTTATTTGTGAATGTTTGTCATTAATGTAATTGACAAAATTCTGAATAAAATAAAAAAGTTTTATTTAATGAGAGCTTGCATTAAATTTGGTGGAAATTTAATGGGATTTTGAGTGGGATTTTGAGTGGAGATTTTTGAAGAGTCATTTTGTGAGTGGAGTGTCCACCCACATGAATGAGGGAGAGGTGGGGGCACCCTCCATGGCCGGCGGCCATGCCCCCTTGGGCTGCCCCCTCCCCTATAAAAGGAGCCCCTCCTCTCACTTCTCACACACACCTCCTCGTGAAGGATCTCTCTCCCCCTCTAGAATTTATCCCCCATGGTCTCGGACTAGCGAGATACATGTTCCCGGTGGCTATTCGGCAAGAAAGAGTTGTGCTTCCGCTGCATCGCTGGAGCGAGGAGGCGGAGGTTGCTCGGTGCCTCGAACGTGTGTGCGAGCACGGATGCGCTGCTGATTTGCGGCGCTAGGACTTCCTCTCGATCTTGAGATCGGCAAGAGATCGTCTACATCAACCACGAGTTGAACTCGTTAAGCTTTGTCGGTCTTCAAGGGTATGTTCTCTACGGATATACATCCGCCCGTTGTTTGTATCTAGTATATATAGATCTTGGTATATAGTTCACATCGTAGGAAATTTTTTGTTTTCTATGCTGCGAACCCTACAGTGGTATCAGAGCCGGATCTATGCGTAGATACTCTACACGGGTAGTACACATATGAGTATGTGGGCGATGATGATCATGCTGTTGCTCCTTTGTTGTGATTTTGGATATTGGTGGCATAGTGGGATGAAGCGGCCCGGACAAACTTTACATGTCCTCGCACATGAGACCTGTTCCACGCTTGACATGCAACTAGTTTGCATAAGTGGCTAGCGGGTGTCTGTCTCTCCTACTATAGTCAATATCTATTTTGCAAGCGAGTTGTCAACAATTTGATTATCCTCGTTGTGGTTCATGTTCGTAGGTAAGAACGGTTCTATCTCGAAAGCCCTAAGCCACGTAAAACTTGTAATGGATAAATTAGAGGCGTCTAGTTTAGATTGTTGCTGGGCTAGTGTTATTATATGGTAGTGTTGTAAGTAGAAGTATGAGATGATACTCTTACAACACACATAGCGTGTAAAATCCATAGACCTTGGATTTACACATATAGGTATGATAGTGATCATACCACGATGCACATGATAGAGATCATCTGCGGGAACCATATAATTTCACTAATAAACATATGATGTTTTGGTTGCATCTTATATTGCTTGTTTGGCGCTTTGTTAAGCATAATAAGATGATCCCTCATTTAAATATCAAGATAAGAATGTGTTCTTCCTTAAGTATGCACCGATTATGTTTTCGTCGCTCCAAGACATCACGTGATGATCGGGTGTTCTTGGATCCACGACCATATTTCGGGTGTAAAACAGTTACACACGCAAATACTAAGGTTCTAACTTGGCGAGCCTAGCATGTACAGACATGGCCTCGGAACACAGACCGAAAGGTTAAGCATGAGTCATATAGTTGATATGATGCCCATTTGATGCTCGCCTTTGAAGCTATACCGACTCACGTGATGATCGGACTCGGTGTAGTGGATTTGGTTCATGTAATCACCAAAAGGACACGAGGGATGTCGCTTTTGAGTGGGAGTTCATTCGTAATACAGATTAGTTGAACTCAATCTATCATACACTTAGTCTAAACTTTACAAATTCTGTTGTAGATGGCACCACCTGCTTTTAATTTCAATGCGTTCATGGAGAAAGAGAAACTAGCAACGAATGGTAGCAACTTTACTGAATGGGCCATGAATTTGAGGATTCTCCTCTCTGCTGCACAAAAGCAATATGTGCTAGAAGCGCCGTTAGGCCCCCCACCTTTAGATGATGCCCTTGACGAGGAGAAGAATGTCTATCAGACTCGTCAGGAGGACCACAACTTAGTTCATTGCGGCATATTGTATGGGCTAGAGCCGGAACTTCGAAAGCGTTTCGAAAACGGCAATGCATTTGATACAATGGGTGAGTTGAAAATGATTTTCGACACACATGCTGCTGTAGAGAGCTACAATGCTTCAGAAAAGTTCTTTAGCTGCATGATGGAAGAGCACAGCTCCGTTAGTGAGCATGTACTCAAGATGTCGGGTTACGCCGATAAGCTTGTGTCCTTGGGAATAACGATTCCCATTGACTTAGGCATCCATCGTGTTCTGCAGTCTCTGCCACCTAGCTATAAGAGCTTCGTGATGAACTATAATATGCAAGGCATGAAGAAGTCTCTCCCCGAGCTTCTGTCAATGCTTAAAACTGCAGAAGTGGAGATCAAAAAGGAACATCAAGTGTTGATGATCAATAGGAACACTGGTTTCAAGAAAGACAAGAAGGAAAAACGGAAGGTAAGTAAGGGCGGAAAGCCTGTTGCCACGCCTGAAAAGAAACCCCGAGTTGGACCTAAGTCTGATTCCGAGTGCTACTATTGTAAGGGGACTGGCCACTGGAAGCGCAACTGCCCCAAGTATTTGGCAGACAAGAAGGCCGGCAAGGCAAACAAAGGTATATATGATATACATGTTATTGATGTGTACTTGACTAGTGCTCGCAGTAGCACCTGGGTATCTGATACCGGTTCAGTTGCTAATATTTGTAACTCGAATCAGGGGCTACGGAACAGGCGACCGCTAGCAAGGGGTGAGGTCAAGATGCGTGTCGGCAATGGATCAAACGTTGATGTAATCGCCGTCGGAACGCTGCCTCTCCACTTACCGTCGGGATTAGTTATAAACTTAAATAAATGTTATCTGGTGCCTGCACTGAGCATGAACATTGTATCGGGATCATGTTTGATGCAAAGTGGTTATTCATTTAAATCTGAGAACAATGGTTGTTCCATTTATATGAATGAAATCTTTTATGGTCATGCACCGATGATGAATGGTTTATTTCTGTTAGATCTCAATGATAATGTTACACATATTCATAATGTTGATGCTAAAAGGATTAAACTTGATGATGATATATCCGCATATATGTGGCACTGCCGTCTAGGTCATATTGGCGTTAAACGCATGAAGAAGCTCCATACAGATGGACTTTTGGAATCACTTGATTATGAATCATTTGATACATGTGAGCCATGCCTTATGGGCAAGATGACTAGAACGCCGTTTTCAGGTTCAATGGAACGGGCGACTGATTTATTGGAAATCATACATTCTGATGTATGTGGTCCAATGAGTGTGTCGGCGCGAGGTGGATATCGTTATTTTGTTACTTTCACGGATGATTTGAGTAGATACGGTTATATCTACTTGATGAAGCACAAGTCTGAAACCTTTGAAAAGTTCAAGGAATTTCAGAATGAAGTGGAAAATCATCGTAATAGAAAGATAAAATTTCTACGGTCCGACCGTGGAGGTGAGTATCTAAGTTATGAGTTTAGCACTCACATGAAAGAGTGTGGAATTGTTTCACAACTCACACCTGCCGGAACACCACAGCGAAATGGTGTGTCGGAACGCCGTAATCGTACTCTATTAGATATGGTTCGATCTATGATGTCTCTGACGGACTTGCCGTTGTCATTTTGGGGTTATGCACGAGAAACTGCTGCATTCACTTTAAATCGGGCACCATCTAAATCCGTTGAAAAGACACCGTATGAATTATGGTTTGGAAACAAACCTAAGCTGTCATTTCTTAAAGTTTGGGGATGCGATGTTTATGTGAAGAAACTTCAACCGGATAAACTCGAACCCAAAGCGGAAAAATGCGTCTTCATAGGATACCCTAAAGAAACTATTGGGTATTCCTTCTATCACAGATCCGAGGGCAAGGTTTTTGTTGCCAAGAATGGATCCTTTCTAGAGAAAGAGTTTCTCGCGAAAGGTGTGAGTAGTCGGAAGGTAGAACTCGAAGAGGTTGTAGAACCTTCTCTTCAAAGTATGGCGAGTAGCGCAGCGCCGGAAGTTGTTCCGGAGTTGGCTCCACCTGTTGAAGAGGGAACTAATGATAATGATCATGAAACTCCGAAAGAGAGTACTACCGAACCTCGCAGGTCAAACAGGACGCGTGCAGCTCCCGAGCTGTACGGAAATCCTGTCATAAATTTCATGGTTGATGAAAACAATGACCCTGCGACGTATGAAGAAGCGATGATGAGCCCGGATTCCAACAAATGGTTAGAAGCCATGAAATCCGAGATGGAATCCATGTATGAAAATCAAGTTTGGAACTTGGTAGAATTACCTCACGACCGAAAGGCCGTGGAGAACAAATGGATTTTCAAAAGGAAAACTGATGCTGATGGTAATGTGACCATCTATAAAGCTCGACTTGTCGCAAAGGGGTTTCGACAAATTCAAGGAGTTGACTACGATGAGACTTTCTCTCCCGTAGCGATGCTAAAGTCAGTTAGGATTATGTTAGCAATTGCTGCATATTTCAATTATGAAATATGGCAGATGGATGTCAAAACCGCGTTTCTCAATGGTAATATTGAAGAAGAGTTGTATATGATACAACCAAAGGGTTTTGTCGATCCTAAGGATGCTAACAAGGTGTGCAAGCTTCAGCGATCCATCTATGGATTGAAGCAAGCATCACGAAGTTGGAATCTCCGCTTTGATGAGGTGATCAAAGAGTTTGGATTTATCCAAAATTATGGAGAAGCTTGTATTTACAAGAAAGTGAGTGGGAGCAATGTGGCATTTCTGATATTATATGTGGATGACATATTATTGATCGGAAATGATATAGAACTTTTAAACAGTGTTAAAAGTTATCTAAACAGCAAATTTTCAATGAAGGACCTAGGTGAAGCGTCATACATATTAGGCATAAAGATCTATAGAGATAGATCTAGGCGCCTAATAGGGCTATCGCAAAGTACATACCTTGATAAGATTTTAAAGAAGTTTAAAATGGACGGAAGTAAGAAGGGTTCTTACCTATGTTGCAAGGCAAGACATTGAGTAAGACTCAAAGTCCGGCTTCGGCGGAAGAAAGAGAGATAATGGACAAAGTGCCCTATGCTTCAGCCATAGGCTCTATAATGTACGCCATGCTATGTACAAGACCGGATGTGGCACACGCTATTAGTTTGACTAGTAGGTACCAATCGGATCCAGGTTCGGAACACTGGATAGCGGTCAAGAATATCCTTAAGTACTTGCGAAGAACTAAGGATATGTTTCTTGTATACGGAGGTGAAGAAGAGCTCGTCGCTAAGTGTTATGTCGATGCTAGCTTTGACACCGATCCGGATGACTCTAAGTCTCAATCCGGATACGTATTTCTCATGAATGGCGGAGCGGTTAGTTGGAGGAGCTCCAAACAACCTGTGGTAGCGGGATCAACAACGGAGGCCGAATATGTTGCTGCTTCAGAAGCAGCTCAGGAAGCAGTTTGGATGAAGGAGTTCATATCCGAACTAGGAGTTGTGGCAAACGCGTTGGACCCAATGGTGATCTATTGTGACAACAATGGTGCCATTGCCAATGCCAAAGAGCCAAGGTCTCACAAGCATTCCAAGCATATTAAGCGCCGGTTTCACTCCATCCGCGAGCATGTCAAGGATGGAGATATAAAGATTTGTAAAGTACATACGGATCTCAATGTAGCAGATCCGTTGACTAAAACTCTCCCTAGAGCAAAACATGATCAACACCAGAACTCAATGGGTGTTAGATTTATCACTATGTAACTAGATTATTGTCTCTAGTGCAAGTGGGAGACTGAAGGGAATATGCCCTGAGAGGCAATAATAAAGTGTTTATTATGTGTATTCCAAGTATATGATAGATGTTTATTTTGCATGCTATAATTGTATTAATACGAAAACGTTAATACATGTGTGTTTAATAAACAAACAGAAAGTTCCTAGTTAAGCCTCTCTCATAAACTAGCTCGTTGATTAACAAGATGATCAAGGTTTCCTGATCATGGACATTGGATGTTGTTAATAACGGGATCACAACATTAGTGGAATGATGTGATGAACATTCATCCGAAGTATAGCATTACGATCAAAGTCATTGAGTTTATATTGCTATAACAACTTACGAAGTGATCCTAATCCTTAGACCATGAGATCATGTCAATCACTAACACCGGAAGAGTTTCTTGATAACATCAAACGTCACACCGTAACAGGGTGATTATAAAGATGGATTCAGAACTAATAAAGTGTTATGTTGAGGCTCATGGATCAAGAGTGGAATTTGTTCATCCCGATGACGGATAGATATACTCTGGGCCCTCTCGGTGATATCACATTGATTAGCTTGCAAGCAAGTGATTTGATCACTAGAATGTTATATCACAGGAACGAGAAAAGAGTGCATGTCGGTAACGAGATTAAACTAGGTATGGAGATACCGATGATCGAATCTCGGACATGTAATATATCGTGAAACAAAGGGATTAAGATACTAGCGTAAAAGGTTCCGACGATCACAAGAAAGTCATCGTTGAATGTGTGGGAGTCAGTATGGGTCTCCAGATCCCGCTTCTGATTATTGATCTAAGAGGGGTCTCGATCATGTCCGCATTATTCACGAACCGTAGGGTGACACACTTAAGAGACACCGGCATCCAATTGGAGCAAATGTTTCATGCCGAAAGAATGAACAAGCGCAGGAATTTATTTCACTAGATACCGAAACAGGTTTTCGGGTGAAATTGCATAAAGTGGTTATGCATGTGAAATAGAATTCTAGCAAGGGGTTATTTGTGAATGTTTGTCATTAATGTAATTGACAAAATTCTGAATAAAATAAAAAAGTTTTATTTAATGAGAGCTTGCATTAAATTTGGTGGAAATTTAATGGGATTTTTGAGTGGGATTTTGAGTGGAGATTTTTGAAGAGTCATTTTGTGAGTGGAGTGTCCACCCACATGAATGAGGGAGAGGTGGGGGCACCCTCCATGGCCGGCGGCCATGCCCCCTTGGGCTGCCCCCCCTCCCCTATAAAAGGAGCCCCTCCTCTCACTTCTCACACACACCTCCTCGTGAAGGATCTCTCTCCCCCTCTAGAATTTATCCCCCATGGTCTCGGACTAGCGAGATACATGTTCCCGGTGGCTATTCGGCAAGAAAGAGTTGTGCTTCCGCTGCATCGCTGGAGCGAGGAGGCGGAGGTTGCTCGGTGCCTCGAACGTGTGTGCGAGCACGGATGCGCTGCTGATTTGCGGCGCTAGGACTTCCTCTCGATCTTGAGATCGGCAAGAGATCGTCTACATCAACCACGACTTGAACTCGTTAAGCTTTGTCGGTCTTCAAGGGTATGTTCTCTACGGATATACATCCGCCCGTTGTTTGTATCTAGTATATATAGATCTTGGTATATAGTTCACATCGTAGGAAATTTTTTGTTTTCTATGCTGCGAACCCTACACCGGCCGCCTCCGCTCGCGCTCCGCCCCGAGCCCGAGACCGCCGGCCGCGCCCCGCTTCCTCCGGTGCCTGCGCGCGACCTTCGCCCCGAGCCCGGCCGCGCTCGTCTCCGTCCGCCGCCGCGGGCCGCGTCCTCGCCTCCGCTCGCCCCGGCGCCTCCTCCTCCCGCCAAGCTCCTCGCCGGTCTGTCTCTCTCTGGACGCGCGGCTCTGCTCCCTATGCCTTGCGTTGCGCCCTTCTGGCAGGAGCTCCGCTGCCCGCCCATGGCGCGCAGCGCCCGCCTCTGGAACCACCGCACCCCTTTCCTCCGCAGGTGTCGCCCGCTGCCATCGCGGCGCCTGCAGGCCCCGCCTCCTCCGACCCCTGGTGTTCAAGACCGGCCTCGTTAAGGACTGTTTGTAAGCCGTGTACTCGTGAGGTGCCAAGCTACTACAAGATCTCCGCGTTGACAGGGTATCGAAAGGATGAGCATGGTGACGCTCGATGGACCACCGACAAGTACTTCGACATGGACCCCAACGAGACACCGCCAAGAACGCCACGAGAACGACAAGTACCTCCCTCGAACGCCAAACCCGAACCGGAAGAATGCCAAGAGCGCCACCGGTACCACAAGCGCGGCACCCGGACGCCAAGTACCGCTTCCCGGACGCCAAGACCGACCCAATACGCCGGCCCGACAAGACCTTCGCGACGACAAGATCGGCCCCGACCTGGGTGGAGCCGAAGACCGCCAAGTACTTTTTCCCGGAACGCAAGATCTACCCCGTCACCGAGAACGAGAGAACGCTTCCGTCGAGCCCTGAACCCGTCGAACCCTGGACCCTGAGACCGACCCCGAACCCCCGATCCCCAAGATCGTCGAGACCCCTCAATGTGTGAACCCCCTCCCGAAACCCTATTTTATAACATAATAACCTTGTTGCATATTAAATTGTTCATGCATGCATATTGTCATGTGGTTTGGGGGCCTTATGCCAATTCACCTAATAATTAAATATGGGGCCCATATGCGGGCAAATCTAGCCTTATATTGGCCTCATTTAAATTTGTGTAGAGAACCGGTGCTATCTTTTACCATGTTAAAACAACAGTTAAATGCGGGGTTTCTAAACAACTTGAACCACCTAACTAATTGTCGGGACCCCGGTTCCACTTAACATGACCTAATTGCATCGCACCTTTGCCATGTCATCCATCATACATGCATCATGCCGATCTTCTGCCGTTTTATTAAATATTGCATCCGGTGTTTATTCTAGTGTTTTGCTTCTTCGCTGATAAGGCCGTTGAGTTGATGTGAGCTTCGCCCCGATCTTCGGTTGAACCTTCGACAATGTTTTCAGGCGAGCATCTCCCCCTTTCTACCTATCTTACTTTTATAGTATTTACTTCCCTCCTATTGATCTATTGCTATCTGTGTTGCGATGCTCTAGTTTCCCGTACCCGTGATATCCCTTGCAGCCCTATATTGCCTCGGACACATCCTATTACCTATTGTTTGGTAGATAGTTGGACTTGCGCGTCGTAGTCGCTTGCTCAAGTGCTGTTGCGTGTCGTCAAGTGCCACAGTTGTTGATGTATTGCCACATGTTGATGTGGGAGATGATCATAGTTTTACTTCTCGTTCACTTTAATTCCTGTTTAACAACTAAAATTGAAGTAAGCAGAGGCATCGGTGGGTGATAGATAATTTTTTTTTTCCGAACGCCCACTTGTGTCCCGTAGGACCCCGAGTACTTGATACCTGTTCCTTGATTTATCGCGCTATCCACATATGGGGAGTATGGGCCCCCCTTAGCCAGAGCTTGATTCCGTATTATTTCTTGGGGCCACAAACTAGTTTGAGGTTTTATTTACGATCCTGTACTTATGCCATGCTTTACTGCTTTAGTTAAATTGTGCGACAGATAGCACACTGTACTGTTTAGGATCGGGACACGTTTACGCGGTGTCGACAAGCCCAGCCACACTTTCGGGTTCCCAGTCGCTCACACCCGTCCACCCAAACCTTGAGTCCGTCTCGGAGCTAGCTTACTTCGTTGCGGGTTCTACTTAAGGGGTGGCCCCCTGAAATATTTCTGAATCTTGTGATTGCTCTGTCGTGAAGACCTCGTTGGGTTTTGATTTGGTTTTTCCGAGGTTGATCGTGTGTGTGTTGCTATTTGTGCACCCCGGCCGGGTTAAAACTTTCTGAAAGCCGTGTCCGCGGTTATGGACGACTTGGAGCACAGTATCTCGACCATAGACAAGCATAACTAAAGTTTACTGCTATAAATTTGACTTTATAATGACTAGTAATCAGCTTCACTACAACGGAATGGCTAAATAATACTGCCCACAATTGCTTGTTTGGAGTGTCGCTTGCGACCATTGTATCTGACTAGTAAGTATTGCAACGACAACGGAATGGCTGAATAAAAGTACCAACAACTGCTGGGTTTTGGATTACCTCATGTTAATTGTATCTGACTAGTAAGAGATGCCACTATAACGGATTGATTAACTAAAAGGGCCCACTTCTTATTTTATCAGGACGACTATCTTTAACCTGACTAGTAATTGCTGCAACGATAACTGAATAAGTAAAACTGCCAACTGTGTGAGTTCCTCGGTTGACTTCCTCGTTTGGTCTCGAGGGGGAAACACCAGGATGGGTTTGTTTGATGGTAGTATCAGGTTATCTCCGAATAGGTCTTTCTTACCCCCCTCTGATTGCCACCAGTCGTATCGAGTCTCTATAGGTTGTTTAGTGCATGCTGCCGCTGCCGCTTCAGTCCACCATACCTATGTAGGCGAGGACCGCCGAATTCTAGTCTCGCCGTGTACTGGCCTCAGTACTGACGCTCCTCTTTTTCCTTTGCCCTTTGTCGGCACCCCTTTTGTTTAAGCAGGTTTTGAGATCGACGTCGTTAGCAGGGTTACCCTTCCGGCTTGGCCTGGGCAGGGTTATGGACGCCATTGGTTATTCTTCAGGGCTCTTAGCCCCATTTGCATCTTGTCCGTAGCTGGACGCTCTATCGTTTTCAAGGTGATTTGGATCTTTGTATATTATGTCTGTATTCTTGACTCATGGAGTCGCTGTTATATATATCTGTTCTGTGGGTCCCATCGAGGACTATTGTGTAATGTTATTACTTCGTTTTCCACCCGCACGAAAGTGCCTGGTGGGCACCTTTGAATCGTTTCTATGCGGGTTTGGCGGATTTCGCTAAAACTTGCATAGGTCCGATTCTGAGGG
Source organism: Avena atlantica (assembly GCA_910589765.1). Classification (NCBI taxonomy): domain Eukaryota; kingdom Viridiplantae; phylum Streptophyta; class Magnoliopsida; order Poales; family Poaceae; genus Avena; species Avena atlantica. The sequence continues at coordinate 420,912,344 of OU342735.1, forward strand.
TGTTACAGAGTGGTATCAGAGCTCAGCAGTTGCGATACCCCACAAGTCCAGCCTGTAGGATAACCTAGTTAACGGCCGTCGTAGAGTGTCAAAACTATTTTTGCAAACACGGTTGGATAGTTCTGATTAGGTCTGATTTTACTCCTTACCCTCTGCTGTTCTCCTCTTATCTCTACGTGTTTTGAATCCGCTCTCTTCTTTCTCTTCGAGTCCAGGATGTCTCGTGGTTGGGTTCCGTCGTACCTTCAGGGTTTCGCTTCCTTCATTGATAACGGTGTTCTGCCATCCGGTGTCTATGCTGCCTGAGTGATCCTTTCTCTGTGGAACCATTCTTTGTTTCTTGTTTGTGCTTTCCGGTGTTTCCGACGCAACGACATCCTCTACTCCAGATCCGATGCAGAGTCTGCATCACCCCTTTGTTTCCGAACCTCGCTTGTCGAGATCTTCAGTCTGAATCTTGAGAGTGGGTTGTATAATCTGTCTATTCGTGTACATAGTAATGCTTTGAGTGCGGGATGGAGTCGCGACCATACCACTACTCTTATCATTCGCTTATGTACATTCAATGGTGGATCGATGCAATTTTACTCCTTCCACGGAAGTTAGAGGTGGCTTAATTTGCTGATACCTCTACCTTCGACCTTTTTGTTTCCGGAGTGCTCTCTCGACGATCACGGACAACGACCTCTTGTTAGTGGTGTCGCGAAGATCTACACGATGTGAGAAGACGCAGATCGCCGACCTTCCTTCCGGTACCATGAGGCGGATCTCGAGGGCGAGATCCATTGTTAGTGGTGTCGAATTGTGGCATCCCGCAAAACCACTACTAGAAAATCGCGTTGAATTTGTGCATTGCATCGTCATCCTCATGCATTGTTTGCCAAAACTATTTTCACAAAGCCGGGTTTTGTTTTCTAGAACGCCCCATCTTTATTCAAACACCAAAACCGGGTCCCCGGAATATTTTGTTTTGGCCGCTATCGGTTTGCACACGGCCCGTTTAAATCAAATAAAAAGTTTTAATTATTTTAGCGGGGGCAGTCGAACGGGCCGTTTCGACCCGAACGACCACCCCCAGAAAATATAAACGGTCCGCCTACACCCGCCCTTCTAAATCCTACACCTACCAGACAATATACCCAGTCCACCCCAGCCACCTCACCCCGGCCAATGGCCTTTCGACACGTCACCCTCTCCCTCCCCCTCACCAACCCCAAACCGCCACCTGGCCTACCCCCTCTTTTTCTCTCTTCCCCTCCCCCTCCCTGGCCGGCAACACACGCCACACACACGAAACCCACGCACGCACCCAGACCCCCTCTCCCCTGACGCGCCCCTGGCCCCACCTGGTCCCACCACGCCCACGCGACCCCGCCTCCCCTGGAACCGCCTCCCCCGCACGCGTCCTCTCCCTCCTTCCTCATCGCCTGCACCGCGCCCGCCCCTTCTCCCTCCGGCAGCCGCCCTCCTCCTTTCCTCCCCGTCTGCTTCCCCCTCCATCCAGCGCGCCGCTCGGGCCCGCCCGCCGCCAACCACCTCCACCTCGCCAGCGAACCCCGCGTCGGCCTCGCCCTGCATCGCCTCCCTCCCCTCTGCGACGCTCGTCCTCGCCGGCCCCGCACCTCCGCCAGACTCGCCGCGCCGCCTCTGGCCTTCCTCTGCTCGCGCCCGCCGGAGCCAACCGTCGCCGCCACCCGCTCCTCCCCATCGTCCTCCGGCCGCCTCCGCTCGCGCTCCGCCTCGAGCCCGAGACCGCCGGCCGCGCCCCGCTTCCTCCGGTGCCTGCGCGCGACCTTCGCCCCGAGCCCGGCCGCGCTCGTCTCCGTCTGCCGCCGCGGGCCGCGTCCCCGCCTCCGCTCGCCCCGGCGCCTCCTCCTCCCGCCAAGCTCCTCGCCGATCTGTCTCTCTCTGGACGCGCGGCTCTGCTCCCTGTGCCTTGCGTTGCGCCCTTCTGGCAGGAGCTCCGCCGCCCGCCCATGGCGCGCAGCGCCCGCCTCTGGAACCACCGCACCCCTTTCCTCCGCAGGTGTCGCCCGCTGCCACCGCGGCGCCTGCAGGCCCCGCCTCCTCCGACCCCTGGTGTTCAAGACCGGCCTCGTTAAGGACTGTTTGTAAGCCGTGTACTCGTGAGGTGCCAAGCTACTACAAGATCTCCGCGTTGACAGGGTATCGAAAGGATGAGCATGGTGACGCTCGATGGACCACCGACAAGTACTTCGACATGGACCCCAACGAGACACCGCCAAGAACGCCACGAGAACGACAAGTACCTCCCTCGAACGCCAAACCCGAACCGGAAGAATGCCAAGAGCGCCACCGGTACCACAAGCGCGGCACCCGGACGCCAAGTACCGCTTCCCGGACGCCAAGACCGACCCAATACGCCGGCCCGACAAGACCTTCGCGACGACAAGATCGGCCCCGACCTGGGTGGAGCCGAAGACCGCCAAGTACTTTTTCCCGGAACGCAAGATCTACCCCGTCACCGAGAACGAGAGAACGCTTCCGTCGAGCCCTGAACCCGTCGAACCCTGGACCCTGAGACCGACCCCGAACCCCCGATCCCCAAGATCGTCAAGACCCCTCAATGTGTGAACCGCCTCCCGAAACCCTATTTTATAACATAATAACCTTGTTGCATATTAAATTGTTCATGCATGCATATTGTCATGTGGTTTGGGGGCCTTATGCCAATTCACCTAATAATTAAATATGGGGCCCATATGCGGGCAAATCTAGCCTTATATTGGCCTCATTTAAATTTGTGTAGCGAACCGGTGCTATCTTTTACCATGTTAAAACAACAGTTAAATGCGGGGTTTCTAAACAACTTGAACCACCTAACTAATTATCGGGACCCCGGTTCCACTTAACATGACCTAATTGCATCGCACCTTTGCCATGTCATCCATCATACATGCATCATGCCGATCTTCTGCCGTTTTATTAAATATTGCATCCGGTGTTTATTCTAGTGTTTTGCTTCTTCGCGGATAAGGCCGTTGAGTTGATGTGAGCTTCGCCCCGATCTTCGGTTGAACCTTCGACAATGTTTTCAGGCGAGCATCTCCCCCTTTCTACCTATCTTACTTTTATAGTATTTACTTCCCTCCTGTTGATCTATTGCTATCTGTGTTGCGATGCTCTAATTTCCCGTACCCGTGATATCCCTTGCAGCCCTATATTGCCTCGGACACATCCTATTACCTATTGTTTGGTAGATAGTTGGACTTGCGCGTCGTAGTCGCTTGCTCAAGTGCTGTTGCGTGTCGTCAAGTGCCACAGTTGTTGATGTATTGCCGCATGTTGATGTGGGAGATGATCATAGTTTTACTTCTCGTTCACTTTAATTCCTGTTTAACAACTAAAATTGAAGTAAGCAGAGGCATCGGTGGGTGATAGATAACATTTGGTTTCCGAACGCCCACTTGTGTCCCGTAGGACCCCGAGTACTTGATACCTGTTCCTTGATTTATCGCGCTATCCACATATGGGGAGTATGGGCCCCCCTTAGCCAGAGCTTGATTCCGTCTTATTTCTTGGGGCCACAAACTAGTTTGAGGTTTTATTTACGATCCTGTACTTATGCCATGCTTTACTGCTTTAGTTAAATTGTGCGACAGATAGCACACTGTACTGTTTAGGATCGGGACACGTTTACGCGGTGTCGACAAGCCCAGCCACACTTTCGGGTTCCCAGTCGCTCACAGCCGTCCACCCAAACCTTGAGTCCGTCTCGGAGCTAGCTTACTTCGTTGCGGGTTCTACTTAAGGGGTGGCCCCCTGAAATATTTCTGAATCTTGTGATTGCTCTGTCGTGAAGACCTCGTTGGGTTTTGATTTGGTTTTTCCGAGGTTGATCGTGTGTGTGTTGCTATTTGTGCACCCCGGCCGGGTTAAAACTTTCTGAAAGCCGTGTCCGCGGTTATGGACGACTTGGAGCACAGTATCTCGACCATAGACAAGCATAACTAAAGTTTACTGCTATAAATTTGACTTTATAATGACTAGTAATCAGCTTCACTACAACGGAATGGCTAAATAATACTGCCCACAATTGCTTGTTTGGAGTGTCGCTTGCGACCATTGTATCTGACTAGTAAGTATTGCAACGACAACGGAATGGCTGAATAAAAGTACCAACAACTGCTGGGTTTTGGATTACCTCATGTTAATTGTATCTGACTAGTAAGAGATGCCACTATAACGGATTGATTAACTAAAAGGGCCCACTGCTTATTTTATCAGGACGACTATCTTTAACCTGACTAGTAATTGCTGCAACGATAACTGAATAAGTAAAACTGCCAACTGTGTGAGTTCCTCGGTTGACTTCCTCGTTTGGTCTCGAGGGGGAAACACCAGGATGGGTTTGTTTGATGGTAGTATCAGGTTATCTCCGAATAGGTCTTTCTTACCCCCCTCTGATTGCCGCCAGTCGTATCGAGTCTCTATAGGTTGTTTAGTGCATGCTGCCGCTGCCGCTTCAGTCCACCATACCTATGTAGGCGAGGACCGCCGAATTCTAGTCTCGCCGTGTACTGGCCTCAGTACTGACGCTCCTCTTTTTCCTTTGCCCTTTGTCGGCACCCCTTTTGTTTAAGCAGGTTTTGAGATCGACGTCGTTAGCAGGGTTACCCTTCCGGCTTGGCCTGGGCAGGGTTATGGACGCCATTGGTTATTCTTCAGGGCTCTTAGCCCCATTTGCATCTTGTCCGTAGCTGGACGCTCTATCGTTTTCAAGGTGATTTGGATCTTTGTATATTATGTCTGTATTCTTGACTCATGGAGTCGCTGTTATATATATCTGTTCTGTGGGTCCCATCGAGGACTGTTGTGTAATGTTATTACTTCGTTTTCCACCCGCACGAAAGTGCCTGGTGGGCACCTTTGAATCGTTTCTATGCGGGTTTGGCGGATTTCGCTAAAACTTGCATAGGTCCGATTCTGAGGGTGTTACAGCAGCCCACAGCAATAAACAGTCGCACGACAAAGAAGAAAAGCGCCACACGACAAAGAATAGTCCCAGCCCATGGCAACAAGTATTCTCACGGCAGCGCCCTGCAGAAGGGCCCACAACCCGCTGTTGACGGCGCGAGGGACAGAGGGGGCTAACGGACATACTTTGGCGTGTATGTTGTAAGTTAGCTTGGTGAATTTGTAATATTGCTAGATCAACTTGTGAACTATATGTGAACTTGGAGCTATTTTGTGATGTGTTTGATGTATTTGTGGACTATTTTATGGTGTGTTTGATGTATTTATGGACTATTTTGTGGTGTATTTGTGTTCCATGTATTTGTGGTTATATGCATGCATATATGCTGTTGTGGTGCCATATTTGTTGGCCAAATATAAATAAATACTTGTATCTTGAATTTCCAAATGCATGGAATATATAGAAATCAAATAAACAAAATTCTACAGGGCCTTTGCCGTGTGTATGCACACGGCAAAAGACATATGGTCATTTTGCCGTGCGCATACACACGACAACGGAAGCCACGTGGAGCTTAGATGTGCACCACAATCCACTTTGCCGTGGACACCGTGCAGAGAGCACACGGCAAAGCGTCACCGCACGGCAAAGTGTGACCGCACGGAAAAGTGTGACCGCACAACAAAGGGCGGCCTACGGCAACGAGCCTAGCACACGGAAATGCACAGCGCACGGCAAAGGGACAGCTCACGGCAAAAGTTCTAGCGCATGGCAACGAGGTTAGCACACGGCAAAAGCGCATGCACGACACAGACTAGGCACGCCGTTTGAGCAGTGGATGCCCGTTAACTGCTTTACTTTACCAGGTGTTGTTCAGAACTCACGGCAAAGGGTCTATGCTGTAAGTATTGTGCAAAGCCCACGGCAAAGAGGCGTTGCCGTTGCCAGCACTGCCGTCCGGGTTTTGCAGTGCGTTAGCTCAACGGAAAAGCCCATGCCATGTGTAACTTCTTCTTTGTCGTGCATTCCGGACACACGGCAACTGCCTGATCTTGTAGTACATGCTACTGATCTTGTAGTACATGCTTGTGGACAAAATCAAAGAAGAAGCGAAGCTACTGTGCCTAGCAAAGGCGTTGAGTAATGTAGTGCCACGAGAGTAATTTGTGCTTGATCTCTTGGCAAAGTTGGCAAAGTGTGATCTTGTAAGACTTTAATTCCTTCTCTACGGATAAAAATGGCAAATCGTTTTCCTCGTATTTTTTAGTGTTTTCTGGGTAACTAGCATGCTGTGCAGGGCAACACTTAATATGTTTATTATTTGGATGAAAGATATTTTGTTAAGGAGTGAGAGGGCGTACCATTGAGATACTAGAGGGATACCCCGCGTGTTGCAAGGGAGCTATCTTCAGTAACTATGTTGCGTGAATGAACATGGATAAAACGCATAAAACACAAAGTAGTCTACAAAACTATGTAATGGTCAATTGACCATAGTAGTCAAGAGGCTAAATTTCATCGATGAAGGATTGTGCATTTGACCACTTAAAAATCATTAACATTCAGGAATGTACATCATTGATGTTGCATACAAATTAGTTAAAACAATAGATAAGATGAAACTAACGGGTTGAAAAAACTGATGACAAGGATAACTTGCATAAAGGGATGCCATTCATGTTATTTCCTATATTTTTGCAAAATGAGTTTGAGCGGCTGAAAATCATGTAATCTTAAATAATAGTTATATGATTTTCATTAGTTAAAATAATTGATAGAATAACATTTGATTAATTGAAAAGATTGAGAACCAAACTAATTGTGTTGTTCTAGTCGCACATGATAGCATGCAGTTAGAGGTAGAGTATTAATAAATGTTAGTGGTGACACTAAAAAATAACCACATGCGCCGCACTATTTTTGAACATCATAAGAGCATCTCCAGCAGACGCGCTAAAATAGCGCGGCGCCAAAATTTGTCCCGCGAACGCTGAAAACACCTCCAGCAGGCACGGGAAAATAGCGCGCGCTAAAATTTGCCACGCGCAAGACTCTGCGCTATCCTGTGCGCTATATATCGCGCGCCGAATACAGCGCGCGCTATCCACGCCACGCGCGCTCTTCTTCTTCCTCCCGCGCACTCCTATCCGCTTCTCCCGCGCTCTCCGCCACCACGTGCGCTCTCCGCCGCCGCTCCCGCTCCGCCTCCGGCTTACGCGGCGTGCGCGCGCGCGAGAACGGGACGTTCTATGCGGAGCTCCGCGCCGACGGCTCGCGCTTCGTGCTCGGGACGTACGAGCGCGCGGAGGAGGCCGCCCGCGCGTACGACGCCTATGCGTGGCGCCTCGGCCGCCCCGGCGCGATATGAATTTTTCGGAGACGGAGAGCTTCGAGGAGGCTCAGTTCCTCGCGCCGGACCCTCCCCTCGTCGCGGCGGAGGATCGACGCCGCAACCGCGACCTTCAACGGCGCTTCGCCGTCGCCGAGGGGGACGAGCGCGCCATGGCGGAGTGGTGTCGGCGCTTCCCGCAGGACGTCATCAACGAGCGCAACTTCTTCGCGCAGAGGAAGGCGGAGCGAAGGTCCGAGCGCGCAGACCGGCGCTGGCGCCGGCAGTTCATCAACGACCAGATCGAGATTGAGCAGACTATCCCGGACAATGATCCACGCTGGGAGGATTTGGATCTGTCGGAGGTGTCCGACGACACCGCGTCCGACGAGGAGTAGAGGAGTAGTTTTTTAATATTCGTCTAGTTTAATTTGTGTTCGTCTGAAATAATTTTAATGCATTTTCTAGATCTTTGTTTCTGCGATTCGTGTGACAAACTTGTTTGCACGCTCTAAAATAGAGCCTCTGCTATGGGACGCGCAAAAATAGCGCGCGCGTTTAGCGCGTCTGAAAGTGGGCGCCCTATTTTAGAGCGCCCGAACGCTGCAGCGCGCGCTGCAATCGCGCCCTCCGGCGCTCTAAAATAGAGCCTCTGCTGGAGATGCTCTAAGAGAGCAGCTGCAAACGTTCCTTACTTGGTGGATAAGCAATCGCAGCATCATTTTTTTCGCGAACTCCGTGTGCAGACATATGTACCGTGATAGGTGGTACATAATAGCGGCGTATTTTCATGCCACGCTGGGACAACGATGGCATTCTTATATTGCATCTTTTATTAAAATCTTGTTAATTATTGGCCGTACTCTGGATAATGGTCAAGCACAACTCACTAACTGATTAGGCTTGTCTACCTGATAAGTGTGGCCCACCACTGCCTATCCGAGTCTAGTCCGTTATATGTGAGGAATTGCATATAACACCAATTGTTGAAGATTTTATTAAGCCTCCTGGTAAATCTTCACGCATATTAATATTTTATTTTTCCTCTCCCGCACCCCAACTAATCCGTAACCATGTGATAGCCTATTTTAGTCACAATTGATTTATGGTGAAGGGCGTCAATTAATCACGAGAATTAGGGAGTACATAGGGAGATATGTGTTAAGTATTTCCTTTATGGGCTATTTGAGAAAATGCAATCCAACAAGATGGGCGCTAGGAAAACACTTGCTCAAATGGCCTAGAGTTGTCAGTCCCCACACCCTATATATTAGAGCGAACCCTAGCCCCACTTTCCACTACAAATCCCTACTACCTATACTCACCTTGCCACCCCTCTAACTACCCACCAAAGACAACACAAAACGAATCCTATATCTCACCCGATAGCTAGCACGCAGGATATTGTGTGGCCCATGAGACCCCACCGTACTCTTGTATTGGAGTGTCTATTCCACATGTTCGTTCATCTTCCTCTCTACATACCTTTGCTCATATTGGTTTTTAGATTCGCCTCTTTGTTCTTCCTTCTCTTAATCATCTTCGTTATTTATCTTGCAATTTCAAGTTGATGTTTGCCTAAAGGCGTCCTAACAACGACGAGCAAATCCGCTATGATGATGTTGGCACGCATAGTGATGCATCCCGTCCTACTGACGACTACATCTACCCCGCCAAGTCTCCCAAGTGGACCAATGACTCAGTGCCCGAGCCAAGCTTCTCAATGATAAGGTAAACTCGCTCCTCTCTATGTGTGACTTTGATTTTATCTTTGATGGATTGCTATTTGATGACCCACAAGTATAGGGGATCGCAACAGTCTTCGAGGATAGTATAATCCAATTTATTGATTCGACACAAGGGGAGCCAAAGAATACTTATAAGCCTTAATAACTGAGTTGTCAATTCAGCTGCACCTGGAAATAGCCTTGCTCACAGTAGTTTATCAGTAGCAACAGTTTTATAGTAGCAATAGCAAAGTAACAACAACAGTAAAACAAAGGCAGTAGTAACAATAGTAGCAAACAACAGGATTTGAGTGCGGTAGGCATATGGATGGATGGATGGGCGTTGCATGGACAAGACTATTCATGTAATTTCAAGATCTAGGGCAATCGCAGATAAATAATATAAAGAATCCAAGTACTAAATAATCATAGGCATGTGTTTCATATATAGTCATACGTGCTCACAATGAGAACTTGCACAACATATTTTGTCCTGCCAGCCCGTTATAGTGGGGCCTCAAGGGAATCTGCTGGCAATTAAGGTACTCCTTTTAATACTCCATGAACACACGCGATCCTCATATCACAGCCATCCCCTCCGGCTGTCCCAATTTCTGTCACTTTGGGGCCTTTGGTTCCGGACAATAATATGTGTAAACAACTTGCAGATAAGATCACAAACAATACTATCATCATGAATCAGTAACATGTTCAGATCTGAGATCATGCCACTCAAGCCCTAGTGACAAGCATTAAGCATAACAAGTTGCAACAATGTCAAAAAGTACTAACAAAGATACTAGGCACCAATGCCCTAACAATCTTATTCGATTACATGATAGATCTCATCCAATCCCTACCATCCTCATAGCCTACAGCGGGGGATTACTCACCCATGGATGGGGGAAACATGGATGGTTGATGGAGAGGCGTTGGTGATGATGATGGCGATGATATCCTCCAATTCCCCGTCTTGGCAGGGTGCCAGAACGGAGTTTCTGGTTCCGAATCGCGGTTTCTGGTGGTGGCGGCGCAAAAAAACTCTATCTAGAAAAGCATCGAACCCCCCTCTATTTTTAGGTTAGAAGGCTTTATGTAGGCGAAGGGGGAGACCGAGGGGGTGCACGAGGTGGCCTCACCACCCCCAGACGCGGCCTGGCCTGGTGTGGCATCCCGCAAAACCACTACTAGAAAATCGCGTGTTTTTGTGCATTGCATCATCATGACCGCATGCTCATGTCATCATGCCACATTGCATTTGAGCATCGTCATCATCTTGCATTTGCTTGCATAAAATTATTTGCGGATAAAACGGTTCATGTTTTCTAAACGCCCCGACTTTTATTCAAACGCCAAACCCCCGGATGTTCCGGATATTTTGTTTGTCTAAAACTAGTTATAAAAGCTATTTGAAAATAAATAAAATATTAAATTATTTTTAATAGGGGCAGTCGAACGGGCCGATTGACCCGATCGACCACCCCAGAAAAATATAAACGGTCCGCCCCTTTTTCTAAACCTACCAATTAAACTACCCACACACCCCAGCCACATCACCCGGACCAATCCCGAAATGCCACCTCACCCTCTCCCCTCCCCCTAGCCTATCAGATCCTGCCACCTAATCCTACCCTCTCTCTCCTCTCTTCCCCTGTGGCCCACCTAACCCCAATCACTCCCCACACACGCAGCGCACTACACGCATGCACACAGGGCCACACGTTCCCCCCCAGCTGACCGCCCTGGCCCACACTCCCTGCCCAATCCCCACGTCACCGTCTCCTTCCCCGCAACCTCTCCCCCGCCTCATTCTCCCGCGTGCTCCTCCCTTCCCTGCTTATTCCTTGCCGCCGGCCGCACCTTCCCCTCCCTCTCCTCTCCGGCGCCGCCCGCCGCCGTGCGTCCCCGCCGGCCCCCCTCCTCCTTCTGTCGCCAGCCGCCCGCCGCTCCGCCTTCCCCGCTCGCCTCCACCGCCCAGCTCGCCCCGTCTGCCTCTCCGCTCCGGCCCCAGGCAGCCGCAGCGTCCGCGCAACCCCGTCCGCAGCGCCTCCCAGGGCCCCGCCCTGCGGGACCTGCTGTCCCGCGACGGACTCCCTCGTGCCGCCCTTCTAGCCGCCCAAGCCCGCCGTCACCTTCCGCTGCAGTTCATCGTCGGGCTCCCCGCGGGCTGCTAGTCTCCTGCGTTTTGTCCCCGCACGTGAGCGTCGACAGTGGCCAAGATCTACACTCGTGCCATCAAGACCGACCCGGGTCGAGGACCGGAGATCTATGTAAGACCACGGCGCCGTCACCGGATACCGAACCTCGACACGCCTAGTTCGACAAGATCCTCCTCGACCTTTGAGCGGGCACCAAGTTCTCCTCTCGGGCCGTCAAGATCTCCGTCACCGGACCCTCGAGACCTTCCACACGGAGCGGCGATGCAAAATCTAGAGAAAACCGACACGTTCCAAGATCCCCGACTCGAAGGTCCCCGGAACGCCAAGACCGCCACCGAAACGACAAGTACTCCCTCGAGAACCCCCGGACGACGATCCCCTTTTACCTGGACCCGAAGACAATTGTGCGACAGGCACTTCCCCGAGGATGCGAAGACGAGAACCCGACGCCAAGATCGCCCCGAAGGCCGAACCCCGTGGACCGACATGCTCTTCTTCACGGATATGACAAGCACTCCGCCCGGACACCAAGTTCTTCACCCCGAAGCCAAGATCGACCCGACTTGGGGACCCGACAAGACCCTCGCAACGGTAAGACCGACCCCGTGGGACCCGACAAGACCTTCGCGACGACAAGAACTACCTCCGCTATCTGAGAACGAGCCCGCCGAGACCGTTCCGTCGAACCCTGAACCCCGAGACCGACCCCGAACCCCGGAAACCCCAAGATCGTCGAGACCCCTAATGTGTGACCCTTATCCGAACCCCTATTTTATAAATGTCAAACATAAAACTTTTTGCATATTGAATTGTCATCTCGCATGCATATCTGTGGTTTGGGGGCCTTATGCCGATTCACCTAATAATTAAATATGGGGCCCATATGCGGGCAAATCTAGTCTCATATCGGCCTCATTTAAAACTTGTGTAGCGAACCGGTATCTTATCTTGCCTTGTTATAACAACATTTAAATTGCGGGGGTTTCTAAGTAACTCGAACCACCTAGTTAATTGTCGGGACCCCGGTTCCGCTTAATTCGGCCTAATTGCATAGCACCTTGCCATGTCATCCATCATACATGCATCATGCCGATCTTCTGCCGTGTATTAAATATTGCATCCGGTGTTTCTTCTAGTGTTTTGCTTCTTCGCGGATAAGGCCGTTGAGTTGATGTGAGCTTCGCCCCGATCTTCGGTTGAACCTTCGACAATGTTTTCAGGCGAGCATCTCCCCCTTTCTACCTATCTTACTTTTATAGTCTTTATTCCCTCCTGTTGATCTATTGCTATCTGTGTTGCGATGCTTTAGATTCCGTACCTGTGATATTCCTTGCAGCCTTATATTGCCTTGGACACATCCTATTACCTATTGTTTGGTAGATAGTTGGACTTGCGCGTCGTAGTCGCTTGCTCAAGTGCTGTTGCGTGTCGTCAAGTGCCATAGTTGTTGATGTATTGCCGCATGTTGATGTTGGAGCTGATCATAGTTTTACTTATTGTTCACTTTAATTCCTGTTTAACAACTAAAATTGAAGTAAGCAGAGGCATCGGTGGGTGATAGATAATATTTGGTTTCCGAACGCCCACTTGTGTCCCGTAGGACCCCGAGTACTTGATACCTGTTCCTTGATTTATCGCGCTATCCACATATGGGGAGTATGGGCCCCCCTTAGCCAGAGCTTGATTCCGTCTTATTTCTTGGGGCCACAAACTAGTTTGAGGTTTTATTTACGATCCTGTACTTATGCCATGCTACTGCTTTATTTACGTTTGTGCGAGGAGCACACTGTACTGTTTAGGAATTGTGACCCGTTTTCGCGGTATCGACAAGCCCAGCCACACTTTCGGGTTCCCAGTCGTTTACAGCCGGCCCCACAAACCTTAAGTCCGTCTCGAAGTCAGCTAACTTCGTTGCGGGTTCTACTTTAAGGGGTGGCCCCCTGAAATATTTCTGAATCTTGTGATTGCTCTGTCGTGAAGACCTCGTTGGGTTTTGATTTGGTTTTTCCGAGGTTGATCGTGTGTGTGTTGCTATTTGTGCACCCCGGCCGGGTTAAAACTTTCTGAAAGCCGTGTCCGCGGTTATGGACGACTTGGAGCACAGTATCTCGACCATAGATAAGCATAACTAAAGTTTATCGCTATAAATTTGACTTTATAATGACTAGTAATCAGCTTCACTATAATGGAATGGCTAATTAATACTGCCCACAATTGCTTGTTTGGAGTGTCTCTTGCGACCATTATACTTGAGTAGTAAGTATTGCAACTACAACGGAATGGCTAAATGAAAGTACCAACAACTGCTGGGTTTTGGGTTTATCTCATGCTATCTGTATCTGATTAGTAATTGTTGCAACCACAACGGAATGGTTAACTAAAAGTGCCCACTGCTTATTTTATCAGGACGACTATCTTTAACCTGACTAGTAATTGCTGCAACGATAACCGAATAAATAAAACTGCCAACTGTGTGAGTTCCTCGGCTGACTTCCTCGATCGGTGTCGAGGGGGAAACACCAGGATGGGTTTTGTTTGGTGTTAGCTTCAGGTTGGATCCGGATAGGTCACTCTTATCCCTCTCTGATTACCGCCAGATGTACCGAGTCTCTATAGGTTGTTTAGTGCATGCTGCCTCTACCGCTTCAGTCCACCATACCTATGTAGGCGAGGACCGCCGAATTCTAGTCTCGCCGTGTACTGGCCTCAGTACTGACGCTCCTTCTTTTTCCTTTGCCCTTTGTCGGCACCCCTTTTGTTTAAGCAGGTTTTGAGATCGACGTCGTTAGCAGGGTTACCCTTCCGGCTTGGCCTGGGCAGGGTTATGGACGCCATTGGTTATTCTTCAGGGCTCTTAGCCCCATTTGCATCTTGTCCGTAGCTGGACGCTGTATCGTTTTCAAGGTGATTTGGATCTTTGTATATTATATATGTATTCTTAACTCTTGAGTCGCTGTTATATATATCTGTTCTGTGGGTCCCATCGAGGACTGTTGTGAAATGTTATTACTTCGTTTTCCACCCGCACGAAAGTGCCTGGTGGGCACCTTTGAATCGTTTCTATGCGGGTTTGACGAATTTTGCTCAAACTTGCATAGGTCCGATTCTGAGGGTGTTACAGAGTGGTATCAGAGCTCAGCAGTTGCGATACCCCACAAGTCCAGCCTGTAGGATAACCTAGCTAACGGTCGAAGTAGAGTGTCAAAACTATTTTTGAAAATCGGTTGGATAGTTCTGGGTAGGTCTGATTTTACTCCTTACCCCTCTGCTATTCTCCTCTTATCTCGACGTGTTTTGAATCCGCTCTCTTCTCTCTCTTCGAGTCCAGGATTTCTCGTGGTTGGGTTCCGTCGTACCTTCAGGGTTTCGCTTCCTTCTCTGATAACGGTGTGCTACCATCGGGTGTTCAAGCTGCCTGATGAATCCGTCTACGGTGTTACCATTCTTTGTTCCTTGTTTGTGCTATCCGGTGTTTTCCGACGCGACGCCATCATCTACGCCAGATCCGATGCAGAGTCTGCATCATTCCGATGTTCCGAACCTCGCTTGTCGAGATCTTCAGTCTAATTCCGAGAATGGTTGCACTCTTTTCTACTGATTGTGCGGAGTAATAGTTTGGGTGCGTGATGGATTGGCCCCCATGCCGACTACTCACTCTATTTGCTCGCGTACATTGAAGTGGATGAGAATGCATCGGTTCCCTTTTCCATCGGAGATAGAGGTGGCTTTATTTGTTGATACCCTACCTTCGACCTTTTGTTCCCGGAGTGTTCTCTCGACGATCACGGACAATGACCTCTTGTTAGTGGTGTCGCGAGGATCTACACGAAGCGCGAAGGATCACACCGATGGCCTTCTTTCCGGTACCACGAGGCGGATCTCGAGGGCGAGATCCATTGTTAGTGGTGTCGAATTGTGGCATCCCGCAAAACCACTACTAGAAAATCGCGTGTTTTTGTGCATTGCATCATCATGACCGCATGCTCATGTCATCATGCCACATTGCATTTGAGCATCGTCATCATCTTGCATTTGCTTGCATAAAATTATTTGCGGATAAAACGGTTCATGTTTTCTAAACGCCCCGACTTTTATTCAAACGCCAAACCCCCGGATGTTCTGGATATTTTGTTTGTCTAAAACTAGTTATAAAAGCTATTTGAAAATAAATAAAATATTAAATTATTTTTAATAGGGGCAGTCGAACGGGCCGATTGACCCGATCGACCACCCCAGAAAAATATAAACGGTCCGCCCCTTTTTCTAAACCTACCAATTAAACTACCCACACACCCCAGCCACATCACCCGGACCAATCCCGAAATGCCACCTCACCCTCTCCCCTCCCCCTAGCCTATCAGATCCTGCCACCTAATCCTACCCTCTCTCTCCTCTCTTCCCCTGTGGCCCACCTAACCCCAATCACTCCCCACACACGCAGCGCACTACACGCATGCACACAGGGCCACATGTTCCCCCCCCGCTGACCGCCCTGGCCCACACTCCCTTCCCAATCCCCACGTCACCGTCTCCTTCCCCGCAACCTCTCCCCCGCCTCGTTCTCCCGCGTGCTCCTCCCTTCCCTGCTTCTTCCTTGCCGCCGGCCGCACCTTCCCCTCCCTCTCCTCTCCGGCGCCGCCCGCCGCCGTGCGTCCCCGCCGGCCCCCCTCCTCCTTCTGTCGCCAGCCGCCCGCCGCTCCGCCTTCCCCGCTCGCCTCCACCACCCAGCTCGCCCCGTCTGCCTCTCCGCTCCGGCCCCAGGCAGCCGCAGTGTCCGCGCAGCCCCGTCCGCAGCGCCTCCCAGGGCCCCGCCCTGCGGGACCTGCTGTCCCGCGGCGGACTCCCTCGTGCCGCCCTTCTAGCCGCCCAAGCCCGCCGTCACCTTCCGCTGCAGTTCATCGTCGGGCTCCCCGCGGGCTGCTAGTCTCCTGCGTTTTGTCCCCGCACGTGAGCGTCGACAGTGGCCAAGATCTACACTCGTGCCATCAAGACCGACCCGGGTCGAGGACCGGAGATCTATGTAAGACCACGGCGCCGTCACCGGATACCGAACCTCGACACGCCTAGTTCGACAAGATCCTCCTCGACCTTTGAGCGGGCACCAAGTTCTCCTCTCGGGCCGTCAAGATCTCCGTCACCGGACCCTCGAGACCTTCCACACGGAGCGGCGATGCAAAATCTAGAGAAAACCGACACGTTCCAAGATCCCCGACTCGAAGGTCCCCGGAACGCCAAGACCGCCACCGAAACGACAAGTACTCCCTCGAGAACCCCCGGACGACGATCCCCTTTTACCTGGACCCGAAGACAATTGTGCGACAGGCACTTCCCCGAGGATGCGAAGACGAGAACCCGACGCCAAGATCGCCCCGAAGGCCGAACCCCGTGGACCGACATGCTCTTCTTCACGGATATGACAAGCACTCCGCCCGGACACCAAGTTCTTCACCCCGAAGCCAAGATCGACCCGACTTGGGGACCCGACAAGACCCTCGCAACGGCAAGACCGACCCCATGGGACCCGACAAGACCTTCGCGACGACAAGAACTACCTCCGCTATCTGAGAACGAGCCCGCCGAGACCGTTCCGTCGAACCCTGAACCCCGATACCGACCCCGAACCCCGGAAACCCCAAGATCGTCGAGACCCCTAATGTGTGACCCTTATCCGAACCCCTATTTTATAAATGTCAAACATAAAACTTGTTGCATATTGAATTGTCATCTCGCATGCATATCTGTGGTTTGGGGGCCTTATGCCGATTCACCTAATAATTAAATATGGGGCCCATATGCGGGCAAATCTAGTCTCATATCGGCCTCATTTAAAACTTGTGTAGCGAACCGGTATCTTATCTTGCCTTGTTATAACAACATTTAAATTGCGGGGGTTTCTAAGTAACTCGAACCACCTAGTTAATTGTCGGGACCCCGGTTCCGCTTAATTCGGCCTAATTGCATAGCACCTTGCCATGTCATCCATCATACATGCATCATGCCGATCTTCTGCCGTGTATTAAATATTGCATCCGGTGTTTCTTCTAGTGTTTTGCTTCTTCGCGGATAAGGCCGTTGAGTTGATGTGAGCTTCGCCCCGATCTTCGGTTGAACCTTCGACAATGTTTTCAGGCGAGCATCTCCCCCTTTCTACCTATCTTACTTTTATAGTCTTTATTCCCTCCTGTTGATCTATTGCTATCTGTGTTGCGATGCTTTAGATTCCGTACCTGTGATATTCCTTGCAGCCTTATATTGCCTTGGACACATCCTATTACCTATTGTTTGGTAGATAGTTGGACTTGCGCGTCTTAGTCGCTTGCTCAAGTGCTGTTGCGTGTCGTCAAGTGCCACAGTTGTTGATGTATTGCCGCATGTTGATGTTGGAGCTGATCATAGTTTTACTTATTGTTCACTTTAATTCCTGTTTAACAACTAAAATTGAAGTAAGCAGAGGCATCGGTGGGTGATAGATAATATTTGGTTTCCGAACGCCCACTTGTGTCCCGTAGGACCCCGAGTACTTGATACCTGTTCCTTGATTTATCGCGCTATCCACATATGGGGAGTATGGGCCCCCCTTAGCCAGAGCTTGATTCCGTCTTATTTCTTGGGGCCACAAACTAGTTTGAGGTTTTATTTACGATCCTGTACTTATGCCATGCTACTGCTTTATTTACGTTTGTGCGAGGAGCACACTGTACTGTTTAGGAATTGTGACCCGTTTTCGCGGTATCGACAAGCCCAGCCACACTTTCGGGTTCCCAGTCGTTTACAGCCGGCCCCACAAACCTTAAGTCCGTCTCGAAGTCAGCTAACTTCGTTGCGGGTTCTACTTTAAGGGGTGGCCCCCTGAAATATTTCTGAATCTTGTGATTGCTCTGTCGTGAAGACCTCGTTGGGTTTTGATTTGGTTTTTCCGAGGTTGATCGTGTGTGTGTTGCTATTTGTGCACCCCGGCCGGGTTAAAACTTTCTGAAAGCCGTGTCCGCGGTTATGGACGACTTGGAGCACAGTATCTCGACCATAGACAAGCATAACTAAAGTTTATCGCTATAAATTTGACTTTATAATGACTAGTAATCAGCTTCACTATAATGGAATGGCTAATTAATACTGCCCACAATTGCTTGTTTGGAGTGTTGCTTGCGACCATTATACTTGATTAGTAAGTATTGCAACTACAACGGAATGGCTAAATGAAAGTACCAACAACTGCTGGGTGTTGGGTTTATCTCATGCTATCTGTATCTGATTAGTAATTGTTGCAACCACAACGGAATGGTTAACTAAAAGTGCCCACTGCTTATTTTATCAGGACGACTATCTTTAACCTGACTAGTAATTGCTGCAACGATAACCGAATAAATAAAACTGCCAACTGTGTGAGTTCCTCGGCTGACTTCCTCGATCGGTGTCGAGGGGGAAACACCAGGATGGGTTTTGTTTGGTGTTAGCTTCAGGTTGGATCCGGATAGGTCACTCTTATCCCTCTCTGATTACCGCCAGATGTACCGAGTCTCTATAGGTTGTTTAGTGCATGCTGCCTCTGCCGCTTCAGTCCACCATACCTATGTAGGCGAGGACCGCCGAATTCTAGTCTCGCCGTGTACTGGCCTCAGTACTGACGCTCCTTCTTTTTCCTTTGCCCTTTGTCGGCACCCCTTTTGTTTAAGCAGGTTTTGAGATCGACGTCGTTAGCAGGGTTACCCTTCCGGCTTGGCCTGGGCAGGGTTATGGACGCCATTGGTTATTCTTCAGGGCTCTTAGCCCCATTTGCATCTTGTCCGTAGCTGGACGCTCTATCGTTTTCAAGGTGATTTGGATCTCTGTATATTATATCTGTATTCTTAACTCTTGAGTCGCTGTTATATATATCTGTTCTATGGGTCCCATCGAGGACTGTTGTGTAATGTTATTACTTCGTTTTCCACCCGCACGAAAGTGCCTGGTGGGCACCTTTGAATCGTTTCTATGCGGGTTTGGCGAATTTTGCTCAAACTTGCATAGGTCTGATTCTGAGGGTGTTACAGAGTGGTATCAGAGCTCAGCAGTTGCGATACCCCACAAGTCCAGCCTGTAGGATAACCTAGCTAACGGTCGAAGTAGAGTGTCAAAACTATTTTTGAAAATCGGTTGGATAGTTCTGGGTAGGTCTGATTTTACTCCTTACCCCTCTGCTATTCTCCTCTTATCTCGACGTGTTTTGAATCCGCTCTCTTCTCTCTCTTCGAGTCCAGGATTTCTCGTGGTTGGGTTCCGTCGTACCTTCAGGGTTTCGCTCTCTTCTCTCTCTTCGAGACAATGAGCATCTCAGCGATTTTTTTATTTGCTATTTGCATAGGTTTTTATTGAGGATGCTTCACAGATTGCTCAATATGGTTATGCTTCAAGTTTCCACCATGATTAGGCATGGCTTAGGCTAGCGGACCAGACATTTCTCTAACACATATACATAACTCCATGGACTTACAAGCTCCTCTTTTATTTCACACTGCTGACATCCGTAAAGAAAAGAGCATGATATCAACTGAATAAGTATTTACAAGTGTTGAAAGTGTTCCTCGTGACAACACGGTTCTGCTAACTCCCAACCTATAATTTGCAAGCATATAACTTTCATGGACAGTCACAATGGTTCAGGTTTAGTAAGTGCAAGAAAATAAAGTGTGCATCAAGTTCATGAGAGCTTTACTAACTAACTTTCTCATAACAAGGAAAAAATTTATTTGGAAGAAAACAAGGCATAATAAATATGCACAGAATAACAATGATGCTAATAGGTAGATATGATGGACACTTTTTGACAATTTTGGTTCTGGGGAGTTTGGAAACACGAGTAGATCTCATACTCAGTGTAAGTGAAGGCTATTAATAGAAAGGGAGCGACAAACGAGAGATCAGTAACTGTCATAATCATGCTTGCAACAAAACAAAATTAATTATGGCATAAAAGTGATACAAGAACTCTGAGACAATATAAATCATCAAGGCTTAACTAACTTTTGTTCAGTCATATGCATGCGTGAGCATGTGCCAAGTCGATTCAAATGAAATATTCAGAGGAGGATACCACAATGTCATACCAAGTTATGAATAGAATAATGCAAGCAAACATTCATGTGACATGCTACAAACTATTAGCAAGCTGGAGCTAATCATAAGAGAGCAAGAACTATTAAGCATCCAATAAATAACATACAACTTATATGAATAGACTAAGCATTCTCACAATGATGAGTATATGTACAAAAATGAAGACAAATAGAGTTCATTACCAGCCTCTTACCACACCTCGAGTTGTCATTAATCATCATTATTGCCTTTCACTTGTGTGACTTGAATAATAACATGAAACCAAAATCCAAAGGAGCCACTGAGGACCGTTGAACCCTGCAACAAACTTCAAAAAACCAAAGAAGAACAACCAATATTTTTGGGTTTTTGATTTTTTTAAGCAAGCACTGAAAGCAAAACAAAAAAAGCAAAATCTTTTTTTGATTTATTTTATAACAAACAAAATCTAAAAGGCAAAGAAAGAAACAAAGAGAAACAATGAAAATATTTTTAGTCCTTTTGTGTTTTGGAAAGCAGAAACAAAAACTAAAGAGAAAGCGAAACATGGATATACAAAGTACCGACGGAACAAGATATGTAGATGGGTGTGATGTCGGTATACCTCCCCCCAATATTAGACTTTTGGCCTAAGTGGAGATCAATGCCAGCCTGGCCAAGAAGGAGTTCCTTCGTAGTGTGACGAAGAGGCCCCTTCGTCCTGGTACGTGCTCGAGGAAGCCCATGTATAGTGCGTAGAGTAGTCATAAGAGGGCGCGTCCCCCTGGTAGTGCCCGTGGAAACCAAGAACGTGGAGCTGATCGTCCATATCCTCCTTGGAGCATGACCAAGCCCCCCTAAAAATACTGAACAAAGTAGACTATGGAAAAGAAATTTCCCTCTCGTCCCCGTCAGTAAACATCATCCTGTAAACTAGACTCTCAAGTCTAGAGCCACCAGTAACAAAGTGATATGCTTTCATGGTAGCTATATCAAGCCTCTGTGGCACCAACACTGTATCATTTGGATCAACAGAAATGTCTAAGGCAACAACTACACGTGCAACGATAATACCCCCATAAATGGTCCTCTAGCAGCTAGACAACGAGCAATGAAAGAACCAAGATTATACTTGGTCTCATTGTTAAGTGCAGAAGCTAGAAAGGCCAAATGATATTTGGAAATATTGCTAGTGTTCTCCCTACCGAGAATGCTAGTGACAAGATAGTAAGCAAAATATCTGAGAGCTGGGAGTTAAATATTTCTTATCTTCCTGTGCTGGGCTGTGCGGTCATCATCATTTGTTATCCACGGTAAAGCTCCAACAAATCAGCAGGTCGACCTTGAATCTTCTTTACCGTCCCAACCATGCCAATACCTATAATACTGCAAAATCTTTTCAATGTAATGGTGATAGGCCTATCATAGATTTTGAATGAAATATCTGTGCGGAAAGGGGTGTTAGTGAAAGTGAAACTCTCCATAAAATTCTTGGTGGGCAAAGTATATTGCTCACTCTCATCCTGCATGTAATCGGTTAGACCAACCCTCTGAGCAAGAGTTAGGAAATCATCGAGGATCCCTGCAACTTGCAAAAAGGAAAAACAAGGGAAGGTAGATGGGTGTGCATCCCCATCATCTCCCTCATTACCAAAGTGCGGCGTAATAAGATCTTCATTGTATGATGGCCTACCTTGAGAGGCTGATCTCGAAGGCCTTTTCCTCCTAGGTGCATCTCTTTCAAACAATTCTCCAAAGGTATGGTTGTCCATGGCCCTTTTTTCTGAAATTTTTAGACAAACATCAAACCAAGTGATTTCCAAGCTAATAAATGATGGGGAATTACTATAGGAACTTGCTAGAGGGATAAGCATGCATCAAAATGAAATATCTAAGCATAGAACAAGCATGCAAGCTCACACAACATGTCACCTATAGTAGCAAAATACTCAAGATACAATCCACCAATCAAAAATCTAATTGGACAAGCGGAGGAGGCACATACCGGAGAGCAAACCCTCCAAAAATCAGCAACAGATATGGGCTGAGCAAGGAGATCGAAATTCGGGAGCAAGAACAGCAGGAACTCGATCTTTGAGAAGTTTTTTAGTGTTTTTCGGGAGAGAGAAAGAAGTGGCAAGGAGGAGGCTAAGTGGAGGGCTAGGGTGGCCCACACCTGGGCCAGGCGCGCCCTAGGGCAGCCCGTGCAACCAGGGGGTGTGCCGGCCAGGTGGGTCCCCCTGGGTCACTCCAGGTGCCCCTCTACCCCTTTTTTTAAGAAATTTTTTAATATGAATTTTCTGGAATTTTTCGGGAAACTTTATTTTTGGCCAATTTTCAGGTTATGAAAATTGATTTTCTCGGAGAAAAAGATTTTTTAAAGACACAAAAGCAAACCAAAACTAAAACTACAGAAGTTCTAAGACACTCTAAAAAGCAAGCAAGTAGCAAAACAAAGACGAACAAAATAAAGAACAAAGATTGGAATGGAGAAAATAAAAGGTGGGAAGGGATAATCATTGTGAAAACATTGTTTTGTTCATTAAAATCCCTTTGTTAACAAGGTTGATTAAGTCTTGGTACCAAATCAATTTTATATGAAACAAAACTTTGCATTTCACTAAATGATTATCTTACCTCAATCTCGATAGCAATAGTCCCAATCATAACAGTTTCAAAATTCTCTTGTGGTATGGGACAATATATTTCTCCAACTTTGATGCTCTCAATATTTTCAATTGAATTTAGGCAATAAGTCTTATCAATCTTCTTGGGGAAATAGACAGTATGCTTCTTGTCATTAATATTAAAAGTTACTTTCCTTTGATTATAATTAATGACAACACCTGCAGTATTAAGAATAGGTCTCCCAAGAATAATAGACATATTATCATCTTCAGGCATCTCAAGCACAACAAAATCAGTTAATACCAAAAAATTATGAGCCACTTGAACAGGAACATCCTCACATATACCAACAAGAATAGTAGTAGACTTGTCAGTCATTTGCAAAGATATATCAGTTGGTATCAATTTTTCTAGCTGAAGTCTCTTGTAGAGAGAAAAAGGCATAACACTAACTCCAGCTCCCAAATCACACAAAGCAGTTCTAACATAATTATTTTTAATAGAGCAAGGAATAATTGGGATACCTGGATCTCCAAGATTCTTTGGAACCTTACCATTGAAGGAATAATTAGCAAGCAAAGTAGAAATTTCCTCATTAGGAATCTTCCTTTTATTAGAGACAATATCCTTCATATACTTTGAATAAGGAGGCAACTTAATAGCATCACTCAAATAAATTTTCAAAAATAAAGGTTTCATCCACTCACAAAACATGTTATAGTGTTCTTCCTCCTTTGAATTGTGTTTCTTATTAGGAAAAGGCATTGGTTTTTACACCGAAGGTTCTCTTTCACTACCATGTTTATTATCAACAAAATCTTCCTTAGTGTACTTAGTGTTCTTAGTGTGCATCATAGGATCTTCTTCAATTACTTCCTTATTAGGAGCATCATTGTTATCATTACCACTTTCAGTTTCGGCATCAGAGACAGATATACTATTAGGATCTACAACAGGTTCAGAAGCTTCCTCAACTGTTTTATGTTTCTTTTTCTTTCCCTTAGAAGAAGTACCTCTATTTTCAGGTTGTTGAGAATCCTGCTCAATTCTTTTAGGATGTCCCTCTGGATATAAGGGATCCTGAGTGGTAGCACCACTCCTAGTTCTAATTTCATACGCATGTTTATCTCCAGAAGCATTAACTAGCATATCTTTTTGTTGTTGGAGATATGCCCTAGAGGCAATAATAAAAGAATTTATTATTATATCTTTGTGTTTATAATAAATGTTTACATACATGCTATTATAGTATTAACCGGAAACATTAATACTTGTGTGATTTGTAAACTAAATTAGAGTCCCTGGTAAAGCTCTTTATAATACTAGCTTGTGATTAATAGATGATCGTGGTTTCTCGATCATGAACATTGAGATGTTGTTAATAACAAGATCATATCATTAGCAGAATGGTATGATGGACATACTCCTATAGATAAGCGTAGCATAAAGATCAAGTCATTTCAATAGTTTGTTTGCTATAAGCTTTCTGATACATAGTAACCTAATTCCTTCGACCATGAGATCATGCTAATCGCCATCACCGGAAGGATGCTTTGATGACATAAAACACCACACTGTAACTGGGTGGCTATAAAGGTGGCATTGAGTGTTCGGAAAGTATGGGTTGAGGTACATGGATCAAGAGTGGGATTTGTCCATCCATATGACGGATAGATATACTCTGGGCCCTCTCGGTGGAATGTCATCCAATTATCTTGCAAGCATGTGACTGGATCAAAAGGGATCACATATCACGGGAACGAGAAAAGAGTACTTATCAGTAACGAGGTTGAACTAGGTATGCAGAGATACCGACGATCAAAACCTCGGATAAGTAAACTATCGTGAGACAAAGGGAAATTGGTATCGTATGTAAATGGTTCATTTGATCGCAAAGTAATCATAGAAATATGTGGGAGCCATATGAATTTCCAGATTCCTCTATTGGTTATTGATTGGATAAGTGTCTCGGTCATGTCCGCATAATTCACGAACCGTAGGGAGACACACTTAAGAATTCGATGTTGTTGTGTAGTTATGGAATGATGAGTAAGGGACCGAATATTTTTCGGAGTCTCGGATGGGATCCGGGATATAACGAGGAGATCCGGAATGTTCCGGAGAATAAGATTCATATAAGGAAAGTCCTGTTTCGGAGTTCGGAAATGATTTCGGTGTTTTCACCGGGAATGTTCTAGAAGGGTCTAGAAGGTCCGGCACTCCGCAAGGGGAAGGGTACATTTATGTGTCATGACAATGTGGAATGGTTGCATCATGTACTAGGTCACTTGGCTGGGCAATATGAAGAGAGAAATCAAATTCAAGTTTGAAAGTCAAACGCCAATTTGAAAAAGTCAAATCTGAACATTGCTTGGTGGAGGGAGAGTAGGAAACCTACCTAGGGTAGGAATCCCACTCCCTCCACCCACCGGCCAAGGAGGAGGAGTTGGAGGAGGACTCCCTCCTTCCAAACCGCCTCTCCGCACCTATATAAGGAGGGGTAGGGCGCACCCCTACCCCTCACACCCAAACCCTAGCTCCTAGGCGCCACCACCTCCAAGTGCTGCCGCCGCTGCCAGGGCCTCCTCCAAGTCGCGGACTTGGGCTTCTCCAAGCCCTAACCGCCAGCCACACCACCTCCCCTTGGTGCCTCTAATCCGTAGATCGCCAAGGCCCTCTCTTAGTCCACCATACTCGCTCCGGCTTAGGCGAAGCCCTGCGGGATCTTCCCTCTACTTCCGACACCACGCCGTCGTGCTATCGGAATCACGAAGAGAGTGCTACAACCTCCGCTTCCCGCTGGAACAAGGGAGAGAAAGGTCTTCATCGAGTACCGAACGTGTGACCGACTGCGGAAGCGCTGCCGGAACGCAGCGCCGGAAGGATCGTCTACGCGATCTTGAGATCAACAAGTGTACGACTACATCACCCACGAGAATCTTCTCTCGTTAACCGCTTTGGAATCTTCGAGGGTGAGTGCTTCTATCGACTCATTGCTACAATATAGTAGATAGATCTTGGCTTGTTTGTGTGCATGCGGTAGAATTGTTTTGTTTTCCATGCTACGAACCCCTACAGTGGTATCAGAGCCATGTCTATATGTAGATCTGTTGCACGAGTAGAACACAATGGTCATTGTGGGTGGTGGTGCTTTTATTATCAATTGCTTTTTGTGTACTTTGCATCTTGCGGTATGATGGGATGAAGCGGCCCGGGCTAACCTTACATGACATCGTTCATGAGACTTGCTCCACACTCAACATGCAACTTGTATTGCATAAGTGGCTTTACGGGTGTCTGTCTCTCCCATCATAGTATAGATTCAATTTACAACGGGCACTTGATAGTTCAAGCATCAACATTGTGGTTCTTGTTCATAAGTTAGAACGACACTTATTTCAAGCCCCAAACCACGTAAAATATGCAAAGAAAATTAGATGCGTCTAACTTTGTTTTGCAGGGGTGTGATGTGATGTGATATGGCCATGATTGTGATTATATATGGTGTATGCAATGTTCCTTATTGTAAGTTGGCAACCGGCAGGAGCCATATGGTTGTCTTTTAAATCCCGTAAAGACCTGCGTGTCTATTCAAAGTAGTTGTAATAGTTGAAGCTGGTGGACGACAACCATGAAACAACGCCATTGACCTTGACGCCATACCGGTGATGATGGAGATCATGTTCGTGCTTGAAGATGGAGATCGGAAGCACAAGAAGAAAGGCCATATCATATTATATATTATGAATTGCATGTGATGTTAATCCTTTTATGCATCTTGTATTGCTTAGTTCACGAAGGTAGCATTATAAGATGATCCCTCAAGCACACAATTTCAAGTTTTAAAGTGTTCATCCTTAGTAAGCACCGTTGCTAAAGCTCATTGTTTCGAAGCACCACGTGATGATCGGGTGTGCTAGATTCTGCAAGTGTATACAACGTGAGCAAGCCAGATTTGCTCATGCGGAAGCTAAGGTTTGATCTTGACGAGCCTAGCATGTACAAACATGGTCTCGGAACACGGATCACCGAAAGTTAAAGCATGTGTCATATAGTAGATATGATGAACATGTTGATTGTTCGCCATTGAAGCTACATCAACTCTCATGATGATCGGTTTTGATGTGGTGGATTTGGTTCGTGTGATCACTAAAACAATTTGAGGGATATCGTTTTGAGTGGGAGTTCACCTAGATTAATTTAACTATTAATTAGAACTCAATTTTTCATAAACTTAGTCTAAACTATTGCAAATATGTTGTAGATCAATGGCGGCCCCTACCATCAATTTTAATGTGTTCCTAGAGAAAGAAAAGTTGAAAAACAATGGAAGCAACTTCGCATATTGGTTCCGCAATTTGAGGATTGTCCTCAATGCTGGTAATTTGACCTATGTGATGGATGCACCGCTGGGTGACCCGCCTGCAGCTACTGCTACCGATGAAGTAAAGAATGTTTACCTCGCTCGGAAGAATCAGTACTCCACAGTTCAGTGTGCTATCTTGTATGGTTTGGAATCGGAGCTTCAGAAAAGGTTTGAGAACCATGACCCACATGATATTGTCCGTGAACTCAAAATAATATTTGAGGCTCACACGGCAGTTGAGAGTTATGAGGCTTCTGAAAAGTTCTTTAACTGCAAGATGGAAGAGGGCAGCTCCGTCAGTGAGCACGTGCTTAAGATGTCTGGGCACGCAAGCAAACTCCAAAGCTTGGGTATAGTGATCCCTAATTCTTTGGGGATTCACCGTGTCCTCCAATAACTACCACCAAGTTACAAGAACTTTGTGATGAACTACAATATGCAAAACATGGACAAGTCGTTGCCAGAACTCTTCTCCATGTTGAAATCTGCAGAAGTGGAGATCAAGAAAGAGCACCAAGTGTTGTTGGTCAATAAGACCACCAAATTCAAGAAGCAAGGCAAGTCTAAGAAAAAGGGAAACTTCAAGAAGGGCGGTAATAAAGTTGCCGCGACGACGAAGAAGACCAAGGCTGGGCCTAAGCCAGATACTGAGTGCTTTTACTGCAAGGGAGAAGGTCACTGGAAGCGAAATTCCCCAAAGTACTTGGCGGATTTGAAGAACGGCAACATCAAGACGAAAGGTATATCCGATATACATGTTATTGATGTGTATCTCACTAGTACTCGTAGTAGTGCCTGGGTATTTGATACTGGTTCGGTTGCTCATATTTGTAACTCGAAACAGGTACTGCAGAATAAACAAAAGCTAGCGAAGAACGAGGTGACGATGCGCGTTGGAAATGGATCAAAGGTTGATGTGATCACGGTCGGCACGCTACCTCTTCATCTACCATCGGGATTAGTTTTATACTTAAATAATTGTTATTTGGTGTCTGCGTTGAGCATGAACATTATATCTGGATCATGTTTATTGCGAGACGGTTACTTGTTTAAGTCCGAGAATAATGGTTGTTCGATTTATATGAGTAATATGTTTTATGCACATGCACCTTTGATAGATGGTCTATTCTTATTGAATCTCGATTGTGGAAATACACACATTAATAACATTGAAGCTAAACGTTTGAAATTGAGCGATAACTCGACCCTATATGTGGCACTGTCGTATTGGTCATATTGGAGTGAAGCGTATGAAGAAACTACATTCCGATGGACTTCTTGAATCACTTGAAAGATGCGAAGCATGTCTGATGGGTAAAATGACTAAGACTCCATTTTCTGGTATGATGGAGCGAGCTACGGACTTATTGGAAATCATACATACCGATGTG
The DNA here is from genome assembly GCA_910589765.1 of Avena atlantica. Taxonomy (NCBI): domain Eukaryota; kingdom Viridiplantae; phylum Streptophyta; class Magnoliopsida; order Poales; family Poaceae; genus Avena; species Avena atlantica. Next base: position 420,940,934 of record OU342735.1, read on the forward strand.
TGTGGCCCAATGAGTGTAGCATCGCGCGGTGGTTAACGTTATGTTCTCACCTTCACGGATGACTTGAGTAGATATGGGTATATCTATTTCATGAAACATAAGTCTGAAACTTTCGAGAAGTTTAAGGAATTTCAAAGTGAGGTAGAGAATCAACACAACAAGAAGATTAAATTTCTACGATCTGATCGTGGAGGTGAATATCTAAGTTACGAGTTTGGCGAGCATTTAAAGAAATGCGGAATACTTTCCCAATTGACACCACCGGGAACACCACAGCGTAATGGTGTGTCTGAACATCGTAATCGAACTCTCTTAGACATGGTTCGTTCTATGATGTCACTTACAGATTTAGCGCTATCGTTTTGGGGTTATGCATTAGAAACAACCGCATTCACTTTAAATAGGGCACCATCTAAATCCGTTGAAATGACACGGTATGAATTATGGTTTGGGAAGAAACCTAAATTGTCTTTCCTTAAAGTTTGGGGTTGCGAAGCTTATGTAAATAAGTTACAGCTAGACAAGCTTGAACCCAAAGCGGAAAATGCGTATTCATAGGATACCCGAAGGAAACTATTGGGTATACCTTCTATCATAGATCCGAGGGCAAAATCTTCGTTGCCAAGAATGGATCCTTTCTAGAGAAGGAGTTTCTCACGAAAGAAGTGACTGGAAGGAAAGTAGAACTCGATGAGGTTGATTAAACTTCTCTCGAATTTGCGAGTAGCGCAGCACCGAAAGTAGTTCCTGTGGCGCCTGCACCAATAAGAGAGGAAGCTAATGATGTTGATCATGAAACTTCGGTTGAAGTTACTACAGAACCTCGCAGGTCAACGAGAACTCGTACCACTCCTGATTGGTATGATCCCGTTATGAGTGTCATGTTGGTGGACAACACCGATGACCCTGCGACGTATGAGGAAGCGATGATGAGCCCAGATTCCAATAAATGGCAAGAGGCCATGAAATCCGAGATTGGATCCATGTACGAAAACCAAGTATGGACTTTGGTGGACTTACCGGATGGCCAGAAGGCTGTCGAGAACAAATGGATTTTCAAGAATAAAACAGATGCTGATGGTAATATTACTGTCTATAAAGCTCGACTTGTCGCAAAAGGGTTTCGACAAATTCAAGGAGTTGACTACGATGAGACTTTCTCACCAGTAGTGAAGCTAAAGTCTGTGAGGATTATGTTAGTAGTCGCTGCATATTATGATTATGACATATGGCAGATGGATGTCAAAACGGCGTTACTCAATGGAGACATTGATGAAGAGTTGTATATGATGCAACCCAAAGGTTTTTTCGATCCTAAAGATGCTAACAAGGTATGCAAACTTCAACGGTCCATATATGGATTGAAGCAAGCATCCCGAAGTTGGAATCAATGTTTTGATAAGGCAATCAAAAGCTTTGGTTTTATACAAACTTATGGAGAAGCTTGTATTTACAAGAAAGTGAGTGGGAGCTCTGTAGCATTCTTAATACTATATGTAGATGACATATTATTGATTGGGAATGATGTAGACCTTCTTAATAGTGTCAAGGATTATTTGAATAATAGTTTTTCAATGAAAGATCTTAGCGAAGCAGCTTACATATTAGGCATAAAGATTTATAGAGATAGATCGAGGCGCCCAATATCATTGTCATAGAGTACATATTTGGACAAAGTTCTAAAGAGGTTTGGAATGGAAGATAGCAAGAAAGAGTTCTTGCCCATGTTGCCCAATATGACCTTGAGTAAAACTCAAAGTCCTGCAACGGAAGAAGATAGAGAAAGGATGAGTAAGACTCCCTATGCCTCAGCCATAGGATCTCTAATGTATGCCATGCTATGTACTAGACCCAACATTGCATATGCTGTTAGTTTGACTAGCAGATATCAAAGTGATCCAGGAGTGGATCATTGGACAGCGGTCAAAAACATCCTTAAGTACTTGAGAAGAACTAATGATATGGTTCTTTCTTATGGAGGTGATGAACAGCTCGTTGTTAATGGTTACACCGATGCTAGTTGGAACACCGATCCGGATGATTCTAAATCTCAATCTGGATACGTATTTACTTTGAATGGTGCAGCAGTTAGCTAGAGGAGTGCAAAGCAAAGCGTTGTGGCGAGATCTTCAACTGAATCAGAATACATAGCTGCTTAGGAGGCTTCACAAGAGGCGATATGGATGAAGGAGTTCATTACAGAGCTCGGTGTGGTTCCAAGTGTGCTGGACCCAATGTCTATTTACTGTGACAACATGGGCGCCATAGCCAATGCGTAAGAACCAAGGTCACACAAGAAGCTGAAGTACATCAAGCTACGTTTTCACGCTATTCGAGAACACGTCCAAGATGGTGACATAAAAATTTGCAAAGTACACACAAATCTGAATGTGGCGGATTCATTGACTAAACCTCTCCCGAGGGCAAAACATGACCAGCACCAAACCGCCATGGGTGTTTGGTATATTACCATGTAATCTACATTAGTTGACTCTAGTGCAAGTGGGAGACTGTTGGAGATATGCCCTAGAGGCAATAATAAAAGCAGTTGTTATTATATCTTTGTGTTTATGATAAATGTTTACATTCATGCTATAATAGTACTAACCGGAAACATTAATACTTGTGTGATTTGTAAACTAAATTAGAGTCCCTGGTAAAGCCTCTTTATAATACTATCTTGTTGATTAATATATGATCGTGGTTTCTCGATCATGAACATTGAGATGTTGTTAATAACAAGATCATATCATTAGGAGAATGGTATGATGGACATACTCCTATAGATAAGCGTAGCATAAATATCAAGTCATTTCAATAGTTCGTTTGCTATAAGCTTTCTGATACATAGTAACCTAATTCCTTCGACCATGAGAAAATGCTAATCACCATCACCGGAAAGATGCTTTGATGACATCAAACACCACACCGTAACTGGGTGGGTATAAAGGTGGCATTAAGTGTTCGGAAAGTATGGGTTGAGGTACATGGATCAAGAGTGGGATTTGTACATCCATATGACGGATAGATATACTCTGGGCCCTCTCGGTGGAATGTCATCCAATTAGCTTGAAAGCATGTGACTGGCTCAGAAGGGATCACATATCACGGGAACGAGAAAAGAGTACTTATCAGTAACGAGGTTGAACTAGGTATGCAGAGATACCGACGATCAAAACCTCGGATAAGTAAACTATCGTGAGACAAAGGGAAATTGGTATCGTATGTAAATGGTTCATTCGATCGCATAGTAATCGTAGAAATATGTGGGAGCCATATGAATTTCCAGATTCCTCTATTGGTTATTGATTGGAGAAGTGTCTCGGTCATGTCCGCATAATTCATGAACCATAGGGAGACACACTTAAGGATTCAATGTTGTAGAGACACACTTAAGGATTCAATGTTGTTGTGTAGTTATGGAATGATGAGTAAGAGACCGAATGTTTTTCAGAGTCTTGGATGGGATCCGGGATATAACAAGGAGATCCGGAATGTTCCGGAGAATAAGATTCATATAAGGAAAGTCCTGTTTCGGAGTTCGGAAATGATTTCAGTGTTTTCACCGGGAATGTTCTAGAAGGGTCTGGAAGGTCCGACACTCCGGAAGGGGAAGGGTACATTTATATGTCATGACAATGTGGAATGGTTACATCATGTACTAGGTCACTTGGATGGGCAATATGAAGAGAGAAATCAAATTCAAGTTTGAAAGTCAAACGCCAATTTGAAAAAGTCAAATCCGAGCATTGCTTGGTGGAGGGAGAGTAGGAAACCTACCTAGGGTAGGAATCCCACTCCCTCCACCCGCCGGCCAAGGAGGAGGAGTTGGAGGAGGACTCCCTCCTCCCAAACCGCCTCTCCCCACCTATATAAGGAGGGGTAGGGCACACCCCTACCCCTCACACCCAAACTCTAGCTCCTAGGCGCCACCACCTCCAAGTGCTGCCGCCGCCAGGGCCTCCTCCAAGTCGTCGACTTGGGCTTCTCCAAGACCTAGCCGCCGGCCACACCACCTCCCCTTGGTGCCTATAATCCGTAGATCGCCAAGTCCCTCTCTTACTCCACCATACTCGCTTCGGCTTAGGAGAAGCCCTGCGGGATCTTCCCTCTACTTCCGACACCACGCCATCCTGCTGCCGGAATCACGAGGAGAGTGCTACAACCTCCGCTGCCTGCTGGAACAAGGGAGAGGAAGGTCTTCATCGAGTACCGAACGTGTGACCGACTGCGGAAGCGCTGCCGGAACGCAGCGCCGGAAGGATCGTCTACGCGATCTTGAGATCAGCAAGTGTACGACTACATCACCCACGAGAATCTGCTCTCGTTAACCGCTTTGGAATCTTCGAGGGTGAGTGCTTCTATCGACTCGTTGCTACAATCTAGTAGATAGATCTTGGCTTGTTTGTGTGCATGCGGTAGAATTTTTTTGTTTTTCATGCTACGAACCCCTACATTTGTATGTTAGCAAGTTGATCAATTTGGGTTTGAACCATTTGGAAGTGTTTAACAAGAATTTTAACATCATTAGCAGTTCATTCCACAATATCTTTCAACTCATTAATAGCTCTAGAGTTTTCCAATAAATGATTCTGAACTTGTTTATTAAAATTACCTTGTTTAACAATAAAATTATCAAGTTCCTCTAAGCATTGATCAGGAGGTTTACCATAAGGAATATCACCTTCATCAAAATGTTGCAGAGAGTGTACCTCAATAGTGGATGAGTGAGAAATTGGCTTACATAATTCTTCTATAGGAGGTAAATTATTCACATCTTCAGCTTTAATACCCCTCTCCTTAAGACATTTCTTAGCTTCTTTCATCACTTCATCATTTAATTCAATCACTCCCCTCTTCTTTGGTGTTGGTGTTGGGGTTGGCTCAGGCACAATTGGTTCAGGTGTGGTTGGCTCGGGTGTAATTGGCTCAGTTGTAGTACAATCATCATAATTCTTGCTTATTTTAGCCATTAATTCTTCATCTTCTGCGGGAATTCTTTTCCTGAAAACACAATCAGCAAAACTATCTAGGTATGTCCTAGATTCATCAGTTAGTCCATTATAGTATATATCAAGAAGCTCATTTTTAGGTAATGGACATCCAAGATGTGCATGAATCAAGGCACAAAACCTTGTCCATGACTCAGGCAGTTTCTCCTCTTCTCCTTGTTTTAAATCAAAACGTTTCTGAAAAATAGCATGTCGAGCACTAGGAGGGAAATATTTTTGAAAGAAAGTAGCAATCAAGCAATCGAGGATATCGATGGATCCAGGAGGTAAACTATTAAACCAAGCTTTAGCTTCTACTTTTAGTGAAGAAGGGAAAATTTTAGCAACAAAGTAGGTGCACATCTTAACATCATCAGAGAATAATGCACTCATAGTAGAAAGCTCAGTCATATGTGCCACAACCCTTTCATTCTCAGTCCCACAAAAATGTGCTTTCTCAATAATGTTTATATAGGATAAATCAAGAGAGAAATCATAATATTTATCTTTAATGTTTATGGGAGATGTGGCAAACTTAGCATCAGGGAACAATTTAGGTATAATAGTACGTTTCTCAAGAAGACTCTTAATAGCACTAGCACCATGTGTGTTTCGATATTCCTTAATAAATTCATTAGTCATTTCAATATAACCATCAATAATATCATAACTCTCTCTAGACTCAGGTGAGCTAACAGGTGTAATAGTGTCTTCACTAGGAGTTTCAGTGTTTCCCAATATAGTTCTAGCAATAGTAGCATCTAGGAAAGGACCTAATTAGTCATAGTAGAAGTAACATCATGAGCATCAAAAGCAATTTCAGATTCAGTAGTAGTAGCAGTGTGTGTAGCATGTGTATGTGGTGGTGGTGTAACAAGCTTACTTATAACAAACGGTGAATCAAGAGCAGCAGAGGTGTTTAGAACTGCACCTCTTCTTGTAGTGGATGGTAAAATAGGAAAATTTCCATCAAGAGACTTTCCCATGATGAAAAGGATAGCAGCAAACAATAATAAATCCAAGTGAACTTACAAATAAAGCTATGCTCCCCGGCAATAGCGCCAGAAAATAGTCTTGATGACCCACAAGTATAGGGGATCACAACAGTCTTTGAGGGTAGTATAATCCAATTTATTGATTCGACACAAGGGGAGCCAAAGAATACTTATAAGCCTTAACAACTGAGTTGCAATTCAGCTGCACCTGGAAATAGTCTTGCTCACAGTAGTTTATCAGTAGCAATAGTTTTGTAGTAGCAATAGCAAAGTAACAGCAACAGTAAAACAAAGGAAGTAGTAACAATAGTAGCAAACAGTAGGATTTGAGTGCGGTAGGCATAGGGATGGATGGACGGGCGTTGCATGGACAAGGCTATTCATGTAATTTCAAGATCTAGGGCAATTGCAGATAAATAAGATAAAGAATACAAGTACTAAATAATCATAGGCATGTGTTCCATATATAGTCATACGTGCTCGCAATGAGAACTTGCACAACATCTTTTGTCCTGCCAGCTCGTTGCAGCGGGGCCTTAAGGGAATCTAACCGCAATAAAGGTACTCCTTTTAATAGAGTACCGGAGCACAACATTAACACTCTGTGAACACAAGTGATCCTCATATCACAGCCATCCCCTCCGGCTGTCCCAATTTCTGTCACTTCGGGGCCTTTGATTCCGGACAATAATATGTGTAAACAACATGCAAATAAGAACACAAACAATACTATCATCATGAATCAATAACATGTTCAGATCTGAGATCATGACACTCGGGCCCTAGTGACAAGCATTAAGCATAACAAGTTGCAACAATGTCAGAAAGAACTAACAAAGATACCGGGCACCAATGCCTTAACAATCTTATTCGATTACATGATATATCTCATCCATTCCCTACCATCCCCATAGCCTATAGCGGGGGATTACTCACTCATGGATGGGGGAAACATGGATGGTTGATGGAGAGACGTTGGTGGTGATGATGGTGATGATCTCCTCCAATTCCCCGTCTCGGCAGAGTGCCAGAATTGAGTTTTTGGTTCAGAATCGCGGTTTCTAGTGGTGGCGGCGTAGCGGAACTCTATCTAGAAAAACGTCGAACCCCCTCTATTTTTAGGTCAGAAGGCTTTATGTAGGCAAAGGGGGAGACCGAGGGGGTGCACAAGGTGGCCTCACCACCCCCAGGTGCGTCCTGGCCTGGCCCGCGCGGCCAGGGGGTGTGGGCCCCTCGTGGCCCTCCTCCGTCTCATCTTCCGGCCCCGTGAGTCTTATGGTAAAATAGGAGTTTTGCGATATTTTCCGGGATTTTTCCTGAAAGTTGATTTCCTGCACAAAAACGAGACACCAAGGCAATTCTGCTGAAAACAGCCTCAGTCCATGTTAGTTGTATCCAAATCACACAATTAGAGGAGAAACAATAGCAAAAGTGTTCGGGAAAGTAGATACGTTTTGGACGCATCATTATTCAATAACAATTCTTTGTGTATCCTCATGTATGAGTCCCAAGATCTAGGCCAAGTTGGATCATCATCACAACGAGACAAAGACGAGGACCCTAAACCAGGCAAACCTACGCCAGAACTGGCACACCAGTTCCACCACCCAAATGGACCCAACGATCTGACGCTAGCTCTAGCAGACCAAGTTGAAACTGGCGCCCCGCTGGAATGTTCTTCGGTATACCGAGTCGGTGTTCGCCGACCCAAGTCAACACCGCCGAAACCAACTCGATGCAAAACTCGGGCCTACCAACTTCATCGCCAAAATCCCCTTGTCTGCTTGCAGATTCAGTTTTGATGCCCTCGAACATTCCTTTTACCTACCCCTTCACCCTACCAACTATATATAACCCATGTGGCTCATCCTTTGTTTCTTAGACTTCATAATAGAATGAGAAAACCCTATAGATGACATCCTTCTCCGTCTCATCTTCCTTTCAAGGAAGCCATATTATAAGCCATCTCTTTGGTCTTTGCACATGGCATCCAAGTTGTACAAGGCCTTCTCCTTGAGTTGTTTATAGGTGAATTTGTCAAGGTCTTCACTAAAGTACTTTCCCTCTCCATTTGGGATTGAGAGTCCTTTGTTCGATATCGATCCCCAGGCGTGGATTGTATTGGGACGGTAGCCACCAGAGTTAGCTAATGGCTTGTATAGTGTTGGGTTTTGGTCTGTGTTCATCGTGTTCTTCGCGTGGCGTACGTTTTTTTACCTCCTCTCTCCTTTTCCTCACGAATCCCCTGCCTTCCCTTGAAAAATCATGAAAGATCAAGCCAACCCGTGGTTAACCCACAACCCATTGGCATCATATCCTTAAGTTTCTCATGGATTTCTCCTGGATAGGGTCTTTCCACCATAAATTCAAAAATTTCGAAAAAATATCCCAATTTTTACCTCGGATTGATATCTCAATTTGGTGAGTACTAAGTGGTTTTGGTCCGTGGATCTCCTGCTTTAGGTTCCGATATATGTTGCTTGCCCTTCCCTAGCCTCAATTTGGTCAATTTCCCATTGAATCGACATATCAAAGTTTTTGGAGTTCGTCCCAAGATCAAACCGGTTGCAACCCAGTGAGATGATTTCCATGCCAAACTCACCGCCGAACAGTTCCGCATAGAAACAAGCGCCACAGGTTTGGCCGCCAAAATTTTCCTATATAGATTTTTCGACCATTTTCCCTTTTATTTGTTTGTGTTTCGTGTGCATTTCTTGACACTAACAACAAGCCTCCGCAATCATCACTCCCGCTATTCGACATCATGAAACTGAAACACCTTCCTACACCAATGGTTGCAAGTTCTTCATCAACACATACCAAAGGTATAACTTGCACCACCCTTGTTAACCCAATTCATTCCTTTATGTGTTACCTATCCTATTGAGAGTAGCTCATTTTGTGTTTGTCCAAGCATTGTGAACTTGTCCTTGGATAGTGATAGTGTGTGTAATAAAAATAAAAAGTTGACAAGCGAACCGAACAAATGTAGAAACTCCATAAAGAGACAAGAGATACAATTGAGCAACAAGTTCTTTGTCAAGCTACAAGGCTAAAAAAACAAGAAAAAATATGATATCTGAAGAAGGTGACCTCGTATGGATACATCTCCAAAAGACCGCTTCCCCAAAGAGCCAGACTCCAAGGTAAAGCTCGAGGTAATGGTTGATAGGTCGGAAACGTATCTATAATTTTTTATGTTCCATGCTTGTTTAGTATCTAATTTGCTTTGCTTTGTCCACACTTTGAGGTGTTTTTATATGTTTTCTGGTACTAACCTATTAACAAGTTGCCACAGTACCAGTTGCCTGTTTTCTACTGTTTTTGGTTCCAGAAAAGCTAGTAAGGAAATATTCTCGGAATTGGAGTCCAGCTGCCAGTTGCCAAAGTCAATATTTCACCTAGGAGAACACATATTCCAGAGGAGAGACAGAGGGGAGCCACAAGGCGGCTGCACCCCCAGGAGTGGGCCCACCCTAGGCTACTCCTGGGCAGGGTGTGGGCCCCCTGGCCACCCTCCTGCCTCCCCTCTTCGCCTATAAGAAGCCCCCGATGCCTAAACCCTAAGGACCCGATCAATATTCCACGAAACTGTCTGCAGCCACCGACACCATCGTCCCTAGATCGGGGGGATCTGAAGCTCTTCCCGGCACCCTGCCGGAGGGGAGATCATCTCGGAGGCCTTCTTATTCATCATGCCAGCCTCTGGTATGAAGCGTGAGTAGTTCCACCTTGGACTACGGGTCCATGTAGTAGCTATATGGTTGTATCTCCTCCTTTGTGCTTTCATGTCTAGATCTTGTGAGCTCCGTTCATGATCAAGATCTCATCTATTTGTAATCATGCATGTTGTGTTTGCGGGGATCCGATGGATATTGAGATTACTATGTCAGATTGATTAATGGTTTTGTCTTATGGATTCTATCATGTCTGTGTTGTTTGTGATCTTGCATGCTCTCCGTTGTTAGTAGCTATCTTGGCCAAGTAGTTGCTAGTGAATCCAAGAGGGGGTATTTATGCTCGATAGTGGGTTAATGCCTCTATTTAATCTAAGAGAAGTGACAGAAATCTCTAAGGTTGTAGATGTGATGTTGCTACTAGGGAGAAAACAACGGTCTCTTGTTCATGGAACAAGTGGATTGTTTACCTTACACACTTTGCTTAAGCAGTTGTTTGTTGCTTGCAACTTAATACCGGAGGGGTTTCAGATGATAACCCAAAGGTGAACTTCTAGTCATAGATGCAGTTGGATGGCGGTCTATGTATCTTGTTGTATTGCCCAATCGATTCTCATAGGATCATGATGTCTAGTATTGGATTGTTATGCCTTGCTCAGTCCTGTCAATTGCCCTGCTGTAATTTATTTACCCTGCATGCCATGTTTGTTTATCTAAGGATAACAACTCTAGTGAACTATGGACCCCCGGTCCAATCTTTACCATTGATACATCCTCCACTGTTACTGTTTACTTGTTGCAAACCACTATTTCCTTCCACACCATATAATTAATCCTTTGTTACAGCAACCGGTGAGATTGACAACCTCATTGTTCATTGGGGAAAAGTCTTGAGTTTGTGTTGTGCAGGTTTCCAAGTTGCTTGCAACACCTTTGAGACGTTTCCTTCCTCCTAATGGTTCGATAACCTCGGTTTCTTACTGAGGGAAGACTTGCTGCTGTGCTACATCACACCTTGCTCTTGGTGTTTCCCGACGAAGCGCTCCCAGGTTGACAAAGCGCCAACAAGTTTTTCTGGCGTCGTTGCCGGGGAGGCTAAGGACGTCTTCACAAGGGGAGTCCTTCACAACCTTTCTCTTTACTTTGTTTTTGATTTTCTTAGTTTATTTTGCCTGGTTTTGTTTTCCTCTTTTTATCAAAAACTCCAAAAAAATTAGTTTGGTTTGGTTTGCTTTCTCTTATCAAAAACACAAAAAAAAAAGTTCCTGCTCTAGCTCTCTGCTGCTGTTTTGGCTTGCTCCACTTTTGCTAAAATGAACTCTGCTGAGAACACCAAGTTGTGTGACTTCACTAGCACAAACAACAATTATTTCCTTAGCACTCCTATTGCTCCACCTGCTCCTGATGCTACCTTTTATGAAATTAAGCCTGCCTTGTTGAATCTTGTGATGAGAGAGCAATTTTCTGGTGCTAGTTCTGATGATGCTTCTGCCCATCTCAATAACTTTGTTGAAATTTGTGAGATGCATAAGTATAAGGATGTAGATGGAGATATTATTAAGCTCCAGTTGTTTCCTTTCTCCTTGAGAGGAAAATCTAAAGAATGGTTGCTATCCTTGCCTAGAAATAGTATTGATTCTTGGATTAAGTGCAAAGATGCTTTTATTGGAAAGTACTACCCTCCTGCTAAGATTATATCTATGAGAAGTGATATTATGAAATTTAAACAAATTGATAATGAACATGTTGCTCAAGCTTGGGAAAGAATGAAATCTTTGGTTAAGAATTGCCCCACTCATGGACTTACTGCTTGGATGATTATCCAAACTTTTTATGCAGGTTTGAACTTCTCTTCAAGAAACCTGTTGGATTCAGCTGTTAGAGGTACCTTTATGACCATCACCTTGGGTGCTACAACAAAACTCCTTGATAATATGATGGTTAATTATTCTGAATGGCACACTGAGAGAGCTCCACATGGTAAGAAGGTAAATTATGTTGAAGAAACCTCCTCTTTGAGTGATAAGATAGATGGTATTATGGCTATGCTTGTTAATGGGAAAGCTCCTTTAGATCAAAATAATGTTCCCTTAGACTCTTTGGTTGCTCAAGAAGAGCAAGTTGACGTGAACTTCATTAGAAACAACAATTTCAATAAAAATGCCTATAGGAATAATTTTGGTAGTAGCAACAATTATAGGCCTTATCCTCCTAATGATGGAAATACCTATGGAAGCTCCTACAACAATGCTAGAAGTGCCCCCTCTGAACTTGAAGTCATGCTCAAAGACTTTATTAGTAAACAAACCACTTTCAACAAGACTGTGGAGGAAAAGCTTTTGAGTGCTGAGAAAAATATTTCCTCTTTGTCTGAAGCATATGCCTCTTTGATTAATAAAATGGCTGCTAAACCTGAAACCATGGAAAGTACCTTTGCTGCTACTCATGCCATACAAGTTATTATTGATGAAAATGTTAGACTATTAGCCCAACTTCATGCTAAGTGGGAAAAGGAAGCTGAAATTGCTAGAAACAATAGTGTGTTCACCATCACCACCAATATGGATGCCACTAAACCACAAGAAGTCCCTATTCCTCCTTCAACAATGCCTAAGGCCAATGAGTCTACTACTAGCTTGATGGTTGTAATATTTCTGAAGTGATTATGTTCCTGCAAAAGCTTGCTAGAAGTCCTGATGCTAGTGATATGCATATTGCTTTCACCAAACACATTACAGATGCTCTTGTTAAAATTAAGGAAGAGAAGTTAAAACACAAAGCTTCTATTCCTAGGAAAGTAGAAGATAGTTGGGAACCCATTATTAATATGCAAGTGAATGACTTTGATCTCAAAGCTTCATGTGATCTTGGTTCTAGTGTCTCTATTATGCCTATGAAGATTTATGAAATGCTTGATTTGCCACCTTTAGAAGATTGTTATTTGGATGTCCCACTTAATAATAATGCTAAGAAGAATCTCATGGGGACTGTTAATGATGTTCTTATTATGGTTAACAATGCCTATGTCCCTATTGATTTCTATGTTTTGGATGTTGAATACAATGCTTCTTGTCCTATTACTTTGGGAAGACCTTTTCTTAGAACTATAGGTGCCATCATTGATATGAAAGAAGGCACCATTAAATATCAATTTCCATTCAAGAAAGATATTGAACACTTCCCTATGAGGAGAGTGAAGTTGCTTTTTGCACCTCCTTTGAAAGCAAGGTTTGATGTTAATGCTTCTTCATTTGAAAACACTTGATTTTTCTTGCTTCCTGTGCCTAACTTAAAGGCGTTAAAGAAAAGTACTTGTTGGGAGATAACCCAAGAGTTTTCTTGAGTCTGGGAAGTTATTACTTCAGTAATGGACTCTCCTTATCCTTTTTGTTTTCTTTTTGTGCCAAGAATGACCTCTAATGAGAGGGAAGTAAGATTTGGGGAGTTGCTATTCCGAAACAGATTTCTGTGTTCCACCATAAAAATTCGTGAGGAGTCTCTGTAAGTCGGATTGAGATTAAAATTTACTTACAAATCCCCCAGTATGTTAGCTAACTTTCGTTAGTTCAACACTTTTTTATTTGATAAACATAAGGTCTTCGAAAAAATCAGTTTCTACATGCTGGTCTGTTTTGACAGATTTCCGCCATTATTTGCATTTGCTTCTTATTGATTCCTTTTTGGGTTCTTTTTAGGAAATTGAGCTTTTTGTGGGAATTGATATAGTATCTTGTATTTTTAGTAAAAGTTTTGCTGTTATAAAGCTAAACCCAAGGGTCTATTATCTTCTAAATACACTAATGTTGCTAATGAAGATTGTGTGAAGTTTTGTATGAAGGAAAAAATTCAGGTGTAGAGAGAGAGAGAGAGTGATGTAATGAGATTAAGAATGGACAAAAGCTCAAGCTTGGGGATTCCACCCCGGTGTAACCCCAAGAAATATCCAATAGGTACAAGCATCAAAGCTTGGGGATGCCCAAGGCATCCCCTTCTTCATCAATAAAAAGTTCAGGTCTTTCTAGACACTTCGTTTTTATTGTTTCATGCACTGTTGTGTTGTTTTTGGAGCGTCTTAGTTTCCGTTTGCTTTGCTTAGTTTGTTTAGTGTTCTTGAATAAATTAGTTTGGACCCCCGTTCTGGTAATGATCGTTTCCAAATTGCCTTAAACGCCAGAAAATCTTTTAATCAACCTTTCTTTGCTGAGGTGATGTTCATTGCATGTTGAAATATTTGGAAAGTTAGAAATGCTAAAATATTCCAGAACATTAGAACCAGTTTTGCTACATGGAAGAAGATGTTTGTGTTTGACATGACCATGCAAAGCCAATGAATGAAAAAGGTGCATAAGGATAGGTTGCTAGCTTGGGTGGCTACCTTGCAGTAGGTCCTCTCTGGTTTCATTTGTATAGTGTAGTCCCTTCTCATCCTCAGGTTGGATGACCAGATGTACATATCTCTATTTTTTATTTTGTAATTACTCTTTTTTATTATGAATAAAAGTGGGAGGCTGTGGGGCTTTTGCCTCACAGTAGATAGTCAAAAATAAATTAGTTGATTGGTGTTGTAAAGGAGTAGAAAGTTCTTGCTTGAATAGTGCAAGAGTAGCTTTCTTTGACTGTGACTTAGACTTTAGCATGTCATGCTAGGTGTTGTTTTGACCCTATGCTTAGTGATTATTGCTGTAGCATGACTTGTTCCAAACAATTGGGATTGCTTAGTGTGCCTTGAAAGAATCATGCATTGTTTTAGCATACAAAAGCATAGTATTGTGGTATTCTCCTCTGATGCTTTATGTGGGTTGACTTGGCACATGCTCACACCATGTTATGACTATGAACAAGTCACCATAGCCTCTATGATCATTTAGTACTTGATTTGTAGTACCACTCTATGCTTTGATTAGTAATGTTTTGTCGCTCTTCATGATTATGGCCATTATTGCTCTCTTAGTTGGTTGCTCCCAGTATTTTGCTAGCCTCCACTTGTATGAGTAAGTTCTACCCATGCTTCCAACTCCCAATAAACCAAGTTATTCCAAAGTGTCCACTATAAATTCCTATGCATGGTGTGTTACACCATTCCAAGTATATTCTTGTTTTCATCTATCTTCCAATTAAAAAGTATTTTGTTATGTGAAAACTTAGTGATTAAGGCTCTCACAAACTTGATGGAACACTTCATTTTTATTTCCCCTAATAAACTTGAACCATTGTGTCATCTATGTTGTATATGCTTGCACTTATACGTTGGAATTAGCAGAACCGTGTTGTCATGGGGAACACTTTCAACATTACACTTGTACTTTGTACACAGTTGATATCATGCTCTTTTATCTATGGATGTCGTCAGTGTGAAATAAAAGGGGAGCTTGTAAGTCCATGGAGTTATGTATGTGTGTTAGAGAAACGCCTGGGCCGCTAGCCTAAGCCATGACTAATCATGGTGGAAACTTGCAGCATCACCATAATGAGTAATCTGTGAAGCATCCTCAATAAAAACATATGTAAATAGCAAATAAAAAGATCGCTGAGATGCTCATTGTCTGCTTGCCTTGTCATTTTGGTTATGGGATAGCTCCTGTACCATGTGCAAGGGGTACCCCGTTGGCGGTTCTCTGTGATACACATGTACTTACTATGACAAGAACTTACAGGTGACTAAATTTGAGTAGCATGAGGAGCGGCCCTCATATTCAAGGGACATGAGATTGCCAACTTATAATTTGTCAAGCATATAATCCATAGTTTGTTCACTTTAACCTTAATCACTTCAAGATGCTTATGATAGGGGCAATGAGGGCTGAAAGCTAAGAAGTAGCATAATTTTTGGAAGCTCTTTTTGAAACTTGAAATCCCTGCTTTCCTTTATGAAGGGCCTTTCTTCCACCATTATTTTGAGTCTCCACCTTCTACCTTTAGGCACTAGTTAAGAGAGCATAGTTACCATTCTTAGTTCTATGTGAATTGTCCCAAAACTTATTGATTGACTCCAAGGTAAAGCTCGAGGTAATGGTTGATACGTTGGAAACGTATCTATAATTTTTGATGTTCCATGCTTGTTTAGTATATACTTTTCTTTGCTTTGTCCACACATTGAGGTGTTTTTATATTTTTTCTGGCACTAACCTATTAACAAGTTGCCACAGGGCCAGTTGCCTGTTTTCTGTTGTTTTTGGTTCCAGAAAAGCTAGTAAGGAAATATTCCCGGAATTGGACGGGACAAAATCCAAAGTCAATATTTCACCGAGGAGAACACAGAGTCTAGAGGAGAGACAGAGGGGAGCCACAAGGCGGCTGCATCCCCAGGCACGGGCCCACCCTAGGTCGCGCCTGGGCGGGGTGTGGGCCCCCTGACCGCCCTCCTGCCTCGCCTCTTAGCCTATAAGAAGCCCTCGATGCCTAAACCCTAAGGATCCAATCAATATTCCACGAAACCTTATGCATCCGCCACCACCATCGTCCCTAGATCGTGGGGATCTGAAGCTCTTCCCGGCACCCTGCCAAAGGGGAGATCATCCCGGAGACCTTCTTCTTCATCATGTCAGGCTCCGGTATGAAGCGTGAGTAGTTCCACCTTGGACTATGAGTCCATGTAGTAGCTAGATGGCTGTATATCCTCCTTTGTGCTTTCATGTCTAGATCTTGTGAGCTCCGTTCATGATCAAGATCTCGTCTATTTGTAATCATGCATGTTGTGTTTGCGGGGATCCGATGGATATTGAGATTACTATGTCAGATTGATTAATGGTTTTGTTTTATTGATTCTATCATGTCTGTGTTATTTTTGATCTTGCATGCTCTCCGTTGTTAGTAGCTATCTTGGCCAAGTAGTTGCTAGTGACTCCAAGAGGGGGTATTTATGCTCGATAGTGGGTTAATGCCTCTATTTAATCTAAGAGAAGTGACAGAAATCTCTAAGGTTGTAGATGTGATGTTGCTACTAGGGAGAAAACAACGGTCTCTTGTTCATGGAACAAGTGGATTGTTTACCTTACACACTTTGCTTAAAGCAGTTGTTTGTTGCTTGCAACTTAATACCGGAGGGGGTTCAGATGATAACCCAAAGGTGAACTTCTAGTCATAGATGCAGTTGGATGGCGGTCTATGTATCTTGTTGTATTGCCCAATCGATTCTCATAGGATCATGATGTCTAGTATTGCATTGTTATGCCTTGCTCAGTCCTGTCAATTGCTCTCTTAGTTGGTTGCTCCCAGTATTTTGCTAGCCTCCACTTGTATGAGTAAGTTCTACTCATGCTTCCAACTCCCAATAAACCAAGTTATTCCAAAGTGTCCACTATAAATTCCTATGCATGGTGTGTTACACCATTCCAAGTATATTCTTGTTTTCATCTATCTTCCAATTAAAAAGTATTTTGTTATGTGAAAACTTAGTGATTAAGGCTCTCACAAACTTGATGGAACACTTCATTTTTATTTCCCCTAATAAACTTGAACCATTGTGTCATCTATGTTGTATATGCTTGCACTTATACGTTGGAATTAGCAGAACCGTGTTGTCATGGGGAACACTTTCAACATTGCACTTGTACTTTGTACACAGTTGATATCATGCTCTTTTATCTATGGATGTCGTCAGTGTGAAATAAAAGGGGAGCTTGTAAGTCCATGGAGTTATGTATGTGTGTTAGAGAAACGCCTGGGCCGCTAGCCTAAGCCATGACTAATCATGGTGGAAACTTGCAGCATCACCATAATGAGTAATCTGTGAAGCATCCTCAATAAAAACATATGTAAATAGCAAATAAAAAGATCGCTGAGATGCTCATTGTCTGCTTGCCTTGTCATTTTGGTTATGGGATAGCTCCTGTACCATGTGCAAGGGGTACCCCGTTGGCGGTTCTCTGTGATACACATGTACTTACTATGACAAGAACTTACAGGTGACTAAATTTGAGTAGCATGAGGAGCGGCCCTCATATTCAAGGGACATGAGATTGCCAACTTATAATTTGTCAAGCATATAATCCATAGTTTGTTCACTTTAACCTTAATCACTTCAAGATGCTTATGATAGGGGCAATGAGGGCTGAAAGCTAAGAAGTAGCATAATTTTTGGAAGCTCTTTTTGAAACTTGAAATCCCTGCTTCCCTTTATGAAGGGCCTTTCTTCCACCATTATTTTGAGTCTCCACCTTCTACCTTTAGGCACTAGTTAAGAGAGCATAGTTACCATTCTTAGTTCTATGTGAATTGTCCCAAAACTTATTGATTGACTCCAAGGTAAAGCTCGAGGTAATGGTTGATACGTTGGAAACGTATCTATAATTTTTGATGTTCCATGCTTGTTTAGTATATACTTTTCTTTGCTTTGTCCACACATTGAGGTGTTTTTATATTTTTTCTGGCACTAACCTATTAACAAGTTGCCACAGGGCCAGTTGCCTGTTTTCTGTTGTTTTTGGTTCCAGAAAAGCTAGTAAGGAAATATTCCCGGAATTGGACGGGACAAAATCCAAAGTCAATATTTCACCGAGGAGAACACAGAGTCTAGAGGAGAGACGGAGGGGAGCCACAAGGCGGCTGCACCCCCAGGCATGGGCCCACCCTAGGTCGCGCCTGGGCGGGGTGTGGGCCCCCTGACCGCCCTCCTGCCTCGCCTCTTAGCCTATAAGAAGCCCTCGATGCCTAAACCCTAAGGATCCAATCAATATTCCACGAAACCTTCTGCATCCGCCACCACCATCGTCCCTAGATCGTGGGGATCTGAAGCTCTTCCCGGCACCCTGCCAAAGGGGAGATCATCCCGGAGACCTTCTTCTTCATCATGCCAGCCTCCGGTATGAAGCGTGAGTAGTTCCACCTTGGACTATGAGTCCATGTAGTAGCTAGATGGCTGTATATCCTCCTTTGTGCTTTCATGTCTAGATCTTGTGAGCTCCGTTCATGATCAAGATCTCGTCTATTTGTAATCATGCATGTTGTGTTTGCGGGGATCCGATGGATATTGAGATTACTATGTCAGATTGATTAATGGTTTTGTTTTATTGATTCTATCATGTCTGTGTTATTTTTGATCTTGCATGCTCTCCGTTGTTAGTAGGTATCTTGGCCAAGTAGTTGCTAGTGACTCCAAGAGGGGGTATTTATGCTCGATAGTGGGTTCATTCCTCTATTTAATCTAAGGGAAGTGACAGAAATCTCTAAGGTTGTAGATGTGCTGTTGCTACTAGGGAGAAAACAACGGTCTCTTGTTCATGAAACAAGTGGATTGTTTACCTTACACACTTTGCTTAAAGCAGTTGTCTGTTGCTTGCAACTTAATACTGGAGGGGGTTCGGATGATAACCCAAAGGTGGACTTCTAGTCATAGATGCAGTTGGATGGCGGTTTATGTATCTTGTTGTATTTCCCAATCAAATCTCATAGGATCATGATGTCTAGTATTGCATTGTTATGCCTTGCTCAGTCCTGTCAATTGCCCTACTGTAATTTGTTTACCCTGTGATACGTCTAATTTGCATCACCATTCAATATCATAATTTTCCTCTAATCATTGATATATGTCTTATTATGAGGTGTTACTTATATATTTTCCTCT
Source organism: Avena atlantica (assembly GCA_910589765.1). Taxonomy (NCBI): domain Eukaryota; kingdom Viridiplantae; phylum Streptophyta; class Magnoliopsida; order Poales; family Poaceae; genus Avena; species Avena atlantica. The sequence continues at coordinate 420,960,159 of OU342735.1, forward strand.
GTTTTTGCATGTTGGATGATTCTTGGAGGATGGACTGCCGGAGTCAGGTTTCTGATGGAAAAAGAGGTGTTTTGATGCAATTTCGTGAAGATCAGAAAAATACCAGAAAAATATTGGAAAATTATATTTTCCCAGAAGACGGAGGAAGCCAGAAGGGGAGGCGTAGCCAGGCCACAGGGGGCCCACACCCCCCTAGGCACGGGCCCACCTTTCCCTGCGCCTAGGGTAGGTGTGGACCACCTGGACGGGTTCCGACTCCGCCCTCTCACCTATATCTTCCCCATGGAACCCTAATACCAGGGGAGCAACCACAGAAATATTTCCGCCGCCTCTGCGGGACAGAAAACACCGAGAGAGAAAGAGCTCTTCGGCAGACAGATTTCTACCGGGGAAATTCCGTCCCGGAGAGGGAGATTGTCGCCATCAACACCGTCATCAAGCTAGGCTTCATCGGGATCATCATCATCCACACCATCATCTCCATCAGCACCAACACCACCACTCCGTCCCGCTGTAACAATCATGTTGGATCTTGCATTAGTTCTTAGGGGAAACTTTCCCTGTGTTGATTACTATTGTAGTTGATGCTTGTGAGTGGAACCATTGGATTATTGTTTATGTTTAGATTGTTATTCATAACCATATCATATTTGATCTTGATCCATATGATTTCTTGTGAGTAGTTCGTCTAGTTCTTGAGGACATGGGAAAAGTCATGTTGTTAGTAGTGGATTTGTGTTGAGTTATTATTCAATGGTTTAGTATTTAAGTTGTGGTGCTATTCTTCTAGTGGTGTCATGTGAACGTTGACTGCATGATACTTCATCATTTTTGGGCCTAGGGGAATGCATTGTGTATTTGGCAACTAATTATGGGATTGCTGGAGTGACAGAAACCTGAACCCCCGTTAGGATTGCACAAGGGAGTGTAGGATCTCACAGTTTAAGGCTGTGGTTAGGTTTATATCTTAATTGCTTTCCTGTAGTTGCGGATGCTTGCAGGGGTTTAATCACAAGTATGTATTAGTCCAAGTAAGGTCGGTACATTAGCACAGGTTCACCCACACAACACTTACAACACCAAAGAAGAGTACTTAGCTATTTGAAGCGAATGCACTTGACAGAATTCCCATGTGTCCTCGAGAACGTTTGGTCCTTATAAGTATTTCCACCGGCTTGTAATTTGCTAAGAAAGGATTGGGCCACTTGCTACGTTTGTTCGTTATCTTTATTACTTGCACCTTGTTTTGTTGCTTTATTAGAAAACCCCTAAAAATCTGCCTGCTAAGTATTTACAGAGATTTACTGCTCCATACCACTAGTCAACACCTTCTGCTCCTCGTTGGGATCGACACTCCTATTTATCAAAAGTACTACGATACACCCCCTATACTTGTGGGTCATCAAGACTATTTTCTGGCGCCGTTGCCAGGGAGTGAAGCGCTATTGAAGAGTGGAACTGGTAAAGGAAATTTCTACTGTGAGTATTTCTTTTTGTTTCTGTTTGTTACTTTGTTTCCAATATGGATAAACCACTTGGTTTTATGTTTAGTAAAACTACTACCACTGTTAGGGTAGTAGATGAACCACCACCTGTTGAGATAGATCCTTTTAAGATACCTACAAGTATTGTTGATCGTGTTACGGATAATTATTATTTTGGGGATGGAACTGTCCATCCTGGTGATCATTTGTTTTTTATCCATGAATTATGCGGGTTGTTTAAGTGTGCAGGTATCACAACCGAATAGGTGAAGAAGAAGTTACTCTCTATATCCTTGAAAGGGAGAGCTAAAGAATGGTATAAGCTGCTGAAGAATGGAAAATCCATGGAATGGGAGGAAATGACATCTCTCTTTTATTCTAAATTTTATCCTCCCAGTGAGATTCATAAGGATAGAAATATTATATATAACTTTTGGCCTCGTGATGCAGAGAGTACAGCTCAAGCTTGGGGGAGATTGAAGTTACTTATGCTTAAATGTCCTATTCATGAACTCCCTAACAATATTATTATCAATAACTTTTATGCTAGGATTTCTCTTCATGATAAAGATTTACTATATGCTTCTTGTGCTGGATCATTCACATGTATGAAGGAAGAAGCTAAATATGATCTACTATACCGTATTCAAGAGAACACTGAAGCTTGGGAGAATAACAAAAGGAACAAAGTCAGGTATATGTTGGGTTCACACCATAGGAAACAAAAAATTTCCTACGATGGGAACAAAGTGTTGAAATTATGCCCTAGAGGCAATAATAAAGATGTTATTGTTATAATTCTTGTTCATGATAAAGTTTATATTCCATGCTAGAATTGTATTAAGCGAAACTTTGATACTTGTGTGGTTTATGAATAACACCGTGTCCCTAGTACGCCTCTATGGACTAGCTCATTGATTAATGATGGTTAAGGTTTCCTAACCATAGACATGAGTTGTCGATTAATAATGAGATCATGTCATTGGGAGAATGATGTGATGGACAGACCCAAATCAAGCAGAGCAATTAGATCGTGTCATCGTGTTCATCTTTGCGAAGCTTTTTCTTATGTCAAATATTGTATTCCTTAGACCATGAGATAATGCAACTCCCTGGTATCAGAAGAAAGCTTTGAGGTCATCAAACGTCATCCTATGAGAGGGTGATCATAAAGGTGTCTCTTAGGTGATCGGAAAGTACTTGTTGGGTTGTATGTATCGAGATGGGATTTGTCCCTCCCAAGTCAGAGAGATATACTTCGGGCCCACTCGGTAATCGATATCAACACCACTTGCAAGTACGTGGTTAAGGAGTTAATCACAAAGTGATATCGGATTACGGAACGAGTAAAGTACTTGCTGTGAACGAGTTTGAACTAGGTATGCCGATACCAACGATCGAATCTCGGGCAAGTAAAATATCGTGTGATGAAGGGAATATAAATATGGGATTAATTGAATCCTGGCATCGTGGTTCATCCGATATGATCATCAATGAATATGTGGGAGTCAATATGGGTTTCCAGATCCCGCTGTTGATTATTGATAGGAGATCATGTCTGCATATTCTCGAACCCGTAGGGTCACACACTTAACGTGCTCGACGCTAGGATAGAATGGATAAATGGTTTATGAGTTTTTGTTCGGAGTCTCAGATGGGATCCAGGACATCACGAGAGGTTCCAGAATGGTCCGGAGAATAAGATTCATATAAAGGAAAGCAGTTTTTGGATTTCGGAATTGTTTCGGAATGTTCGATATTGTACCGGAAGGTTCTAGAAGCTTCCGGAGTGGGACCAACGTGGCCCCACTTGTCGGAGGGGGGAGTGGGCCTACGAGGGAGTGCCCTGGCCGCATTGGGACAGGGGCACAAGGCCCCATAGGCCCAGCCGGCCAAAACCCTAGGGGAAACCCTAGGGGACCTTCTAGAAGGGAGGGGGAAACTTGCCCCCCACTCCACCCTTATGGCCTCCGGCCCTAGGGCTTGGAGGAGGGGCATAGGTGGCCGGCCAGCCCTCTATATAAAGAGGGCAGGGGCGCACCCTCCTCCCCCCACTCCTTAAAACCCTATCCGCCATACTGCTGCCCTCCCTCTCTCTCCCGACTGCGCGTGGGCGAAGCCCTGCCGTAGAAACTCTCCACCATAGCACCACGCCGTCGTGTTGTAGATCCAATCTATCTCTCCACCCCAATTGCTGGACCGAGGAAGGAGGATACGTCGCGGTGCCGTACGTGTGCATCTCTCGGAGGCGTCGCCACTTGCGGCGTTGGATCGGATCGGATCGCGAGGAGGAGAAGGCTAGTACGACTACATCAACCACGTTCTGTTGAATGTTCCGCTATGCGATTTCTTCAAGGGTATGAAGATCTCATCTATCCCTCTCGCCGTTCACATCCGTAGAATTTTTTTGATTTACTATGCTGCAAAACCCTTCAGTGGTATCAGAGCTAGATCTATGCGTAGATGTGTTTCACGAGTAGAACACAACATGCTTGTTGCGGGCGTTGATGTTTTCTGTTGCAAGCCTCTTGTTGTGTAATTCTTATGACGCGGGATAGTGAGATCAAAGCGGTCCAGGCCAACTTTATGCGACCTCGTTCGCGAGACCGGCTCCGCACTTGACGTGTGGCTTGTTCCACACATGCGGCTGGTGGATGCCAGTTTCTCTCACTATAGTTATCATGGGATTTACACCGGATGTTGGCAACCATAATATCACCGTTGTGGCTTCCCGTAGGTAAGAATCGTTCTTAGCTTGTTACTCCCATAAGACACGTAAAACATGCAACAACAAAGTAGAGGCGTCTAACTTGTTTTTGCAGGGAATGTTTCTGTGATATGGTATGGCCCAAGATATGATGTGTATGTTGTATGCAATGATCATGTTTTGTAATATTTCACGACTTGCATGTCGATGAGTACACAACCGGCAGGAGCCATATGGTTGTCCTTATAATTGTGTATGACCTGTGTGTCAACTTCTTATACGCCATGTAATAGTTTTACTTTATCGCTAAGTAGTTAGCAATAGTTGTAGTTGCTATTCGTGGTGGAGGCAATCATGGTGGAGTGATGGAGATCATGCTGGCATGCACAAGATGGAGATCATTGCGCGGAGATTGGCTATACCATGTCACATAAAATCATATGCATGTGATGTTTATCCTTTTATGTATCTTATTATGCTTAGATCGCGACGGTAGCATTATAAGATGATTCCTCACTTAAAGATCAAGATAAAAACTGTGTTCTCCCCATGTATGCACCGTTGCGAAAGTTCGTCGTGTTCAAGCACCTTGTGATGATTGGGTGCTATAAACTCTATGTTCACATACAACGGGTGCAAGCCATTTTTGCACACGCGGAAATACTTTGGTTTGACTTGACGAACCTAGCATGTATAGACATGGCCTCGGAACACACGAACCGAAAGGTTAAGCATGAGTCATATGAATGATATGATCGACACTTTGTTGTCCACCATTGAAACCACATCTCTTCTCGTGAAGATCGGATTAGGTGTGGTGAATTTGGATCGTGTTCACTAAACAACTTGAGGGATGTTGAATTTAGTGGGAGTTCATCTAGTAATTTGATTAAGTTGAACTAATTATCATGAACATAGTCTAAATTGTACTTGCAAATTTTGTAGATCAAATGGCTAAGTCCAACTTCAACCTCAACGTTTTTGCTGAGAAAGAAAAGCTTAAGAACAATGGGTCTAACTTCACCAACTGGTTCTGCAATCTGAGAATCATTCTCGCTGGCGGACAAAAGGACTATGTCCTTGAAAAAGCGCTAGGTGACGCCCATGCTATAGATGCACCGGCTGATGAAAAAATTGTTTATCAGTCGCGCAAAGATGATTATGGTGTGATTAAGAGCACCATGTTGTTTGCTATGGAATCGGACCTTCAAAATCGTTTTGAGGAGTTCGCCGGGCCCTTTGAGATTCTTGAGGAACTGAAAACCATGTTTCAGACTCAGGCCCGTTCTGAGAGATATGAGATCTCTGAGAAATTCTTTAACTGCAAGATGGAGGAAGGGAGTTCCGTTAGTGAGCACGCCATTAAGATGTCGGGCTACACTCAACGTCTTGAGCAACTGGACTGCAAGATTCCAGAAGAGCTCAAGATTGACAGAGTTCTGCAATCACTCCCTCCTAGCTACAAAGGTTTTGTAGTTACTCATAATCAGATTGGTTCACTGATACGATCACTGAGCTCTTCGCTAAGCTGAAAGCTGCGGAGGTGGACATCAAGAAAGATAATCATGTGTTGATGGTCAACAAGCCCCCCAGCTTTAAGAAAGGTAAGGGTGCAAAGAAGCCCTTCAAGAAAGGCAGCGGCAAGCACGTTGCCCCTGCTGAGAAGAAGCTCAAGTCTGGACCTAAGCCGGACACTGAGTGCTTCTATTGCAAGGACAAGGGTCACTGGAAGCGCAACTGTCCGAAGTACTTAGCGGACAAGAAGGCTAGCACCATTAAAGGTATATTTGATATACATGTTATTGATGTTTACCTTACTAGTGCTCATTGTAGTGCCTGGGTATTTGATACTGGTTCAGTTGCTAATATTTGTAACTCGAAACAAGAGCTATGGAATATAAGGCGGCTAGCAAGGGATGAGGTGACGATGCGCGTTGGCAACAGATCAAGAGTTGATGTGATGGCCGTTGGCACGCTCTCCTTAGTTTTACCTTCGGGATTAGTTTTAAACCTTAATAAATGTTATTATGTGCCTGCGTTGAGCATGAACATCATATCTGGATCGTGTTTATTGCAAGACGTTTATTCATTTAAATTGGAGAATAATGGTTGTTCTATTTATATGAGTAACATCTTTTATGGTCATGCACCTGCTATGAATGGTTTATTTCTTCTGAATCTCGAAAGCAATGAAACACACATCCATAACATTGAGGCTAAGAGATGCAAAGTAGATAGTGATAATTCCACTTATTTGTGGCACTGCCGTCTAGGTCATATTGGTGTAAAACGCATGAAGAAACTCCATTCTGATGGACTTTTGGAGTCTCTTGATTTTGAATCATTTTACACGTGCGAACCGTGCCTCATGGGCAAGATGATCAAAACCCCGTTCTCCGGAATAATGGAGCTAGCAACGGACTTGTTGGAAATCATACATACCGATGTATGCGGACCAATGAGTGTTTCGACGCGCGGTGGATATCGCTACTTTCTCACTTTTACTGATGACTTAAGTAGATATGGGTATATCTATTTAATGAAACATAAATCTAAAACATTTGAAAGGTTCAAAGAATTTCAGAACGAAGTGGAAAACCATCATAACAGGAAAATTAAATTTCTACGATCCGATCGTGGAGGTGAATATTTGAGTTACGATTTTCTCATCTTAAAGCAAGCGGAATCGTTTCGCAATTCACGCCACCCGGAACACCACAGCGCAATGGTGTGTCTGAATGCCGGAATCGAACTTTATTGGATATGGTGCGATCGATGATGTCTCTTACAGATTTGCCGTTATCATTTTGGGGTTACGCATTAGAAACCGCTGCATTCACTTTAAATAGGGCACCATCTAAATCCGTTGAGAAGACACCGTATGAACTATGGTTTGGTGCTAAACCTAAGTTGTCATTTCTTAAAGTTTGGGAGAAATGTCGGACAAGCTCGAATTCAAAGCGGAGAAATGCGTCTTCATAGGATACCCTAAGGAAACAATTGGGTATACCTTCTATCATAGATCCAAAGGCAAAGTGTTTGTCGCAAAGAACGGATCCTTTCTTGAGAAGGAGTTTCTCTCGAAAGAAGTGAGTAGGAGGAAGGTAGAGCTAGACGAGGTTATTGAACCTTCTCTCGAGTTGGAGAGTAGCGCAGCACCTGAAATTGTTCCAGTGCCGTCTGCACCAACAAGAGAGGAAGCTAATGACGAGGATCATGAAACTTCGGACGATGCTACTGCTGAACGTCGCAGGTCGACAAGGTCACGTGCCCCTCATGAGTGGTACGACAACCCTGTCTTAACTATCTTGTTAGTAGACTATAGTGAACCTGCGAACTATGAGGAAGCAATGATGAGCCCAGACTCTGAGAAATGGCTAGAGGCCATGAAATCCGAATTGGGATCCATGAGAGAAAACCAAGTATGGACTTTGGTGGACCCTCCTCGAAAGGCCGTTGAGTGCAAATGGATTTTCAAGAAGAAAACGGACGCAGATGGTAATGTTACTGTCTATAAAGCTCGACTTGTCGCGAAAGGTTTTCGACAAGTTCAAGGTGTTGACTACGATGAGACTTTCTCTCCCATAGCAATGTTTAGATCCTTTCGGATTTTATTAGCAATTGATGCATTTCATGATTATGAAATATGGCAGATGGATGTCAAGACTGCGTTCCTCAATGGCAACATTGATGAAGAGTTGTATATGATGCAGCCCGAAGGTTTTGTCAATCCTAAGGATGTTGATAAGGTGTGCAAACTTCAGCGTTCCATTTATGGACTGAAGCAAGCATCTCGGAGTTGGAACCTTCATTTTGATCAAGTGATCAAGAGCTTTGGATTTGTTCCAAATTTCTACGAAGCTTGTATCTACAAGAAAGTGAGTGGGAGCTCAGTGAAATTTCTAGTACTATATGTGGATAACATATTGGTTATTGGAAATGACATTGGTATGCTTAACGATGTGAAGAGTTATTTGAATAAATGTTTTTCAATGAAAGACCTAGGAGAAGCTGCTTATATATTAGGCATCAAAATCTATAGAGATAGACAAAGACGCCGAATAGCTTTAAGCCAAAGTACATACCTAGACAAAGTTCTGAAAAGGTTCATAATGGATAAGGCAAAGAAATGTCCAGTGCCCATGTTGTCAGGTAAGATATTGATCAAGGCTCAGTGTCCAGCTACGGTAAACGATACAGAAACCATGAGCAAAGTGCCTTATGCCTCGGCCATAGGTTCTATCATGTATGTCATGCTATGTTCTAGACCGGATGTGTCCAATGCTCTTAGTTTGACGAGCAGATACCAAAGTGATCCAGGAGTGGAACACTGGACAGCTGTAAAGAACATCCTAAAGTATTTAAATAGGACTAAAGAAATGTTCTTGGTCTATGGAGGTGATGAGCAGCTCGTCGTAAAAGGTTACATCGATACTAGCACTACTAGAGAAAAGCTTATGCGAGGCGCACCTAAAAGCTTATGCGAGGCGCATATCATATGCGCCTCTACCTTTGAGCCTCGGCTATTTTTTATGCGAGGCGCATATGATATGCGCCTCCTATACTTCACATATGCGAGGCACATATCGATATGCGCCTCGCATATGTGAAGTATAGGAGACGCATATAATATGCGCCTCGCATATGTTTCACAATGCGCCTCGTATATTTATAGTATATGCGCCTCCTATAGTGTCCTATATGCGCCTCCGGTAATATTTTCGAAATTCAAGTTTTACAGACCACTATAAATAATAATATACATATATTCAAATATACAATATAGTCCAGAATACAGTATAAAGAGCACATAATTTTTCAGAAACTTGCAATTTGCCAAAGCATAATAGAACCAACATGAATACAATACATTACACATCAATCATGACATACAAGTTCATACATCAAGTGTTTGTGCCACAAGTTCACACCTCCGAGTACAAGTTCACAATCACATTACACCTCCGAGTACAAGTTCACAATCACATTACAACTCCAACGACGTAGCTCTACCTAGATGAAGTAGAACACATAACCTACCATGAAGAGCAACAAGGTGGTGATCACGAGGAAGTTCCTCCACTTCTTCCTTCCATGCCTCCTCCACTTCTCTTCCGCCACCTCTCTACTCTCATAGCCTTGGTAGTTGTTGCCCGAGAAGTTGTTCACTTGCTTCTGGCAGTCTTTCCACTCCTCGTACACACCTAGAACCCGACCGATGTACACGACATAACACCTCCTCGCCATCTCCTACACATAATAAAGATGATATTACTTATGTCAGTGGAAAGCAATAGCTAGCAGTTCACAAGATAGAATCATGCATATATATGGGTGCAACAAAATGTAATAAATCACGTTCTAATCATCGGCATTTCGAAGAAATACCAAAAAAAGCAAACCAAGAATGACTTGGATTAGTACCTCATACTTAGGTTGGGGACGGAAATAATAATGCTCGTTGTTCGATCTTGTGCGTCAAGTAGAATATATATGCCCAAATTACTAGTCTACTTGGCACACCAGATCCGCCATAACATGTTCTAATCATCGACATTTCGAAGAAAGACAAAGAAAGCAAACCACAAGAAGTAGGGAAGGAATGACAAATGAAAAGCATAAGCACTTAAAATAGTTCGTAACACAAATAACTAGCTAGTGTCTCTCACAATCAAGTTCAACGGTTGACGAAACATATTCTAGAGGTTTTGCTAGGCAAGTTTAACATAGTGATAAGAGGTTACAACACGAGTTCGGAACTAACAGCTAGGTACCCAGGCAATGCAATCATGAAGTCTTCTTCGGCTCTTGAGTCGTCTTTGGGGGGGCATTGATGAAGCCCGACCGAGTTTTCGCCATTTGCATGAACATCCTGCCGTCACCCTGCTGCGCTAAGCGTTCTTCTATCTCCCTGTTGGACGGTGTATAACCGCCGTAGAAGGTGCCTCCAGTTTTTATGACTCCCTTGTACATGATTGTCGCGATCTCCTCCTGGATGTTGAAGAAGTGTTGCCTGAGGTTGCGAGCCTGTATGCATGCAAGCTTTTCAGCCCAACTCACGAGGTCAGATGGCAGCGTTTTGATCTCCATGTCATTGAACAACGCCTTCATGTGGTAAAGGGCGTAGAAGGCATCCTTCCCACTGCCAGACGGCTGCTTGACGCAGGAAAACTTCGTCGTGTGGCGGAACACGTGCGCACCGAACTTTACATGTGGCCTTGCCGGTTTGACGCCTCCCGCTCCGACGTAGCCGGTGAGAGCGCCATCAAGAATTTTCTTGATATTGGTGTAGTTTTTTTGGATCGCACTGTTTGAGTCGAGGTACAAGGCTGTTGAGTGTTTCAAATTCAAGCTTATGAGCACACAGCCTGTCCGATCATCCTCCGTGATGGGATGGTAGGGAAGGAAAATCACATCCTTGTCCGAGTATGTTTGCAGGAAGTTTGAGAGGTAGTCGGTCGCCAGATCTATGGCCTCAGCATCTTTCAGGACGGTGTCACGCATGAAGTAGGGATCCACTATCTGGATGCCCGGGATCTTGTCTCTGGTGATCTCCATGGCCATATTGAGGGAGAACAGCCGGACCGGGGTATTGTGCAGTCGAAACCCGTTCAACATGTCAAACAGGTCGGTATGCCGCACGTAGAAGATATCCCCGGGGGGTACAGTGACGAAGCACGGCATATGAGAAGGAACCTTAGCCTTGAAAACGAGGTACGACTAATCATTGTCGCGAATGCGACACTCCTCAATTGTGGGACAACCATAATGAATACTACGCATATGCGAGCCTGCGACCTCGAGCATCGATTTACACATCATCGGTACACCTGCCACGTGCTGCTGATTCCTGGCTTGCCCCACAGCACCGTCCCGGAAAAGAGGATTTGGATCCTGCCCCGATCACCCTTAGGCTTCCTTTTGCGACCCTTCTTGCTCTTTACGGCTTCGGCCACTGCGTTCACCTCACCGACCGTCTTATGGAGGGTTCCGGGGCTGATCAAAGGAACTACTGGACTTGGAGGCTCGGTGAAGTGGACAGGTGGCGGCGTCTCCTGACTAGTTGGGAAGAGACGCACCTTGCAAGGGGGTTTCGCTGGTGCTGGTTGGGTCTCGGCAACTTGATGTGCGCCTGATGGTCCCGGCTCATACCAATCAGAAAACCTTGTGTTAACAAACTGGTCACCGAAGTTCGGGTCAATTTCTCCATCATCATCGGGATTCTGTGCCATGTTGTCCAAGTCTCCCATCTCGAAGTCTTCATCATGTGCTGGTTGTGCTGCCTCTAGGGTGATGTTGAGCTGGTCCTCTGTCCCCAAACGGATCTGGCTCTTCGGCCATAGGTATAAGTAGCCGAAGCCGGTATTGAGGACCGCTGTCGTGTCCTCATCATCCCATCCTTGAGGTTGAGAGGGAGGTTCCACTTGCTCGTAGCCCAGAAGCACCATACTGTATTTGACCCTCATCATGTCAGGTGGCATTGTGACATTTTGCATTTTGCGGTTCTCTGGTTGAACAATAATACCCTTGGCAACATCCATCAACTGGCCGCCCACCCAGTGCATTAGAGTGCAAGGAGTGTCTCCCTGCGAAAGATCGACATGTAGGCCGAGCGTTAGAAAAACAGAGATCAAGTCATCGGTGTGGCTGAGCCTCCCAACTCTCGCGTTAATTAGTTAGTTACCTTGAGGGCGTCAAACTCGGCCAATGTCGAGGCACCAACGCCGACATGCTTGACCACGCAAGTGGCGGAGTGGCTGCCTGATGGCACGGTGGTGCGGGCCGGCGCCTTCGCCGCAGTGGGCAAGTTAAGCTCCGGATATAGAGGAGTCTCCACCACCACCGGCCCTGCTGGAGGAGTCACCAACGCCTCCGGCCGCGCCACATTGTCCGATTGGGCGCTGTTGAGGTTGGGAACCGGTGGCGGCCCCCATTTACCACCCTTCTGCCACTTGTTGTACTTTTCCATGTAGACGGGAAGGATGGTGTTGAGCTTCTCGTTCACTTGTGAATGGACTTGTGTCTGGACTTGTTCTTGGAACTTTGTCTCGGCAGCCGACACAGCCTTGTTCACGTCATCTTGGACTATATTTGGAAAGGATTCCACCTGTTCCCTTAGGAGTTTTACCTCGGCGCTTTCGGCCTTCTTTCCCTTCCGCTCCGGGGTGCCATAGTAATCGGACCATGGTATGCCGCCAAAGCCGACCACACGACCAACCGACGGGGACGCCAGGGGATCGACACTCTTGGTCCGGTTCAGCGCCCTATTAAAAGTGGTGTCCCACTTGGCGACAGGCGGTGGCGCTGACCCCTGGGATGAGGAGCTCCTACACTCCTCGTCTCGCGCACAAGGAACGCGAAGCATTTGATCAGAAAACTGGACTTCATTGATTAATCATGAATGCAATTAATCGACTTGCATGCAAACTACTTACATATTTTTGCATGAAGTCCTTCACCCTCGGAGCAAAGGGGCCGGCGGGCTCCGAAGAATAATCAGAACTCCCTTTCGGCTTGGCAAACCGGGCCTTGACAAAGTTCTTTGCCTGCTCCTCCTTTATGTCGTCAAAGGGACGTGTCAACCCCTTTGCATGAGCGTCGGCGTCCTCCTTATCCCATTTGGGCCTCGCGGCTCTATAACCGCCGGAGCCAAGATGGTGGGTACCAATGTTTCGGGATCTCATATCATTGCCCTTCTCAGTCCTGGCCTTGCCCAAGGCGGAGTTACATCTGGCCTTGAACACATTGTAGTCTTCTTCCTTGACCAGAGGCTCCTTCTTGATGAGCTCTGAATAACTTAGCTTCTCCTCGAAAATCAGATTCTTCACCCGAGCCTTCCAATTTGACAAGGCCTTGGTCATCCTCCCGAGGGCATACTTGTTCACCGGATTCCCTTTGAGATTGTCATTATTATACTTGTTTTCCTCATCACCCGGGAACGCGTATCTTGCGTGCAGCTTCCGGAAAAGCTGGATGAGGAAACCCTTGTTCTCTTCGGCCTTCAGGTTCTCCATGTTGATCGTGACGGTGTTCCGGAGGATTGCCGCGAGCTGGTTAGAGTAACCCCCAACAAAATCTTCTGGCTCCAAAGGCGCACCTTTAGGGCTCACGCTTGTGATGATGGACCTTTTGAGGTCGACCACGATCGGGGTCCGATCCTTCTGAGACTTCTTCGATGCGCTACCACCGTCTGTAGTAGCTTCACCGCCACCATCAGTGGTAGTGGCGTCGCCATCAGCGTCCCCCATCTCCTCATTGCCCGACGAGGTATCCTCGTCCTCCTCCATCTCGTCGTCCCGCGGAACAAATTCCGGGTCCTCTAGGGATTCCATCTCCGCCTGCTGCTCCCAAAAGGGCTTCTTGCTAGAAGGGCCCGGCTCCGACATTTCTAAACACACAAATAAATGAAACTAATAAGCACAAAAATTCACAGAAAATTTTGGCATGAACTTTGCTAATTTTCAATGTCTAGGAGTGCCAGAAATTCGCTGGAACGGAAATGAATCAACATTCCGGTGAAACATTGGCAACTCAAAAAGAAAAACCTACACAAAAAATCCTAAATAGAAATAAACATAGCCATTTTGTTGCCAGCATACACAAACACACCCAGCAGAACATCAAGTTTTGCTGCCAGCATACACAAACACAGCCAAATTAACGGTTTTGCTGCCAGCATACACAAACACAGCCAGCATACACAAACACAGCCAGCATGGTCAACGCAGGTGATCAAATTTACGTCACGCAGGTGCTTTGCTTTAATATGTTGCCTGCCTAACCATGCCATTAAGATCTCCTTTAGAACACGGACTGCTTGAGTAGTTGAATTCCATACATAACTTGAACTCCTTTGCTTGAAACATCTTTTTTTATTATATGTTAGACTGAACCAATCATCATATGTAAGGATGAATATGAAATGTTACAGAGCAGTACACTGCTGAAGAATGGTGCTAGTGTGTCTACAGGGAATTCAGGTCTCGGTGTAGAGCCTTAATTCTAACTGCAATTTTGGTCTGCTGCTGGTTTGCCTTGCAACTACTGATTACGAACTCCATTGACAAACTAAAAGTTGAACATGCGAACACCTGTGTCCTCTCTAGTTATATAACTCAGCAAACAGGGTTTATAAATTCAGACCATAATCTGGTTTGGGAAACCGGGGATTGGGGAAGCATTTACTGTGGATATAAAACTGCTATGAGAGCATGGATATGGTCTAGGTTTTTAAACAGTCATGTACCAACCAAGTAAACTCCCCAAATTTGAAATTCTCCAGGAGATTTGACCCAGTCCTAGCTATCCAAGTCAAATTCTCATAAACGCATATAGGGAAAGGAAGGGGATTGGCGCTCACCTTGGATTCAATCTCAACTTTTTTGGACTCAATCTCAATCAAGAGCTGATGCCAGGATTACGAGGGGTAAGGGAGAAGGGGGATTGGTGCTCACCTTGGGGTGCTGAGGACGGAGGTGAGGTTGCAGGTCCTCCACGAGCGCAGCAACAGTCGGTCCTTCACGAGCGCAGCAGCAACAACAGGTCCTCCACGAGGCGGGGCGGCGGCGAGCTCCTCCTTCATGGGGACGGCGGCGTCGGTCTCCTCCTCCACGGGGCGTGCGGGTCGCGGGCGAGGTGTGCTCCTCCTGTAGGTGGTCACCGAAGTATCAGGGAGAGGGAAGAGGGTAGGGGAAGGGGAGCGAGAGGGGAATGGGAGAAGGGGGAGCGGCGCTCCTGGTCTGCCTGCCGTATCCTTTGGCGGCGCTCACCTTTTCGTGAGGACGGAGGTGAGGTTGCAGGTCCGGCGGGCGAGGACGGAGGTGAGGTTGCAGGTCCGGCGGGCGGGCTGCTCCGGGCGCGGACGGCGGGCTGCTCCGGACGCGGACGGCCAGCGGCAGGAAGGGCGCTGCGAGCGCAGACGGTGGCGGAGGCGGCGACGGCTTCGATATGTGAGATGTGAGACGGCGCGCGTGCGTGAGATGTGAAGTCGTGTACTAGTTGTGCTAGCTGTGTGTTTTGATCTATACCAGATTATGCTAGGCGCATATCACAAAATGCGCCTCGTATAATATTACGCGAGGCGCATCTGGGCTAAATGCGCCTCGTATAATATGCAATCCTAGACAAATAGGGCAGTGCGCAAGTTTCTTTCAACAAACACACAGCAGCCTAGTGGTAACATTCCTTGTCCTATTTCACTGGCCACC
The DNA here is from genome assembly GCA_910589765.1 of Avena atlantica. Taxonomy (NCBI): domain Eukaryota; kingdom Viridiplantae; phylum Streptophyta; class Magnoliopsida; order Poales; family Poaceae; genus Avena; species Avena atlantica. Next base: position 420,975,557 of record OU342735.1, read on the forward strand.
CAGGTTCGAATCCTAAGGTTAACAATTTTTTGGAAATTTTTTTTAAAGGCCATTTTTCATGTAAAAGCATTGTCCAAACACAATATGAACTATAAAATATACTAGAAATATTTTAAATATTCAAATATTGCTAAAACAACAAAAGTGAAAATTAAGAATGTTTTGATACATAATAGTAGGCCACACACACGACGGTTCTTGACAATGGTCGGAGCGCGCTAGCGTTTCTTGACAATGGTCGTCTTCTGGCCCTTCTTTGTCGCGGTTGCATAGGTTAGGTCCGGGACGTCTTCACTACTTCTCTTGAACGGAAGTCCTTTCTTAGGTAGGGTTGTGGTGTACGGTGTTTGGTTGCCATACTCGTCTTCTATATTCGGGTCGCCGTTCTGGTCAAAGTCTTGCTCGTTGGCGACTCCGTCCATTCCGATAATGTCCCTTTTGCCTCTCCTGACGACAACCCGACTAGGCTTTGACGGGTCTTTGATGTACCAGCATTGGTCGACTTTGCTAGCGAAAACCCAAGGCTCATTTCTTGCGGGTGCGTTCGCGCTGGTGGTCTTTGACGGTATAACCATGGTGGTGAAATACCGGTCTTCTTTCTCGACGCTCTTGGCCCACCTGACACGGAACATCGGCACCTTCTCCGTAACATAGTCGAGCTCCCAAATCTCCTCGATCCTTTCGTAGTATCTTTCCGGGATGTCGCTGGTGTAGAATATCCCCGTTACCCCTGAGTTCTGGTAATCGCAGTTATTGTCTTTTTCCTCTGTGTAGAACGTGTATCTGTTGATATCGTAAGCCTGATAGGTCATGAGGTTGTGCGAGGCGCCCTGTGACAATGAGAATATGAGTTTATCTTCCTCCGAGTACTCGCCCTGCGGTGGATTAGCTATGAACTTCTCCCTGAACCACCGCGTGAAACCGGAGTTGTGCTCCTTGATGACATCTTCCTCCCTCGGGACCTGGCGCCCCCGATCAGCGTAATTCTTCTTGATAAACTCTTTGTGCTCATGTATGTATGGATCAACCACCTGCAGGTGTTGCAGCGCGACCAGGTTTGCTCTTTCAAAGTCCTTGGTTCGGCCCTCCATGTCGACATGCTTTGCACGTCGACCCTCGCGGTGACCCCATCCAGCGAGCCTCCCGAGGTGCTTGTTGAATGGCATAACAAGAGGGGTCTCGGTTTGTAGAAAGTTCGAGCAGAAAGAGATGCACTCTTCGGCCAGGAAGCCGTTTGCTATGCTTCCATCTGGACGGGACTTGTTCTTAACGTATCCCTTGATGTGTCCATTGAGCCTTTCGATCGGCATCATGCTTCGCAGAAACGCAGGACCGAGCTGGACGATATCCTCCACGACATGGAGAAGCAGATGAAGCATGATGTCGAAGAAAGCGGGGGGAAGTAGATCTCGAGCTCGCACATTATCACCATGATCTCGTCATGTAGCCTCGTGAGCTGCTTAATGCCTATCGACTTCCGAGAGATGACGTCAAAAAAGTTGCAGAGGCCAAACAGTGTTTCACGGATGTGCTTGTCCATTATACCTCAGATCACGACCGGGAGTACCTGCATCATTAGCACGGAGACGTCGTGAGACTTCATCCCGCTGAAGCGCTTCTTCGCCTCGTCTAGCCATATGCTTATCTTCCCCGCGTAGCCGTTCGGAAATTTGACTCCGAGGAGGCACTTCATAAACTGTATGGCCTCCTTCTTACTCAGAGTGAAGCATGAGGCCTTGAGCTTGACCTCTCCCGTCTTAACCTTTTTCCCCTTGCGACGACGGCTATTCTGTGTTTCTGTCTCCTCCACCTCGTCCTCCTCCTCATCATCGCTAGGTGGTGGTTGAAGTTCATCCCTGATGCCCATATGCTTCAAGTCGTTCCTTGCCTTCGGCCCATCTTTGGTCTTGTCAGTGTTAAGGAGGGTGGCAAGCAGACTCTCGCCCACGTTCTTCGTGATATGCATGAGATCAAGGCTATGAGGCACGCGGAGGATCTTCCAGTATGGCAAGTCCCAGAAAACATACCTCGCCTTCCATACCTTCAGCAACGGCTCTGGCTTCTTCTAGGTCTTTCCTGGCGCAGGGCACTCCTTCCAGTTATTCAACAGCTTGTACATTTCCGCACCACTCTTCTGGTGTGGGATTCCTCGGAGCTCGATCGTCCCATCGAACAGATGTCCTAGCTTTCTCCAGGCGTGATTCTTGGGAAGCCACCTCCGAGCCCCAAGGAACACGGTTTTCCCGGACCCGGGATCTTTCTGTAGCTGGCGGTACGTTGTATTATCCTTGCACCTAACGCACCCATAGAACCCTTGGACCACCTTCCCCGAGAAGTATCCGTAACCGGGATAGTCTTGCACCGTCATGATCACCGCCGCTCTCATGTCAAAGTAGTCTTGTCTCGAGGCATCCCATGTACGGGCTCCTTCTTCCCATAACGTGGCCAACTCCTCTTTCAACAACGTGAGATACAGATTGATGTCTGTACCAGGTTGTTTTGGCCCTTGAACGAGCATACTCATGGTTACGTACTTCTTCTTCATGCATAACCAGGGGGGAGGTTGTAGATCCATACAAACACGGGCCAGGTGCTGTGTGTGCTGCTCTGGCTTCCAAACGGATTGAGCCCGTCAGTGCTCACGCCCAGCCTGAGGTTCCTTGACTCTTTCCCAAAATGTTGGTAATATTGGAGGTCCAACGCCTTCCACTGGCAAGCATCCGAAGGGTGCCTCAACATTTCCTCCTTCTTCGGATCATCGTCTTCCGGCCTCTTTCTTTCCGCGTGCCAGCGCATGAGCTGTGCTTCCTTAGGGTCTGTGAAATACCGCTGCAAACGAGGAGTTAGAGGAAAGTACCACACCACCTTCCTAGGAGCTTTCTTGGTCCCTCTCTTGTATCGAGAGGTCTTGCACACCGGACACGTGGTCTTCTCCGCGTCCTCGCCCTGGTAGATGATGCAATCATTTATGCAGACGTGGTATTTCACGTGCGGTAGATTGAGAGGGCACACGACTTTCTTCGCCTCAGCGATACTAGTCGGACATGTGTTCCCCTTCTTGGGAAGAATATCGTGCCAGAATACAATGTTGTCGTCGAAACATTCGTCGGTCATTTTGTGTTTCGCCTTCATCTCCAGAGCCCTAAGCGTTACATTTAGACGGGTATCCCCATCGTTAAATCCGTCAAACAATGGAGTGACCGCGTATTTCTCCATTTTCTCCAGTTTAGCTTTCTCTCTACCGGCGGCTCTGGCGTTACTCGTCTCCTTGAGAAGCAGATCTTGGACATGAGGGTCTCACAACCAGCTCGAATCAATGTCGGCACCTTGATCTTCGTGTTCATGACCGGCGCCACCTTGATCATCTTCGTGTCCATGCCCGATGCCACCTTGATCATCTTCGTGTCCATGTCCAGTGCCACCCTGATCTTCGTAATCGTGACTAGCGTCTTGATCTTCGTGATCATCATTGGCATCTTGATCTTCACCATTATTGACATCCTCATCATCATATTCGTCATCACGTATCCATCGAGTGTATCCATCCATGAAACTACGTCGAAGCATGTGCGACTCCAGCATTCCGGAATCATGCCTTATCAGATACATCAGCTTGCAGTCCCGACATGGACATCTTATCTCGGTCTTGTTTGCACGTTCCATGTCGGCCCTCGCGCATGTCATCCACCTATCGACGCGGGCTTTGTTGATCAGTGATCGGACCATGGCCGCTTGCATGGTACAAAGATCAAGAGAATAATTAGAGCATATATGGACGTGGATCGCCGGAAAAATTCGGCATGACCTCCCCTAAAAAGAGGACATCCGCGAGTGCCAGAAATTCGCCGGAAAAGAAATAAATCGACATTCCGGCGAAACATTGGCATCTCAAATGAAATCCCTACACAAAAAGTATCACCACAACACAATCATATAGTCGGTGTCTCCGACAACGCGCATACATGCAAGCAACGCCTTCACGCTTCCTCCAACAACGACTTGCGCAAGAGAGCCGGAGGAGAAGTAAATGGACATGTTGTAGATCTAGAGGAGCAAGAGACTTCACTTACATATGGGTGTCAACCAATGGATGTTGAGCAAGCTTCTATGGTGAATCAATGGGGGAAATGAGGTGGGGAGGAGGAGGGGGGGTGACCAGATTTGTCTTGGTGGAGGAGGAAGAAGTGACACAAGTGAGTGGGGTGGTAGTTGTCTCCATGTGCAAAAAGCTGGAAAAAGTGGTGCCAGGTTATAGGAGGCGCATATTGCACAATATGCGCCCCCTATAATTCAAACTATAGGAGGCCCATATAGCAATATGCGACTCGCATATGCGGCCACCTACCTCCGCCCAGGCCCGCAGGAGTTACTTGAGGCACATATGACCATATGCGCCTCGCATATTATCAAATATAGGAGGCGCATATAACCATATGCGCCTCGCATATTCGTGCACCTACCAACACGCGGGCCCACATAGATTATGCGAGGCGCATTCTGCCCATATGCGCCTCGCCTATCTAATATATAGGAGGCGCATATGACTGGAATGCGCCTCGCATAATATGGGGCTGCTAGATTTAGTCCGTACAGGGATTATAGGAGGCGCATTCTTATCATATGCGCCTCGCCTATTTTTATACTAGAGGCGCATGGAGAAGGAGTGTGCCTCGCCTATTTTATAGGAGGTGCATATGGTCTAAATGTGCCTCGCATAAGCATGTCTCCTATAGCCTTTTCTCTAGTAGTGTAGTTTTGACACTGACCCGGATGATTCTAAATCTCAGACAGGATACGTTTATATTTTGAATGGAGGAGCTGTGAGCTGGAGAAGCTTCAAGCAAAGCATGATCGCGGGATCTACAGTAGAATCGGAATACATGGCTGCTGCAAAAGCGTCAAGTGAAGGATTTTGGATCAGGAACTTCATCACTGAGCTTGGTGTGGTTCCAAGTGCCTTGGACCCACTTGAGATATTGTGCGACAACACTGGTGCCATAGCATTAGCTCAGGAACCAAGATATCATCCAAAGACCAAGCACATCAACCGCCGATTTCATATAATTCGATATTATATAACATATGGAGATCTGAAGATTAGCAAATTACATACGGATCTGAATGTCGCAGATCCGTTGACTAAACCTCTTCCATGAGCAAAACATGATCAGCACGTCAATGCCATGGGTGTTAGATTGTTGCCAGATGTAAACTAGATTATTGACTCTAGTGCAAGTGGGAGACTATTGGAATTATGCCCTAGAGGCAATAATAAAGATGTTATTGTTATAATTCTTGTTCATGATAAAGTTTATATTCCATGCTAGAATTGTATTAAGCGTAAACTTTGATACTTGTGTGGTTTATGAACAACACCGTGTCCCTAGTACGCCTCTATGGACTAGCTCATTGATTAATGATGGTTAAAGTTTCCTAACCATAGACATGAGTTGTCGATTAATAATGAGATCATGTCATTGGGAGAATGATGTGATGGACAGACCCAAATCAAGCAGAGCAATTAGATCGTGTCACCGTGTTCATCTTTGCAAAGCTTTTTCTTATGTCAAATATTGTATTCCTTAGACCATGAGATAATGCAACTCCCTGGTATCGGAAGAAAGCTTTGAGGTCATCAAACGTCATCCTATGAGAGGGTGATCATAAAGGTGTCTCTCTGGTGATCGGGAAGTACTTGTTGGATTGTATGTATCGAGTTGGGATTTGTCCCTCCCAAGTCGGAGAGATATACTTCGGGCCCACTCGGTAATCGATATCAACACCGCTTTCAAGCACGTGGTTAAGGAGTTAATCACAAAGTGATATCGGATTACGGAACGAGTAAAGTACTTGCTGTGAACGAGATTGAACTAGGTATGTCGATACCAACGATCGAGTCTTGGGCAAATAAAATATCGTGTGACGAAGGGAATATAAATATGGGATTAATTGAATCCTGGCATCGTGGTTCATCAGATATGATCATCGATGAATATGTGGGAGTCCATATGGGTCTCCAGATCCCGCTGTTCATTATTGATAGGAGATCATGTCTGCATATTCTCGAACCCGTAGGGTCACACACTTAACGTGCTCGACGCTAGGATAGAATGGATAAATGGATTATGAGTTTTTGTTCGGAGTCTCAGATGGGATCCAGGACATCATGAGAGGTTCCGGAATGGTCCGCAGAATAAGATTCATATAAAGGAAAGCAGTTTTTGGATTTCGGAATTGTTTCGGAATGTTCGGTATTGTACCGGAAGGTTCTAGAAGCTTCCGGAGTGGGACCAACGTAGCCCCACTTGTCAGAGGGGGGCGTGGGCCTACCAGGGAGTGTCCTGGACGCATTGGGCCAGGGGCACAAGGCCCCATAGGCCCAGCCGGCCAAAACCCTAGGGGAAACCCTAGGGGACCTTCTAGAAGGGAGGGGGAAACTTGCCCCCCACTCCACCCTTGTGGCCGCCGGCCCTAGGGCTTGGAGTTGGGGCAAAGGGGGCCGTCCAGCCCTATATATAAAGAGGGAAGGGGCGCACCCTCCTCCCCCCACTCCTTAAAACCCTAGCCGCCATACTGCTGCCCTCCCTCTCTCTCTCTCCCGACTGCGCGTGGGCGAAGCCCTGCCGCAGAAACTCTCCACCATAGCACCACGCCGTCGTGTTGTAGATCCAATCTATCTCTCCACCCCACTTGCTGGACCGAGGAAGGAGGAGACGTCGCGGTGCCGTACGTGTGCATCTCTCGGAGGCGTCGCCACTTGCGGCGTTGGATTGGATCGGATCACGAGGAGGAGAAGGCTAGTACGACTACATCAACCACGTTCTGTTGAACGTTCCGCTATGAGATTTCTTCAAGGGTATGAAGATCTCATCTATCCCTATCATTGATTGCATCTCCTAGATTAGATCTTGGCTTTCCCGTTCACATCGGTAGATTTTTTTTGATTTACTATGCTACAAAACCCTTCGCAAAGCACCAAGATCTATCTACTAGATATAAGCAATGGGTGGATATACATCCATAGAATACATACCCTCGAAGACGTTATAGCGTTAACAAGGTTGTACTCATGGATGATGTAGTCGAACGCTTGCCGATCTCAAGATCGTGATGAAGTCCATCTGGTCCAGCCGGTCCAGCACCATCATGTCCAGCACCGCAAAGCAACGGTGCATCCGTGATCGCACACATGTCTGAGGTACCCCGACAACCTCTGCGCCCTCTCTCCAGCGAAGCAGCGGAAGCAATAAATCCTTCCATAAAAAGCCACTAGGAACATGTATCTCGCTGATCCGAGACCATGCAGAAAATTCTAAAGGGGGGAGAGAGATCCTTCGCGAGGAGGTGTGCTTTGAGAGGAGGAGAGGGGGGCACCCCAAGGGGCATGGCGCCCAACCATGGTGGCTGCCCCCACATCTTCCACATTCATGTGGGTGGAGCTCCCACTCAAAATAAAAAGCCTCCACTCCCATAAAAGAGCCTCCACTGAAAAATCCACTCACATGCATTAAATTTCCACCAAATTTAATGCAAACTCTCATTAAATAAAACTCCTTTTATTTATTCAGAATTTTGTTAATTACTTTAATGACAAACATTCACATATTACCCCTTGCTAGTATTTCATTTCACATGCAAAAAACACTTTGTGCAATTTCACCCGAAAACCTGTTTCGGTATCTAGTGAAATAAATTCCTGCGCTTGTTATTCTTTCTCTGGCATATTATTTGCCTTAAATGGTGTCGGTATCCCTTAAGTGTGTCACCATAAGTTTTGCAAATAATGTAGACATGATCGAGACCCCTCTCCGATCAATAATCAGTAGTGGGACCTGGAGATCCGTACTGACTCCCACATATTCAAAGATGACTTCTGTGATCGTGTGAACCTTATACGCATGTAACTCAATCCCTTTGTCTCGCGATATATTACATGTCCGAGATTTGATCATCGGTATCTCCATACCTAGTTTGATCTCGTTACCGACATGTACTCTTTTCTCGTTCCCGTGATATAACATTCTAGTGATCAAATCACTTGCTTGCAAGCTAACTAATGTGATATCACCGAGAGGGCTCAGAGTATATCTCTCCGTCATCGGGATGGACAAATTCTACTCTTGATCCATGAGCCTCAACATAACACCTTCGTATCACTGAACCCATCTTTATAGTCACCCTGTTACAGTGTGACGTTTGATGTTATCAAGATACTCTTCTGGTGTTAGTGATTGACATGATCTTATGGTCTAAGGACTAAGATTACTCCATATGATGTTATAGCAATATAAACACAATGACCTTGATCGTAATGCTATACTTCGGATGAATGTTCATCACATCATTCCAACAATGTTGTGACCTCGTTATTAACAACATCCAATGTCCATGATCAGGAAACCTTTGATCATCTTGTTAATCAACGAGCTAGTTTATGAGAGAGGCATAAATAGGAATTTTTATTTGTTTATTAAACACACATGTATTAATATTTCCGTATTAATACAATTATAGCATGCAAAATAAACATTTATCATAAATAAGGAATACGATAATAACCACTTTATTATTGCCTCTCGGGCATATTCCCTTCAGTCTGCCACTTGCACAAGAGACAATAATCTAGTTAGAAAACTTTGCGTATTAAACACATATGGCTTTCTGGTGTTCCATATACGCGATTACAAGTGGTTAACATAATCTACGGATCTAATGCTCTCAGGTATGTGTGTATTTGCATGTCTTTGCGTCTTCACGCATCACTCATTCTCCAATGAGATGACATTGTATAAATTTGGTATTTTGGTGAGACCTTTAGTTCCTTGGGGTTAAATCATGTCGATATTATTGTCGTACAATATATCTTTAGTGTTAGCCCATTGCGAACCACACCTTAGTTTGATAACAAACTACTTGACACAAATGCCCTCCTTTGCTGCTACTGTAGCAGTCATATACTTAGCCTTTTGTTGCAGTATCCGTCACAATGTCTTAACTTTGGAATTCGTCCAAATCTGTCATGGAAACTCCTTTCTATTTCATTGTGCCACCCATAGTTTAAATTGAGATAATCTAAATTTGTGTCTTGTGACAAAAATAGTATCAATGTAACGCTTTACAATGAACTATTTGTACTTGTTTTTCACCTCTACACAAATATATTCTTAGTTCTTCCAAAAGATCATAAGAATTTCCTTACTATCGTCCAATGATCATTTTATGATTCATCCTGGTATATGCTCATAACACTTAGAGCATAGGACATATCTGGATGTGTACATATCATGGTATAATTTGATTAAACCTTTCTTGTGATTTCACTCATCAAGTGTCAAAGCACTTAAATCTTGTTTCACTTATCAAGTGTCGATACACTTGAATCTTGGTTCAATTATTTTCCATGCGACAAGATCCTTTTCTCGTCATTCCTATATTGAACCCCTTCAATATATCATATATGTACATTTGGCATGACCATATTAGCATCATTGTCTATCCATGTAGACTTTCATGCTAAATATTTGGGTTTTGCCTAAGTCTTTCATCGAAATGAAATTCTTAACCTTTCTCAATAAAAGATACATCATTTCCAATCAACAAGATGTCCTCCACATAATGTATTAGAAATATGTCTCAACGCTCCCACTTAATTTCTTGCAAATGCAAGCATCTTCATCATCTCCTAATGAAAACTCCTTTAACAATTTCATCACGGTGAAGATTCCAACTCCGTGATGCTAACTTCAACCATTAAAGTTTGCATGCCCTTTTTAGCATCCTTTGAATTAACAAAACCCTTTGGATCGTCTCATGCACACGTCCTAGGTAACCATTCTTTTAGAAGAACTTTGTTTTGTTTATTCATCTACCATATACCAAATTATATGTAGTGTTTGCTACTTTAATCCGTCCAGACGAAATATCGCTATGAAAGATCAAATCTTGTCATAGTCAACTCCTTGAACATTGTCGTAAAAAACTTTACGACATGTCGACTATTTCATATATGTGAAACATCCATGTCTGTTTCTTTATAGATCCAAATACGACCGGTAGGTTTTTACACCTTTCCAGAGGCTCTTCCAAGTTCAAAACTTGATTTCTCGTGTATGGAACTATCACGGATTTTATGGCTTCAAGCCATTTGACGGAGTCAGGTCCCATCATCGCTTCTTTGCATGTAGTATATTCATCATTGTCAAACAATAATGACCCACTCTCAAATCTCAGCATTTGATTGTTTATCCGACCTACTTTGTTCAATAGGAACTTAGACGTCCGTGACCACAACCTTTGAGGCACATGAGCCATGGGCATTCTGGCTGCCTCCGGAACATTTTTCGGCGCTATCCAACTCAGCACATATAGCTAAGGTTCGTTAACCTTATCAAAGTTCTATTGTCCTCCCACTTAACTTTTGCGAAAAATTCCTTTTTCAAGAAACTTCACATTTCAAGCAACAAACCCTTTTGTCCTCGGTGTTATGGAGGAATACCCAATGGTTATTCGAAATAATCTACAAAGACATGCTCATCTGACTTTGGTTGTAAACATCTTACTTATGCTTAGCATACCAAAATTTAAGAAAGGACAACTTGGGTATTACCCCAAACCAGGTGTCATTTCAACGGATCAAGATGGAGCTCTTTTCAGTGTAAAAGTGGTAGTATCTAAAGCTTTAATATTTTAAAATATAATGGAAGTTTTATAAATAACACCTTTGATCCAACCATGTCAAACAGGGTTTCATTACGAATCTCAAAAATTCCATATTCCTATGGTGTTTCGGGAGATGCAAATCTAGGTGTTTTTGCTAAACTTGTAACTCAAATAAATCCCTTTATTATAGAATCATAAATTATTTATTTTCTTGTCACACTTGCAACTCAAATAAATCCCTTATAAAATCATAAATCATTATTTTCTTGTTACAATGATTTTCCACTTCATCTTGAAAGTCTTTGAACGTTTTCAAATATTTCATACTTCTTTCTCATTAAGTGAACATTCACTCAAATTTCCGGAGAAAGCATATGAAGTTGAAATCCATCGCTTACGACTATACATAATGGACTACATACATCGATATGTATAATTTCCAATATTTTAGTCATTCGTTCTTCTTTGGCCTTTGAACGAAGTTTTAATTATCCCGAGGAAAGTCTCACAAGCGTCACTTGATCAAATAAAAGAATCCAAAAATCCATGAATATGGAGATTCTTCATGTTTTCTTTCCAATATAATTTAAACAGCGATGTCACTTCGTAAGTGATTTTTCAATCATTTGTCTTGTGACATTTTAGCATTAGTTTTTATGGATGTGATTTCTCCAACTAGATTTGTAAATCATCCATCTTATATGGAATACGGTAATTATTTGAACAAACTTTGTTCTCATAATACCTGATTTAAATAACTATTATTAAAACAAATCTTGAAGGCAGACTTTGATGTCAACGATAAATACAAACAACGGCTTGTTTGTTTTCGATGAACATCATCACATATTCTCTTGCTAGTCACTTAGGCCATTGTGGTTCATGAATTGCGTCGTTCTGTATGAAATTTCATACCAACCAATTCGGTATTCAATACCCAAGAACCACATTGTTTAACAAGCAAAGAATACAACCATAACATGTATATCATCTATATACCTAAACTGGATATTTCGTGTCTTTTCTTTTCTGCCAAATATATTTTATAGATTCTCTTTCAGCATTTCCTTTTCCTTTTTATAAGAATATATCAACATTAACAGCGGCGCCATCTACATGACACATAGTCCAAATCGTGTATATTCAAATACAAATACTTTTGGACTTGAACTTTGAAGTAGATCACCATCATCCAACGATCGGTGTTCTTTCAAAATCCATTCTTTAGTAATCTTTTAGTGTAGTAAACACTTTACATACATCTTCTATTCATCCTTATCATGACGACTTTCATGATCAAGCTAATGTAGCTTATAAAGTTGAATCGTGAGTACAATGTCACTTTCCAAAACCCTTTTGGATGATTAGGATGTCTAGCATCTCCAACCTTCGCAAATTCTCATCCAAAATGAGAACATACATTATACTCTATCATATTGCAACCAAAAAATTGTTTCAGATATTGTTATATCTGCCAGACATGATGGTTTCTGAAACAATTCTTTCAACACCTAGATAACTTGATATTCAAACAATCAATAATCATGGAGGCAAACATGATACTTAAGATAATAACACTGGAATTGTTACTCCTGATTTAATACCAATTATTAAATTTCAAGGAGTAAACAGAGTTTGCTGAAAGTTTGCAATAGGGCTTTAAACTTTAGATTGACACTCAACACAATACGATACCAGTTCGTAAAGTAAATATCCAGAATTCTATAGTTTTATTATCTCAATTACAACTAAGCATAAAGTGGTGAACGAATGCCAATGACTACAACAAATTATGAAAATTCACTTTGATTTAATTTATGATAAATTGAGTTCTACTAATCCAAAATATAAATGAACTCCCACTCAAAAATGACATCCCTCGTGTCTTTTTAGTGATTACATGAACCAAATCCACTACACCAAGTCCGATCATCACGTGAGTCGGTGTAGCTTCAAAGGCGAGAATCAAATGGGCATCATATCTTCCATATGACTCATGCTTAACCTTTCGGTCCCTGTTCCAAGGCCATGTCTGTACATGACAGGCTCGCCAAGTAAGAACCTTAGTATTCGCGTGTGTAACTGTCTTACACCCAAAATATGATCGTGGATCCAAGAACACCCGATCAACACGTGATGTCGTGGAGCGACGAAACATAATCGGTGCATACTTAAGGGAGAACACATTTTTATCTTTATATCTAAATGATGGATCATATCATTATGCTAATAAAACGCCAAACAAGCAATATAAGATGCAACTAATATCACATGTTAATAAGTGAAATGATATGGTTCTTGCACTTGATCTCCATCATGTGCAGCATGGTATAATCGCCATCATGCCTCTATGTGTAAGGCCAAGGTCTATGGAACTTACACTTTATGTGTGTTGTAATAGTATCTACTTATACTTATACTTACAACATAACCATATCATGACACTAGCCTAGCAACAATCTAAACTAGACGCCTCTAATTTATCCATTGCAAGTTCTATGTGGCTTAGGGCTTTCGAAGATACAATTGTTCTTACCTACGAACATGAACCACAATGAGGATAAACAAATTGTTGACAATTAGTTGCAAATTAGATATTGACTATAGTAGAAGAGATAGACAACAGCTAGCCACTTATGCAAAACTAGTTGCATGTCAAGCATGGAACAGGTCTCATGTGCGAGGACATGTAAAGTTTGTTCGGGCAGCTTCATCCCACTATGCCACCAATATCCAAAGTACAACTAAGAAGCAATAAAATGATCATCATCTCCCACATATACATATGTTTACTACCCATACAAAGCATCTACGCATAGATTTGGCTCTGATACCACTATTGGGTTCGCAGCATAGAAAACAAAAAATTTCCTATGATGGGAACAAAGCACCAAGATCTATCTACTAGATACAAGCAACGGGTGGATATACATCCATAGAATACATACCCTCGAAGATCGAATAGCGTTAACGAGGTTGTACTCGTGGATGATGTAGTCAAACGCTTGCTGATCTCAAGATCGTGATGAAGTCCATATGGTCCAGCCGGTCCAGCACCATCACGTCCAGCACCGCAAAGCAGTGGTGCATCCGTGATCGCACACATGTCCCGGTACCGCGACAACCTACATTCCCTTGCTCCAGCGAAGCAGCGGAAGCAACAAATCCTTCCAGAAAAAGCCACCGGGAACATGTATCTCGCTGATCCGAGACCATAGGGAAATTCTAAAGGGGGGAAAGAGATCCTTTGCGAGGAGGTGTGCTTTGAGAGGAGGAGAGGGGGCCTTTTACAGGGAGAGGGGGGCACCCCAAGGGGCATGGCGTCGAGCCATGGTGGCTGCCCCCACCTCTTCCACATTCATGTGGGTGGAGCTTCCACTCAAAATGAAAAGCCTCCACTCCCATAAAAGAGCCTCCACTAAAAAATCCACTCACATGCATTAAATTTACACCAAATTTAATGCAAACTCTCATTAAATAAAACTCCTTTTATTTATTCAGAATTTTGTCAATTACTTTAATGACAAAAATTCACATATAACCCCTTGCTAGTATTTAATTTCACATGCAAAAAACACTTTGTGCAATTTCACCAGAAAACCTGTTTCGGTATCTAGTGAAATAAATTCCTGCGCTTGTTATTCTTTCTCTAGCATATTATTTGCTCCAAATGGTGTCGGTATCCCTTAAATGTGTTACCCCACGGTTCGTGAATAATGTAGACATGATCGAGACCCCTCTTCGATCAATAATCAGCAGCGGGACCTGGAGATCCGTACTGACTCCCACATATTCAACGATGACTTCTGTGATCGTGTGAACCTTATACGCATGTAACTCAATCCATTTGTCTCGCGATATATTACATGTCCGAGATTCGATCATCGGTATCTCCTTACCTAGTTTGATATCGTTACCGACATGTACTCTTTTCTTGTTCCCGTGATATAACATTCTAGTGATGAAATCACTTGCTTGCTGTCACATCCCAAAATTTTCCAAATTTTGAAATGTGAAAAATAAATAAACAAAAGAAATAAATGTTGAAATTTAGGGTGAAAAGAAACTTTTTGTTTCTAAATGGAAACATCAAAACCCTTCTTGAACAAAAATTTGAATCCAACAACCAATCAAGTGAAATGCATTCATAAATGAAGGTATCTTGAAATTTAAACATTTGGAAAAGTAAACCAAAAACCCTAAAACTCTAATGGAATAAATCATTTCCAATATCTCTCTAAGACTATGGATTTATCCATAAAAATTCAGCAACAAACATTTTTAAATGATCAATAATGACAAATAAAAACATTATCAAACCATAGAAATTGGTTTCACTCAATTTGGAACCATGGATAAAAACTTATGAATATAATAAGATAAAAGGAAATAATTTCCAAAGCTAATAAAGATCCTATCTAAAATCCATACCAAATTATGAGCAAAATAATCCTAAAGAGATTTAAAAGGATAAACAAATATTAAATAAAATAATACAAATTGGAATCACCAATTTTGGATCTATAAATAAAAAGATATGGATTTTATGAGATAAAGAAATAAATAAATAAGGAATATTTAAAAGCTAAATTAAATCTTGGCCAAATCCATAAACAAATGAAAGTTTATTGAATAATAAAAAGGAGTAAAAGATTATTTAAATAAAATCATAAGGATTGAACAACATCCAATTTTATTTAAATAAAGATAATTTGCCTAAACTAAATAATAAATCCCAAGGAAATTATTTAGAAGACAATTTAAAACTTGAATTAAAATCCATAAGCAAATGGAATAAAGATAATCCAAATCCAAATGAAATAAAGGGATAAAGAATATTCAAATAAAAATTATATGGAATTAACCAAATTTAATTCTATTTGAATGAGGACAAAACTGCTAATATAAATGATTAATTAAATCATGGGAAAGTAATACAAATTTCCAAGTGGATTAAAAGTTATCAAATCAATTTAAAAAGAATAAAAGAATTATTTGAATAAAAGTTATATGGGTTAAAACCACATTTGATATTATTTGAAAATAAAGACACAAGCCCTTTTAAATAAATATTGAATCACATTAAAACATTTTGAATTGTTCAAAAATGGACTTTCAAAACACACTAATAAATAAGTGCAAAACTTATAGAAAAGATTATAGAAATTTGAATACAAACAAATGGTTAAAAACATTTGAAGAAATTCAAAACAGAAAATGAAAAGAGAAAAAGAAAAATGTTTCAGGAAGAAAAAATAAAGAATCAAATCAGCCCAGGACCCAACCCACTAAACTAGCCTAGCAAGCCCACCGGCGGCCTCTTTCTTTTTTCCCCAGCGAAACGTTTCTCACTTGTGTCTGCACCCACTCAGTCCCTGAACGCGAGGCCCCACCATACCCCCTTACCTCGCTGACGCCTGGCCCCACTGCCACGCAGGCATCATCCTCCCCGCGAGACTAAGCCCTGATTCCCTCTGGCTGTTTTACTTCCATTGAATTCCGGCGTCAATAAGCATCAATGCCGCGCTAAATCCTTGCCACAACCACGCACGATAAAACTCCTCCCTCCGCTCTCTCTTTCCCCTCAGATCCCATCCCACCGGAGCCACTAGGCTGCCCTAATTTCTACTCGCAACACTCACTGCTCCGACGAGCTCCCCGTCAAATTCTGGCGAGCCTCGACCCTATCCTACCCCTAGCCCACACTAGTTTGATCTATAGCCTCAGGTGCACCGGCTAGTGCCTCCAACTCTCCCGTGCAAGCCCCAGAAGCTCGGCTTCGACTTCAAAAGAGCGCCACCGTCGACTACTTCGATTCGGGAGACGTCTCCCCGTAAGCCACGTCCTCCCCTCTCTCTCTGAATGATACTCCTACACTCTCCTCTCTCTCGCACGACTAACAAACCCTCTGCCTCGCTTTCCCGTGCATCGTAGCCTCACCATCATCAACGACAGAGCGTGCCCGAGCCACTAGGCAACTTCGGCGAGAAATCGGCGATAACCCCGTGCGCCCCTGCCCCTCCTGCGGCCACCTCGAGCATCACCATGACCCTGCGAACCCGGTAAGACCTCCCACTCCTCCTCTCGCTTCCTAGAGTCATCGGGTACACCACCGCCAAAGCGAGCCGCCGCTAGCCGTCATGCCAGCGTCGCCCATCTAGGGTTAACATGCTGTGAGCCGTAGGATTTAATTCCAAACGCTACGTTAGATTCATTAAATGAAACAGTACGATCTAATCTGTGCCGTGCGATGCAACTTGGATCTAACGGCCAGTATCGATCGATCCACGCGAAACGGTACCGTACAGTTAGAAACAAACACGTGGCCTAGACTCTGTTTTAAAAACCAGATTTGTTCTATTAGATGATTGATTCATAACTTTAAATCTACATCTCCAAAATTTATAAATTTTATATCATTGGAATTAGGAAAAAGAATACTTTGAAACCATGCTCTTTGTTTAGTATTTTGCTTCTGTAAAATTGGTTGTTTTTGCAGAAACATTTCTAGGCCTAATTTGAGTATAAAAATTATTCTAAAAATTTTTTAGGGTAAAATCTTTTGTAAATGGTTTGTTTTGAACCTACTGACCATGAAAACCAACATCTGGATTTAAAAGTAAATTTTGTGACACTAAGGAATTAATCCTTGAATAAAAGCATTTCTAGGTAAATAAAAATATTGATTATGGTTTAAAAATGCTTTTTGAGTAAAACCTTTGGAAAATGATTTGATTTAAACTCTCTGACCCAAAACACTAAGTTTTGGATTTAAAAAAATGTATTTGATTAAACCCTAGAAAATTATTACTTTTATAAAAGGTATTTCTAGAAGAGTAAAATGCACCGGAGGCCCTAAAAGTTTGGACAAAACTGTATGGAGGTCCTAAAAGTTTCAACTTGTGCAGCGTAGGTCCTAATTCTCAGATCCATGTGCACTATAGATGGGTTATAGCAGAGAATTAGGACCTACAGTGCACAACTAACTGAGAATTCGGACCTGCAGTGAACAATTAACTGAAAATTAGGACCTCCGGTACACAAGTTGAAGCTTTTAGGACATGCACATGGTTTCATCCAAACTTTTAGGACCTCCGGTGCATATTACTCACCTTTCTTGAAAAATAAAATGTTGCTTTGATTTAAAATGATTTTGGGTGAAACCTTTTGTAAATAGATTTGTTTTAAAACACTTTGACCATAAACATTAATATTGGTGTTTAAAAACATTTTGGCTAACATTAGAAATTATTACTTTGATTTAAATCATTTCTAGCAAAACAAAAATGATTTAAAGTGGCCATTTTCACTAACTTAAATTCTAAATGGTCTTACCACTTTTATAAATGACCAATGAGTGTTTTAAAATGTTTATAACCTATTAGAAACCACATTTCCAAATAAAACAATCTTTTGCATGCTTGCATGCATTGTTTTGTTTTCTTTATTATATGTGGTGAGATTGTTTGAATGCTAGTTTGAATATGTGCTTGTTTGATTGAATTGTAGTGAACTTTGAAGAGTGTGACATTTGCAAGATCAAGGAGTGAACCTATATTCTCTACTAAAAAGGCTGGTGGTGCTTCATACATTTTGTCCTATTATTTTAACTATGCATTAGTGATATTTCTAAGTAGGACTTGCATGGAATTTTCTATGTGTTAACTATGCCATGGGAAATCCTAGTAGATGACGCCTTAGTAGAATTTTCCCTAAGTTAATATTCCTACTACTATCATGCTTAGCCTAGCTAGTAGCAAACAAGGGTGATTTATATACATGTTATGAAAATGTTGCTAAGTCTTTTGACTTATGATTTTGCTTAATAAAACTACTAAGTGAATGAATCACCTGGGTCGAATGGTAATTTCTTGGATGGATTTTTGTTGAGTGGTTACCAGGTCCCCATTTTCATGGCCTACCCTGTGTATCTCACTTGTGGAATGCCACCCAGGAACAAAGAGATTTGAGATGTCAAATGTTGAGAAGCTTCAAGTGCAGCCACATGGAAATATGGGCTCTGCCTGGATCATATAGGTTGCAATAACTTAGCCAGATGGACAGTTGGTGGTAGAGGGTGATAGGTTTGGAGTGCGTCCATTTTGGTCTAAGGGAAGGCTTCTGAAAGATTTTGTCTCGATGCATGTCGAGTCTTGTGGGGAAAGTGCACTACCTCTCGAGAGAATAAAATCTAAGTACTTAGCCGTGTCCCCGGCAATGTACAATTTGAGCATCAAGACATGGAATCTATCAAGGATCTCCTCATCCCAATTTCTAAGTTAAAAGCTTGTGGTTGAACAAGGGTTAAAGGATCTTCAATCTTTGATTGGTAGATGCCTTGGGTGAATTTGACAAATAAAAACTTAGTGTTTTCAAATGATAAGAAAAATCTATTTTGAGCAAATCAAGCCTAAACTCCACTTAGCCAAATGCATATAGATGATAGATACCACTATTCTACCATAGTATCACTTGCCAATACAATTCAAATGTACTGACCCTTGTGGCTGTAACTTATTATGTTGCAGGTTTGTTTGATGTTAGTGAAGTGTGTTGAATAGGATTACAAGTCTACAACCAACATGATTGCTTGTGGCACTTTGAAGATGAAGGACGATATTCTACTGCATTGTAATGTGATAGCGAAATGAGCTATGTAAGATGTAATGAATTATTTTATTCCTGGTTATAAAGTTGTACTATGACCTTTGTTTCTTGATATTACATCTTAAACTGTGGATGCTAGCTATTGATCTAGGGACTAGCATTGTAAACACAGGGATATCTACCTTATCAGGTTGGGACCTGGTATCAGAGCACTGTGTTGCCTATAGGATTGTAACCTAGGATTGGACAAACCCCTTAGAAAAATAGGAGTTGTATGTGTTCCAAAACTTATTTACAAACAATCTTATAAACTCTTTCCTCAACCTTTTTGGTTTTGATTCTACATCTCTTCCTTTTCAAACTTGATGGACAAAGAGTTCAACATAAGCAAAGACTTCAACATCACCAATGACTTCAACTTTAGTTTCATCAAGGACTTCAACTTGGACATCACTAAGGACTACAAGTGAGACAAGAAATATTACTCAAGACTTGAAGACTAAAGAAATACAACCTAGAATAAATCATCATCACCTTTGAAGTATTATGACCAAGACACAAGAATTTTTCCAAGGAAACCATGATCTTATTCAAGAAGAATAAACTAAGAAGAATGAAATGATCTCAAGAAAACCATATGGTTGGACCAACCATACTAGTGTTTAGTTAGATCAAAGACACCAACTTATGTGGTGTAGCAAAAATATTTTGTTGCCTAAAATATGCTTGAATATTGTTGTTTGAGTGGAGTGTTTGTTTTTGATTGCTTGCACGTTGCTTTGTGTGAAATGTTGTGTGTGATTAGACTTCTCCCCTAGAAATATTTTGCCTATTCTAATCCCAATCCAACCCAAACAGATGACTTCTCCAAGAAACTCCAACATCATGAATGGTGACAACAATAAGCAAGAGATACACATGAGAGAACAACTTCTAGCAACCCAAGCCCAGTTGAATCAAGTGACAACTCAGTTTTTAGCAAACAACAATGAGTTAGACCCAACCATGCAAAAGTTTTTGGAAATCCAATCCCAATTGTTGCGAAGGATGACCAATCAAATGATCAACATGAGAGACAACCTTTCCCAAGGAGATTGTGACAACAATGATATCAAGGATGATATTATAAAAGGAACTCAAGCTTGCAATATTTGTGGAGACATAGGACACACTTATAAAGAGCATGAGGACCAATGCCCTAATTGTTAATAGAAACATCCAACTGGATAATGCCCCACATCTCAAGTTACTTGTTTCCTATGTGAAGGAAATGATCATGTCCCTATCCAATGCCCCATCTATCCTATAGTTCAACAAATGAAACAAGATGGAATGCATCAAATGTTTGGAAACCTCCATAAGGGAACAACTTCTACCAAGAAGGATGAAGGCAAAGTCAGAACCATGTCTCATAAGCTGTCACATCCCAAGATTTTCCAAATCTTGTAATGTGAAAAATAAATGAATAAAATAAAACTTTATTGATTTTCAGGGTGAGAAGAAACTTTTTGATTCCAATTGGAAACTTCCAAAACCTATTTGATCAAATAAAATCCTAAAGGGATTTAAAATAAAGAAATAAACATTAAAGTTAAAAATATTTGGAAATACTATTTGGATCTTTTAATAAAAAGATTTGGTTTTCAAATGAAAAGGTAGAAATATAAATAAAGATTATTTTTGAGCCAAATCAAATCTTGGCCAAGCCTTTGAAATGAAATAATTCTATTGGATAAAAATAGTAAAGGTTTATTTAAATAAAATAATAAGGATTTGATATCCAATTTTTTTTGAAACAAAGGTTTTACTATTTTAATTAAACATCAAAACTTGTTATTTTTATTTTAAACAAGTTTTCCAAGTATTTTATATTCTCAAATAAAACCTACTGAGGTGTTTTTGGTTTTATATTTAGATTTCAAAAAGGTAAATTTTTTATTTAAAGCAAATACTATTTGAATTAAATAATCAAGGTCTATTTATTTAATTATTAATGGACCCTAAAATAAAAATATTATTTTTGGGATTTGGTTTTGTATTGTTAAACAGAACCAAACTCAAATGCAAAAGTTTGGTGGAAGTTTGGTTTGATTTGATTGTTTGATTTGTTGTTTGAATTCTAAAACAGAAAATAGAATTAGAAAAAGATAAAGCATTCAGAAAGAAAAAAATAGAATCAGACAGCAGCCCAACTGGCCAGCCCAACAAGCCCAACAGCAAGCCCACCCCACTCTCTCTCGCGAAACGATTTCTCACTCAAACACTCACCCGCAGCGTCGCAGACAGTTGGACCCCACCACACCTTTTCCTCTCTCGCTGACGAGACGACCCCACCGCCAGCTCACTCTCTTCCTCCCCGCGACGACCTCGCCCCTCATTCCTCTGGCCATTACTGCCGATGAAATGCCGGCGTGATTGCGCGTTAACCACGCCATGTAACGGCCCTCCGACGACGCCTACTAAAGCGCCAGCATCTCCTCCCTCATTCCCCTCCGTCGCCCCACCTTAGCGCGCCCCCAGGCTGCCGAATTACCTCCTGCACCACCCTCTGTTCCGACGAACTCGCGAGCAAATTACGGCAACCCCGCGCCACCCCTTGCCTCCTCGAGCACACGGGCACATTCCCCAGACCCAGGCGCACCTAACAATGTCATCCGCTCGACCGCGCTCGCCCCAAAGCCTCGGCTTCGACAACCTCTGAGCGCCGCCGCGTCTACTACTTTCTCCAGCGACCTCCCCTGGTAAGTCTCGACCGCCCCAGCACTCCTCGATGATGCTCTCATCTTCTCCAGAACAGCATGCTTCTAACCGTACCACCCGCTCGTCTTAGGGTGATCTGCAACGTCGTCCCCGACGACCACCAGAACCGCCTGACGCCGCCATCGTCTCCGGCGAGCAATTACTTCCACTCCAGTGCGCCCCTTTTGCCAGCCAGTACCACCTCGAGCTTCAGCAAGCCTCTACGGGTCTGGTAAGCCTCGTCAACCTCTTCCTCGCTTCCTCTAGCGCCAGCTCCGCCATAGCCAGACACGCCGCCGCCGCCTGCCGCCACCAGCGCTGCCCGTCTATGGCTAGCGCGTTGTGCGTCGTGCGATTTAGATCCTGCGGCTGCGATTATATCACTTAACGCTGAAAGGGTACGCAACCAGTGCCGTGCGATTTAACTTGATCCAACAGCCTGCATCGCTCGATCCGTGCGAACCGGTATCGACCAGTAGTATTGAGCCGCGTGGCCAGCCTTTGATTTAAAATAGAATTTGAAATCAGATTTAGATGCAAATTTGTAAGCCTTGTAACTTTTGATCCACACGTCCAAAATTTTCAAACTTTATATCAATGTAATCAGTGGAACAAGCCCTAGCCAACCATGTAATTTGTTTAGTAAAAAGCTTCTGGTAAAACGCTTGTTTTTGCAGAAACATTTGTATGCTTGTTTAGGTTATAAAAATTATTCCAAAAAGTTTTTAGGGATGAAATCTTTGCAAATTGGTTTGTTGTGAACCTACTGACCCTAGGAAACAACTTATGGGATTAAAAATGTATTTTGTGAAGATTAGGATTGAATAATTGAATTAGCCCATTTCTAGCGAAATAAAAATATTGATTTTGTTATGGAAATGACTTTTGAAAAAAACCTTTGGAAAATGTGTTGATTCAAACCTACTGACCCTAAA
This sequence comes from Avena atlantica, assembly GCA_910589765.1. Classification (NCBI taxonomy): domain Eukaryota; kingdom Viridiplantae; phylum Streptophyta; class Magnoliopsida; order Poales; family Poaceae; genus Avena; species Avena atlantica. Next base: position 420,998,497 of record OU342735.1, read on the forward strand.
CACCAAGTTTTGTGAACTAACAACTTATTTGGTGAACAATATAAAATTGTTGCTTTGCTAAAAACATTTTCCACCACATGAAATGATGATTTGATTTAAAAATGGATTATAGACAAAACACTTTTACAAATAGTTTTGCCACTTTAGAAAATGACCACTTTGAGCCTTGCAATGTTTAGAGCCTAGTAGAAACCACCTTTGCAAATAAAACTATCTTTTGCATGCTTGCATGCATGACTTTGTTTCTATTATTTTATGTGTGATGATTTGTTTGATTATTGTTTTGGAATGCTAGTTGAATTTGTGTTTGCTTGATTGACTTGTAGTGAAGTTAGAAGAGTGTGATATTAGCAAGATCAAGAAGTGAACCAACATTCCCTACCAAAAAGGCAAGTTACACTATCATCCAAAGTCCTAATATTTTCATTATACTTAGTGGATTTTGAAACATGCATGAAAAGGATTTCTATACTTTATGCTATGCTAAATCCTAATAGGATACCCTTATATATTCCTTAGTGAAACGAATGTAGTTGTAAAATGCTTAGACATGCTTTATATATTTTTGCGAAGAGATACATGTTGAGATTTTATGAAGTTGAGAAAAGACTTATGTTTTTATATAATAAAACAAGTACTCAATGAACCACCTGGGTGGACAAGGAAACTCAAGTTTTGAACACTGTGGCAACAAGAGGAACCATGTTTATATGGCAATCTCTTTTTGTTGTGCACCAGATGAAAACCACCCAGGGACTTAGAGATTGAACATGTTTCTCCAACAGTGGCTTCCGTGTACAGCCACATGCTAATATGGCTCTGGCTTAGTCAACTACATTGGGAAGACCCATGCATTGGTCTTCAGGTTAACTGGAAATGAGGGAACTAGGAACCCTACATTGGTGCCTGAAGACAAGCTAGCATTGTGCATGGGAGGACCCTATGGAAAGACTTCGTCACATTCTCAATCTGCCAGTACTCCATCTTGGTGAGTACTTATCCAGCGGCCACTGGTGGCAACAAGATGAGATTGTGTCATGTGGGTAAAGTGTACAACTTCTGCAGAAGATAAAAAATCTAAGTACTTAGCCGTGTCCCCGATTATGGACAATAGTGAGCAACTAAAGGCCTAAAGCTATGGGAAATCTCGACATTCCAATTTCTAAAAGAAAAACATTTAAGTGACAACAAAAGGCTTGAAGCACTTGGAGTGTACCAAGGAGCTCAAGAGATTTTGATAAAAACTTGAAGCACTTGGGGATTTACCAAGGAGCTCAAGAGATTTTGATAAAAACTTGAAGTACTTGGGGTGTACCAAGGAGCTCAAGAGATTTTGACAAGACTTGAAACACTTGGGGATTTACCAAGGAGTTCAGAAAGATTTAACAAAAGATCAAAACTATTTTTAAAAGATAGGATAAATTATTGCTTTCTGCAAATGAGCCTAAAACCCTACTTAGCCAAATACAATTCAAATGTATTGACCCTTGTGGCTGTAACTTGTTATGTTGCAGGTTTGTTTGATATTAGTGAAGTTGATTGTTTAGGATTACAAGTCTACAACCAGCATGTTTGCCTGTGGCACTTTGAAGATGAAGGACCAAATGCTTATAGATATTCTGCTGCAATGTAATGTAATAGCCAAATGAGCTATATAAGATGTAATAATATTATGTTATTCCTAGTTATAAAGTTGTATTATGACCTTTGTTTCTTGATATTACATCTTAACTGTGGATGCTGGCTATTGATCCAGGGACTAGCATTGTAAACACAGGGATCTCTACCTTATTAAAGGTTGGGACCTCTACAGATGGTATCAGAGCATTGTGTTGCCTGTAGGATTTGTAAACCTAGGATTGGACAAAAACCCTTAGAAAAATAGGAGTTGTATTTGTTCCAAAAAAAAATTATTTACAAACCATCTTGTAAACTCTTTCCTTAAACCACTTTGGTTTTGATTCTACATCTCTTCTATTTCAAACTTGATGGAAAAACCTACCCCATGGCCAAGGACTTCACCATGTGCAAAGGACATCTTCAACTCTAATGACTTCAACATCTTCAACTCTAATGACTTCAACATCTTCAGCATATTCACCAAGGACTTCAACCTTGGATATCACTAAGGACAAGTGAGACAAGAAATCTTGCTCAAGATTTGGAGACTAAGGAAACACAACTTATAAAGAACCCTCATCACCTTTGAAGTTTGTGACCAAGAATTTTTCCTAAGGAAACCATGATCTCATACAAGAAGAATCAACCAAGAAGGATGGAAAGATCACAAGTGAACCATATAGATGGACCACCATATTTAGTTTAAGACAAACCCACCAACTTATGTGGTGTAACAAAAATATTTTTGGTTGCCTAAAAATGTGCTTGAACTTTGTTGTTTGAGTGAAGTGTTTGTTTGTGATTGCTTGCACATTGCTTGAGTGAATTGTGATGTGTGTGATTAGAATTATTTCCTTAGAGATATCTTGCCTATTCTAACCTCAATTCAACCCAAACAGATGACTACTCCAAGAGACTTCAACACCAAGGTTGATGACACCAACACCAACCAAGAGGACAACATGAGAGAACTCATATCAACCCAAAACCAGTTGAACCAAATGACAGCTCAATTCATAGCCAACACCAGTGGGGAAGATCCAACCCTGCAAGGATTTTTGGAAAACCAAGCCCAAATGTTGCATAAGGTGACAGATCAAATGCTCAACATGGAAAGCAACTTTTCCAAAGGAGCTTATGACAACAAGGATGACAAGGATGTTATTCTAAAAGGAACCAAAGCTTGCAATATTTGTGGAGACAAGGATAAAACTTCTAAGGAGCATGGAAATCAATGCCCCAATTGTGAAGAGAAACATCCAGTTGGCCAATGTCCCACCTCTCAAGCTACTTGCTACCTATGTGAAGGGAATAATCATGTCCCTATCCAATGCCCCATCTATTCCATAGTTGAACAAAGGAAACAAGGTGGAGTGCAACAAATGATTGCAAACTATCAAGAAGGATCCAAGTCTACCAAGAAGAATGAGGACAAAGGAAAAGCTCCACTTATACCTCCATGCAATACAACCCAATTTAAAGGACCAAAGAAGAGGCATATGAATTATCCAAAGAGCAATAGAAGGTCAAAGAAACAAGTATACATTCCTACCTATAAGATAACATATGAACAACATGAACTAGATGCACTCCTAGCTTTGGAGAAACCCAAGAAAAAGAAGGAAAAAAGCCATGTGCAATGTCATCATTGTAAAGAAATGGGACACTATTCTAGTGAATGTCCAGAGAAACAGAAGTATAAGGAGATTGGTCAAGTATGGTGCAACAACTGCAAAGAGCTAGACCATTATGCAGCAACTTGTCCACAAGAGACATGTGAAGAACTCAAACTTATCACATGTTTCAATTGCAAAGAACCAGGACATTATGCAAGCAATTGTCCAGAAAAGATGAAGAACAATATAAACAAGCCTATGAAGGATCTCAGCCTTGTCACATGTGTCAAGTGTGGAAACAAAGGACACTATGCAGATGTTTGCCCAGAGAAGTTTCCCCAAGACCCCAAGCAAGCCAATATGTAATTTAGTTGGAAAATTTTTAAGGGTGGTAGTACCCTAGATGCTTTGAGCCAACTTGTAACCCTAGCCTTCTCAAATCTGGGACGATATTTATTTTAAGGGTGGTAGCCTGTCACATCCAAAGATTTTCCAAATCTTGTAATGTGAAAAATAAATGAATAAAATAAAACTTTGTTGATTTTCAGGGTGAGAAGAAACTTTTTGATTCCAATTGGAAACTTTCAAAACCTATTTGATCAAATAAAATCCTAAAGGGATTTTAAAAAACATTAAAGTTAAAAATATTTGGAAATACTATTTTGGATCTTTTAATAAAAAGATTTGGTTTTCAAATGAAAAGGTAGAAATATAAATAAAGATTATTTTTGAGCCAAATCAAATCTTGGCCAAGCCTTTGAAATGAAATAATGCTATTGGATAAAAAATAGTAAAGGTTTATTTAAATAAAATAATAAGGATTTGATATCCAATTTTTTTTTGAAACAAAGGTTTTACTATTTTAATTAAACATCAAAACTTGTTATTTTTATTTTAAACAAGTTTTCCAAGTATTTTATATTCTCAAATAAAACCTACTGAGGTGTTTTTGGTTTTATATTTAGATTTCAAAAAGGTAAATTTTTTATTTCAAGCAAATACTATTTGAATTAAATAATCAAGGTCTATTTTTTTAATTATTAATGGACCCTAAAATAAAAATATTATTTTTGGGATTTGGTTTTGTATTGTTAAACAGAACCAAACTCAAATGCGAAAGTTTGGTGGAAGTTTGGTTTGATTTGATTGTTTGATTTGTTGTTTGAATTCCAAAACAAAAAATTGAATTAGAAAAAGATAAAGCATTCAGAAAGAAAAAAATAGAATCAGACAGCAGCCCAACTGGCCAGCCCAACAAGCCCAACAGCAAGCCCACCCCACTCTCTCTCGCGAAACGATTTCTCACTCAAACACTCACCCGCAGCGTCGCAGACAGTTGGACCCCACCGCACCTTTTCCTCTCTCGCTGACGAGACGACCCCACCGCCAGCTCACTCTCTTCCTCCCCGCGACGACCCCGCCCCTCATTCCTCTGGCCATTACTGCCGATGAAATGCCGGCGTGATTGCGCGTTAACCACGCCATGTAACGGCCCTGCGACGACGCCTACTAAAGCACCAGCATCTCCTCCCTCGTTCCCCTCCGTCGCCCCACCTTAGCGCGCCCCCAGGCTGCCGAATTACCTCCTGCATCACCCTCTGCTCCGACGAACTCGCGAGCAAATTCCGGCGACCCCGCGCCACCCCTTGCCTCCCCGAGCACACGGGCACATTCCCCAGACCTAGGCGCACCTAACCGTGTCATCCGCTCGACCGCGCTCGCCCCAAAGCCTCGGCTTCGACAACCTCTGAGCGTCGCCGCGTCTGCTACTTTCTCCGGCGACCTCCCCTGGTAAGTCTCGACCGCCCCAGCACTCCTCGATGATGCTCTCATCTTCTCCAGAACAGCACGCTTCTAACCGTACCACCCGCTCGTCTTAGGGTGATCTGCAACGTAGTCCCCGACGACCACCAGAACCGCCTGACGCCGCCATCGTCTCCAGCGAGCAATTACTTCCACTCCAGTGCGCCCCTTTTGCCAGCCAATACCACCTCAAGCTTCAGCAAGCCTCTACGGGTCTGGTAAGCCTCGTCAACCTATTCCTCGCTTACTCTAGCGCCAGCTTTGCCGTAGCCAGACACGTCGCCGCCGCCTGCCGCCACCAGCGCCGCCCGTCTATGGCTAGCGCGCTGTGCGCCGTGCGATTTAGATCCTACGGCTGCGATTAGATCACTTAACACTGAAAGGGTACGCAACCAGTGCCGTGCGATTTAACTTGATCCAACGGTCTGCATCGCTCGATCCGTGCGAACCGGTATCGACCAGTAGTATTGCGCCGTGTGGCCAGCCTTTGATTTAAAATAGAATTTGAAATCAGATTTAGATGCAAATTTGTAAGCCTTGTAACTTTTGATCCACATGTCCAAAATTTGCGAACTTTATATCAATGGAATCAGTCGAATAATCCCTTGACAACCATGCAATTTGTTTAGTAAAAAGCTTCTGGTAAAACGCTTGTTTTTGCAGAAACATTTGTATGCTTGTTTAGGTTATAAAAATAATTCCAAAAAGTTTTTAGGGATGAAATCTTTGCAAATTGGTTTGTTGTGAAACTAATGACCCTAGGAAACAACTTATGGGATTAAAAATGTATTTTGTGAAGATTAGGATTGAATAATTGAATTAGCCCATTTCTAGCCAAATAAAAATATTGATTTTGTTATGGAAATGATTTTTGAGAAAAACCTTTGGAAAATGTGTTGATTCAAACCTACTGACCCTAAACACCAAGGTTTGTGAACTAACAACTTATTTGGTGAACAATATAAAATTGTTGCTTTGCTAAAACATTTTCCACCACATGAAATGATGATTTGATTTAAAAATGGATTATAGACAAAACCCTTTTACAAATAGTTTTGCCACTTTAGAAAATGACCACTTTGAGCCTTGCAATTTTTAGAGCCTAGTAGAAACCACCTTTGCAAATAAAACTATCTTTTGCATGCTTGCATGCATGACTTTGTTTCTATTATTTTATATGTGATGATTTGTTTGATTATTGTTTTGGAATGCTAGTTGAATTTGTGTTTGCTTGATTGACTTGTAGTGAAGTTAGAAGAGTGTGATATTAGCAAGATCAAGAAGTGAACCAACATTCCCTACCAAAAAGGCAAGTTACACTATCATCCAAAGTCCTACTATTTTCATTATACTTAGTGGATTTTGAAACATGCATGAAAAGGATTTCTATACTTTATGCTATGCTAAATCCTAATAGGATACCCTTATATATTCCTTAGTGAAAACAATGTAGTTGTAAAATGCTTAGCCATGCTTTATATATTTTTGCGAAGAGATACATGTTGAGATTTTATGAAGTTGAGAAAAGACTTATGTTTTTATATAATAAAACAAGTACTCAATGAACCACCTGGGTGGACAAGGAAACTCAAGTTTTGAACAAGGTGGCAACAAGAGGAACCATGTTTATATGGCAATCTCTTTTTGTTGTGCACCAGATGAAAACCACCCAGGGACTTAGAGATTGAACATGTTTCTCCAACAGTGGCTTCCGTGTACAGCCACATGCTAATATGGCTCTGGCTTAGTCAACTACATTGGGAAGACCCATGCATTGGTCTTCAGGTTAACTGGAAATGAGGGAACTAGGAACCCTACATTGGTGCCTGAAGACAAGCTAGCATTGTGCATGGGAGGACCCTATGGAAAGACTTCGTCACATTCTCAATCTGCCAGTACTCCATCTTGGTGAGTACTTATCCAGCGGCCACTGGTGGCAACAAGATGAGATTGTGTCATGTGGGTAAAGTGTACAACTTCTGCAGAAGATAAAAAATCTAAGTACTTAGCCGTGTCCCCGGTTATGGACAATACTGAGCAACTAAAGGCCTGAAGCTATGGGAAATCTCGACATTACAATTTCTAAAAGAAAATTTTTTAAGTGACAACAAAAGGCTTGAAGCACTTGGGGTGTACCAAGGAGCTCAAGAGATTTTGATAAAAACTTGAAGCACTAGGGGATTTACCAAGGAGCTCAAGTGATTTTGATAAAAACTTGAAGTACTTGGGGTGTACCAAGGAGCTCAAGAGATTTTGACAAGACTTGAAACACTTGGGGATTTACCAAGGAGTTCAGAAAGATTTAACAAAAGATCAAAACTATTTTGAAAAGATAGGATAAATTATTGCTTTCTGCAAATGAGCCTAAAACCCTACTTAGCCAAATATGCATGTAATGATAGGATCCACTTATATTCTACATAGTAGTGAAACTTGCCAATACAATTCAAATGTATTGACCCTTGTGGCTATAACTTGTTATGTTGGAGGTTTGTTTGATATTAGTGAATTTGATTGTTTAGGATTACAAGTCTACAACCAGCATGTTTGCCTGTGGCACTTTGAAGATGAAGGACCCCATGCTTATAGATATTCTGCTGCAATGTAATGTAATAGCCAAATGAGCTATGTAAGATGTAATAATATTATGTTATTCCTAGTTATGAAGTTGTATTATGACCTTTGTTTCTTGATATTACATCTTAACTGTGGATGCTGGCTATTGATCCAGGGACTAGCATTGTAAACACAGGGATCTCTACCTTATTAAAGCTTGGGACCTCTACATAAGCCCACATCCAAAGAGACCAAAAAGTGTTGCTACTATTGTGGAGAAGAAGGTCATATCTCTAGTAACTGCCCCAAGAAGAGAGAAAGATTTCCCACCTTTGAGGTGAGATATGAAGAGCATGAAATAGAAGAACTCCTAGCTTTGGAGAGACCCAAAAATAAGAAGAAGGACAAAAGCCAAGTGCAATGTTACAATTGCAAAGAGATGGAACACTATGCCAATGAATGTCCAGAAAATAAGAAGAACCAAGGAAACAAACAAAAGGCAATGATGCCAAAGGAGAACAAGGATATTAGCCAAGTGATGTGCAACAAATGCAAAAAAGCCAGGCCATTATGCACCACATTGTCCAGAAAAGAAAAAGTACAAGACAAGCAGGCCTATGAAGGATCTCAGCCTTGTCACATGTTTCAAGTGTGAAAATAAAGGACACTATGCAAACCTTGAAGGGTTTCGCGGCATAGTAAATCAAAATTTTCTACGGAGCGAACAGAGGGAAAGCCAAGATCTAATCTAGGAGATGCAAACAACGAGAGAGATTGGATTAGATCTTCATACCCTTGAAGATTCGCACAGCGGAACGTTCGTCGGAACGTGGGTGATGTAGTCGTACTCGCTTCTCCTCCTCGCGATCCGATCCGATCTAGCACCACAAGTGGCGGTGCCTCCGTGAGATGCACACGTGCAGCACCTCGACGTCTCCTCCTTCCTCGGACCAGCGAGTATGGTGGAGAGATAGATTGGATCTACAGCACGACGGCGTGGTGTATATGGTGGAGAATTTCTGCTGCAGGGCTTCGCCTACAAACAGTCGGGAAGGAGAGAGGAAGGTAGCAAGGCTGCTAGGGCTTGGAGGAAGGTGTGTGTGTGGGGGGGGAGGGGGCGCACCACCCCTCTATATATAGAGGTGGGCGGCCAGCCCTTGCCCCTCCTCCAAGCCTATCTCTAGTTTAAACAATTTAAACTCTCCCTTATCTAGAAATCCTATCTCTAGTTTAAACGATTTAAACTCTCCCTTATCTAGAAATTCTATCCCGAGATTGAAACGAGTCAAATCTCTCTAGAATCGGCTGGGCCCTATGGGGCCTTGTGCCCCTGGCCCAAAGCGGCCAGGACACTCCCTCATAGGCCCATGCCCCCTCCCGGAAGGTGGGGCCAGTTGGTCCCCTTCCGGAAGGTTCTAGAAGCTTCTGGTACAATACCGATTAACCCGGAACAATTCCGAACTCCAAAAACTGCACTGCCTTATATGAATCTTATTCTCCGGACCATTCCGGAACCTCTCGTGATATCCCGGATCCCATCCGAGACTCCGAACAAAAATTCATAAACCAATTATCCAATCTATCCTAGCGTCGAGATACGTTAAGTGTGTGACCCTGCGGGTTCGAGAATATGCAGACATGATCTTCTATCAATAATCAACAGCGGGGTCTGGGCACCCATATTGACTCCCACACATTCATCGATGATCATATCGGATGAACCACGATGCCAGGATTCAATCAATCCCATATATATATTCCCTTCGTCTCGCGATATTTTACTTGCCCGAGATTCGATCGTCGGTACCGTCATACCTAGTTCAATCTCGTTCACAGCAAGTACTTTACTCGTTCCGTAATCCGATATCACTTTGTGATTAACTCCTTAACCACATGCTTGCAAGCGGTGTTGATATCGATTACCGAGTGGGCCCGAAGTATATCTCTCCGACTTGGGAGGGACAAATTCCATCTCGATACATACAACCCAACAGATACTTTCCGATCACCTGAGAGACACCTTTATGATCACCCTCTCATAGGATGACGTTTGATGACCTCAAAGCTTTCTTCCGATACCAGGTAGTTGCATTATCTCATGGTCTAAGGAATACAATATTTGACATAGGAAAAGCTTCGCAAAGACGAACACGATGACACGATCTAATTTCTCTGCTTTGTTTGGGTCTATCCACCATATCATTCTCCCAATGATATGATCTCATTATCAATTGACAACTCATGTCTATGGTTAGGAAACCTTAACCATCATTGATCAATGAGCTAGTCCATAGAGGCGTACTAGGGACACGGTGTTGTTTACAAAGCACACAAGTATTAAAGTTTCCGCTTAATACAATTCTAGCATGGAACATAAACTTTATCATGAACAAGAATTATAATAATAACATCTTTATTATTGCCTCTAGGGCATAATTCCAACAGTCTCCCACTTGCACTAGAGTCAATAATCTAGTTTACATTTGGCAACAATCTCACACCCATGGCACTGAGGTGTTGATCATGTTTTACACGTGGAAGAGGTTTAGTCAATGGATCTGCGACATTCAGATCCGTATGTACTTTGCTAATCTTCAGATCTCCATCTGCTATATAATCTCGGATTATATGAAACTTGCGGTTGATATGCTTGGTCTTTGGATGATATCTTGGTTCCTTAGCGAGTGCTATGGCGCCAGTGTTGTCACACAATATCTCCAGTGGGTCCAATGCACTTGGAACCACGCCAAGCTCAGTGATGAAGTTTCTGATCCAAACTCCTTCACTTGACGCTTCTGCAGCAGCCATGTATTCCGCTTCTACTGTAGATCCCGCGATCACGCTTTGCTTGCAGCTTCTCCAGCTCACAGCTCCTCCATTCAAAATATAAACGTATCCTGTCTGAGATTTAGAATCATCCTTGTCGGTGTCGAAACTAGCATCGACGTAACCTTTTACGACAAGCTGTTCATCACCCCCATAGACTAAGAACATTTCTTTAGTTCTATTTAGGTACTTTAGGATGTTCTTCACGGCTGTCCAGTGTTCCACTCCTGGATCACTTTGATATCTGCTCGTCAAACTAAGAGCATTGGACACATCCGGTCTAGTACACAGCATGGCATACATGATGGAACCTATGGCCGAGGCATAAGGCACTTTGCTCATAGCTTCCCTATCATTTACCGTAGCTGGACACTGAGCCTTGCTCAATATCTTACCTGACAACATAGGCACTGAACCTTTCTTTGCCTTATCCATTCTGAACCTTTTCAGAACTTTGTCTAGGTATGTACTCTGGCTTAAAGCTATCAGGCGTCTTTGTCTATCTCTATAGATCTTGATGCCCAATATATAAGCAGCTTCACCTAGGTCTTTCATTGAAAAACACTTGTTTAAATAACTCTTCACATCGTTAAGCATGTTGATGTCATTTCCGATAATCAATATGTCATCCACATACAGTACCAGAAACGTCACCGAGCTCCCACTCACTTTCTTGTAGATGCAAGCTTCGTAGCAATTTGGAACAAATCCAAAGCTCTTGATCACTTGATCAAAACGAAGGTTCCAACTCCGAGATGCTTGCTTCAGTCCATAAATGGAACGCTGAAGTTTGCATACTTTACTAGCATCCTTAGGATCGACAAAACCCTCGGGTTGCATCATATACAACGCTTCATCAATGTTGCCATTGAGGAAAGCAGTCTTGACATCCATCTGCCATATTTCATAATCATGAAACGCAGCAATTGCTAATAAAATCCGAATGGACTTAAACATCGCTACGGGAGAGAAAGTCTCATCGTAGTCAACACCTTGAACTTGTCAAAAACCTTTTGCGACAAGCCGTGCTTTATAGACGGTAACATTACCATCCGCGTCCGTTTTCTTCTTGAATATCCATTTGCACTCAACGGCCTTTCGGTCCCTAGGAGGATCCACCAAAGTCCATACTTGGTTTTCGCTCATGGATCCCAATACGGATTTCATGGCTTCCAGCCATTTCTCAGAGTCTGGGCTCATCATCGCTTCCTCATAGTTCGTAGGTTCACTGTCTTCTACCAACAAGACAGTCAAGACAGGGTTGCCGTACCACTCAGGAGGGGCACGCGACCTTGTCGACCTGCGACGTTCAGTAGCAGCATCGTCCGAAGCTTCATGATCCTTGTCATTAGCTTCCTCTATTGTTGGTGCAGGCGGCACTGGAACAATTTCAGGTGCTGCGCTACTCTCCAATTCAAGAGAAGGTTCAATAACCTCGTCAAGCTCTACTTTCCTCCCACTCACTTCTTTCGAGAGAAACTCCTTCTCAAGAAAGGAACCGTTCTTTGCGACAAACACTTTGCCTTCGGTTCTGTGATAGAAGGTATACCCAATAGTTTCCTTAGGGTATCCTATGAAGACACATTTCTCTGCTTTGGGTTCGAGCTTGTCCGGCATCAACTTCTTGACGTAAGCTTCGCATCCCCAAACTTTAAGAAACGACAACTTAGGTTTAGCACCAAACCACAGTTCATACGGTGTCGTCTCAACGGATTAAGATGGAGCCCTATTTAAAGTGAATGCAGCGGTTTCTAATGCATAACCCCAAAATGATAACGGCAAATCAGTAAGAGACATCATTGATCGGACCATATCTAATAGGGTTCGATTCCGGCGTTCAGACACACCATTGCGCTGTGGTGTTCCGGGTGGCGTGAGTTGTGAAACGATTCCACTTGCTTTAAGATGCGTGAGAAAATCATAACTCAAATATTCGCCCCCACGATCGGATCGTAGAAACTTAATCTTTCTGTTACGATGGTTCTCCACTTCATTCTGAAATTCTTTGAACTTTTCAAACGTTTCAGATTTATGTTTCATTAAATAGATATACCCATATCTACTTAAGTCATCGGTAAAAGTGAGAAAATAGCGATATCCACCGCGCGTCGAAACACTCATCGGTCCGCATACATCGGTATGTATGATTTCCAACAAGTCCGTTGCTCGCTCCATCATACCGGAGAACGGGGTTTTGATCATCTTGCCCATGAGGCATGGTTCGCATGTGTCAAATGATTCAAAATCAAGAGACTCCAAAAGTCCATCAGAATGGAGTTTCTTCATGCGCTTTACACCAATATGACCTAGACGACAGTGCCACAAATAAGTAGTATTATCACTATCTACTTTGCATCTCTTAGCCTCAATGTTATGGATGTGTGTTTCATCCCTTTCGAGATTTAGAAGAAATAAACCATTCACAAGAGGTGCATGACCATAAAAGATGTTACTCATATAAATAGAACAACCATTATTCTCCGATTTAAATGAATAACCGTCTTGCAATAAACACGATCCGGAAATAATGTTCATGCTCAACGCAGGCACATAATAACATTTATTAAGGTTTAAAACTAATCCCGAAGGTAAAACTAAGGAGAGCGTGCCGACGGCCATCACATCAACTCTTGATCCGTTGCCAACGCGCATCGTCACCTCATCCCTCGCAAGCCGCCGTCTATTCCGTAGCTCCTGTTTCGAGTGACAAATATTAGCAACTGAACCGGTATCAAATACCCAGGAACTACAACGAGGGCTAGTAAGGAAAACATCAATAACATGTATATCAAATATACCTTTGATGGTGCCAGCCTTCTTGTCCGCTAAGTACTTCGGACAGTTGCGCTTCCAGTGACCCTTGTCCTTGCAATAGAAGCACTCAGTGTCCGGCTTGGGACCAGACCTGAGCTTCTTCTCAGCAGGGGCATTGCGCTTGCCGCCGCCCTTCTTGAAGGGCTTCTTTGCTCCCTTACCTTTCTTAAAGGAGGGCTTGTTGACCATCAACACATGATTATCCTTCTTGATGTCCACTTCCGCAGCCTTCAGCTTTGCGAAGAGCTCGGTGATCGTATCAGTGGAACCAATCTGATTATGAGTCACTACAAAACTTTTGTAGCTAGGAGGGAGTGATTGCAGAACCTTGTCAATCTTGAGCTCCTTTGGAATCGTGCATTCCAGTTGCTCAAGGCGTTGAGTGTAGCCCGACATCTTTATGGCGTGCTCACTAACGGAACTCCCTTCCTCCATCTTGCAGTTAAAGAACTTCTCAGAGATCTCATATCTCTCAGAACGGGCTTGAGTCTGAAACATGGTTTTCAGCTCCTCGAGAATCTCAAAGGGCCCGGGATATGTTTCAAAACGATTTTGAAGCTCCGGTTCCATAGCAAACAACATGGTGCTCTTAATCACACCATAATCATCTTTGCGCGACTGATAGACAGCTTTCTCATCAGCCGGCGCAGTTGCAGCAGGGTGGTTACCTAACGCTTTCTCAAGGACATAGTCCTTTTGTCCGCCAGACAGAATGATTCTTAGATTGCGGAACCAGTTGGTGAAGTTAGACCCATTGTTTCTAAGTTTTTCTTTCTCAGCAAAAACGTTGAAGTTGAAGTTGGACTTGGCCATTGGATCTACAGTATTTGCAAGTACAATTTAGACTATGTTCATGATAAATAGTTCAACTTAATCAAATTACTAGATGAACTCCCACTAAATTCAACATCCCTCAAGTTGTTTAGTGAACACGATCCAAATTCACCACACCTAATCCGATCATCACGAGAAGAGATGTGGTTTCAATGGTGGAGAACAAAGTGTCGATCATATCATTCATATGACTCATGCTTAACCTTTCGGTTCTTGTGTTCCGAATCCATGTCTGTACATGCTAGGCTCGTCAAGCTAGACCCAAGTATTTCCGCGTGTGCAAAAACTGGCTTGCACCCGTTGTATGTGAGCGTAGAGTCTATAGCACCCGATCATCACGTGATGCTTGGAAACGACGAACTTTCGCAACGGTGCATACTTGGGGAGAACACAGTTTTTATCTTGATCTTTAAGTGAGGAATCATCTTATAATGCTACCGTCGCGATCTAAGCATAATAAGATACATAAAGGGATAAACATCACATGCATATAACTTTATGTGACATGGTATAGCCAATCCTCGCGCAATGATCTCCATCTTGTGCGTTCCGGCATGATCTCCATCACTCCACCATGATTGCCTCCACCACGAATAGCAACTACAACTATTGCTAACTACTTAGCGATAAAGTAAAGCTATTACATGGCGTATAAGAAGTTGACTCGCAGGTCATACACAATTATAAAGACAACCATATGGCTCCTGCCGGTTGTGTACTCATCGACATGCAAGTCGTGAAACATTACAAAACATGATCATCGCATACAATATACACATCACATCTTGGGCCATACCATATCACAGAAAACACTCCCTGCAAAAACAAGTTAGACGCCTCTACTTTGTTGTTGCATGTTTTACGTGGCTTTATGGGAGTAGATGCTAAGAACGATTCTTACCTACGGAAAGCCACAACGGTGATATTATGGTTGCCAAACTCCGGTGTTAATCCCATGACAACTACAGTGAGAGAAACTGACATCCACCAGCCGCATGTGTGGAACAAGCCACACGTCAAGTGCGGAGCCGGTCTCGCGAACGACGTCGCGTAAGGTTGGCCTGGACCGCTTCAATCTCACTATCCCGCGTCATAAGAAGAACACAAACAAGAGGCTTGCAACATAAAACATCAACGCCCGCAACAACCATGTTGCGTTCTACTCGTGAAACACATCTACGCATAGATCTAGCTCTGATACCACTGACGGGTTTCGCGGCATAGTAAATCAAAATTTTCTACGGAGCGAACAGAGGGAAAGCCAAGATCTAATCTAGGAGATGCAAACAACGAGAGAGATTGGATTAGATCTTCATACCCTTGAAGATTCGCACAGCGGAACATTCGTCGGAACATGGGTGATGTAGTCATACTCGCTTCTCCTCCTCGCGATCCGATCCGATCTAGCACCACAAGTGGCGGTGCCTCCGTGAGATGCACACGTGCAGCACCTCGACGTCTCCTCCTTCCTCGGACCAGCGAGTATGGTGGAGAGATAGATTGGATCTACAGCACGACGGCGTGGTGTATATGGTGGAGAATTTCTGCTGCAGGGCTTCGCCTACAAACAGTCGGGAGGGAGAGAGGAAGGTAGCAAGGCTGCTAGGGCTTGGAGGAAGGTGTGTGTGTGGGGGGGGAGGGGGCGCACCACCCCTCTATATATAGAGGGGGGGCGGCCAGCCCTTGCCCCTCCTCCAAGCCTATCTCTAGTTTAAACAATTTAAACTCTCCCTTATCTAGAAATCCTATCTCTAGTTTAAACGATTTAAACTCTCCCTTATCTAGAAATTCTATCCCGAGATTTAAACGAGTCAAATCTCTCTAGAATCGGCTGGGCCCTATGGGGCCTTGTTCCCCTGGCCCAAAGCGGCCAGGACACTCCCTCATAGGCCCATGCCCCCTCCCGGAAGGTGGGGCCACGTTGGTCCCCTTCCGGAAGGTTCTAGAAGCTTCCGGTACAATACCGATTAACCCGGAACAATTCCGAACTCCAAAAACTGCACTGCCTTATATGAATCTTATTCTCCGGACCATTCCGGAACCTCTCGTGATATCCCGGATCCCATCCGAGACTCCAAACAAAAATTCATAAACCAATTATCCAATCTATCCTAGCGTCGAGATACGTTAAGTGTGTGACCCTGCGGGTTCGAGAATATGCAGACATGATCTTCTATCAATAATCAACAGCGGGGTCTGGGCACCCATATTGACTCCCACACATTCATCGATGATCATATCGGATGAACCACGATGCCAGGATTCAATCAATCCCATATATATATTCCCTTCGTCTCGCGATATTTTACTTGCCCGAGATTCGATCGTCGGTACCGTCATACCTAGTTCAATCTCGTTCACAGCAAGTACTTTACTCGTTCCGTAATCCGATATCACTTTGTGATTAACTCCTTAACCACATGCTTGCAAGCGGTGTTGATATCGATTACCGAGTGGGCCCGAAGTATATCTCTCCGACTTGGGAGGGACAAATTCCATCTTGATACATACAACCCAACAGATACTTTCCGATCACCTGAGAGACACCTTTATGATCACCCTCTCATAGGATGACGTTTGATGACCTCAAAGCTTTCTTCCGATACCAGGTAGTTGCATTATCTCATGGGCTAAGGAATACAATATTTGACACAGGAAAAGCTTCGCAAAGACGAACACGATGACACGATCTAATTGCTCTGCTTTGTTTGGGTCTATCCACCATATCATTCTCCCAATGATATGATCTCATTATCAATTAACAACTCATGTCTATGGTTAGGAAACCTTAACCATCATTGATCAATGAGCTAGTCCATAGAGGCGTACTAGGGACACGGTGTTGTTTACAAACCACACAAGTATTAAAGTTTCCGCTTAATACAATTCTAGCATGGAACATAAACTTTATCATGAACAAGAATTATAATAATAACATCTTTATTATTGCCTCTAGGGCATAATTCCAACAAACCTATGTCTAGAGAAGTTACATCAAGATCCCAAGTAAGCCAAGATGTAATCTAGTTGAAACCTTTTTAAGGGTGGTAGTACCCTAGTTGACTTGAAGCCAACTTGTAACCTCTAGCCTTCCCAAATCTCGAGACGATATTTCTTTTAAGGGTGGTAGCCTGTCACATCCCAAAATTTTCCAAATTTTGAAATGTGAAAAATAAATAAACAAAAGAAATAAATGTTGAAATTTAGGGTGAAAAGAAACTTTTTGTTTATAAATGGAAACATCAAAACCCTTCTTGAACAAAAATTTGAATCCAACAATCAATCAAGTGAAATGCATTCATAAATGAAGGTATCTTGAAATTTAAACATTTGGAAAAGTAAACCTAAAACCCTAATGGAATAAATCATTTCCAAGATCTCTCTAATACTATGGATTTGATCCATATAAAAATTCAGCAACGAACATTTTTAAATGATCAATAATGACAAATAAAAAATTATAAAACCATAGAAATTGGTTTCACTCAATTTGGAACCATGGATAAAAACTTATGAATATAATAAGATAAAAGGAAATAATTTCCAAAGGTAATAAAGACCCTATCTAAAATCCATACCAAATTGTGAGAAAAATAATCCTAAAGAGATTTAAAAGTATAAACAAATATTAAATAAAATAATACAAATTGGAATCACCAATTTTGGATCTCTAAATAAAAATATATGGATTTTATGAGATAAATAAATAAATAAGGAATATTTAAAAGCCAAATTAAATCTTGGCCAAATCCATAAACAAATGAAATTTTATTGAATAATAAAAAGGAGTAAAAGATTATTTAAATAAAATCATAAGGATTGAACAATATCCAATTTTATTTAAATAAAGATAATTTGCCTAAACTAAATAATAAATCCCAAGGAAATTATTTAGAAGACAATTTAAAACTTGAATTAAAATCCATAAGAAAATGGAATAAAGATAATCCAAATCCAAATGAAATAAAGGGATAAAGAATATTCAAATAAAATTATATGGCATTAACCAAATTTAATTCTATTTGAATGAGGACAAAATTCCTAATATAAATGATTAATTAAATCATGGTAAAGTAATGCAAATTGCCAAGTGGATTAAAAGATATCAAATTAATTTAAAAATAATAAAAGAATTATTTGAATAAAATTTATATGGGTTAAAACCACATTTGATATTATTTGAAAATAAAGACAAAAGCCCTTTTAAATAAATATTGAATCACATTAAAACATTTTGAATTGTTCAAAAGTGGACTTTCAAAACACACTAATAAATAAGTGCAAAACTTACTGAAAGATTCTAGAAATTTGAATACAAACAAATGGTTAAAATCATTTGAATAAATTCAAAACAGAAAATGAAAACAGAAAAAGAAAAAGGTTTCAGGAAAAAAAATAAAGAATCAAACCAGCCCAGGACCCAACCCACTAAACTAGCCTAGCAAGCCCACCGGCGGCCTCTTTCTTTTTCCCCCAGCGAAACGTTTCTCACTTGTGTCTGCACCCGCTCAGTCCCTTACCTCGCTGACGCCTGGCCCCACTGCCACGCAGGCATCATCGTCCCCGCGAGACCACACCATGATTCCCTCTGGCCGTTTTACTGCCGTTGAATGCCAGTGTGAATACGCATCAATGTCGCGCTAAATCCTCGCCACGACCACGCAAGATAACACTCCTCCCTCCCCTCTCTATTTCCCCTCAGATCCCATCCCACCGGAGCCACCAGGCTGCCCTAATTTCTACTCGCAACACTCACTGCTCTGATGAGCTCCCTGTCAAATTCCGGCGAGCCCCGACCCTATCCTACCCCCTAGCCCACACTAGTTTGATCTCCAGCCTCAGGCGCACCTTCCAGTGCCTCCCACTCGCCCGCGCAAGCCCCAGAAGCTCGGCTTCGACTTCAACAGAGCGCCGCCATCGACTACTTCGATTTCGGCGACGTCTCCCCATAAGCCACGTCCTCCCATCTCTATCTGAATGATACTACTACACTCTCCTTTCTCTCGCGCGACTAACGAACCCTCTACCTCTCTTTCCCGTGCATCGTATCCTCACCATCATCAACGACAGAGCGTGCCCGAGCCAGTAGGCAACTCCGGCGAGCAATCGGCGATAACCCCGTGCGCCCCTGCCCCTCCTGCGGCCACCTCGAGCATCACCATGACCCTGCGAACCCGATGAGACCTCCCACTCCTCCTCTCGCTTCCTAGAGTCGTCGGTACGCCACCGCCAGAGCGCGCCGCCGCTCGCCGTCACGCCAGCGCCGCCCATCTAGGGTTAACATGATGTGAGCCGTAGGATTTAAATCCAAGCTCTATGTTAGATTATTAAACAAAACGGTACGAGATAATCTGTGTCGTGCGATGCAACTTGGATCTAATGGCCAGTATCGATCGATCCATGCAAAACGGTACCATCCAGTTAGAAACAAACACGTGGCCCAAACTCTGTTTTAAAAACCAGATTTGTTCTATTAGATGATTGATTTTGAAAAATTCATAACTTTAAATCTACACGTTCAAAATTTAAAAAATTTATATCATTGGAATCAGGAAAAATAATACTTTGCAAACATGCTCTTTGTTTAGTGTTTTGCTTATGTAAAATTGGTTGTTTTTGCAGAAACATTTCTAGGCCTAATTTGAGTATAAAAATTATTCTAAAAATGTTTTTAGGGTAAAATCTTTTGTAAATGGTTTGTTTTGCACCTAATGACCATGAAAACCAACAATTGGATTAAAAAGTAAATTTTGTGACACTAAGGAATTAATCCTTGAATAAAAGCATTTCTAGTTAAATAAAAATATTGATTATGGTTTAAAAATGCTTTTTGAGTAAAAACTTTAGAAAATGATTTGATTTAAACTCTCTGACCCAAAACACTAAGTTTTGGATTTTTAGAAAAATGTATTTGATTAAAACCTAGAAAATTATTACTTTGATTAAAGGCATTTCTAGAAAAATAAAATGTTGCTTTGATTTAAAAATGATTTTGGGTGAAACCTTTTGTAAATAGATTTGTTTTAAAACACTTTGACCATAAACATTATTATTGGTGTTTAAAAACATTTTGGCTAACATTAGAAATTATTACTTTGATTTAAATCATTTCTAGCAAAACAAAAATGATTTAAAGTGGCCATTTTCACTAACTTAAATTCCAAATGGTTTTACCACTTTTATAAATGACCAATGAGTGTTTTAAAATGTTTATAACCTATTAGAAACCACCTTTCCAAATAAAACAATCTTTTGCATGCTTGCATGCATTGTTTTGTTTTCTTTATTATATGTGGTGAAATTGTTTGAATGCTAGTTTGAATATGTTCTTGTTTGATTGAATTGTAGTGAACTTTGAAGAGTGTGACATTTGCAAGATCAAGGAGTGAACCTATATTCTCTACTAAAAAGGTTGGTGGTGCTTCATACATTTTGTCCTATTATTCTAACTATGCATTAGTGATATTTCTAAGTAGGACTTGCATGGAATTTTCTATGTGTTAACTATGCCATGGGAAATCCTAGTAGATGACGCCTTAGTAGAATTTTCCCTAAGTTAAGATTCCTACTACTATCATGCTTATCCTAGCTAGTAGCAAACAAGGGTGATTTATATACATGTTATGAAAATTTTGCTAAGTCTTTTGACTTATGATTTTGCTTAATAAAACTACTAAGTGAATGAATCACCTGGGTGGAATGGTAATTGCTTGGATGGATTTTTGTTGACTGGTTACCAGGCCCCATTTTCATGGCCTACCCTATGTATCTCACTTGTGGAATGCCACCCAGGAACAAAGAGATTTGAGATGTCAAATGTTGAGAAGCTTCAAGTGCAGCCACATGGCAATATGGGCTCTGCCTGGATCATATAGGTTGCAATAACTTAGCCAGATGGACAGTTGGTGGTACGGGGTGATAGGTTTGGAGCGCGTCCATTTTGGTCTAAGGGAAGGCTTCTGAAAGATCTTGTCTCGATGCATGTCGAGTCTTGTGAGGAAAGTGCACCACCTCTCGAGAGAATAAAATCTAAGTACTTAGCCGTGTCCCCGGCAATGGACAATTTGAGCATCAAGACATGGAAGCTATCAAGGATCTCCTCATCCCAATTTCTAAGTTAAAAGCTTGTGGTTGAACAAGGGTTAAAGGATCTTAAATCTTTGATTGGTAGATGGATTGGGTGAATTTGACAAATAAAAACTTAGTGCTTTCAAATGATAAGAAAAATCTATTTTGAGCAAAGCAAGCCTAAACTCCACTTAGCCAAATGCATATAGATGATAGATACCACTATTCTACCATAGTATCACTTGCCAATACAATTCAAATGTATTGACCCTTGTGGCTGTAACTTATTATGTTGCAGGTTTATTTGATGTTAGTGAAGTGTGTTGAATAGGATTACAAGTCTACAACCAACATGATTGCATGTGGCACTTTGAAGATGAAGTACTCCATGCTATATAGATATTCTACTGCATTGTAATGTGATAGCCAAATGAGCTATGTAAGATGTAATGAATTATTTTATTCCTGGTTATAAAGTTGTACTATATCCTTTGTTTCTTGATATTACATCTTAAACTGTGGATGCTAGATATTGATCCAGGGACTAGCATTGTAAACACAGGGATCTCTACCTTATAAGGTTGGGACCTCTACACTTGCAAGCTAACTAATGTGATATCACCGAGAGGGCCCAGAGTATATCTCTCCATCATCGGGATGGACAAATTCCACTCTTGATCCATGAGCCTCTACATAACACCTTCTTAGCACTGAACCCATCTTTATAGTTACCCTGTTACGGTGTGACGTTTGATGTTATCAAGATACTCTTCCGGTGTTAGTGATTGACATGATCTAATGGTCTAAGGACTAAGATTACTCCGTATGATGTTTTAGCAATATAAACACAATGACTTTGATCATAATGCTATACTTCGGATGAATGTTCATCACATCATTCCAACAATTTTGTGACCTCGTTATTAACAACATCCAATGTCCATGATCAGGAAACCTTTGATCATCTTGTTAATCAACGAGCTAGTTTATGAGAGAGGCATAACTAGGAACTTTCTATTTGTTTATTAAACACACATGTATTAACCATTCTGTATTAATACAATTATAGCATGCAAAATAAACATTTATGATAAATATGGAATACAATAATAACCACTTTATTATTGCCTCTCGGGCATATTCCCTTCAGTATAAACTATGATTCTGAATGCATTAAATCTTTTATGGGAACTGATGACTTTCGTGATATTAGTAATGAGTTTGGTCTTGATTCCCAAAGTATTTCCAACTATTTTAAGGCCTTTTCCTCTTACATAGAAATTCCCAAAAAGAAGTGGAACAGGTACCATGCACCTTATAAAGATGTTGTTAATCATGTTCCTATTAGAAGTGCTGAAGTTTGTACTACTAATCATTTTGTGCCTGAACCTTAATGTTGAGAAAATACCTTTCCCAGCTAAGCTAAAGGAGTATCCTATGATGATTAGTGCAGATAATAAAGGTACTAAGAAAACTGTGGAGCCTGATGAGCAATTGAATACCGAACTTGTGGTAGCTATTGTGAAAGACCTTGTCACTAGAAATATAGAGGATGAGCACATTGTCTTCTGTGAAGACGCTTCTCAAATTATCTCTCATCCTAGTAAGGCTAGAAAAGCTAGTGTTCTTGTGCTTTGTGTTAAAATTGGTGATCATTTCTATTATGGTTTATGTGATATTGGTGCTAGTTCTAGTGTTATTCCTTATGAGATTTACAGGGAAATTATGCTTGAAATTGGTCCTTATGAGCTTGAGGACATTGATGTGGTTATTAACCTTGCTAATAAGGAAACCATATGCCTTATTGGTATTGTAAGAGATGTGGAGGTTCTCTGTGTTAAGATTAAGTATCCTGCTGATTTCCTGGTACTGAATTCAGCAGCTAGCAAAACTTGTCCTATCATTTTTGGTAGACCTTTTGTCACATCCCAAGATTTTCCAAATCTTGTAATGTGAAAAATAAATAAACAAAATAAAATTTTGTTGAAATTTAGGGTGAGAAGAAACTTTTTGATTCCATTTGGAAACATCAAAACCTATTTTGGTCAAATAAAAAATCTTAAAGGGATTTAAAAACATAAACAAATAATAAATAAAGTTATGACAGTTGGAATTACTATTTTTGGATCTTTTAATAAAAAGATTTGGTTTTCAAAAGAAAAGGTAGAATTATAAATAAGGATTATTTTATAGAGCCAAATTAAATCTTGGCCAAGCTTTTGAAAAAAAATATTTCTATTTGATAAAAAGAGTAAAGGATTATTTAAATAAAATAATGAGGATTTATTCATATCCAATTTTATTAAAGTAAAGGCTTTTCCATTTTAAATAAACACTAAAACTTGTTATTTTATTTTAAATAAGATTTCCAAGTGTTTTATATTTTCAAATAAAACCTATTGAAATGGTTTTGGTATTATTTTAGATTTCAAATAGAGTTTTAAAATAAATAAAATCCTATTTGAAATTAATGACTAAGGACTATATATTTAATTATTAATGGATCCTAAAAAGAATAAAAATTATTTTGTTTTTGACTTTGGATTGTGTTGTTAAACAGAATTAAAATAAATACAAAGTTTGGTGGTGGTTTGATTTGAATTGGAGTTTGAATTATTTGTTTGAAAATCAAAACAAAAATTCAAATAGAAAAAGAAAAGGCTTTCTGTATAAAAAAAGAAACAAACTCAACCCAACCCAACAGGCCCAACAAGCCCAGCAATCCAGCCCAACTAAGCCCCCGCAGTGAACCGTTTTACACTGAGAAACACACCCGCTGAGTCGCAGACAAGTGGCCCCATCTCCCACTCCCTCCACCTCGCTGACAGACAGGCCCCACATCGCCAGCCATCGTCTTCACCGCGACCACGTCCCCTGCCGTTGCTGCCGATTAATTGCCGGCGTCAATACGCGTTGATGGCTGATTTAATCTCGCCTGTGACCTCGCCCGTTTAATCACCTCCCTCTCCCCTTCCTTTCCCCTCAGGAACCACTGCACGGGAGCCCCCAGGCTGTCTCCAATTTCTTCTGCACCGCCGCCATGTCCGACGAGCTTCGCAACCAATTCCGGCGAACCGCATCCGCCTCTCCACTCCCCGAGCACGCAAGCTTGCTCTCCAGTCCCTTGCGCGTCTGCCCATAGCCCCAGCTCGGCTTCGACATCACCAGAGCGCCACCGCCGTATGTCTCGTCTCCGGCGAAGTCTCCCTGGTAAGCCAGACCGCCCCGAGCCATCTCGACTATGCTCACGTGAACGTCACACTCGCCCGCGTCTAACCGTGCACTTACTTTGCCTCGACACAACCTGCAGCTCCGTCCCCGACGATGAACAGAACCGCCTGACGCCGCCACCGACTCCGGCGAGCGATTACTTCCGTCCCTGTGCGTCCCTCGCCAAACCAACAGCGCCTTGAGATTCACCAGGACCCTGCGAACACTGTGAGCCCCTCCTCTGTCTTCCTTGCTTCCTGAATCACCGGATCCGCCGTAGCCCGAGCGTGCGCCGCTAGTTACTGGTCGAGCTGCTGTGAGCCGTGCGATGCGAATCGTTTGGCTAGGAATAGATCTAACTGAAGGGGTATGAGCCCATCTGAGCCATTCGTTTTAAGTTAAATCTTGTGGTCCAGAGAGGCTGATCCGCACGAAGCGGTACCAGCCAATAGAATCACGCCACGTGGCTAGGCTGTTTGAATGAAAACCAGAAAATGTTCTAATTGATTTGCAAACTTGTAAAATTCATAATTTAGTTCTACACGTCCAAATTTTGCAAATTTTATATCAATGGAATCAGTAGAGCAAGTACTTTGCAACCATGCACTTTGTTTAATGAGTTGCTTCTGGAAAATTGGTTAAATTTGCAGAAACTTGTGTAGGCTTATTTTGAATATAAAAATTGTTCTAGATATGTTTTTGAGATGAAATCTTTGCAAAATGGATTGTTGTGAACCTACTGACCTTAGTAACCAACTTATGGATTTAAAAATGTAATTTGTGAAGTTAGGGAGTAAATATTTGAGTTAGCACATTTCTAGTCAAATAAAAATATTGTTTTTGTTTTAGAAATGATTTTTGAGTAAAACCTTTGGGAAATGATTTGATTCAAACCTTCTGATCCTAAACACCAAGTTTTGAGAATTAAAATATATTTGGTGAACCCTTAAAAGAATATTGCTTTGCTAAAAGCATTTTCAACCACATAAAATAATGATTTGATTTAAAAATGGTTTATGAGATAAAACCTTTTGCAAATGGTTTTACCACTTTAGTAAATGACCACTTTTTAACTTTACAATGTTTAGAGCCTAGTAGAAACCACTTTTGCAAGTAAAACTATCTTTTGCATGGTTGCATGCATGACCTTGTTTCTATTATTTTATGTGTGATAAATTGGTTGGAATGTTAGTTGAATTTGTGTTTGCTTGATTGTATTGTAGTGGAATTAGAAGAGTGTGATATTTGCAAGATCAAGAAGTGAACCAACATTCTCTAATAAAAAGGCAAGTGACACTATCATCCAAGTCCTACTATTTTCATTACACTTAGTGGTTTTTTGTAACATGCATGATAAGGACTACTACTTTTTTTATTGCTATGCTAAATCCTAATAGGATACCCTTATATATTCCTTAGTGAAAACATTGTAGTTGTAGTATGCTTAGCCCAGCTATATATTTGGGATGGGATACATGTTATGATTATATGAAGAGTTGAAAAGATATATGTTTTATATAATAAAACAAGTACTCAATGAACCACCTATGTGGACAAGGATACTCAAGTTTTGGACAAGGTGGCAACAAAAGGAACCATGTTTATATGGCCATCTCTTTTTGTATGTGCACTAGAAGAAAACCACCCAGGGACTTAGAGATTGAACATGTTTCTCGTACAGTGGCTTCCGTGTACAGCCACATGCTAAATGGGCTCTGGCTTAGTCAACTACATAGTGGAAGACCCATGCATTGGCATCTTCAGGTTAACTAGAATTGTGTAAGGGAACTTGAAACCCTACATTGGTGCCTGGATGACAAGCTAGCATTGTGTATTGGGAGGACTTCTATGGAAAGACTTTGTCACATTCTCAATCTGTCAGTACTCCATCTTGGTGAGTACTTATCCAGCGGCCACTGGTGGCTTCAAGATGAGATTGTGTCATGTGGGTAAAGTGTACAACTTCTGCAGAAGATCAAATTCTAAGTACTTAGCCGTGTCCCCGGGTATGGACAACTCTGAGCAACTAAGGCCTGAAGCTATGGAAGATCTCGACATTCCAATTTCTCAAAGTAAAACTTGATTGTGACAACAAGGGATTTGAAGCACTTGGAGTTTTCCAAGAAGTTCAGAAAGATTTGACAAAAGATCAAAACTATTTTCAAAAGATAGGATAAAACTATATTGCTTTCTGCAAATGAGCCTAAACCCTACTTAGCCAAATATGCATGTAATGATAGGATCCACTTATTTCTACATAGTAGTGAAACTTGCCAATACAATTCAAATGTATTGACCCTTGTGGCTGCAACTTATTATGTTGCAGGTTTGTTTGATGTTAGTGAAGTTTATTGATTAGGATTACAAGTCTACAACCAACATGATTGCCTGTGGCACTTTGAAGATGAAGGACCCCATGCTTTATAGATATTCTGCTGCAATGTAATGAGATAGCCAAATGAGATATGTAAGATGTAATGAATTATTTTATTCCTGGTTATAAAGTTGTATTATGACCTTTGTTTCTTGATATTACATCTTAACTGTGGATGCTAGCTATTGATCCAGGGACTAGCATTGTAAACACAGGGATCTCTACCTTATTAAAGGTTGGGAACCTTACAGATGGTATCAGAGCACTGTGTTGCCTGTAGGATTGTAACCCTAGGATTGGACAAAACCCCTTAGAAAAATAGGAGTTGTATTTGTTCCAAAACTTATTTACAAACATTCTTGTAAACTCTTTCCTCAACCCTTTTGGTTTTGATTCTACACCTCTTCCTTTTCAACTTGATGGATAAAGCCTTCTCCATGACCAAAAACTTCACCATGAGCAAAGGACTTCATCAACTCTTATGACTTCAACATCTTCAAGTGATTTCAACCTTCTTCTCAACAAGTATTTCAACCTTGTATATCACTAAGGACTTCAAGTGAAAACCAAGAGACACTAGACTGCCTACCAAAATACATTGATATCAAGTTAGAGTATGGATCATATTGTCCTATGAGGTATGATTATACTAAGCTATTTATTTCAAGAAGACTTGTTGTTTCCTTCAACTCATGAGTTAAGCTCATAAGTTGTTAAGTGAATGGTTGTTTGTTGATTGTTTGATTGTTTGATTGAACTTGGATGATTTGAGTTGTGTGTTAGAACTTCTAAAAAAACCTATTTGTCATTACTTATCCCTATCAAACCAACAGATGCCTCCCCGTCGTGCCAACCCCAACCAAAACAACAATATCACTCCTGAGATGCAGCAGATGATGACATCTCAGACACAACTGATGCAGGAGATGACCACATTCATACAGAATCAGAACAACAACAACAACAACAACAACAACAACAACAACAACAACAACAACAACAACAACAACAACAACAACAACAACAACAACAACAACAACAACAACAACAACAACAACAACAACAACAACAACAAACAACAACAACAACAACAACAACAACACACAACAACAACACAACAACAACAACAACAACAACAACAACAACAACAACAACAACAACAACAACAACAACAACAACAACAACAACAACAACAACAACAACAACAACAACAACAACAACAACAACAACAACAACAACAACAACAACAACAACACAACAACAACAACAACAACAACAACAATAATCAGAATAATCCTCCAGCACTTGATATGCTCACCAAGTTTCTGAAACATAGGCCTGCAAGGTTCTCTGGAACAACTGATCCAATGGAAGCCAATGACTGGTTACGTTCAATGAATAAGGACTTAGTGACTGTTGGCTGCACCGATGAAGAAAAAGTAAGGTTTGCAGCATTTTTGCTTGAAGGACCAGCAGCAACATGGTGGGAGAACTTTCAGATCACCACTCCCCTTGAAGATGTGACTTGGGCTATTTTTGAGGATGGTTTCCGTACAACTCACATCTCACCTGGAGTGATGTACTTGAAGAAAAAGGAATTCCACAACCTGAAACAGCGTCACCTCAGTGTAGCTGAGTATATTGAAGAATTCAACAATCTGGCACGATATGCACCGGATGAAGTTGATACAGATGCTAAGAGAAAAGAAAAATTTCTTGAAGGACTTAAAGATGAGTTGAACCTACAGCTAGCTGTTGCCTATGTCCCAACTTATCAATCACTCTGTGACAATTCCACTATATTGGAAAACAAGATGAATCAAGTTGAGAACAGAAAGAGGAAGCATAAACTCAAGTATCACTTAGGATCATCAAAAAAGAAGCATTCATTCAAAAAGAGCAACGAAGATTCTGAACCACATCAGTATCACCACAACAGCAATGGAAGTGATAATAATGGGAATGATACTGACAATGGAGATGACCTTGGTCAGAATCAACAAGAAACTTTCAGGAAGAAAGACATTAGCCAGTTGCAGTTCTATAATTGTAAGGAGCTTGGACACTATGCATAAGACTGTCCTGAGAAGAAAAAGAAAAAGGATGCTAGAAGAGCAATGGAAATGACTCCAATGTGACCCAGAAAGTACATGTGAACAACATTGACATGGATGGAAACTTTGAAGAGATAGAAGAAGTGGATGTCAGGATTTAGATAACTCAGTTGAGTCAAATAAGGATTCCTTGTCAGGATATCAAGTGTTGAACCTATAGTCAAGTGAACCATCAATGTAACCCTATGAGACTTTCTTTTAAGGGTGGTAGTACCCTAGTTGTCTTCAAGCCAACTTGTAACCCTAGCCTTCCCAAATCTCAGGACGAGATTTCTTTTAAGGGTGGTAGCCTGTCACATCCCAAGATTTTCCAAATCTTGTAATGTGAAAAAATAAATAAACAAAATAAAATTTTGTTGAAATTTAGGGTGAGAAGAAACTTTTTGATTCCATTTGGAAACATCAAAACCTATTTTGGTCAAATAAAAATCTTAAAGGGATTTAAAAAGATAAACAAATAATAAATAAAGTTATGACAGTTGGAATTACTATTTTTGGATCTTTTAATAAAAAGATTTGGTTTTCAAAAGAAAAGGTAGAATTATAAATAAGGATTATTTTATAGAGCCAAATTAAATCTTGGCCAAGCTTTTGAAATAAAATATTTCTATTTGATAAAAAGAGTAAAGGATTATTTAAATAAAATAATGAGGATTTATTAATATCCAATTTAATTAAAGTAAAGGATTTTTCCATTTTAAATAAACACTAAAACTTGTTATTTTATTTTAAATAAGATTTCCAAGTGTTTTATATTTTCAAATAAAACCTACTGAAATGGTTTTGGTATTATTTTAGATTTCAAATAGAGTTTTAAAATAAATAAAATCCTATTTGAAATTAATGACTAAGTACTATATATTTAATTATTAATGGATCCTAAAAAGAATAAAAATTATTTTGTTTTTGACTTTGGATTGTGTTGTTAAACAGAATTAAAATAAATAAAAATATTGGTGGTGGTTTGATTTGAATTGGAGTTTGAAATATTTGTTTGAAAATCAAAACAAAAATTCAAATAGAAAAAGAAAAGGCTTTCTGTATAAAAAAAGAAACAAACTCAACCCAACCCAACAGGGCCAACAAGCCCAGCAATCCAGCCTAACTACCCCCCCCCCCCCCGCAGTGAACCGTTTTACACTGAGAAACACACCCGCTGAGTCGCAGACAAGTGGCCCCATCTCCCACTCCCTCCACCTCGCTGACAGACAGGCCCCACATCGCCAGCCATCGTCTTCACCGCGACCACGTCCCCTGCCGTTGCTGCCGATTAATTGTCGCCGTCAATACGCGTTGATGGCTGAGTTAATCTCGCCTGTGACCTCGCCCGTTTAATCACCTCCATCCCCCTTCCTTTCCCCTTAGGAACCACTGCACGGGAGCCCCCAGGCTGTCTCCAATTTCTTCTGCACCGCCGCCATCTCCGACGAGCTTCGCAACCAATTCCGGCGAACCGCAGCTGCCTCTCCACTCCCCGAGCACGCAAGCTTGCTCTCCAGTCCCTTGCGCGTATGCCCATAGCCCCAGCTCGCTCCCGCGTGCTCTAGAAGCTCAGCTTCGACATCACCAGAGCGCCACCGCCGTCTGTCTTGTCTCTGGCGAAGTCTCCCTGGTAAGACAGACCGCCCCGAGCCCTCTTGATCATTCTCACATGAACGCCACACTCGCCCGCGTCTAACCGTTCACTTACTTTGCCTCGGCACGACCTGCAGCTCCGCGACGACGAACAGAACCGCCTGACGCCGCCACCGACTCCGGCGAGCGATTACTTTCGTCCCTGTGTGTCCCTTGCCAAACCAACAGCACCTTGAGCTTCACCAGGACCCTGCGAACACTGTGAGCCCCTCCTCTGTCTTCCTTGCTTCCTGAATCACCGGATCCGCCGTAGCCCGAGCGTGCGCCGCCAGTCATCGCCGCCAGTTACTGGTCGAGCTGCTGTGAGCCGTGCGATGTGAATCGTCTGGCTAGGAATAGATCTAACTGAAGGGGTATGAGCCCATCTGAGCCATTCGTTTTAAGTTAAATCATGCGGTCCAGAGAGGCTGATCCGCACGAAGCGGTACCGGCCAATAGAATCACGCCACGTGGCTAGGCTGTTTGAATAAAAACCAGAAAATGTTCTAATTGATTTGCAAACTTGTAAAATTCATAACTTTAGTTCTACACGTCCAAATTTTGCAAATTTTATATCAATGGAATCAGTAGATCAAGTAATTTGCAACCATGCACTTTGTTTAATGATTTGCTTCTGGAAAATTGGTTGAATTTGCAGAAACTCGTGTAGGCTTATTTTGAATATAAAAATTGTTCTAGATATGTTTTTGAGATGAAATCTTTGCAAAATGGATTTTTGTGAACCTACTGACCTTAGTAACCAACTTATGGATTTAAAAATGTAATTTGTGAAGTTAGGGAGTAAATATTTGAGTTAGCACATTTCTAGTCAAATAAAAATATTGTTTTTGTTTTAGAAATGATTTTTGAGTAAAACCTTTGGGAAATGATTTGATTCAAACCTTCTGATCCTAAACACCAAGTTTTGAGAATTAAAATATATTTGGTGAACCCTTAAAAGAATATTGCTTTGCTAAAAGCATTTTCAACCACATAAAATAATGATTTGATTTAAAAATGGTTTATGAGATAAAACCTTTTGCAAATGGTTTTACCACTTTAGTAAATGACCACTTTTGAACTTTACAATGTTTAGAGCCTAGTAGAAACCACTTTTGCAAGTAAAACTATCTTTTGCATGGTTGTATGCATGACCTCGTTTCTATTATTTTATGTGTGATAAATTGGTTGGAATGCTAGTTGAATTTGTGTTTGCTTGATTGTATTGTAGTGGAATTAGAAGAGTGTGATATTTGCAAGATCAAGAAGTGAACCAACATTCTCTAATAAAAAGGCAAGTGACACTATCATCCAAGTCCTACTATTTTCATTACACTTAGTGGATTTTTGTAACATGCATGATAAGGACTACTACTTTTTTTTATTGCTATGCTAAATCCTAACAGGATACCCTTATATATTCCTTAGTGAAAACATTGTAGTTGTAGTATGCTTAGCCCAGCTATATATTTGGGATGGGATACATGTTATGATTATATGAAGAGTTGAAAAGATATATGTTTTATATAATAAAACAAGTACTCAATGAACCACCTGGGTGGACAAGGATACTCAAGTTTTGGACAAGGTGGCAACAAAAGGAACCATGTTTATATGGCCATCTCTTTTTGTATGTGCACTAGAAGAAAACCACCCAGGGACTTAGAGATTGAACATGTTTCTCGTACAGTGGCTTCCGTGTACAGCCACATGCTAAATGGGCTCTGGCTTAGTCAACTACATAGTGGAAGACCCATGCATTGGCATCTTTAGGTTAACTAAAATTGTGTAAGGGAACTTGAAACCCTACATTGGTGCCTGGATGACAAGATAGCATTGTGTATTGGGAGGACTTCTATGGAAAGACTTTGTCACATTCTCAATCTGCCAGTACTCCATCTTGGTGAGTACTTATCCAGTGGCCACTAGTGGCATCAAGATGAGATTGTGTCATGTGGGTAAAGTGTATAACTTCTGCAGAAGATCAAATTCTAAGTACTTAGCCGTGTCCCCGGTTATGGACAACTCTGAGCAACTAAGGCCTGAAGCTATGGAAGATCTCGACATTCCAATTTCTCAAAGTAAAACTTGATGGTGACAACAAGGGATTTGAAGCACTTGGAGTTTTCCAAGAAGTTTAGAAAGATTTGACAAAAGATCAAAACTATTTTCAAAAGATAGGATAAAACTATATTGCTTTCTGCAAATGAGCTTAAACCCTACTTAGCAAAATATGCATGTAATGATAGGATCCACTTATTTCTACATAGTAGTGAAACTTGCCAATACAATTCAAATGTATAGACTCTTGTGGCTGCAACTTATTATGTTGCAGGTTTGTTTGATGTTAGTGAAGTTTATTGATTAGGATTACAAGTTTACAACCAACATGATTGCCTGTGGCACTTTGAAGATGAAGGACCCCATACTTTATAGATATTCTGCTGCAATGTAATGAGATAGCCAAATGAGCTATGTAAGATGTAATGAACTATTTTATTCCTGGTTATAAAGTTGTATTATGACCTTTGTTTCTTGATATTACATCTTAACTGTGGATGCTAGCTATTGATCCAGGGACTAGCATTGTAAACACAGGGATCTCTACCTTATTAAAGGTTGGGAACCTTACACCTTTCTTGAACACTTGTGGATCTATTATAGATTGTAAAAAGGAGAAATTTTTAACTAAGTTTGATGGAGATTCTTATGAGTTTAAATTTTCCAAATTTTCTACAACTCATTGTGAAAATAGCTTGCCTAATGAAGATTTTAGGATGGAACAACTTGCCTCTATTGATCCAGTTTATGACCCTTGGACCTCTTTTTGGTGATATTAAGTATGCTCATTCTGATGATAAAGTTATTGCCAGTGACGGTTATATTGTCATATTTATTCAAAGTTCTACTAAAAGTTATTATGAGAGAGGGAAACAGGGTTTTATGCATCTCAATAATGTTAAGTTTCCCCATTTTATGTTGAAAGCTTTGAAGTTGCATTTTTTTGTTTTCCTATGCTAGTGGCTTTTTGTTTCAAAAATTTGTTTTCTCATGATACCCCCATGCATAGGAAGTGGGTTAGACTCAAATGTATTGGTTATTTGCTTCTTGATGCTCTCTTTCACTTCAAATATTTATCTCCTTTGTGAGCATCTTTGAAACTTTCAAGCCTAACTTAAAGGCATTAAAGAAAAGTACTTGTTGGGAGATAACCCAAGAGTTTGGTCGAGTCTTGGAAGTTATTACCTCAGTAATAACCGCTCCTTATCCTTTTTTTTTTTGGTTTTTGTGTCAAGTTCAACTACTTTTGAGAAGTGGAGGAGTTGTGAAAAGTGGCTTCCTGGGAAAGATTTTTGTGTTGTTTTGTAAAAATTCGTGAGGGAGCTCAGTACGTAGGATGGAGCTGTATTTTTCTGAGATTGTTCTCCAAGTTTTTACCCAACTTTCATTAGTTTTGCCCTTTTTTATTTGCGCAACAGAAGGTCTTCGAAAAAATAAATCTTTACCTGCTGGACTGTTTTGACAAATTTCTGTTATCATTTGCATTTGCCTCTTACAAGAAGCCTTTGTTTTGATGGATTTCAGTTGAAGTGTGAACCTAAAGGTTTATTGTTTTTTCTTACACTAATGTTTCCATTGAAGTCTGTGTATTGCCTTGTGAGAAAAGGAAGTTCTAGGAGAAGGAGAAAAGGAATCTGTAGAGTTTGACTTTGAATAGGTAAAAGTGGTGAAAACAGAAGGTTCGTGAAAGCCTAATCTTTTTATATTTTTGATGTTTTTATCACATAAGGGAAGTTACGAGACGGAACAGAGGAGGAAACGGAGGCCGAGGTGGCCAGACCCACCCCAGGCGTGGGCCCACCTTGCCCCGCGCCTAGAGGGGGTGTGAGCACCCCAAGCTCCGTCTGCGCCTCGTTTTCGTATCAGCACCTTCCTTATTCATTGAAACTTCGTAATATATAACCCCCCGGATCCCCCGAGGTTCTTGTATCGTGTTCTCGTCGTGTTTTAGTTTCGATCTGTTTCTATCAAGAAATCTTCTCAAGTTTAGAGCACCATGGTCTCCCGCCAACGAGAAAGGCAAGAAGCCCGAGGAAGATTATCCTCACAACCCCAAGGAGGAGGAGATTTTAGTAGCCGATGAAGACGACATGGAGGAGTACAAGCAACCGGATACTCGCGCTACCGTCGCAAGAATTGGAGTGGTGGAAAAACCAACCAAGCTTAGGAGGACAGCACGGATGTCTACAGGAGGGAAACCTCCACACCTTATCTATAATCCACGGTCATCTCCTCCATGCACCAAGGGACCTTTCCATACTCTTATACATGAGCGTCAATATCAACATGTGCCCAAAGGGAACTTGCCCTCGATGTGGGATATGCCTCGTTCTAACCATGCAGGGGAGGAGCATACTAAGAAGGAAGAGTGGGGAAAGAATAATAAGGACTGGAATTCTCGGCCTGACATGATCATGAACCGCATTGAGCAAAATTCAGATTTGATTCATACTCTTACCTTCGAGATTGAGGATTTGAGGAAACTGATTGTGGAGCTTATCAAGAGAACACCACCACCACCACCGAAGGAGTCATTCGTCATCAGGTTTGGCATCCCCTTGGTTTGTTCCAAGCTTGGGGGGAGTGCCACGGTATCACCATCATTAACTTTCATCTTTTACCTTTCTAGTGGAGTCATATCTTTGGTAGAGAGGTTATCTTATATTTTGGTTTGCATGTGGAAGTATCTATCCTTTAGTTG
This sequence comes from Avena atlantica, assembly GCA_910589765.1. NCBI lineage: Eukaryota > Viridiplantae > Streptophyta > Magnoliopsida > Poales > Poaceae > Avena > Avena atlantica. Next base: position 421,033,708 of record OU342735.1, read on the forward strand.
ATTACCTATGTATCCCTTGGTGTGAGTGCCTTTATGGAATATTAATGAGAAGTCTCATCTTTTATTTTTTGCACTTCTTATTTTAGTTTGCAATCTCTATTATATGATGGATTTTCTTGATCAGTATTGGCATCACTTTGGGAGCATCAAGTAAATCTAAATTGGTTTTGGCAAACCAAGCTATGGTCAGTAGCAACACTTTTTGAGGTTTGAAAGGAAAAGAGAAAAGCTTATAGGTATTTTGTATCATTTATTTTCTTTATTGTTGGCTCATAAGCTTAGTATTCTTTATTTAAGATCTTTTGTGTCTTCAAGTAAGGTTGCATGTTTGGCTTTATCACTTGTAGGTTTGCTTGCTTCTTTCAACTCTTTTTCTTGCTACCCAGTCTTGCTAGCCAAAAACCTGTTTTGAGAAGGTATACTTCTCATGCTTCCAATCCCTTTGAACCAAAACATGTGCCATTTGTGTCCACCATATCTACCTATTAGCAATTGCTATTCCAAGCAAATTCTCAAGCTTCATCTATATTTCGAATTAAAAAGTATTTTGTTATGTGAAAACTAGTTAGTAAAGCTATCACGAACTTGATGGCACACCTTATTTTCTTGCCCCTAATAGACTTGAACCATCGTGTCATCGAAGTTGTATATGCTTGCATCTATACGATGGAATTAGCAGAACCGTGCTATCGCGGGGAACGCTTTCAACATTGCATCTATACGTTGTACACAGTTGATATCATGCTCTTTTGTTTGCGGATGTCGACGGTGTGAAATAAAGAGGGAACTTGTAAGTCCATGGAGTGATGTATGTGTGTTAGAGAAACGCCTGGGCCGCTAGCCTAAGCCATGCCTAATCATGGTGGAAACTTGCAGCATCACCATAATGAGCATTCTGTGAAGCATCCTCAATAAAAATCTATGCACATAGTAAATAAAAAGATCGTTGAGATGCTCATTTTCTTCTTGACTTGTCATTTTGGTTATGGGGTAGCTCATGTACCATGTGCAAGGAGTACCCCGTTGGCGGTTCTCTATGATACACATGTACTTACAATGACAAGAACTTACCGGTAACCAAAGTTGAGTAGCATGAGGAGTGGCCCTCGTACTCAAGGGACATGAGATTGCCAACTTATATTTCATCAAGTATATAATCCATCCTTGTTCACTTTAACCTTAATCATCTCAAGATGCCTATGATAGGGGCAATGAGGGCTCAAAGTTAGTAAGTACCATAATATTTTGGAAGCTCTTTATGACTTGAAATTCCTGCTTCCCTCTATGAAGGGACCTTTCTCCTATTTTCTAAGTTGAGTCAGTAAACCTACTTCCCCTCTATCTCTAGCAAGCATTTGAGTTGTTGTGTTGCAAGAATTCATATGATGATTTATTCTCTCATGTTCTCTATCTTCCTTGTTTGCACAAAACTCTTATCTAATGAGTATTACTTTGAAAGCCTTCTTTGAAAAACCTTTTTGAGCAAAGAGTGCTCATGTTATAAAACTTCTACAAAAATCTGTTTGTGAAACTGTTTGCCAGCTGTTCTCTAACCAAGAACAAAGTTTGCCAATTCCAATTATGATTTATCTTTATGCACCTCTATTGTGACTCTTGTACTTGTTGCAAGCTAAGTTATATAATGGTGAGTTGCTTTCTTCTATGAGTTTTGTAATGCTAAGTGTGATGCTTCTTGTCCGTATTCTTTTATCGACACTTCACTCCATAAACCTGTGGACATGTTTACTGAGCTCAGTTTTCACTTGGGGACAAGCGAAGGTCTAAGCTTGGGGGAAGTTGATACGTCCAATTTGCATAACCATTCTATATAATAATTTTCCTCTATTTATTGATATATGTCTTATTATGAGGTGTTACTTATGTCTTTTTCTCTGTTTTTACATATTGGATGATTCTTGAAGGATGGACTGTCGGAGTCAGGTTTTTGATGGAAAAAGAGGTGTTTTGATGCAATTTCGCGAAGATCAGAAAAATACCAGAGAAATATTGGAAAATTATATTTTCCCAGAAGACGGAGGAAGACAGAAGGGGAGGCGTAGCCGGGCCACAGGGGGCCCACACCCCCTAGGCGCGGGCCCACCTTGCCCCGCGCCTAGGGAAGGTGTGGCCCACCTAGCCGGCTCCCTACTCTGCCCTCTCGCCTATATCTTCCCCACGGAACCCTAATACCAGGAGAGCGACCACAGAAATATTTCCGTGTGCCTCTGTGGGGCGGAAAACACCAAGAGAGAAAGAGCTCTCCGGCAGAGAGATTTCCGCCAGGGAAATTCCTTCCTAGAGAGGGGAGATCATCGCCATCAACACCGTCATCAACCTAGGCTTCATCAGGATCATTGACGACTTTCTACGCACAGCCTGTTGGGAACCCCAAGAGCAAGGTGTTAAGCAGCAAGTAGCAAGTTTTACCTCAGTTGAGACCAAGGTTATCGAACCAGAAGGAGGAAGGAAACGTCACACAGGTGTTGCAAGCAACACGAAGACCTGCACAACACAAACTCAAGACTTTGCCCCAACGAACAGTGAGGTTGTCAAGCTCACCGGTTTGCTGTAACAAAGGATTAAACGTATTGTGTGGAAGGTAATGGTTTGCAGCAAGTAAACAAGTAACAGTGGAAGATGTATCAATGGTAAAGATTGGACCGGGGTCCATAGTTCACTAGAGGTGCTCTCCTTATATAAACAACATGGCATGAAGGGTAAAAAATTACAGCAGGGCAAATGACAGGAACTGAGCAAGGCATAACTGTTGGAATTATGCCCTAGAGGCAATAATAAAGATGTTATTATTATAATTCTTGTTCATGATAATGTTTATATTCCATGCTAGAATTGTATTAAGCGGAAACTTTAATACTTGTGTGGTTTGTGAACAACACCGTGTCCCTAGTACGCCTCTATGGACTAGCTCATTGATCAATGATAGTTAAGGTTTCCTAACCATAGACATGAGTTGTCAATTGATAATGAGATCATATCATTGGGAGAATGATATGATGGACAGACCCAAACTAAGCGAAGCAATTAGATCGTGTCATCGTGTTCGTCTTTGCGAAGCTTTTCTTATGTCAAATATTGTATTCCTTAGACCATGAGATAATACAACTCCCTGGTATCGGAAGAAAGCTTTGAGGTCATCAAACGTCATCCTATGAGAGGGTGATCATAAAGGTGTCTCTCAGGTGATCGGAAAGTATCTGTTGGGTTGTATGTATCGAGATGGGATTTGTCCCTCCCAAGTTGGAGAGATATACTTCGGGCCCACTCGGTAATCGATATCAACACCGCTTGCAAGCATGTGGTTAAGGAGTTAATCACAAAGTGATATCGGATTACGGAACGAGTAAAGTACTTGCTGTGAACGAGATTGAACTACGTATGACGGTACCGACGATCAAATCTCGGGCAAGTAAAATATCGCGAGACGAAGGGAATATATATATGGGATTGATTGAATCCTGGCATCGTGGTTCATCCGATATGATCATCGATGAATGTGTGGGAGTCAATATGGGTTTCCAGACCCCGCTGTTGATTATTGATAGAAGATCATGTCTGCATATTCTCGAACCCGCAGGGTCACACACTTAACGTGTCTTGACGCTAGGATAGATTGGATAATTGGTTTATGAGTTTTTGTTCGGAGTCTCGGATGGGATCCGGGACATCATGAGAGGTTCCGGAGTGGTCCGGAGAATAAGATTCATATAAGGCAGTGCAGTTTTCGGAGTTCGGAATTGTTTCGGGTTAATCGGTATTGTACCGGAAGCTTCTAGAACCTTCCGGAAGGGGACTAACGTGGCCACACCTTCCGTGAGGGGGCATGGGCCTACGAGGGAGAGCCCTGTACGCATTGGGCCAGGGCCACAAGGCCCCATAGGGCCCAGCCGGCCAAGATAGGTTTAAACTCTAGATAAAGCTTCTAGAAGGGGGGTTTCCTTGCCCCCCACTCTTCCTCCTTGGGGCCGCCGGCCTTGGCTTGGGGGAGGGGCTAGGGCTGCGCCCACCCCTCTATATATAGAGGGCTGGGGGCGCACCAACCCCCTACACCTTCCCCTCCAACCCTAGCCGCCCTGTCGTGGGAATAGTCACGGCAGATGCTGCAATCGGCAGCGAGTAGTAGAACGAGGGGCAAGGGCGGCCAGCCATCTGCGGTGCGAGATGAGGGCAAAGACACAGGGTTTTACCCAGGTTCGCCCCCCCGGAGGGTAAAGACCTACTCCTGCTAGATTGTATTATGGAGGCTTTACAATGGGCGAGCTCGGCGGCTAGGCGGCGAGTCGCTTGGGTGTATGAGGGAACGTATCTCTACTCGCCCTATAGGGAGGTTTATATAGGCTCACCTCCCTAGGGTTTACATATCTCAACCGATTCAGTTAAAGCTCTGGTAGTCGTTTAACCTAATCCGACTGGGCCTATCTACTCGCCTGGGCCTTCAGCTTCCAGTCGCTTGGTTCCTCGCTGGGCTTCAATCCATTCGCCGTCCTGCAGGCCCACTCGCCGGTTCTTTGGGCCAGTCGGAAACGTCCTGCTGGGTATACCCCGGTAGGCATATCCCCATCAGTAGTCCCCGAGGCCGTCGGCGATTAGGCGTAGGTGGCTGCTGGCAGTCGGAGTATACGGCTTCAGAGTAGGCATCCAGTCGAATCGTCGGCGGGCTCCTGCATAAAGGAGGAAACCAGTGATCCAGGTCGCAGCTTTGGCGAATCGAGTCGGCGAAACATTGTCATAGTGACTTGGTCGGCGAGCCGGGTGGCCGTAGTTGGACCGTCAAGCGTGGTCAAACTAGCCGTTGGGGTAATCCAACGGTAACTTTTGGCGTAATCATCGCGCGGTAACGGTTCCCAGATTTGGCGGGTAACATCCCCTATATAAGGGGAATGACAGGCGATCGGAGAGCCACCTTCTCACCACTCCTTCCGGCTGCACGCATTTTCCTTCCCTCGCATCGCGATCCAGTCGACCCGAAATCCCCCGACCCCCAACAAACCTCTCGGCCATGGCCCTTTCCACCGAACCATGGGGTAGGTCCAAGTGCACAAGGGCGCAACTGGCCTCCTTCGAGGAGGCTGGGATCCTGCGAGCCGGCTGTTGGCGTATTCCCGCAGCCAGAGAGACGACCCCGAACCCACGAGAGAGGGAATTCATCTGTTTCACCAGTCATCTCGAGCGGGGACTAGGGTTTCCTACGTCCCTGTTCTTCCGGCGCTTCTGCGCCTACTACGGGATCCAGCCTTCAGATCTGGGTCCCCACAGCATCGAGCAGCTCGCCATCTTCGTGGCGTTCTGCGAATGCTACTTGGGCTGCTGGCCCTACTTCCCCTTGTGGCAAGATCTGTTCCATGGACGGATCAGCCGTGAGGAAGCAGGCGGCCCAATGCTAGCCGCGGGCGGCCTAACATTCCAGCTCAAGTCCAAAGCCTCATTCTTCGATCTGATGCTGCCCGCCAAGGCAGCGAGCGACTGGAAGAAGTCGTGGTTCTACGTGGCCGAGGCAACCCCGGAGGACGAGGCGGAGATCCCGCGGTATTCCGCCAATCGGTCCGAGCCGCGCCATCTCCAAGTCGGCAAGCTCCCCAACGATCAGCGGATGGTCGTCGACGAGATGCTCCAGACCATTCGCGGTCTGAAAAAGAAGGGCCTCCAGACTATAAATCTGTACAACTGCTGGCTCGGGCGGCGGCTCGTCCCGCTCGCCCAGCGCGACCACTACATGTACCAGTACACGGGCAGGGGAGACTCGACGAAGGCCTGCCTCGACGAGTGGAAGCTGGAGGACTATCTCCCAGCACTGAAGAAGATTACCCAGGCGGTGTACCTGGATGCGCAGGCTGGGGTCGCCCCCTATACCGCAAAGCGTCCAGCTCCAACGGTAACCATTTTACTTTGCTCGCAGTCGCAGTTTATGCAGTCGCGGTAATTCTGATTTTATTTCGTATTCATCGCAGCTATTCCAAGTGGTGGAAGGGTGGCTCCCACCTTCGGACGACGAGAACTCGAGCTCGTCCGCCCAGGACGTAGGCGAGTCGCCGCCCGCTAAGGGCGACGAGGACGACGACGACGAGTCCGAGGAGGAGGTCGCCCTGCTGGTCCGAAAGACCCGCGGACAACGACAGCGCGAAATCGAAGCAAGCAGAAGCCTCGAGCGTCATGACGACGACGACGAGCTCCCAGAAACCACCTCGCGCCGTCAAGCCACTCCGTCGAAGAAGAAGAAGAAAGAAAGGGAGGCAAGGGCCCCCCCGAGGAAGAAGGCGAAGCCATCGAAGCCGGCCTCGCCACCACACTCAGCGAGCAGCTCTGATGCTCCCAGCCCGGCCGGTAAGGACACACCACCAGTGGCAGCCGCACTGGACGCGGCGACCGAGGAAGTGCCGCTGGCTTCAATGCCTCCGCCATTCGCCCCTGTCTCTGGGCTGGGGGATGTTCCGGCAGCGGCGGCTTCGCCTCACCAGGAGGCTCCCACCTAAGATATCCCAGAGGTCCCAGCTGCGGCCTCAACGACGAAGAAGCCGTACATGTCTTGGGCACGCGACGTCCTGGAGATGGGGCTCAGTCGCCGACTTGGCCCTGAACTAGAGAAACCAGCCAGCCTCCGTACGGGGCTACGCTTTATTCTAGTCGCCAAGTGAGTGCACTCACCCTTCCTTGTCTCTCATAATTACTTCAATTGTTTTTGCTTATACGATTGATGCACAGGACCGGAGTGAAAAGGATGGGCCATCCGACCGTGGCTAAGGTGCCGCCCGTCGTTAGCGAGGAAGATCCTTCCCGCAAGAGGAAGGCGGACGAGGTCGTTGCCTCGGCGGATGGCAGCAAGAAGGCCAAGGGCGACGACACCGTCACTATTTCTGACGACACGGCAGTCACGCCAGCCGGACCCGCGATGGAGGCAGCCGCGTCTACGAAGGAGGGTGCTCCCTTGCCTGGACCGGTGGAGCCGACCTCCTTTGGAGCAGGTGCCTCTATCGCCATGTTCCCGCGCTTCGTGACCAAGGCGGCTGCGGCTAGTGGGACTTCGCCCTCGAGCCACGCTCACGGGACCGCCGATGCTGAAGTCGACCAACGTCATGGTCATACGCCGGCTCTCCTAGCGTCCGTGGACGCGATACAACTCCACAGCATGCTTGGCGCAGCCATCCAGGTACATCCAGTCCCCGAGGATCAGGTCGGTGCTTTGCAGCGACCTGATTCTTATAATGTCTTAACTTTGTTTTTCGCATCCAGTCCCCGAGTGCGCACTCGCTAAATTGTAGCGGGTGGGCACTTAGGAACTTCTTGATCGCCAGTCCCCGAGTGCGCACGTGCTAAATTTTAGCGGGTGGGCACTTAGGAACTTCTTGATCGCCAGTCCCCGAGTGCGTACTCGCTGAATTTCAGCGGGTGAGTACTTAGGAATTTTGCTTTGATTAACTTTTTTTGGTGATGTGCAGGGTCTGCAGCTTGAGTCGGCTGACCGATTGGTCGCAAGGCAGCGCGTGGAGAAGGAGCTAGCCATCGTCCAGGAAGCGAACAAAGGGCTTCAGGCTGTTTCCGTGAAGGCCGAGGAAGCTCGCCAGGGGCTTGTCCCTGCTGGTGAGTTGGCGGCGGCGCAATCGGCTTTGAGTGCCGCTGAACAGCGGATCGCCAACCTCGAGCGCGAGCTGCAGGAGGCAAAGGAAGAAGCGAGCTCTGCTGATGGGCGAGCTAAGGCCGCCATTGCAGCCGCTGAAGAGGATCGCAAGGTGTCAGAAGTCCTTATTGCTGGGCTTCAGGACGACCATACGTCGCTTCAATGCTTCATCACGGAACTCGCCCGCCCGCTGCTTGGTGAGTACATCTGCCCCTTCCGATGGTTGTGTCCTTTCTGGTATCCGTCGCACTCATTTTTGTCCTCTGCTCGCAGGTCGCATCATCGATAGCGAGCAAGAAGCAAGCTCGTTCGACGCGAGGCAGTGTGTAAGCATGCTTGTCGATTCGGCAACGTTGTCGGCGACCTGCATCCACGCCTATCTCCAAGAGATATCGCCCACGGAGGTGATTCCCATCGACCTCGTTGAGGTATGGAAGTATTTGAAGAAGGCACCCGCGGTCGTTGAGTTCATGACGCGGTCGGCATTTCGGCGCGGAGCGTCGACGGCACTTAGTCTTGGACTTGCCCACTTCCCCGAGGACTTCGACATCGACGATGTGACGAGTGTATATCCGTCGCCGACTGGCGCGGTGGAGCTGTCCGAGGTTCTCAAGTTGCAGGATCGCGCCGCCACGTACTCAGAACGTGTATGGGCAATGGGCGACCTTCTTCCGTACCAGGAGACGTTCGTGGCGCCGAACGACCCCGAGCCGCCACATCGTGACTTCAAGGTCGAGCAACCTTTTCGCGCGGCAATGGCGGGTGAACTGACGACATATCCGTCGAACCCGTACACGCCGTTCATCCGCAATCGCCGGGATGTTGGCGAGTCGTCATCAAAGCCTGTGGAGTAGGATAGTTTGCCTTTTGGCGTTAGCAGCAGGTCTGCCATGCTGGCATATTTTGTAACATGAAACAATGCAATATGCAATTGAATGAGACATCGTGTCTATTTTGGTATTTGTTGTGTGCTTGTGATTGATTTTGAACGAGTCCCCGAGCGCGTCCGCCCTTTTTGTGGGGTTTACCTCGTATGCGATATATGTGTTGGTTTATATGTTTTGTTATTTTGGTCGACTCGACCAAGCTCGAAGAGCCAGTCGCTAGGCGACTCCCTTGAGTGCTCTGTACTTTACCGTTTTCCCTTGCGCGAACGAGGTCGGGTGGCCGAGTCCCCGAGCGTGGTACTTGGTTGTTCTAGGCGCGACTCGAGGGTGGTTGAGGACTTAGCGCGTTGGTTTGAGCGTGTCACTCCTGCCTGTCTGTGGGGTCAGTCGCGTGGCGAGTCCTGGGCATGCTCTCCTACTTGGCGTTTTCCCTGACCGCTCGCGATGAACTGGTCTTCAGTCCCCGGGCGTGGTACTTAGCCGTTCGAGTCGCTATGCCGAGGATGTAGAGGACCAAGGTCGCTGTGAGAAGCGAGGGCAGTTGTCTTGGCTCGTAGAACCAGTCGAGCTAGGCGACTCCAATGGGGCTCCGGGTGGGCGTTTTTCATGGACGATGCAAGACCTGAGGTGACTCAGTGCCCTTACACCGCACTACTTAGCCGTGCCGATCGCTGTGCCAAAGGTTGACTTCTGCGGTTAGCGTAACGATGTTATTACGAGTGCGAGTGGCACAAGTCATGGAGAGTAGGCGCAATTTTTGGTAATCATTTCTTTTTATTTCATAGCGACTGGAGAGTACATGTGTGGGGTTCTAGGAGTAGAACTTCCGTAGGAGGTTTACATTCCATGGTCGCTTGACGTCGAGTTCGCCGTCCCCGCGGACGTCGATGAGGTAGTAGGCGTCGTTGCCGAGTACGCGCCCGATGGCGAATGGGCCTTCCCACGGAGGGGAGAGCTTGTGCATGCCCTTATTATCCTGGATGAGGCGTAACACCAGGTCGTCTTCTTGGAAAGTGCGAGCTTTCACCCGCCGGCTGTGGTAGCGGCGGAGTCCCTGCTGGTAGATGGCGGTGCGTGACCGAGCGAGGTCACGTGCTTCGTCGAGTTGGTCGATCCCGTCTTGGCGGGCAAGCTCGTTCGCAGCCTCCGTGTAGTGGACGACCCGCGGCGAGTCGTGCTCGAGGTTGGTAGGCATGACTGCCTCGGCGCCGTAGACCATGAAGAAGGGAGTAAACCCTGTCGATCTGTTGACTGAGGTGCGGATCCCCCAGATGACAGAGGGCAACTCCTCGACCCAGCACCCGGCGGTGCGCTCGAGTGGTACCTGGAGTCGCGGCTTCAGGCCGTGGAGGATGCTTTGGTTGGCCTGTTCCGCCTGGACGTTGGATTCCGGGTGGGCGACTGATGCGAGGTCGAGCCGGATGTGGTGCTCTTCGCAGAATTCGGCCATGGCTCCCTTGGCGAAGTTGGTGCCGTTGTCCGTGATGATGCTGTTTGGGAACCCGTAGCGATATATGAGCTCGCGTAGGAATTTAGTGGCGGTCTTCCCGTCGCATTTCCGAACTGGCTTGGCCTCCACCCATTTCGTGAATTTTTCGACGACAACTAGCAGGTGGGTGTAGCCGGAGGGGGCCTTCTTGAAGGGTCCTACCATATCCATGCCCCACACAGCGAATGGCCAGGTGATGGGGATTGTTTTGAGCGCCGAGCTCGGTACATGCGTCTGGTTGGCGTACTTCTTGCACCTGGCGCACCGCTGGACGATATCGACGGCATCGGCGTGTGCGGTGGGCCAGTAAAAGCCGTGTCGCATAGCCTTGGCGACCAGGGAGCGGGCGGCGGCGTGGTGGCCGCAGTCACCGGAGTGAATGTCGTGGAGGATCTTGCGTCCTTCAGCTGGTTGGACGCATCGTTGGAATACGCCGGTGACGCTGCGCTTGTGGAGCTCGCCGTCGATGATGGTGTAGGACTTGCATCGATGAGCGATCATCCGAGCGTCCGTTTCGTCTGTCGCCAGGGTGCCGGCTTCCAGGTAGGCGATGTAGGGCTTGGTCCAGTCGTCTGGCTCGTGGACGAGTGCGACCAAGGCTGCCTCTGGTTGGAGTGGGACTCCGATGTCGATCTCCCTCGGGGGAGAGACTGATGGCTTGGTGATCGTGTCGAGGAAAACACCGGCGGGTGGTGCGAGTCGGGCCGACCCGATGCGAGAGAGTGCGTCGGCCTCCTCGTTCTTCCGCCTGTCGATCCACTCGACGGAGTAGCCGGTGAAGTGTCCACCCAACCTGTCCACTGCCTGGCGGTACGCTGCCATGGTGGGGGAGACGGCGTCGCAGGTGCCAGTGACTTGCCCCGCGACAAGGTCGGAATCTCCGTAGCAGCGGAGGCGATTGACGTTCATCTCCTTGGCGGCTCGCATGCCGTGGAGTAGGGCCTCGTACTCAGCCATGTTGTTGGTACAGGGTGTGAAGTCGAGGCAGAGGATGTAGCGGAGCTTGTCGCCCTTTGGTGAAGTTAGCACTATCACTGCGCCTGCACCGTCCGCGTTCTTGGAGCCGTCGAAGTGCAGGCTCCAGTAATGGAGGTACGGCAGCTTTTCTGGCTGCTGGGCCTCTTCCCAGTCAGCGATGAAGTCTGCCAGTGCCTGCGACTTGATCGCTTTTCGTGGCTCATATTTTATGTTGTGGACGCCGATCTCGACAGCCCACTTGGCAACCCGCCCGGTCGCCTCGCGGTTGCGGATGATGTCTTCCAGTGGCGCTGAGGAGACGACCGTGACCGGGTGCTCCTAGAAGTAGTGCGGCAGGCGCCGCTGAGCTCTGAAGAACGCGTATACTAGCTTTTGGTACTGTGGGTACCGCTGGCGCGACTCGGTGAGGACCTCTCTGATGTAGTACACCGGCCGCTGGACTGGGCGCTCCTTTCCTTCCTCTGGTCGTTCGACGACCATCACGGCGCTAACGACGCGCTCGGAAGCCGCGACATAAACCAGCATTGGTTCTTTGTCGGCGGGGGCAGCGAGTAATGGTGCGGCGAGTAGCACCTTTTTTAGGTCGCGGAGCGCGTCGTCCGCCTCCTTGTCCCACTGGAAGGTGGGGTTCTTGCGCATCAGGCGGTATAGGGGCATCGCCTTTTCGCCCAGGCGGGGGATGAAGCGACTGAGAGCCGCTACTCGCCCGGCCAGCTTCTGAACGTCGCGCAGGCACTCGGGTTTGCCGAGCCAAGCGATCGTGTCGATCTTCATGGGGTTCGCCTCGATCCCTCGTTCGGAGACGACGTACCCCAGTAGTTGTCTGGTAGGTACACCGAAGGTGCATTTTCCTGGGTTGAGCTTTATCTTATATCTTCGCAGGTTGGCGAATGTTTCCGCCAGGCCGGCGAGTAGGTCGCAATGGCGAGCGGATTTTACGACCACGTCGTCGATGTAGACGTGGATGTTGCGGCCAATTTGGCTCGCGAGGCATTCTTGCATGCACCGCTGGTAGGTCGCCCCGGCGTTCTTGAGGCCGAAGGTCATGGCGGTGTAGCAGAAGGCTCCGAATGGCGTGATGAACGCCGTCTTCTCCTCATCTTCGACAGCCATTTTGATTTGGTTGTACCCAGAGTAGGCGTCAAGGAAACATAGCGACTCCGAACCCGCGGTTGAGTCGATTATCTGGTCGATCCGCGGGAGGACGAACTGCTCTTTTGGGCAGGCGCTGTTCAGGTTTGTGTAGTCGATACACATTCTCCAGGTCCCGTTCTTCTTCTCGACCAGGACTGGGTTTGCCAGACACTTGGAGTACTTTATTGGCCGGATGAAGCCGGCAGCGAGTAGACGCTGCACCTCCTCGGCGATTGCTCGACGGCGTTGTTCATTGAAGGGCCGCACCGACTGCTTGACAGGTCGCACTTTGGGGTCGGCGTTTAGCTTGTGCTCAGCGAGCTCCCTAGGGACACCGGGCATGTCAGAGGGTTTCCATGCGAAGATGTCCCTGTTCTCACGGAGGAACTCGATGAGCGCGCCTTCCTATGCTGGGCTCATGCCCGTCCCGATCGTCATCGTCTGGCTGGAGTCGCCTGGGACCAGCTCGATGGTGCGGGTGTGCGTTGTGGCCTCAAAGGTTGAGGTATTTGCACCCTCTGAGTTGGGCTTCTTGAGTATGGTGGGGTCATCGTTGTTGACTCCGCTCGCGTACTTGGCGAGCTCATCGACGTGGTTGGTCTCCGCCGCGATGACGGCGTCAGCGAGCTCGGCTCCTTTGGCCTCGCACTCGGCGGCCATGTCGGGGTCGCCGTGGATGGTGATGACGCCGCACGGCCCGGGGAGCTTCATCGCGTTATACGCGTAGTGGGGCGCTGCCATGAATTTAGCAAACGCCTGGCGCCCCAGGACGCAGTGGTAGGGGCTGTCGAAGGGCACTAGCTCGAAGACGATCCGCTCGCTGTGGAAGTTTGCCGGTGTGCCGAAGGTGACTGGCAGCGTGACCTTGCCGATCGGGTACGCCTTCCGACCGGGGACGATGCCATGGAATGTGGTATGGGTCGTCTCGATCATCGACTGCGGGAGCCGCAGCCGCCTGAAGGTGTCGAGGTACAGGATGTTGATGGAGCTGCCGCCGTCCATCAGTGTCCTGGGGAGCCAGTAGTCGCCGACCTTGGGCTTGACCACCAGGGCGACTCGTCCTGGGTACTCGATTCGTGGCGAGTGGTCTTGGCGGCTCCAGGTGATGGGCTGCTCCGACCAGTTTAGGAACTGGGGAACGTCCACCTGGGCCACCGCGTTGACGGCGACAGCGCGGGCGATGACCTTCTTCTCGCGCTTCGTGTTGAAGCCTGTGAAGGTGTGGAGCGAGCCGGCTACTTTGCTGAATTTTCCACCGTTTGGCGGGTCGTTGTCGGGGTCCTCCCGCGCTCGTCGTGCCTTCTCGATTTCCCTGAGGGTGTGGCAGTCGGCGGTGGTGTGCATTGCGGGCTTTCCTTCCCTGCTATGAAATGCACATGGTTGGTTAAGGAGAGCCGCGGGGTCGAACCTTGGCTTGGCCTTGTAGTTGCCGCCATCGCGGCGTTGTCCTCCGTCGCGGCGGAAGCTCTTGGGCTCACGTTGTGCGTGCCCGGCATTGGCGACGAAGTCGACTCGCCCGTCACTGCGGCGCTTGCCGGTGAGGCGAGTGCTGCTGTAGCGTAGGTCGGATCGGCGTCCGCCGTCGTTGCCACTCGTGCGGCGTTGACCTCCTGACTCGTCGTCAGTTTCCTGGTTTGGATCTTCCTCGGCGTACCGTTTGGCAATCTCGAGGAGGTCGGAGATGTTGTCGAGTGTGCGGGAGTGTCGCTTGAGCTTGGCGACCAGGGGCTCGTAGCGGCACGAGGTCTTGATGCAATGGATCGCGGTGTCCGGGTGGATGCCGACCGCGTTGTACCAAAGTTCTTGCCACCGTTGGACCCAGTTGCGGGTCGACTCGCGGGGTCCCTGGACGCATCGCTCCAGGTCCTCGATAGTGGTGGCGCGGGTGTAGGAGCACTCGAAGTGCCTGACGAAGGCATCGCGCATCTCCTCCCAGGAGTCGATACTGTCCTAGGGGAGGGTGTTGATCCACTGCCTGCACGTCCCCTCCATCATCAGGGGGAGGTAACGGGCGGCTAGCAGGTTAGTGTGGCCTGCGATCCCCATCGCCATGAGGTATGTGTCGAGCCAGACGGCGGGGTCGTACGAGGAGTCGTAATTTTCTATCTCTTTCGGCACCTTGAAGTTTGGCGGGTACTTCTCGCCTCGGATCATTGGTCCGAAGCACTTGGGTCCGAGTCGACTGAGCGATCCCATGGGCTCGCCGTCGTGGCGATTAGTTAGGGTATGTCGCAGGTCGTAGGGCTGGCGTGCGCGCCAACTTTGGTTGTTGATGATGTGGGTGCGGGCGTCGATGGGTTGCCCGTTGGCGGCGACGAGGTTTGTTGCCGGCCTGGGGTCATTGGTGGAGAGTGCCGCGTTCGCGGGTCGATGTTGGAGCTGCAGCGGCTCTGGTGGCGGGCAATTGAGGGTGTTTGCCGCCGCTGGGCGGCCGCTGGAGGCCGCTCTGCTTCCCGAGGAACGCGAGTATACTCGACCTTGCGAGTTGGCGCCCGCTCTTTGCTGCTCGACGGCCTTCGCGAGCAGGGCCCTGACGAATTGGATCTGTAGGGCGCCGTCGCCGGTGGCCGTGATGCTGTCGGCTGCTGCTCGGCCTGCCACGAGGTTGTCCATTGGGGTGGAGAACAGTGGGAGGCCGTTTGCGTCTCGCTCCCGTGAGGAGACTACTATACGCGGCTGGTCCCTAGGAGGGGTGCGGTTGGGTGGAGGTAGGGCGCCCATCGCCGTTGATCCTGGCGGGGGCCGGGCGCTTCCTCCTGGTGGCGCGTTCTCGCAGATCGCGCGCTCGGCCACGCGGGCCGGGTCGTTTTCGTCGTCGAAGTTCAGGGCACGCCCTTGAACGGTGGGGTTCAGTCGTGACCTGATCCGCTGCTGGTGGTAGCTTGATAGCTCCTGCGCCGTCACCTGCTCGAGGCGAAATTTTTCGCGCTCGGCTTGCTCCTTGCGCACCGCCTCCGCCAGTTTCAGGCGGAGTTCCTCGACCTCCGTTGCCGTGGCGTTAGGAGGGATTGGGGTGGAGAATGGATCCTCCGGCGGATCGGTGCCGGTTGCCATGTAGGTCACGGCGTGGCGACCGGTTCCATCGCGGAGGTCGGCGGAGTTCTCCGACCCGGAGTCGAATTCGAAGATCCCGAGGATGGAGGGGTCCTCGAAGTCTCCCACGTTGGAGACCTGGGCGATGGAGCCCGCGGATGAAGCCGCGGTGATGGATCCAGCGAGTGACGCCGGGGTCGCTGAGTCGGCGTCGTCATTGAGGGCCGCGTCCTCTGCGAACGCTGAGTTTTCGGCCACGTTGTTGTGGGCCGAATTGTACTCGGAGGCGAGGCGGTGGATCGTGCGGATCTGGCTCTCGGAGAGCCGATCGCGTGGCGGCAACTCGCGGATGCGAGCCGAATCCCCCGAGACGATGACGTCGGTGAGGCCGACGAAGAGGCTGATCGTGCCGATCGGCAGGATCACGCTGTGCGTGACGGGTCGCGCCGCCGGGACGTAGCTGCTCGGCAAGATTTGGAGCATCTCGCCGATCGCTATCATGCGGCCGGTGGCGACCGTCTCGTTGATGGGCATATTGGATCTCGCCGCAGAACACCGGCTGGACCGGCCAGGCCCACGGTGGGCGCCACTGTCGTGGGAATAGTCACGGCAGATGCTGCAATCGGCAGTGAGTAGTAGAACGAGGGGCAAGGGCGGCCAGCCATCTGCGGTGCGAGATGAGGGAAAAGACACAGGGTTTTACCCAGGTTCGGCCCCCCGGAGGGTAAAGACCTACTCCTGCTAGATTGTATTATGGAGGTGTTACAATGGGCGAGCTCGGCGGCTAGGCGGCGAGTCGCTTGGGTGTATGAGGGAACGTATCTCTACTCGCCCTATAGGGAGGTTTATATAGGCTCACCTCCCTAGGGTTTACATATCTCAACCGATTCAGTTAAAGCTCCGGTAGTCGTTTAACCTAATCCGACTGGGCCTATCTACTCGCCTGGGCCTTCAGCTTCCAGTCGCTTGGTTCCTCGCTGGGCTTCAATCCATTCGCCGTCCTGCAGGCCCACTCGCCGGTTCTTTGGGCCAGTCGGAAACGTCCTGCTGGGTATACCCTGGTAGGCATATCCCCATCACGCCCTGCTGCCCTCCTCTCCCTCCCGACTGCTTGTAGGCGAAGCCCTGCTGCAGAAATTCTCCACCAATTGCACCGCGCCGTCGCGTTGTAGATCCAACCCATCTCTCCACCATACTTGCTGGACCAAGGAAGGAGCAGACGTCGAGGTGCTGCATGTGTGCATCTCACGGAGGCACCTCCACTTGTGGTGCTAGATCGGATCGGATCGCGAGGAGGAGAAGCGAGTACGACTACATCACCCACGTTCCGACGAACGTTCCGCTGTGCGAATCTTCAAGGGTATGAAGATCTAATCCAATCTCTCTCATTGTTTGCATCTCCTAGATTAGATCTTGACTTTCCCTCTGTTCGCATCCGTAGAAAATTTTGATTTACTATGTCGCGAAACCCTTCAATAACAATGCAATTACTAGTTAGAAAGATCCTATGAGGTAGATTGCGCAATACAACAAGATACATAGACCGCCATCCAACTGCATTTATGACTAGAAGTCCACCTTCAGGTTATCATCTGAACCCCCTCTAGTATTAAGTTGCAAGCAACAGACAACTACTTTAAGCAGAGTGTGTAAGGTAAACAGTCCACATGTTCCATGAACAAGAGACCGTTGTTTTCCCGCTAGTGGCAACAACACATCTACAACCGAAGAGATTATTGTCACTTCCCTTGGAAACTAGAGGCATGAACCCACTATCGAGCATAAATACCCCCTCTTGGAGTCACTAGCAACTACTTGGCCAACATAGCTACTAACAAAGGAGAGCATGCAAGATCACAAACAACACAGAAATGATAGAATCATAAATACAAAACCATTAATCAAACCAACATAATAATCTCAGTATCCATCAGATCCTCGCAAACACAACATGCATGATTACAAATAGATTAGATATTGATCATGAACGGAGCTCACAAGATCTATACATGAAAGCACAAAGGAGGAGATACAACCATCTAGCTGCTACATCGACCCATAGTCCAAGGTGGAACTACTCACGCATTATACCAGAGAGAATGCCTCCGGGATGATCTCCCCTCCGGCAGGGTGCTGGGAAAAACTTCAGATCCCCCCTCGATCTAGGGACGATGGTGGCGGGGGCTACAGACGGTTTTGTGCATATTTTGATCGGGTACTCGGGGTTTCTGCATCGAGGGCTTCTTATAGGCGAAGGGGAGACCGAGAAGGCGGCCAGGGCCACCAAACCCTAGCCAGGTGCGGGGCTGGGCCCACCCGCGCCTGGGGTGGGTCTGGCCCCCCTAGCTGGCCCCTCCGGCTCTCCTGTGGACTTCTTGTTCCCCACGGAAAGTAATTGACTTTTTCCTTTGTCCCGTCCAATTCCGAGAATATTTCTTTACTAACTTTTCTGAAACCAAAAACAGCAGAAAACAGGCAGCTGGCACTGTTGCAACTTGTTAGTAGGTTAGTACCATAAAACATGTAAAAAGCACCTCAAAGTGTGGAGAAGTAAAGCAAAGTAGATACTAAACAAGCATGGAGCATAAAAAATTATAGATACGTTTCCAATGTATCAACATCCCCAAGCTTAACTCCTGCTCGTCCTCTAAGTGATTAAAAAATAATTTTTGAGGTGACATGCACCCTCACAATAAAGATCCAACCATTTGCAAGCATTGAAAGCTAGGATCAAAGAACTCTAAACATGTGCATCAAATATGGAGTTCTAGCAATAGGACATAGTAACTATGCATGCAACATGACGAGCTACAAACAAAGATCATGAATAACATGCATTGAAAAACGTTTGTTTGTTTGTTTCACATGTAGAAAACATAGCATAGTGGCAATTAGCTTGTCCCTCATAGATTAGCAATTAAATGCATAGGAAACCTGCAAAGTTCACAAGGGTGACTAGAAACAAGTAGCACAAGAACAAGTAATAACACAATATGCATCAATTAATAAGCTTTGGAACACTGCACATAGAATGACAACTATGCTCTCTTAATGGTGCCTAAAGGTAGAAGGTGGAGACTCAAATAATGGTGGAAGAAAGGCCTTTTTGTAAAGGAAGTAGGGATTACAAGTTTAAAAAAGAGCTTCCAAAAATTATGGTACTTGTTAGCTTTCAGCCCTCATTGCCCCTATCATAAGCATCTTGAAGTGGTTAAGGTTAAAGTGGCAAAGCTGGAGTATATGCTTGACGAAGTATAAGTTGCAATCTCAAGTCCCTTCAATACGAGGGTCACACCCCATGCATACTCAACTTTGGGTCCAGGTAAGTTCTTGTCATTGTAAGTATTTGCATATCATTGAGAACCGCCAACAGGGTACCCCTTGCACATGGTACAGGAGCTTTCCCATAACCAAAATGACAAGGCAAGCAGACAATGAGCATATCAGCAATCTTTTTATTTACCATATGCATAGCTTTTTATTGAAGATGCTTCATAGATAGGTCATTATGGTGATGCTACAAGTTTCCACCATGATTAGGCATGGCTTAGGCTAGCGGCCCAGACGTTTCTCTAACACATGATACAAACTCCATGGACTTACAAGTTCCCTCTTTATTTCACACCGGTGACAACCATAGTTAAAAGAACATGATATCAACTGAGTACAAAGTACAAGTGCAATGTTGAAAATGTTCCCTGTGACAGCACGGTTCTGCTAATTCCAACTTATAAGTGCAAGCATATACAACAAAGTTGTCACAATGGTTCAAGTTTATTAGGGGCAAAGAATATAAAGTGTGCCATCAAGTTCGTGAGGGCTTTAATCACTATGTTTTCACATATCAAAATAGTTTTTAATTGGAAGATAGCTGAAAACAAGAATATACTTGGAATGGTGTAACACACCATGCATAGGAGTTTATAGTGGACACTTTGGAGTAACTTGGTTTCTTGGGAGTTGGAGTTATGAGTAGAACTTACTCATACAAGTGGAGGTTAGCAAAAGACTGGGAGCACCAACTAAGAGAGCATAATGGCCATAATCATGCCGTGCAACAAAGCATACTAATAAAAGCAAAGAGTGGTACTACAAGTCAAGGACTAAATGATAATAGAGGCTAATGGTGACTTGTTATAGTCATACATGGTGTGAGCATGTGCCAAGTCAACCCAAGCAAAGCATCAAAGGAGAATACTACGATACTATGCTTTTGCATGCTAAAACAACGCATAATTTCTTCAAGGCACACTAAGCAATCCCAATTGTTTGGAACAAGACATGCTACAGCAATAATCACTAAGCATAAGGTTAAAAAAACACCTAGCATGTCATGCTAAAGTCTAAGTCATAGTTAATGCAAGCTCCTCTTGCACTTCAAGCAAGAACGTACTACTCCTTTCCAACACCAAGCAAACTTATTTGCAAAACAATACAGAAAGAACGGGGGTCCAAACCACTCTACCTAACTAAACAAACTAAGCAAAGCAAAAAAAACTAAGACGCTCCAAGAACAACACAACTATGCATGAAACAATAAAAAAGAAGTGTCTAGACAGACCTGAGCTTTTTATTGATGAAGAAGGGGATGCCTTGGGCATCCCCAGGCTTTAATGCTTGTACCTCTTGGATATTTCTTGGGGCGGCACCATGGTGGCATCCCCAAGCTTGAGGTTTTGTCCATTCTTTATCTCATTGCATCATTCTCCCTCTACACCTGAAATTTTTCCTTCATACAAAACTTCACACAATCTTCATTAGCAACATTAGTGTATTCAAAAGATATTAGACCACTAGAAAAGCTTTGGAACAGCAAGGCTTTTCACTAAAAACACAAGATACTATAGTAACTCCTTCAAAAATCTCAATTTACCTGAAGAGAACTCAAAAAGGAATCAATAAGAAGCAAATGCGAATAATGGCAGAAATCTGTCAAAACAGGCCAGCAGGTAGAAACCGATTTTTTCGAACATCTTCTGTTGCTCAAATCAAAACGTGTTGAACTAACGAAAGTTAGCTAACATACTGGGGGATTTATTAGTAAATTTTGATCTCAATCCGAATTACAGAGCCTCCTCACGAATTTTTTTATGGAGGACATAAATATGTTTCAGGATAGCAACTCCCCAAATCTTACTTCCCTCTCATTAGAGGTCATTCTTGGCACAAAAAGAAAACAAAAAGGATAAGGAGAGGTCATTACTTAAGTAATAACTTCCAAGAGTCAAGGAAACTCTTGGGTTATCTCCCAACAATTACTTTTCTTTAACGCCTTTAAGTTAGGAACAAGAAGCAAGAAGAATCAAGTATTTTCAAATGAAGAAGCATTAACATCAAATCTTGCTTTCAAAGTAGGAGCAAAAAGCAACTTCTCTCTCCTCATAGGGAAGTGTTCAATACCTTTCTTGAATGGAAAATGATATTTAATGGTGCCTTCTTTCATATCAATGATGACACCAACTGTTCTAAGAAAAGGTCTTCCCAAAGTAATAGGACAAGAAGCATTGTATTCAACATCCAAAACAAAGAAATCTGCAGGGACATAAGCATTATTAACCATGATGAGAACATCATTAATACTCCCATGAGTTTCTTCTTAGCATTATTATTGAGTGGGACATCCAAATAACAATCTTCCAAAGGTGGTAAATCAAGCATTTCATAAATCTTTCTAGGCATAATAGAGACACTATAACCAAGGTCACATGAAGCTTTGAGATAAAATTCATTCTCTTGCATATTAATAATGGGTTCCCAACTATCTTCTACTTTCCTAGGAATAGAAGCTTTGTGTTTTAGCTTCTCTTCCTTAATTTTCACAAGAGCATCTGTGATGTGTTTGGTAAAGGGAACATGCATATCACTAGCATCAGAACTTCTAGCAAGCTTTTGTAAGAACATAATCACTTCAGAAATATTGCAACCATCAATATCAAAGTTAAACTTGGCATTACTAGTAGTAGGCTCAATAGGCTTAGGCATAGTAGGAGTAGTAATAGGGACTACTTGTGGTTTAGTGGTGATAGTGCACACACTATTGTTTCTATCAATTTCATCTTCCCTTTCCCACTTAGCATGAAGTTGAGCTAACAGCCTAACATTTTCATCAATAGTAACTTGTATGGCATGAGCAGTAGCAAAGTTGTTTTCCATAGTTTCAGGTTTAGCAGCCATTTTATTAATCAAGGAAGACTGAGCTTCAGACAAAGAGGATATATTTTTCTCAACAGTCAAAAGCTTTTCCTCTATAGTCTTATTGAAAGTGGTTTGTTTACTAATAAAGTCCTTGAGCACGACTTCAAGTTTAGAGGGGGCACTTCTAGCATTATTGTAAGATCTTCCAAAGGAATTGCCATTATTAGGAGGATAAGGCCTATAATTGTTGTTGCTACCAAAATTATTCCTATAGGCATTGTTGTTGAAATTGTTGTTTCTAATGAAGTTCACATCAACTTGCTCTTCTTGAGCAATCGAAGAGGCTAAGGGAACACTATTAGGATCTAGAGGAGCTTTCCCAGTAACAAGCATAGCCATAATAACATCAATATTTTCACTCAAAGGGGAAGTTTCCTCAATAGAATTTACCTTCTTACCATGTGGACCTCTCTCAACATGCCATTCAGAGTACTTAACCATCATATTATCAAGGAGCCTTCTTGCAGCACCCAAGGTGAGGCCCATAAAAGTACCTCTAGCAGCTGAATCCAACAAATTTCCTGAGGAGAAGTTCAAACCTGCATAAAAAGATTGGATAATCATCCAAGCAGTGAGTCCATGAGTTGGGAAATTCTTAACCAAAGATTTCATTCTTTCCCAAGCTGGAGCAACATGTTCACTATCAAGTTGTTTAAATTTCATAATATCACTTCTCATAGATATAATCTTAGAAGTAGGATAGTACTTTCCAATAAAAGCATCTTTGCACTTAGTCCAAGAATCAATACTATTTTTAGGCAAAGAAAGAAACCATTCTTTAGCTTTTCCCCTCAAGGAGAAACGAAAAAAGCTTGAGCTTAATAATATCTCCATCTACATCCTTATACTTTTGCATCTCACAGAGTTCAACAAAGCTATTCAGATGGGCAGCGGTATCATCAGAACCAGCACTAGAAAATTACTCTCTCATCACAAGATTCAACAAAGCAGGCTTAATTTCATAAAAGATAGCATCCGGAGCAGGTGGAGCAATAGGAGTGCTAAGGAAATCATTGTTGTTGGTGATAGTGAAGTCACACAACTTGGTGTTCTCAGCGGAGTTCATTTTGGCAAAGGTGGGCAAGCCAAAAACAGCAGCAACAGCTAGAGTAGGAACTATTTTTTTGTGTTTTTTGAAAAGAGACAAACAAAACCAAGCAAAAGAAACAAAGCAAACTAAAAACAAAGTAAAGAGAAAGGAAGTGAAGGACTCCCCTTGTGAAGACGTCCTTGGCCTCCCCGGCAACGGCGCCAGAAAAGCTTGACGACTATCTATGCACAGCCTGTTGGGAACCCCAAGAGCAAGGTGTGAAGCAGCAAGTTTTCCCTCAGTTGAGACCAAGGTTATCGAACCAGAATGAGGAAGGAAACGTCACACAGTTGTTGCAAGCAATGCGAATACCTGCACAACACAAAATCAAGACTTTGCCCCAACGAACAATGAGGTTCTCAAGCTCACCGATTTGTTGTAACAAAGGATTAAACATATTGTGTGGAAGGTAATGGTTTGCAGCAAGTAAACAAGTAACAGTGGAAGATGTATCAATGGTAAAGATTGGACTGGTATCCATAGTTCACTAGAGGTGCTCTCCTTAGATAAAAAACATGGCATGAAGGGTAAACAAATTACAGTAGGGAAATTGACAGGAACTGAGCAAGGCATAACAATGCAGTTTCTAGTCAGAAAGATCCTATGAGGTTGATTGGGCAATACAACAAGATACATAGACCACCATCCAAATGCATCTATGACTAGAAGTCCACCTTCAGATTATCATCTGAACCCCCTCCAGTATTAAGTTGCAAGCAACAGACAACTGCTTTAATCAAAGTGTGTAAGGTAAACAGTCCACATGTTCCATGAACAAGAGATCTTTGTTTTCCCCCTAGTGGAAACAACACATCTACAACCGAAGAGATTATTGTCACTTCCCTTGGAAACTAGAGGCATGAACCCACTATCGAGCATAAATACCCCCTCTTGGAGTCACTAGCAACTACTTGGCCAAGATAGCTACTAACAACAGAGAGCATGCAAGATCACAAACAACACAGACATGATAGAATCATAAAGACAAAACCATTAATCAAACCAACATAATAATCTCAATATCCATCGGATCCCCGCAAACACAACATGCATGATTACAAATAGATTAGATCTTGATCATGAACGGAGCTCACAAAATCTATACATGAAAGCACAAAGGAGGAGATACAACCATCTAGCTACTACATGGACCCATAGTCCAAGGTGGAACTACTCATGCAACATACCGGAGAGAAGGCCTCCGAAATGATCTCCCCTCCGGTAGGGTGCCGGGAAGAACTTCAGATCCCCCCTCGATCTAGGGACGATGGTGGCGGCAGCTACAGACGGTTTCGTGGATATTTTGATCGGGTACTCAGGGTTTCTGCATTGGGGGCTTCTTATAGGCGAAGGGGGAGACCGAGGAGGCGTCCAGGGCCACCAAACCCTAGCCAGGCGCGAGGCTGGGCCCACCCACTCCTGGGGTGGGTATGCCCCCCCTGGCTGGCCCCTCTGGCTCTCCTCTGGACTTCTTGTTCCCCTCGGAAGTAATTTACTTTGTCCTTTGTCCCTTACAATTCCGAGAATATTTCTTTACTAACTTTTCTGAAACCAAAAACAACAGAAAATAGGCATCTGGCACTATTGCAACTTGTTAATAGGTTAGTACCAGAAAACATGTAAAAAGCACCTCAAAGTGTGGACAAGTAAAGCAAAGTAGATACTAAACAAGCATGGATCATCAAAAATTATAGATATGTTTCCAACGTATCAATCATCATCATCCACACCATCAGCACCATCACCACCACTCCGTCCTGCAGTAACAATCATGTTGGATCTTGCATTAGTTCCAAGGGGAAACTTTCCCGGTGTTGATTACTATTGTAGTTGATGCTTGTGAGTGGAACCATTGGATTATTGTTTATGTTCAGATTGTTATTCATCACCATATCATCTTTGATCTTGATCCATATGATGTCTTGTGAGTAGTTCATCTAGTTCTTGAGGACATGGGAGAAGTCATGTTGTTAGTAGTGGATTTGTGTTGAGTTATTATTCAATGGTTTAGTATTTATGTTGTCGTGCTATTCTTTTAGTGGTGTCATGTGAACGTCGACTACATGATACTTCACCATTTATGGGCCTAGGGGAATGCATTGTGTATTTGGCTACTAATTGTGGGATTGCCGGAGTGACAGAAACATGAACCCCCGTTAGGACACCTTTGCACAAGGGAGTGTAGGATCTCATAGTTTAAGGCTTTGGTTAGGTTTATATCTTAATTACTTTCCTGTAGTTGCGGATGCTTGCAGGGGTTTTAATCACAAGTATGTATTAGTCCAAGTAAGGTTGGTACATTAGCACAGTACTTAGCTATTTGAAGTGAAAGCACTTGATAGAATTCCCATGTATCCTCAAGAACGTTTGGTCCTTATAAGTATTTCCACCGACTTGTCCTTTGCTAAGAAAGGATTGGGCCACTTGGTGCATTTGTTTGTTGTATTTATTACTTGCACCTTGTTTTGTTGCTTTAGAAAACCCCTAAAAATCCGTTTTCTAAGTATTTACAGGATTTCCTGCTCCATACCACTAGTCAACACCTTCTCCTCCTCGTTGGGATCGACACTCCTATTTATCGAAAGTACTACGATACACCCCCTATACTTGTGGGTCATCACCCTGCATGACATGTTTGTTTATCTAAGGAGAACACCTCTAGTGAACTATGGACCCCGGTCTAATCTTTACCATTGATACATCCTCCACTGTTACTATTTACTTGCTGCAAACCACTATTTCCTTCCACACCATACAATTAATCCTTTGTTACAGCAACCGGTGAGATTGACAACCTCACTGTTCATTGGGGCAAAGTCCTGAGTTTGTGTTGTGCAGGTTTCCAAGTTGCTTGCAACACATTTGAGACATTTCCTTACTCCTACTGGTTTGATAACCTCGATTTCTTACTGAGGGAAGACTTTCTACTGTGCTGCATCACACCTTGCTCTTGGGGTTTCCCGACGAAGCGCTCCCACATTGACAAAGCGCCAACAATGTTCCCTGCAAGGTCCTGAACATAATCAACAATAATGCCTACATCATCGACATCCTAACATCAAAGTACCTTGTGAGTAACACCTTCAACGTGGCATACCTTACACCATTTCATGGAGATAAAGGAAGATCACGAGTCAAGGATGGCTCTTTCCCAAGGGGGAGATGATATAGCATGTCCTACTAACGACTCTACATCCACCCCGCCAAGTCCCCCCAATAGACCAAAGATCCGTGCCCGAGCCAATCTCCTCAATCATAAGGTGACCTCGATCCTCTCTTTGTGTGACTTTGATTCGACCTTGGGTGGATTTATACTCCATAACAATGCTCTATGTATCCTAGTATGAGCCCCAAGAGCTACGCCAAGTTGGATCATCATCATGTCGAGAAGGAGACGAGGAACCTGGACCACGCAAACCAGTGCCAAAATCGGCACGCCGGTTCCACCGTAAAAATGGACCCAACAAATAGGCACCAACGACTACATACCGAGTTCAAACCGGTGCCCCACCGAAATTATATTCAATATATGGAGTCAGCATCCGCGAACCCCATCTCAGCGCTGCCAAAAACAAATCGGTGCTAGACTCGGCCCCGCCAACTTTACCGCTGACACCCCCTTGTCTACGCATAGATCTGGGTTTGATGCCCTAGAATATTCCATTTACCTACCCTTGCCCTGGCTACTATATATAGCTTGTGTGGCTCATCCTTTGTTGCTTAGACTTGATAATAGAACTAGAACACCATAGAGAGGCACCCTTCTAATTTTGTTCTCATCTTCCTTCCAAAGAAGCCATATTATCATCCACCTCTTCAGACTTTTCCCATGCCATCCAAGTTGTACAAGGCCTTCTCCTTGAGTTGTTTATAGATGTAGTTGTTAAGATCCTCACCAAAGTACTTGCCCCTCTCTGTTTGGGATTGAGAGAGTATTTTTTTCTATACCAATCCTCATGCGTGGATTGTATTGGGACGATAGCCACATGAATGAGCTAACGTCTTATAGTGTGTTGGATTTTGGTGTGTGTTCATCATATTATTCGCGTGGCGTGAGTTCCTTTTCACCTCCACTCCCCTTTTCTTCGCGAATCCCCCGCCTTCCCTCAAGAAAACTTGAAATATCAAACAACCCCATGGTTAACCCACAACACATAGGATCGCTCGTAGATCTAGAAGCCCCGACATAATGCTAATGTCGTACGGAATAAAGAGGCGCTCAAGAGCTACAACATGAGATAGGATAATTTTTGTAATTAGGTATAGTTTTAGTTTTTGGAGGTAGTACTGTTGAATACAAAGGGTCTCAAGACCTTCTATATTATTGGTAGATACTATGTCCAATGCAATGAATAAAGAGGGGCTCAAATCTTGTGTAATGTGATGCAATGGATAAATTTTTCTATCTCTGTGAACTGGAATTTTCGATTTGATTGGAATTAGCATTCTATTTCGATTAATGTTATTGTAATTATTTTTTGCATCGCTAATGGTGTACAAAATAAGGCACACGCAATGGGTGACACACCATTAAAATTTTGTGGTCTTATGTAATATATTGAAGAGTATATGGTCTGGTGTTGTGATAGCGCTAGCTCAGCGAATGACGATTCACCGAGCCAAAAAAGCGCCGCATATCCACTTTTCCTGATGCAGTTATCCCTGATGTTTTTTTGTTGTGTTGGCATGAGCGCGACGATTAGGCATGTGCCTAGGCATTTATAAGCGCCTGGTCATGCCCTCCATGTTGTAGTGTGATGAAGTGGACAATGGAATAGTTGAAATTAAGGATGATGTGGATAGATTAAATGTTGGTACAAGTTATCACTAATCAAGTATAGTGATACAGTTGTACGAACGACACCTCCTCAAGACCTAAAAATATCCCAGGTGGACCCATGCCGAGAGAGAGAGCTAGAACTCTTCAAGATAAGGTGAATTCGCTCATAACTGTGTGCAACTTTGATAATCCCTTGGATGTAATGGTATTTATTCTAGTATGCTATGTGTGCTTAGGTACATGCCACGAAAAGTGCATCTAATGTTCTCTAGCGGGTTTTAGTTTTGGATGATTGATAATAACACTAATTATGGGACTAACTATTAGATTTATTATACATAGGCACATAATCCTAGAATGATCCTAGAACCATGAATAAATGTCCTCAAGAAGCATCAGATGCCACCTACATCAATAGCAGACGTGCTTTAGGAACCACATTGAATACATCAATAACAGTGGGATCTGGAAAACCATGATGCCCCCCCATACATTGCATGAATTACTTGATCGCTTGAACCTTAAATGTCGAGTCTCATTCCCTTTGCTCTTGGATACCTGGTTTGTCCAAGATCTGATCTTCGGTATCTCGATACCTAGTTCGATCTTGTTACCGACAAACACGTTTACTTGTTCCCTTAATATTATATTCCCATGATCTAGTCACATGCTTTGCAAGCTTCATAGATGTAATCTCACCAAGTGGGACAAGAGTATCTATTTGCACACGAATAGGCAAATCCTGAGTGCATATGCCTCAACCTACCCCTTCAGAGTACCTGAGAGACAAATTTATGATCATCCTGTTATGGTGTGATGCTTGATGAAGTCAAGGCATCCTCCGGTGATAGTCATTAGATATGATCTCACGGTCAAAGGAATGGGTTACTATGTTTTAGTAGTTATCACAATTTTGAACGTTGTGAATGGATCTCCATGATCGAGAAACCTCGATCGTCAGTTATCCAATGAGCTAGTTGACTAGATGTTACTAGGGACTTGGTTTATTTACATACCATATGTGTATTAATGTTTCCACTTAATACAATTATATCATGATATTAAACTATTATAAACATTTGAGATATGACAATAAAACATCTTCATTATTTTCCTCTAGGGCATATCTTCTTTAGTTTCCTCTAACATTTGTTTCAAAAAAAGTTACTTCTGTTAGTAGATTTGCCCAAAATGAAATAGAGAATAATCCTGGGAGAGATTTTGTGAATTTAAGAGGAAACATTCTTGGCTTGATTTAGCTGATAATTAGCTGCTTGATACATTTTATAATGGATTAATTCAAAATCTAGATCATATCTAGATAATATTTTAGGCAAAGGACTATATCACATGCTAAAGTATTATCGGGTATCATCGCCCAAGACCATCAAGATCAGAATATTGAAGCGGAGGTAAAGGTTAAATTACCTCCCAAAAAGAGGGGTATTCATAAATTATTAGAAGAAGATATGAAAGAAGGTATTAAATCTATTGAAGAGAAAGGATTAAATGATGTGAGTTGAAAATATTGTGTGATAGAAGTATTTAACTTTTCACAGATGGGCCATATTTTTCAATCCAGGTAAACTTTGTCTTGTATGATAAAGGTATTAAATTTCCTATGGTTAGCTTGTTGTTGCACTATTTTACTTGAGTAACCTAAACAACATCGACATGCCTAATTATTATGTTTGTTGTTGTACTCAAATTGTGTGTTGAATGAAAAGCAGTCCGATTGGCTATATGCGGACCTAAAAACGATTTGCTATACCCATCATATGACAGGCAAAGAGACGACTTTGAGGAAAAAACGCCATGTGGTTCCGTGGCTTAGCTTGCTAGTTTGAAACATGAAAACAGACCTTGCAAAAAGCACCAATAAAATTATTTTTTGGAGACACCATAGTAAGACAACATGAAAGGCAGCCAATCGCCGTTATGCCGCCTAACTCACAAGTAATAACACGGATAAGCAGACAAAGAGAGTGATAATGAAGTGCTACCTCTATCCTAAATCGTAAAACATTTTGATAAGCTATTTTAGCATACCAGAAGGTGTTTTATTTGGAACGGAGGTAGATACAGAGTGTGACTCGCTTACAAACGAAAGATAAAAAGAATACTCTTTGGAAATCGAAAGAGCTCGGACGTCCATGCATCGGCAATTCGGCATCATCATTGCCCCAGCTTGTCGTTGTTGCATTTCGCAATTAAGCTCGATTTGATCATGTAAAAAGTCACCTGAGGGAATAAAAACCGTCATCATTGAAAAGGCATACATGTCGTTCCGTGGATTAGCTTTGCCAGTTTTAATTTGTCCAAGGACTTCCTCCATTCTGTAATATTGTATTAGATGTTTTAATTTTTTGAAGTAATATATCTAAACGTCTTTTAGTACGTAAGTTTACTATAAATTTATATACTAAAATATCTAGATATATTTATTTCATAAAAAATAAAACATATTATATTTTATAACAGGGAGAGTACGTATAACAAAGTATCAACAATATTATCCTTTTAGGCGTGACAATGACACCGACGTTGTAAAAGGCAACACGAAAGGCAGCCGATTGCCGCTCATCTCACAAGTAGTAACAAGGATAAGCAAACAAATAGAGCGATAATAAAATGCTAACTTTGTCCCAATTTATAAGACGTTTGAAAGGTTATTTTAGATACCAAAACGTCTTAATTTCGAACATAGTGTGACTGGCCTAGGAAAGATAAAAAAATACTCTCTCAATTCATTTTAATGGTCTCAACTTTTTCTAGATTCGTATATATCTAATAAAATATTTAAACTAGATGCATTTACATTTATACAAAATTAAGACAATTAATATAGACCGAAGCGAGTACTTTATTTTATAGAAATCGAAAGAGCTCAGACGTCCGGACATCGGCATCGGCATCATTGCCCCAGCTCGCGTTGTCGCATTTCGCAACTAATCACGACTGGTTCATGCACAAAGGATTACAGGAAGACAAGCATCTACTAGTCTCTCTCTGATGCCAATATTATTCTTATCCAGCAGAATGCTCTCTGGGGTCGTCACCATATCCGGAAACATTCATCATTGAGACATGGAGAATAGGCAATCTCAATGATCATACCCGGAAACGATCATATCGCTGGTTGCCGTCGAAGGAGAATAGGCAATCTCAACGATCAACTTTTTTGCTACACGGTCGCCGACGAGGTTTTGGTAAAATCTTCGGCAAGGTTCAGTCTGTTTTTCTATTTCTATGTCAAGGTTTTCTGCTATGTATAGAAAAAACTGAACTATTTGTAGCAAAAATGTATGTTTATAGCAAAAACCGGATTTTATGACTTTTTTGGAAACACGTGTCAGCAAGAACCCGGTGGATTTTAAGAAATTATTCTCGTATAGTACTGCCTCGTGTAAAAGGGATCACAGGACGACATGTCTCTACCAGTGTCTTTCTGATGCCAATATTATTCTTATCCAGCAGAATGCTCTCTGGGACCGTCACCGTATCCGGAAACATTCATCATTGAGTCATGGACGGATGGACCCCTAACAAACACATGATAACATATCAACGATCCATAACCAACAAATTAACCATGCGGCATCTTTATCACCAAAACTTCGTATTTATACAATATAGAGCGACATACCAACAATAACATAGACAGGCTACCTACCACGGGAATGAACCATAGCAAACCAAACAAGCAGATTACATCCAAGGACATGTAGGCTACATGTCTCAATCGAGTCAGTCTAGGAAAACGATCGTATCGCTGCGTTGCCGTCGAAGGAGAATGCGCAATCTCAGCGGTAGTGTTGCAGCAGCCGGTTGGCCTCCCGTACGCCGCTCAGGTAGGCCGCGTGCGTCGTCGAGTAGTGCGTCCGGTGCGTCGCCTCGCCGGCGAACAGAACCCGCAGCGGCGTCCCACTCCCACCGGCCTCGACTTCGCGTGGGAGAGGCTCGGCCATCCGATCAAGGTCATCACCGCTGGATCCGACGGCCACGTAGCTGTAGGACCCGAGAAACAGAGGGTCCGTGGCCCACCCGCTCCTCTTGATTGTCTTCACCCTCCACCGTGACGTTGCCCCCGCGGCTGCTGCCGGGAGGAACGAGTCCAGCGTTGCGTGGACGGCGCGGATGACGTCGTCGTCGGGGAGGGACTCGAGGTGCGAGGCCTCCCGCCCGGCGAACCACGCGAGCGCCACGCTAGAGTCTGCGTGGACGGGGCAGATCGACTCGGTGCCGCGCATCCACCAGGGAATCTTCGCCACGTGCCCGAGGAAGGCCATGTGTAGGAACGGGAATGCTGGCGGCGCCGCCCTGGCTAGCTGCTCGTGACCGCCTTCCTGTTCCGCCTCCAACTTGATGAACAGCTTGTTCACGACACCGAAGCCGAGACGCGAGACGGCTTCCCGCTTGAACTGTGGCAGCGGCGGGTCGAAGGCGATAGCGCCCGGGGCGGACACGTCCTTGCCGATACTGGCCTTGAGGACGCCCAGCGAGACCGTGAGGATGACGTGATCGGCGGTCAGCGTCGTCGTTCCGTCGGCGAAGTGGAGGCGCACCGGGGTTACGCTCCAGTCGACACGACGCAGTCGGAGACCGAGGCGGAGAGTATCAGGCGGGAGCGCGGCGACGAGGTGATCGACCACGCGGGTGTACCCACCTGGGATTGTGACGTGGTCCCCGGGGAAGTCGCGGTACTCGCCCTCGGCGGCGAGGTCGAGGTCGGCGAGGTCGTCGGCAGAGGTGTCTGTGCGCTCCCGGTTGATGTGCATGGCGAGCAGCGCGTCCTCGACCTCCTCCAGCTCCTTGCTCCCGCCGGGAGGACGCGCCGACTGGTACGCCCGCAGCCCCCGCCGCAGGTACTCCTCCACGCCGCCACCTCCACTCCCAGCCTCGCCGGCACGAGCGTCGTCCATCATCCCCCTGTACAGCTCCTCGATCGGCTTGGCCACCGTGTCCGCGTCGACGACGTTGCCGCCCTCGGCGACTGTCAGCACGCGGTCGGGGAACCCGCCGTCCATGCGCTCGTACGGGAGGTCGGCAGCGTCGTCCTGGAGCGCGCCCGCGTCGCGCGCCACCGCGTGCACGGGGCTCCCGACGACGCCCTGCACCCACGTAGCGCCCATCTCGACCCGGTGGCCGGCGAACTCGGACGTGAATACCCGGCCGCCGGCGCGGCTGCCGGCCTCTACCACTACCACCTTGAACTTGTCCCGGCTCGCGTCGCACAGCTGCCGCGCCGCCGACAGCCCGGCTATGCCGGCTCCCACTATGACAATCCGAGGCTTCTTTGTCACCATCCTGGCCTGTCGCGCGAGCGCCTTGCCAACGTTTCGCGCTGGTCACTGCCCCCACTGGTTTCTTGTCTTCCGTCTGGAACTGCAAGGCCACGAGTATGACGGATAGATATACTCTGGACCCTCTCGGTGAAATGTCATCCAATTAGCTTGCAAGCATGTAAATGGCTCACAAGGGATCACATATCACGAGAACGAGAAAAAAGTACTTATCGGTAACGAGGTTGAACTCCTCCCGGCGGGAGCAAGGAGCTGGAGGAGGTCGAGGACGCGCTGCTCGCCATGCACATCAACCGGGAGCGCACAGACACCTCTGCCGACGACCTCGCCGACCTCGACCTCGTCGCCGAGGGCGAGTACCGCGACTTCCCCGGGGACCACGTCACGATCCCAGGTGGGTACACCCGCGTGGTCGATCACCTCGTCGCCGCGCTCCCGCCTGATACTCTCCGCCTCGGTCTCCGACTGCGTCGTGTCGACTGGAGCGAAACCCCGGTGCGCCTCCACTTCGCCGACGGAACGAGGGAGTTTGACTCGGCGAGCGAGAGAAGCGCTGCAGGCCACTCCGGTCGCGGCGGCCACCCCATCCCCTGGCGACCTCGCCCATCATCGCCGGTCGGGCGGCATGGCGCCGCGGTCGCCCGCGGACCTGGAGGCTCTCGGGGAGGGCCGCTCCTCGCGCAGGACCGTTGGTCCGGTAGGTGAGGCCTCTGCCTGGGACCCCAGTCGGTCAGCTGAGCTGCTCCGGATCTTGCGCGGCCGCAGCCGCTCCCTTCCGTGTTCCGGGGGGCACTCACCGGCCCGCCCCCTTGCTGGTAATACTCAACAGTCCCTGGCGCGCCCCCGTCTCCGCTCGATTGTAGTGCGTCCCGCTTCTCCGGCCGTCAACGCTTTGGCGACCCCCACTTGCCCAGATTGGGTGGTTGTCTCTTCGAGGCTTGGCCGGCGGCGGGGCACCCCCCCCTTTGGGGCGGCAAGCCCCTCGGCCCGGGCACCCGCTTCAGACCGGCAGGCCTCCACGAGCTCCTCGCCTGCTGCGCTTGCCGCGCGTGCTGCCTTTTTAAGGCGCTTTCGTGGCCTCTGTTTCCGATGCCTCAGCAAGAACCACCGTCGCTCTGAGTGTCGAGAGCCTCTTCGCTGCATCGAGTGCCGCCTGTGGGGGCACTCCTCCTCTTCGCCTCGCTGTCCCGCCCGCCGTCGTCCGGAAGCTCAACCCTCTGCCGTCGTTCCTCGGCGCCCCCTCGGCGAGCGCCTCTGCTTCCCCGCCCCTCCTCCGCCTGCGGAGATGCTGCGTCGCGTCTCGGCCGTGTCCGCCCCCCGGCGCCCGTCTGCCGGGCCAACGGTGATCACCTACTCGCGCTTCATGGACCATGAGTTGCGCACTTTGCGCAGCCGCGGGGTCCTGGTCAAAGCGGTTGAGCATTTTCACTCTGCCAACCCGCTCCTCGTCGGCAAGGAGCTTGAAGCCAGGCTGCGGCTGCCGCTGCATGTGCTGCGTGTGACGCGCCACCACCCGGAGGCGTTCTTCGTCAAGTTCGACTTCCCCAAGCACCGCGACGACGCGCTCCGCCTAGGTACCATTACTGTTGATGGTAGCGCCTTCCTCCTGCAGCCGTGGAGTGAATCGGACCATGCGGTGCATCAGACCTGGACGTTCCATGTCCGGGTGTGCGTCGAGCGCATGCCGCTGCACATGTGGAACATCGAGGGTGCGCAGGGCGTGCTCGGCCCAAGGGTGCTTGTGGACCGCCTCGACAGCAGAACCTACGGGCAGGAGAACACTGCCATTTTCAGCTGCTGGGTTTGGTGCTGGGAGCTAGCCCACATCCCGAGCAGCCACGCCTTCGTCGTCTTCCCGGAGGGGGCCGGTCGCGTCGTCGAGATGCTCGGCTACTCCCCTCCCTCCCGGCAGGTGGCCCCTCCGCCCAACGGTCTTCGCTTCGACGCGCTGGTTCATCTCGACTTGGTGGAGGACTGGCGCGTGCCGGAGCGTCGCACACCCTCGTCTGGGCAGAGTGGCGTCCCCTCCTCAAGCTCGGAGGAGGACCCCCCATACCCGGCCGTGCAGCCCTACACCTGGGCTATGGCTGTGCCTGATGGCGAGGGCGTGCGTCGCGGCTCAGCTGCTGGCCTGTGTGCTGGCGGTTTGGGCGGTGGCGCCGGAGGCGATCGGCGTCGCGACGATGAAGACGACTCTTCCAGCCGGCGTCGTCGTCCTGACCAGGAGCGCGCCATCCAGCGTGGGCAGCACGGGCGTGACGCGACACCTTCCCAGGGCTTGCGCGGCGAGCGCCACCGCTCCCGATCCCCTCCTGGCTCGCGTCGTCGTCGGGCGGCGTCATCCCCCCCTCCTTCTGGCAGCGAGGAGCTTCCGCCTCCGCCTCCACTGCCCACGGACGGGACTGTGCCTGTGCGGGCATTCCCGGTCAGCGGAACGCTCCTGCTCAGCGGCTCGCCGGCTCCGACTCCTCCGCCGCCTTCTCCACCTCGCGTGCCCAGCCCGGTTTCAGCCTGTTCTTCTGACCCGCTCTCTGACCTCATGCTTATTGATTACCTTGAATTAGAGAAGTGGGCTCCGCAGAGATTTGATCCAATGTCGATGGAGTGGGACGCCGCCTGCGCTGCTGCCACGGATCAGCCGCTCGCCTTCTCGTATGAGGCCATGCTTCGCGAGGCTGGCGGGGTGGCGCGCTCCCCGCAGCGCTCGCCCCGGGGGCGCTCTCCTTCTCCGCCGTCTGGTGGTGCTTGCCTCCAGGCTGTCACGCACCAGGTGGGCGGCCTGCACCTTGCAGACGCTGCCACTGCTGCCGGCGACCCACTGCAAGACCTCTTCTCCGTGCCGCCTGCATCGGTGCTTGGGGCCTCGCCTCCGTCCCCGCCCGTGCTGGCTCGCCCGGTAGAGCCGCCTGCAACCATCCGCCGCACCACGCGCCAATCGGCCAAACTCTCCGCCACCCCCGTCTCGCAGAGGGCCTCTGTCCTTCTGGCCAAGGAGCTCGGGGCCATCGACCCGGCTGAGCAGAGCGCCGCCAAGGCGGCGTCCGGTCTGGTGGAGCGCTTCAAGACGCCGCTAGACGACGTGGACATCGACGGCCTCGCCCTCCTCACGCGCATCGACCGGGAGGCCATCCTCCGTGCTGCTTCCAAGGCGGAAGTGGCAAGCGCTGCAGCCGCTGCGGCTCACTAGTTGCCCATGTTATCAATATGTTTTAGTTTTCGGCGGCGACCAGCCTTAAGCTGGTTTAAGTTAGAGTTGTGTTGGACCTATGGCTTAGTTCGCTTAGTAGTTGGACGATCTTCTTGGGGCTGCTATGGTGCGGATCGTCCAAGCCCCTTGTATGATGTGGTGGTGTCTTTTAGTTTATTTCAGTCGTCGAAAATATGTTGTGTTCCTTGTCTACCCAATGAGTGAACCAATCTGCAGAATTCTTGGCTGGAATCCTAGAGGCCTCAACAGCGAAGCACGTCGCGAGGTCGTCGCCGAGATGGCCTCCATGGCCAAAGCAGCAATCTTATGTGTGCAGGAAACAAAGCTAGCCTCCATTAGCGACTCCGATGCAATCGGCATCGCGGGGCCGTCTAGACGTGATTTTTTCTTCCTCCCAGCTTCGGGAACGAGGGGTGGCATCGCTGTCTTTTGGGACGCTTCTGTGGTCTCCCTGACAGACTGTGTTCTCCGAACCTTCTCGGTCTCTGCTACCGTCACCATCTTGCACACGAGAACATCCTTTCTCCTCTCCACAGTGTATGGGCCTGCCGAGGATGAGCATAAGCTGGCCTTTCTGCAAGAGATGCGCTCGCTGCAACCTAGCCCTAATCAACCATGGTTGATTGCCGGGGACTTCAACCTAATTTATGAAGCTAGAGACAAAAACAACCTTAACCTCAATAGAAGGCTCATGGGCCAGTTTCGGGCTGCCATCAACCGGGCTGAGCTCAAGGAATTGCGCTGCCAAAACAGGACCTTCTCCTGGAGCAATGAGCGGCTGCAACCCACCTTGGTTAGATTGGACAGGTTCTTCTGCAACGTCGCATGGGAATCGCTGTTCCACTCATGCGCGGTGCATGCCATGTCAACCTCGCAGTCCGACCACTGCCCCCTGCTCCTAGTAGATATTACTTGCCCACCGCGTCGCGCCTGCTTTAGCTTTGAATCTTTCTGGCCTAGCTGCCCGGGCTTTCTTGAGGTGGTCAACTCCGCTTGGAACCAGCAGGTGTCAGCTCAGAACCCCCTCGCCCGCCTCCGCGCAAAGCTTCTGCGCACCGCTCGCGAGTTGCGCGCCTGGAGCCACCTGCATTTCAGCGATGCCCGCTTCCAGTTTCATCTGGCAACCGAGCTAGTTCTTCGCTTCGACATGGCGCAAGAGACGCGTCACCTCTCAGGGCTGGAGGCTTCGTTCCGCAAACTCCTCAAAGCGCGCATTCCGGGCCTTGCCGCCGTGGAGAGGGCAAGACGGCGTCAAGCCTCCCGCATTACCTGGCTTAGGTATGGCGACGCCAACACCCGCTTCTTCCATCTTAAGGTCAACGCCAGGCGCCGCAAGAATCACATCCATGCTCTGCAATCCGAGTCGGCGGTGCACACTAGCCACGATGACAAGGCATCTCTCCTTCACCGGCACTTCTCTTCTATCCTTGGATCAACCATGCAACGCACCACTTCGATCAACTGGGACAACCTACCCCTGCCAGAGGTCAACCTTGCCGGCCTCGACAACCCTTTTAGCGCGGCTGAAATCTGGGAGGCCATCAAAACCTCTCCGTCCGAGAAGGCACCAGGGCCGGACGGCTTCACTGGCATCTTCTATCGTCGTTGTTGGGGCATTATTAGAAACGACATCATTGCGGCTTTCGACCATCTGTACCATTTGGCGGGTGGGGGCTTCAAATGCCTAAACCGTGCCTTAGTTTTCTTACGACCCAAAAGAGCACAGGCGGCCTGCGTCAAAGACTACCGCCCCATAAGCCTCATCCACTCCTTCGCAAAGCTCTTCTCCAAGGTCCTCGCACGGCGCCTGGCCCCGCATATGTGTGATCTAGTCTCTGATGCACAAAGTGCGTTCGTAAAATCTAGGAGCATTCATGAAAACTTCCTGTATGTGCGCAACCTTGCCCGCACAATGCATCGCCGCAAGAAGCCATGCCTTCTGCTGAAGCTGGACTTCGCCCAAGCCTTTGATTCGATTTCCTGGGAGTATCTGCTTGAGCTCTTGCAGCGTTTGGGGTTCCCTCCTCGCTGGCGCGACTGGCTTTCGCTCCTCTTCACCACATCCTCTTCATCGGTTCTTCTCAACGGCGTCGCTGGCCTCCCTCTACGTCATCATCGGGGACTGCGGCAAGGAGACCCGCTATCCCCCCTGCTTTTCGACCTAGCTATCGACCCTCTTCACGGCCTTCTGCATCAGGCATCTGCCTTCGGCCTCCTTCCTCCTCTGCCGGCTAGGGAAGCGTCCTCGCGTATCATCTTATACGCTGATGACGCCATAATCTTCGCCAACCCGGAGCGCAGGGAGCTATCTACTATTCTAGACATCGTGACTAGGTTCGGCGATGCATCCGGGCTACGAATCAACCTCTCCAAATGCTCGGTGGCTCCTATCAGGTGCCAAGGGATTGACCTGGATAGTGTTTTGTGTGGCTTTGATGGCCAGCGGGTCGGGTTCCCGATAACCTACCTCGGCCTACCATTGACTATGGGAAGGCTTAAACTAGCGCATTTACAATATGCGTTGGATCGGGCTAACGCGAAGTTAGCAACTTGGAAAGGAAAGCTCTTGAATGCCGGTGGTCGGCGTGCGCTCACCAGATCAGTCCTGGACTCCTTGTCCATCTACGCTCTCACCACTTTGAAATTGCCGCAAAAATTCATCTCAGCTTTCGACAAAGTGAGGCGGCGCTTCATTTGGGACGTTGAGGAAGATGTTATGGCCGGGGGGAAATGCAAAGTCTCCTGGCAGATTGTCTGCTCTCCCATGGATTTTGGCGGTCTTGGCATTCTACACCTTGGGGCTTTCGCGCGTGCCTTGCGGTTGCGATGGCTGTGGCTTAAGTGGCATTTTCCTGACCGACCATGGTCTAGTCTAGGCACCCCGTGTGACACTCTCGACCATGATCTTTTCGCCGCGGCCACTAGAGTCACGATTGGCGATGGCCGGAATGCATCCTTTTGGTGGTCAACGTGGTTAGGCTCTTCTACCCTTAAAACTCGCTTCCCCTTACTCTACAAGCACTCGGCTCGCAAGCACAGCTCAGTCGCCGACGCGCTCCTCAGCAACCGCTGGGTCCTGGACCTCCGGCGCGCATCTTTGCAGCTCATTCTAGATGAGTTCATCCTGCTTTGGCGCTTGCTTCACAGCATTGAGGCGACTCTCACTGCAAACCAACAAGACTCCATCCGTTGGCTGCTCACAGCCAACGGCGAGTACTCCGCAAAATCGGCTTACAACATCCAGATGGAAGGGCGGCAACGTAGCGTCATGCCAAGCCTAGTTTGGGACACCTGGGCGCCGGCGAAGTGCAAGATGTTTGCATGGCTACTCCTGCAGAATCGGCTTTGGTGTGCCGACCGCCTCATGATGAGGGAATGGCCCAACTGCTATTTTTGCCCGTTGTGCGTCCGCCACCTGGAGACCGCCAAGCACCTGTTCCTCGACTGCCCTTTCGCTCGCATCCTCTGGGCCGCCATTGCGGCGTGGCCTCACTGCTCCGGTCTGGCTCCACGCTCGTGGAGCATGCACTCATCGCTCCTGAATGCATGGGAGGCAATGATCTCAGCTACCGATTGCGAGCACAAAGAAGGTATCTGCTCCTTGATCATATTGGTGTCATGGGAGCTTTGGAAGGAGCGAAACAACCGCGTCTTCAAGGACAAGTCTTCATCGCTGCGCCGCCTAGTCCAGCTCGTTTGCGATGAGGCCCAAAGCTGGGTCTTTGCCGGAGCAAAGAGGCTCAAAAGGCTGATTTGGGAGCCACCATGATTTTTGTGCCTCTATAGTCCTAGTCTTTGTTTTTTCAGTCCTCTTACTCTTTCTTTTTGCTTACCCCTTTGGTGTAATACCAACATGTAAATATTCTACTTTCTATCAAAATCGGAAGCCAGCATTTGCTGGATCTTTAAAAAAAAAACGAGCACGATCGAGCAGCTAATTATAGAAGTACACGAACCGAAGTGAGAGGACTGCACGAGTTGCACGACGCACGCACGTGAAAAGAGGGCGGTACAGGGTACATCGTACTTACAAGTTATTACTCCGTTTTAAAATATAAAATATTTTAATTCTGTAAAAAAATTGTATTTAGAGGTAAGTTTACTCCGAATCTATACGAACCTATCCACTAAAATAGTAGGTCTAGATAAACTTTTTTATACAAAACTAAAACATCTTATATTTTACTCTCTCGAAATAGCCTTTTGCCCCGCTATATTAATACAACATACACTCATACAAGAGTTTGAACAAAGAAAAACTAGGCCAACAACACAAACATGCCAAAAAATAAAGAAATAAAGACAATGGTGAATTGACAGAAGGTGACGACTCGCGATCGTTGCGCCCTCCAACTTATGCCCACCATGCTCCCAAGCACCTCGTAGCGCCGAGTATCAAGCAGCACCTTT
The DNA here is from genome assembly GCA_910589765.1 of Avena atlantica. NCBI lineage: Eukaryota > Viridiplantae > Streptophyta > Magnoliopsida > Poales > Poaceae > Avena > Avena atlantica. Next base: position 421,073,845 of record OU342735.1, read on the forward strand.
AAAAAGGGGAGCACCGTCGGAGCTGCTGCCCGGACGCGCTGGCCCTAGGGTTTCCCCCGACACTCAGAGTAAAGTGGACATAGGCTTTCCAAGACGACCTCCAGTAAGGAATGGTGCCACTCGAAGGCGGCACCGCATCAGGGTCGGACGACCCGACAGAGATTTCTCCCGCCCCCTGTCCACAGAAAACCCTGGCACAACGGCGCACCACCACCAAACTTCGATGCCCACCAACACGCGCCACCACGATAAGGAAGTCACCAACACCGTCGCTTCGTGAACACTGGCTCGCGACCTGAAGGACGAAGACACACGACATCGTCGGACCGGGAGAGAGAAGCCTCGCAGCCACGCGGGAGGAGCCCACCTACACCGCCAAGAGGCGGTCGTCAACCGGACAGAGCAGCGAGGGCACACCAGACCTTGGCAGGGCCCGGCCGGGCCACGAAGGGCCCGTAAAGCCCTGGCCGCCCTGCAGAAACAAGCGGGGCATGACACAATCGTTCCCAGTCTAGTATCGTCGCCGCCTCCACCTCCAGCGAGCACAGTCGCCGCCATGCCCGGCCCGCCCAAGCCCATCTGGACCCGCCCGTAGATGGCCAGATCTGGGCCGGGACAGCCGCCAGCGGAGCTCGGTACCCATGGCGCCCCGCCTAGCCGACGCCACCATGTCTACGCCGCCACCAGCCATCACCCGGCCACGCCGGACCAGCACCTCCCGAGTTGCACTGCCGCCTAGGGTTACAGAGCCACGACTCGCTCACCATGGCGCGGGGAAGGACAAGCCGCCGCCGTCGGTGTCGCCCAGGCTTCACCCGATGACCCTTGCCGGTGGCGGCGACGGAGGGAAGGGGTGGAGGAAGGGAGGGAGGCGGCAGGGGCTAGGGCGAGCCTGTCGCCCTAGGGGGCGAGAGCTCCAGCTGTCGAAGCGTTTTTTCAGACCTTCCTGGACGGAGCAACATCTTATATTTTAAAACAGAGGGAGTACAACGCAAGTGACATGACGAGGCGACAAGCGAGCTATCCACCGCGAGCCATCGGCCGTCGCTGATTTATACTACTCCCTCCGTTTTAAAATAGATGTCTCAAATTTATTAAAATTTAGATAAATCTATATTATTATTTTTGGAAATGGGCGCATTTATTAACATAACTGTTTAATGTTTACACCCGACCTCTGCATAACCAAGATGCACACGGCCATACGAATGATAGAACTAGCGAAAAAAGTAGACAAGCATTACAAAAAAGGTACTATCGAAAAAAATGTCTGAAATCTAAGGTAGATCAATCCTCAAATCACTTGGTCATCCATGTCGGGAGAAAATATCCCTCGTCGTGTCCTCCAATCGCGTACATCCCTCCACAAATAAGTCGCGAAACTCCATGCATTAAAGAATAATCCATGATCGGAGGATAGCCGTAACTCGATAAACAACTTGTAGAGAAAAAAACACAATATTATTAAAAATCTTGTCATTTATTCAAAGCCACAGTGTTGGCACTCGTTTTGGACTGGTAGCCTATCAAAGAAAAATCTTGCCGTCCCAACTCAGTGGGTTTTATTCTTCATAAGATTGATATCATGCCTACTAAGTTCATTCATGCCATGATCAGGCTTGATAGCCGATTATACAAGTTTTTGGAGATACCTAACATAAAATGCTTCTACTAAGGATCATTTAAGATGATCTTAAATAAAAAAGTTGTAAACAAAAAAGTTGTGCGTCTCGTCGAAATAAACAACTTTAATTTTTGGGTCATTCAATCAGAGATAATATGCAATCGCCATAGCAAACGCAACTTATCAGACATAGGATACACGGATGTCTGATCAAGTGCGTATGAAAACTGTCCAAAACTGCTTTCGCGAATCGGACAAACTTTTTGGTTCGGCATAATTTAAGCGGTCAAGATGAGCTCGGATGGAAAGGTCATAAAAATGAAAATTCTTAGTTTTTTCGAGACGAACAACTTTGCTCATTATGCAATTTTGATTCGAGGTCGTTTACTGCTTCGAAACGGGCCCGCAAGGTTCGGATAAGTTTTTGACCGAACAGTTTTGTAAAGTTCGGTTTTGCCCATCCGAGTTGAACCCGAATTAGGGTTTTGGACGTGAATCCAAGTCTTATTCTTGCACAGGAAGTCCAGCCGCCTCTTATATATGTGAGGGGTGACGGCCGATTGAACCAACACACAATCGCAAAAACCAATCTATAAACCTCTATTTTTTCTCTCTCGCCCTGGTTTTTTGCTCATCGTTCATCGACGTTCTTCGTGTTGGAGAGCTTCGATCCACGAGGTCCTAGGGGCGGGCGAACCGACCTAGGTCAGCCCAACACCGCCGTGCGTCCAGACGGGGTCTCTCCCGGGCGCGTGGGGTTTCAGGTGGTGAAAAGATCTCGCTGGCTGTCTTGCGTATCGCGCTTCCGGCGAGGCTCCTCCGACGACGTGTCTTGCGTATCACGCTCAACGCCGGAGGTACATGTGACATGTTCGTGTGTGAACACATAGCGACCATATAATGACAAGCGCTCCCACCCTAAACAAAGTTCTGTATTTATCAACAATTTCATAAACCAATTACCAAAAACATTGGTTACAGAACATGGGGGAGATAAACCAGAAGCTATTTGGATGAATGACCATATAGAGCGAGGAAGTTTACAATGGAATAATAAATGTCAAATTGTCTCATCTTGATGACAAAAAACACACTGTGTACTTCCATGCCAATTCCTCTTTGCAAGATTATCTTTTGTTATCATTATCCCTTTCCGTAGATATCATGCAAATATCTTCGGCTTATGGGTATTTTCATTTTCCAAATTTTACTATTATCATCAACCGGGATATCAGGTTGGATCAACGCTCTATATAGTGATTCAACAGAAAATTTACCACTTTCTAGTAATTTCCATTTGAACACGTCAACACCGTCTGACAACTATATCGTGGATAATCGTAATAATAGATTGTTCCAAGATACCAGTCGAGGCCCAATAAGACTTCTTCTGAAAGACACATTAGGAGGATTTTCTTTCATCACTGTGGAAATTGTATGCCCTTTGTGTCTAACAATCGAATATAGAGCTGGATATTGTTCGCAAAGAGTAGTTTCGCCAAGCCATTTATCTTTCCAAAATCTAACTCGTGAACCATCCTTAATCTCGAAAGCACCAAAACGAAAGAAATGTTTTTTGGTGGCCATAAGACCCATCCAAAAATGTGAATCACCGGGTTTTCAAACCACTTGAGACATAGCTTTGGACCCCACATATTTCCTCCATAACATGGTTTTCCAAACACCATCTTCTGTAAGTAGTTTTAAAAGTCATTTGCCCAGAAGCACGGTGTTTTTGACTTGCAAATCGTGTATGCCCAGTCTTCCAAACTCCTTCAGGCGGCAAACCACATTCCATCTGGCCAGTCGATACTTCTTTTTCTCACTATCCCCTTGCCAAAAGAATCTTGAACGGAAATAATCCACTTTGTTCAAGACCCCTTTGGGTAATTGGAAAAACGAGATCATATACAGTACCATGTTAGTAAGTACTGAATTTATGAGTAATAGTCTTCCACCAAGGGATAACAATTTGCCTTTCCAACTATTAAGACGTTTTTGTAGCCTTTCCTCAACAAGTTTCCATTCAGCAATTGTGAGATGCCGATAATGAATCGGTATTCCCAAATAATTGATTGGAAATTGCCCCTGACCACAGCCGAAAAGTTCAGCATATAGATGGGACTCGTTTTGGGCCTCGCCAAAACAATACAAATCACTCTTATGGAAGTTTATTTTAAGGCCAGATAACTGCTCGAATGCTGATAAAATTAATTTCATATTCTTAGCCTTCTCTAGATCATGTTCCATAAAAAGGGTTGTGTCATCGGCGTATTGAAGAATAGAGAGTCCACCATCAATAAGATGTGGAACTAATCTTTCAATTTGACCATCAGCCTTTGCTCTCTCAATAAGGATAGCCAACATATCAGCCACTATATTAAATAGTAAAGTCGATAATGGATCCCCTTGTCTCAGTCCTTTCTTGGTCTAAAAGTATTTGCCAGCATCCTCATTTACTTTAATGGCAACACTACCCCCAGACACAAACGACTAAATAAGAGCGCACCACTCCTCAGAAAAACCTTTCAGGCGGAGTTTTTGCTAGAGGAAAGACCAATTAACTTTGTTGTATGCCTTCTCAAAGTTCTTGAACAATGATAAGCCCAATTTGCATCACCATTCCATATCTTAATTTACCTCTATTCATTGATATTTGTCTTATTATGAGGTATTCCTTATGGCTTTTCATCTGTTTATGCATGTTGGATGATTCCTGGAGGATGGACAGCCGGAGTAAAACTGTAGGTTCCAATGAGCTTATTGATATTGAGCCTGTGGTAGCTATTGTGAAAGATCTTGTCACTAGAAATATAGAGGATGAGTATATTGTCTTTTGTGAGGATTATACTAATATTGTTTCTCATCCTAAGAAGGTTAGAAAAGCTAGTGTTCTCGTGCTCTCTGTTAAAATTGGTGATCATTGCTATTATGGTTTATGTGATATTGGTGCTAGTTCTAGTGATATTCCTTATGAGCTTTACAGGGAAATTATGCATGAGATTGGCCCTTGTGATCTTGAAGACATTGATGTGGTTATTCACCTTGCCAATAGAGAGCAAGTTTGCCTCATTGGTATTGTAAGAGATATTGAGGTCCTTTGTGGTAAGATTAAATATCCTGTTGATTTTCTAGTACTTGGTAAAGAATCTAGTAAAACCTATCCTATCATATTTGGTAGACCCTTCCTTAATACTTGTGGGGCTATCATAGATTGTAGGAAGGAAAAAGTTTTGACTAAGTTTGATGGAGAATCTTATGAATTTAATTTTTCCAAATTGGCCAAAACCCCTTATGAAAATGAATTACCTGATGAGGATTTCAAGGTTGAACAACTATCCTAACAATGCTTTGCAGCAGTTCATGGAAGATCATGAAAGTGATGCCTTTACGAAGGAAAGAAATGAGATTGATGAGGTTTTCCTTCATCAGCCCGAGTTACTTAAGCATAATTTACCTGTGGAAGATTTGGGTACCACACTACCACCCAAAGGGGATCCTATTTTCAAATTAAAACCTTTACCTGATGATCTTAAATATGTTTATCTTGATGATAAGAAGATATATCCTGTTATTATTAGTTCTAAACTTTTAGTAAAGGAAGAAGAAAGGCTATTGGAGGTATTGAAGAAGCACCGAGGAGCTATGGGTTATACTCTTGATGATTTAAAAGGAATTTCTCCCACTATATGTCAGCATGCTATTAATATTGAGCCTGATGCGAAACCAGTTGTTGAGCACCAGCATCGTCTAAATCCTGAAATGAAGGAAGTGGTTAGAAATGAGGTATTAAAACTCCTTGATGGTGGTATTATTTATCCTATTGCTGATAGTCAATGGGTTAGCCATGTTCATTGTGTTCCCAAGAAAGGGGGATTACTGTTGTGCCTAATGAGGATAATGAGCTTATACCCCAGAGAGTAGTGGTTGGGTATAGAATGTGCATTGATTTTAGAAAGATTAATAAAGTTACTAAGAAAGATCATTATCCTTTGTCCTTTATTGATCAAATGCTTGAAAGGCTGTCCAAAAAGACTCACTTTTGCTTTCTTGATGGTTATTCTGGGTTTTCTCAAATCGTCGTGAAAGCACAGGATCAGGAAAAAACCACGTTCACTTGTCCTCATGGTACTTATGCTTATAGGCGTATGCCTTTTGGTTTATGCTGATTATGCTAACTTTATTATTTCCAAGTATTTGCCTCCAACCTTTACATCCCAACAAAGAAGGAAATTATTCTATGATCTAAGGCATTACTTTTGGGATGACCCACACCTATATAAGGAAGGAGTAGATGGCATTATGAGAAGATGTGTTCCAGAATTTGAACAACAAGAGATATTGAGAAAATGTCATGGCAGTGCTTATGGAGAACATCATGCTGGGGATAGGACTGCACATAAGGTTTTACAATCTGGATTTTATTGTCCTACTCTTTTTAAAGATGCAAGGAAGTTTATCTTATCCTGTGATGAATGCCAACGAGTAGGTAACATCTCTAGACGCAATGAAATGCCTATGAATTATTCTCTTGTTATTGAACCTTTTGATTGTTGGGGATTTGAATTTATGGGGCCTTTTTCTCCTTAAAAAGGGTATACTCATATTCTTGTTGTTGTTGATTATGTTACAAAGTGGGTAGAAGCCTTACCTACGAGCAGTGCTGATGGTAAGACCTCTTTGAAAATGCTCAAAGATGTTATTTTTCCTAGGTTCGGTGTACCTAGATATCTCATGACTGATGGAGGCTCCCATTTTATTCATGGGGGTTTTATAAAAACTCTCGCTAAGTATGATGTAAACCACAGAATAGATTCAGCTTATCACCCCCAAACTAGTGGGCAAGTAGAACTTTCCAATAGGGAAATTAAATCTATCTTGCAGAAGACTGTCAATAGGTCTAGAAAAAATTGGGCTAAAAAGTTGAATGACGCTTTGTGGGCTTATAGAACTGCTTATAAAAATCCTATGGGGATGTCTCCTTACAAAATGGTCTATGGGAAAGCTTATCACTTGCCTTTAGAATTAGAACACAAAGCTTATTGGGCAGTGAAAGAGTTGAATAGAGATTTTAGACTAGCTGGTGAGAAAAGACTGCTCGATTTAAGTAATCTAGATGAGTGGAGAGGGGAAGCTTACGAGAATGCTAAGCTCTTTAAGGAAAAAGTAAAAATATGGCATGATAGGAGAATCCTCAAAAGGGAGTTCCATGTTGGTGAGAAAGTTCTTTTGTATAGGTCTCGTCTTAGATTTTTTGCAGGGAAATTACTCTCCAAATGGGAAGGACCTTTTGTTATCAAGGAAGTGTACCGTTCAGGTGCCATAAAAATCTCTTCTCTGAAGGATGACACAACACAGGTGGTTAATGGTCAAAGACTAAAACATTGTATTTCTGGAGATTCTTATAATGAAGAAGTGGATGTTATTCAAATGGTGACTCCAGAAGAGTTTATCAAGAACCAGACACCAGAATCTGCAGAGTTCGTCTATGAATAGGTAAAAATGGTGAAAACAAAAGGTTTGCAAATCTCCAATCTTTTTATATTTTTGATGCTTTTAATACATAAGGGAAGTTACGAGACGAAACTGAAGAGGGAACGGAGCCCGGGGTGGACAAACCCACCCCAGGCATGGGCCCAGCCTGGCCATGCCTGAGAGGGGTGTTCCACCCCCAAACTCTGTCTTTGCTTTGTTTTCGTGTCAGAACCTTCCCGATGTATTGATTCTTCATAATATAACCCCCAGATACCCCGAGGTTCGTGCATCATGTTCTCATCGTGTTTTCGTTTCAATCTGTTCTGTCAGGAAATCTTCTCAAGTTTAGAGCACCATGGCCTCCGCCAACGACAAAGGCAAGAAGCCCGTGGAGTTAGAGTTGGAAGAACACCACCACAGAAGGAGTGAATCTTCATCAGGTTTGGCATCCCCTTGGCTTGTTCCAAACTTGGGGGAGTGTCACGGTATCACCACCATTATATTTCATATTTTACCCTTTTAGTGGATTCATATCTGTGGTAGAGAAGTTATATTATAGTTTGGTTTGCATGTGGAAGTATCTCTCCTTTAGTTGGTTATCTAAGTATCCCTTGGTGTGAGTGCCTTTATTGGAATATTAATGAGAATCGCATCTTTACTTTTTGCACTTCTTATTTTTAGTTTACAATCTCTATTATATGATGGATCTTGTTATTCAGTATTGGCACCACTTTGGGATCATAAAGTGGATCTAAATTGGTTTTGGCAACTGGTCAGTGGCATTAGTTTGAAAGAAAAGAAAGAAAAATCTTACATGTATTTGGTATCATTTGTTTTCTTTCTTGTTGGCTCATAAGCTTAGTATTCTTTATTTAAGATTCTTTTGTGTCTTCAAGGAAAGATTGCATGTTTGGCTTTATTACTTGTATGTTTACTTGTTTCTTTCAACTCTCTTGCTTGCTACCTAGCCTTGCTAGCCAAAAACCTGTTTTGAGAAGGCATACTTCTCATGTTTCCAAAACCCTGTGAACCGAAAACTTTTGCCACTTGTGTCCACCATATCTACCTAATAGCTATTGCTATTCCTAGCAAATTCTCAAGCTTCATCTACCTTTCGAATTAAAAAGTATTTTGTTATGTGAAAACTAGTTAGTAAAGCTCTCACGAACTTGATGGCACACGTTATTTACTTGCACCTAATAAACTTGAACCATTGTGGACATCGAAGTTGTATATGCTTGCATCTATACGTTGGGATTAGCAGAACCGTGCTGTCACGGGGAACGTTTTCAACATTGCACTTGTACCTTGTCGTACATAGTCTATATCATGATCTTTTGTCTATGGATGTCAATGGTGTGAAATAAAGAGGGGACTTGTAAGTCCATGGAGTTTGTATTCTGTGTTAGATAAATGTCTGGGCCGCTAGCCTAAGACATTCTTAATCATGGTGGAAACTTGTAGCATCACCATAGTGAGTCATCTATGAAGAATCCTCAATAAAAAGCTATATACATAGTAAATAAAAAAGGATTGCTGAGATGCCCATTGTCTGCTTGCCTTGTCATTTTGGTTATGGGAAATCTCATGTACCATGTGCAAGGGGTACCCCGTTGGCGGTTCTCAATGATATGCAAATACTTACAATGACAAGAACTTACCTGGACCCAAAGTTGAGTATGCATGAGGAGTGGCCCTCATATTCAAGGGACATGAGATTGCCAACTTATATTTCGTCAAGCATATACTCCATCTTTGTTCACTTTAACCTTAATCACCTCAAGATGCTTATGATAGGGGCAATGAGGGCAAAGCTAGTAAGTATCATAATCTTTTGGAAGCTCTTTATGGCTTGTAATCCCTGCTACCCTCTATAAAGGGACCTTTCTCCACTTACCATTTGAGTCAGTAAACCCACTTCCTCTCTATCTCTAGCAAGCTTTTGAGTTGTTGTGTTTCAAGCATTCATATGGTGATTTATTCAATCATGTTCTTTGTCTTCCTTGTTTGCACAAAACTCTTATCTATTGAGTATTATTTTGAAAGCCTTCACTTGTGAAAAACCTTTTTGAGCAAAGAGCGCTCCTATTTTGAAATTTCTACAAAAAGCTTTTGTGAAACTGTTTATCGGGTGTTCTCTGACCAAGAACAAGTTTGCCAATTCCAATTATGATTTATCTTTATGTATCTCTATTGTGACTGATGTACTTGGTTGCAAGCTAAGTTATATAATGGTGAGTTGCTTTCTTCTATAAGTTGTGCAAAGGTAAGAGTGATGCTTCTTGTTCGTATTCTTTTTATCGACACTTCACTCCATAAACCTGTGGACATGTTTACTGAGGTCAGTATTCGCTTGGGGACAAGCGAAGTCTAAGCTTGGGGGAGTTGATACGCCCAATTTGCATCACCATTCCATATCTTAATTTACCTCTAGTTATTGATATTTGTCTTATTATGAGGTATTCCTTATGGTTTTTCATCTGTTTATGCATGTTGGATGATTCCTGGAGGATGGACTGCCGGAGTCTGGATTCTGATGGAAAAGACGGCGTTTCGGTAAAATTTCGCGAAGATCAGAAAAATACCAGAAAAATATGGAAACATATTATTTTATCGGAAGATGAAGGTAGCAAGAAGGAGGAGCGAAGGGGGGCCTCAGGGGGACCACACCCCCTAGGCGCGGGCCCACCTGACCCCGTGCCTAGGGTGTGTTTGGCCCACCTGTTCGGCCTCCGACTCCGCCCCTTCGCCTATATATTTCCTACGGAACCCTAACACCAGGGGGCGACCACAGATAGATTTCCGCCGCCTCTGGGAGGCGGAAAACACCAAGAGAGAAAGATCTCTCCGGCAGACAGATTTCTGGCGAGGGAATTCCTTCCCGGAGAGGGGATACCTTCGCCATTAACATCGTCATCAAGCTAGGCTTCATCGGGATCATCATCATCCACACCATCATGTGGACATTCACCATCATCACCACTCCATCCCACTGTAACAATTGTGTTGGATATTGCTTAGTTCATTAGGGGAAACTTTCCTATTGTTAAGTACTATTGTAGTTGATGCTTGTGAGTGAAACCATTGGATTATTGTTTATGTCCAGATTGTTATCCATTATCATATCATCTTTGATCTTGATCCATATGATGTCTTGTGAGTAATTCGTTTAGTTCTTGAGGACATGGGAGAAGTCATGTTGTTAGTAGTGAATCTGTGATGAGTTATTATTCAATGGTTTAGTATTTAAGTTGTGGTGCTATTCTTCTAGTGGTGTCATGTGAACGTCGACTACATGATACTTTACCATTTATGGGCCTAGGGGAATGCATTGTGTATTTGGCTACCAATCGTGGGGTTGCCGGAGTGACAGAAACCTGAACCCTCGTTAGGACACCTTTGCACAAGGGAGTGTAGGATCTCAGAGTTTAAGGCTGTCGTTAGATTTATATAATTACTTTCCTGTAGTTACAGATGTTTGCAGGGGGTTTAATCACAAGTATGTATTAGTCCTAGGAAGGGTGGTATGTTAGCACAGGTTCACCCACACAACACTTACAAACACCAAAAAAGAATACTCAGCTATTTGCAGCAAAAGCACTTGACAGAATTCCCATGTGTCCTCGAGAACGTTTGGTCCTTATAAGTATTTCCATCGGCTTGTCCTTTGCTAAGAAAGGATTGGGCCACTTGCTCTGTTTGTTCGTTACTTTTGTTACTTGCTCTTTGTTTTGTTGCCTTGTTAGAAAACCACTAAAAATCTGTTTCCTAAGTATTCACAGGGATTTCCTGCTCCATAACACTGTTCAGCCTGCTCCTCGTTGGGATCGACACTCCTATTTATCGAAAGTACTACGATACACCCCCTATACTTGTGGGTCATCAAACAGTACCCCATTTAATTTTTTTGAGTGTAGTTCATGGATTGTTTCATGCAGAATTACAACACCATCTAGGATATTTCTTCCTTGCATGAACGCGGTTTGAGACGGACTAACAACATGGTCAGCAACTGAGTTTAGCCTAATCGTGGCAACTTTAGTAAAAATATGAAAGCTAACGTTAAGCAAGCAGACTGGGCGATATTGTTGAATACATTCTGCATTGTTAACCTTAGATAGTAAAATTATATTGCCAAAGTTAAGTCTAAAGAGATCCAATTGACCGACCTGTAAAAACCCAAACAAATTCATCAAGTCCTCCTTGATAACGTCCCAGAATTTTTGGTAAAATTCCGCCGGGAAGCCATCAGGCCCTGACGCTTTGTTATGTTCCATTTGAAAAACCGCTTTCTTGACCTCTTCCTCGGTATATGGGGCAGTTAGAAAGCTATTTTCTTCATCAGAAACATGGGGGATATCGGTCGTCTAGGACTCGTCTAGAGAGAATGAATTCTCCGCTGGAGCCCCAAACAAGGATTTATAATAAGCTGTAATATATGACTTCAGTTGCTCATGTCCCTCAATCATAACTTCGTCCTGACTCAGAGAGTGAATAAGTTTCTTCTTATGCTTGCCATTGGCAACAACATGGAAGTATCTTGTATTCGCATCTCCTTCGAGAATGAATTTTGCTTTAGAGCATTGGTACCATTTGAGTTCCTCCTCGCGCAGAAGTCGGGCTATTTTTGCATTCGATTGGCTTTTAAGCTCAATTTCTTGTGCAGTTAACGGTCTGACCTCCGCGGAAGCCTCTAAGTCATCAATTATAGATGTTAGGCGTATTGTTTCTTTTTTTAGGATCCCAGCTGTGTGCCTGGCCCAGCCATGAAGGAACTTGCGTAAATCTCGCATTTTGTTATTCCATCGTAGGATAGGCGTTTGGCCACCGACCTGTTTCTCCCAAATAGCCTAACCATCTCGTAAAAACCATCACGGATCATCCATCGGAGTTCAAATTTAAACTCATTCGTAGACTTCCGTGACGGTGATCCAAAATATAAAAGTAAAGGAGCATGATCTGACAAAGCCTGAACATTTGGTATCCATAAGCACTCTATCTAGTTTTTCATATGTTGGCTCCGGAAGACTATTAGTCCATGTAAATTGTCTTCCTAACATTGTAACCTCTCTTAAGTCCAGACTGTCTATAACAGCATTGAACATAAAAGGACAATGTTCATTGAACCGTTCCCGACTTTTCTCGTGAGGAAATCTAAGCAAATTAAAATCCCCTCCTATAAGAATAGGATATGGATTTTCCTTTGCCAAATTCACAAGCTCGTGTAAAAAGTCAGCCTTATAAACATCCTGGGCGGCCCCATATACGGCGAATAAAGACCATGGGAAATTGTCAGCCTTCTTACGAATATGGAGTTTGATAAAAAAATCTCCCACCAAACTAGCTAAAACTTCCATAGTCTCATCTCGAACGCCTAACAGGATCCCCCAGATCGACCACGCGGCGAACATGATATCCACATAAAGTCCACTCCACCAGAAAGGCGATTGAGTAGAGCTTGTGAAAAATCTCGTCTACCAGTCTCAGAAATACCGAGAAAATCCAAATAATGGTCTCTCACACAATCAGCAAAGAATAGCCAAGTCCCGAAGACCTCTGCTATTTGAAAAAATTCCATTCATTGAGAAACTATAGGAGATTTGGATACACGTGATCTCTTGCGCGACCGCTGGCTCTTTGATTGCTGACCAGAAGCTTTCAGCTCATACATAGAAGCAAGCCCGGTCTCATCAAAGTCCACCTCCGACACTTCACCAACTAAGTGAGAAAGGAGTTGACCATCTACTGTGTCATGCAACTCCTCCTCCTCGGTTAGTGAAGCATCAGGAACAACATCGACCTTAGGAGTAACCGTTAGACGATCAACCTCCATGTGTCGCAAAACAATAGAAGAAAAGGATACCTCCTGTACATATCTACCCAAACTATTACCAACATTGGCTAGTTTAGAAGAAATAACAGGAGTAGAAAAGGACAAAAAGGATTTCTAAGAACTTATTATACCCGTCGAATCTAAGTTCTTCTCCGCCTTACGCCGCATGGCCTTGACCATGGAGTCCTCATCAGTCGCGAACGCCCCAGAGGCATCGACTCCATGGCGCGCGCTCCGCCTGAAGGGAGTACCACTCCCCTGCACAGCAACTGGCAAAGCAACACCAGGAGAAGAAGCCCGAGCTGGAGACCGAGGCAAACCAGACCCCTCCTGGGACCGGTCGCCCCCATCGACCAAAGAGGTCTCATGACCCACCAAGGAAAGCCACCCGTCTAGATGCGTCTCCAAGTCCTCCCTGACCAGGGAGACGCGGTCATCCACCATGTTGCGGTCGGCCAAGCCCTCCTGGGTCAAACCGAGCACAACATCATCCTCAAGCTGGTCACGAACGTCACGGTCAGCAAACCCCTCCTGGGTCAGCTTCCGCAAGCTCTCCGAAGGAACAACCTCCTCAAGTACCGGTCGAGAACCAACACCAGAAATGGATCTACCCATAATATGTGTTCTGGACCTCGCAGGCGAAGCAGAGCAAGACCGCAGCACAGGGGTAGAAGCAAAACGAAGAGCCTCCTGTAGCTAAGCCGGAGAAACACGAGTCACCGAAGAAGAACCCTTTCCACGAAGAGGGGAATCCAAAGGAAGTGCGTCCATAAGTTGTCGTCCCCGCGGAGTACCCGGATTAGCATTAAAAGTAGTGACATCAAACACCCTCTGCACCCCCTGACTGGAAGATGTAGACGCGGAGGTACCCTTCACAGTCGAGGAAGAACCAGAACCCACCCCCTGAGTGGCAGTAGCAACATCAGAAGTATCCATAGGATCCTCCAAAGGATTCCCATTGGCATCATCATCCGCATCATCATCTCCCTTTCTCCACAAGAAGGGGACAAACTCTGGTTCCAGAATATAAACCTCAGGTTCAATCCGGAAACGGAAATCGGAGACCTTATGCTTAACCACAACATCAGACACCATATAGTGGCCAAGGGAATCCTTCAGCTTGAGAAAAACCTTCATATCGAACATCTCCACAAGAATAGAACCACCCTCGCTTCCGCAGACTGAATAAATCCACGTCAAGAGTGTTCCCCATGAGTCCTCTAATAGCCCACATACCCTGAAAAGAACGCAAAATATGGGGTACCCCCTCGACATGGAGCCAAACATGATGCATCTCAAACTTATATGACACTTCCTCCATCCTGTAAACCGAGAAGGTAAGCTAAGCGGTACTAAGCGGTACAGTCATCATGATTCCATCAACCATGTCCAAATTCTCAAACGACGGGAAGCTCACTAAGAAAGCAGAGTCTTCATACAGTGTCTCCCACGTTCACTGAACATGCACCTGGCACCGCCTGACAATCTGCCTTTGAACGACCTCCACTGAAACCATCGGGCCAGTAACTTGTACCAGAGCAATAGGGGTCTAACTGTGGGCCAGATGGTCCCGAGTCACCATGTACAGGATCTGAGTGAACAGAGTCTGTTCGCCGCCAATACCAGCCATATACTGACTAGATCTGAGTGAACATATAAATCTATATGTTAAATACTAACTAGATTTATTTAAATTTTGATAAATCTATGACATTTATTTTGGGAAAATGATACAGTTCCCCGAGGGATCGAACAAATCCATCCCCCGTGTCGACTGCCTTTCGTCCCGCACATATATGGTCGAACGTACCTGGTGGCCATGTACATATTATCTCCTTCCTCTTCCTAAGACCGTATCTTCTTCTCACGCACGCATCGCGCACAGCTGGTCCTCGTCTCACCCACACGCCATTGGCCCTCCGTCGCCGGATCGAGCCACCGCCGCCGGCGAGATCCTTCGCTCGCTGCCGGATCTCCGCCGCAGCCACTCCCTCGCGCGCCGCCGAGCTCCGTCTCTAGCCATGCCTCGCCGCCCCCGTTGCTACCTCCACGAGCACGCCCCGCCACCGGCCGTCACCTCCATGAGAGCCCACGGGCCGCTCCCGTCGGCCTCCCACCTCACGACACTGCCTGGCTGCCGGCCCCATTCATGTGCACCTAAACGTCTAGCCAGACGCCGAGCGCCACCTCTCTGGACATGCCTGCCATGTGCGGTGGTGATACCATGGGTGGTTTGCTACATCGGGTTAACGACACTGCTACCTACTGCCACTGACGCTGCTACCTACGGCATCAAGGTTTGCTACATGGGGTTAGCGGAGCTGCTACCTACTGCCATCACCGCTGCTACCTACGGCGTCGAGGTTTGCTACGTCTTGACGGGCGGGTGCTACAAGTGTATCTTGTGTTCTGCTACAATGTCTCCGGCGAGATCTCCGGCGAGGTGTCCGACAAGGTTGGATTTGCTATAATATGATATTTTTTTTGCTACATACGTTTTGTGGTTTTGCTATAATGGCGTAAAGTTTTTGCTACACGGTTTCCGGCGACCAGCGAAAGTCTCCGGCGAGTCTCCGACGAGGTCGGATATGCTACATTAGCACAAATTTTTGCTACAAGGTTGCCGGCGAGGTCTCCGGCGAACTCTCCGGCGAGGTCTAGTCTGTCTGTTTTCTATTTTCTGGATCGAACTGTTTTCTGCTACATGTAGCAAAAGCGGGATTAGTTGTAGCAAAAACAGGATTTTGATTTAGAAAAAAGACACGTGATTGGCTGGGGACCCGGTGGATAAAAGTCACAAATCTTCCGAGGAACGCGTAATGCTGCCCTTTAGAGTAAAAGTATTTAGCGAGATTAAAAGGAAAGTACACAGATGTAGAGCTCTCGCTGTCCGGACAAGACATGGTGGTAGGGCCCCCGAGACCCCGACCTTGCAGTCTGGCACCATCTCTCTCGAAAAAAAACACACACTATCTCCACCCGTGTCCCGTGTACGACATACGTCAGCAACCTCGGATTTGGTCGGATGAGGACGCCAGCGCAAACAGCCGTCTATGGGAGGCGTCTCTCCAGCCATGTCCCCGATACGGTCCCTCCGTTTTTTTTTCTCTTATATAAAGTACTAATTACCATATTTCTAAACATAAAATAACCACGTTTTGACTTTTAACATTGGCTTCCTCTTTCATAAATGCATAAATGTCAACTCGTCGTTGTTATCCATAGTTTATGAATAAAAAAAGCAATCGATCAACACAAGAGTCTATTTAATTTATAAAAGCAAAATCTAGAAAATGTATCCTACCGAGGTAAACGCCTGAACACCTTACGTGCAAGGTGAGTGCACGAAATCGCCGCTAGTTCTTTGCCCAAAAGGACAAGCACCGGCGCCCTATCGAAGCTAACTGGCATCTTAGGCGAGACAGAGAAGGGTCGTCGGCCTATGAAATCTGGTTATATATATTCAAGACGATACCACTATCAGCAGGATGATCCAGATTAGCGACGGCGGTGGCCAAATGGTGGCGAGAGCCGAAGACGCAGTGGTGGGAGAGTTTGAGGGAGGGTGTGAATGGACGAGAAAGCGCCGCCTAACTTCTAGCGTCGAAAGGTGGGAGGCGATGATGGCAGGTGATTTAGTGGTGTGTCTCCAGCAGGGAAGAGGTGAGGTGGTCGGGGAGGGGAGAATGGACTAAGGGCATCTCCACCGGAGCTACCAAATGGTCACCTAAACTGTCCGTTTGTCCGTTTGGGTCCGGCCCCTGGTCAGTATGGGTGGGGGTCCGGCCTTTCCGGCCAGCCGCGCCCAGCGGAGCGACCTATTTGTCTGCGCTTGGCCAGGGCTAGCCAGATATTCATATGTTTGCAAATATTGTCATATAGTAAATTTTTAGGATACAAATAAACTAGACTAGGCACTCAAATTGAAATAGTGCTTGCATATAGATAGTTCAGTCTCACATGGTTCGATAAAAAATAACTAAACCATTAATTAAATTACACAAAACAAATAGAGGATTAACTATTGAGTTTTCCCGCACGAGCCCATATATGCTCAACCAAATCCAGTTGAAGCCGTTCATGAGTTTGCCTGTGACGCAAATTTTCATACACTCGCATGAAATCTTCCCAAGACGTTAGATCTGGCTCTGGCTTAACCAACTAACCCTGAAAGTCCGAGTCTTGATCCAAGATATCGTCATCACGCTCGTCCTCGACGATCATGTTATGCATGACACAAGCAGTCATCACATCCCACATTGTAACATCCCAAAAATACTAAGCTTGGATCATCAAATTCTAATTATCAAAATTATGGGTTAACAAAAACTTTTCTAAATGAAATCATGAATGCATGCATATGTGTATGCATGGATTTTGAAATCCTTTAAAACCACCTTGTTTGTTTGTTTCATTGCTTGTAAAATGTTTCTTAGGTGAAATAAACATCATCTAAAATATTTCCCACACTTTTCCTAAAGACAAGTAAATCAAAACACATATATGAAATGAATGGTCATTTTGGCCAATTTAACTCACATGCCTACTTTGGCTGTCTCAAACTTTCAGAACCTAACAGAAACTTTTCTGGATCTTTGCACCCCTTGAATGTACTCATAACAAGGTATCAAGGCCCACTTTGTGATCATCCAGAAACTTTCAAATGCATAGTTTAAATGAAAATTCAAAATTGAATCTTTATCATATGGGAAGATCCCACTTTTTCAAAAACTACTCAAACAAGCTCAATTTTCAAAACCCAAGCATCTGCAGACTCACCAGCACCAATCTAGCAAACCCACCAAAAATCATATCAAAATTCAAAACTTGATTTCATGCGGCCATTTCATCAAACAGGTTGCAGACACAAATCAAACAAACATCAAACACTATTGTGAGCAGTGATTCTTGCCTAACTGGTTCCCCATTTAGCTCACACACAACCCAGTAGATCATCTAGGAAGATTAGCCAGGCACTAGCACCACTGTGAGCTTGCCATTGTCATTTATGGTGAATAGCCGAGCACCCTCTTGCCACCCCATAGTCGACAGCAAGCTAGGAGCAGCAGCAAGCCTAGCCATCATGTCTGGGAGGCAGCCCACCGTAGACCGCCACTCACTGTCCCAGCCGCGAGCGTGGCCAAGCCCTGGACCACGCGCACAAGCCGCGCCCAGACCATGCCGAGCGTGCGCCAGAGCGCCACCCTCGACCATCACCCATAGACCGCGCGCCGCCCTCGCCGCGTGCATACACAATCCCCACCGACCCAGGAGACCGCCAGACATCCCCGTTTGTCGCCCCGTGCCGCACAGCCACCGCCCGCCGTCGAAGACGCCGCCTTTGCCGCGCAGAGCACCGCTCGTTCCAGACCAAACCACACCGCCCCATGCCTCGAGACCAAGTCGTTGAGCATCGCCAGGAGACACCGCACCGTCCCCTACCCTTGCCCATGCCTTTAGCCGCCTGTAACATCGCCCCCGACGAGCTCACTGTGCGCCCCGACAGTCCCCTCGCTCGACTATAAATAGAGGCCACCCCCGCATGATTTCTTCACACCATCTCACTCCCCTCTCCTCACTGATCGTGCCACACCATTCTCAGAGCAAGGCGAGCACCACCTCGCCGGAATTTCACTGGAGCCTGCCGCTGCCGGAGAAGAAGGGAGCCAGCGATTGGAGCCGCCCCAGGAGCTGCCGCGACCACCCCTGAGTTCGCCGTCGTCGACTTCGTCGTTCGCCCGCCTCGCCGACCCTCGCCAGTACCCCGGTGATCCCCCAGTGACCCTCACTGGCCGCGCTAGGTTTCGTTCTCGCCAGAGTTGTCTCGCATCGACGATGACTCTCAGCCGTTAGATTAGAACTAGATCGAACGATCTGCGTCGCCTCATACCGCTTCGCCCAGCCCCGTGTCACTGACGAGTGGGGACACCCACTTAAGCAGCCCGCGGGAGCACTGCGCTTAGCAGGACGACCCAGTAATTTTTCCCGCGCAGCCCAGTTATTCAAATTAAACCTTTTCTATTTCAATTCAAACACACTTATGTACCCAACTTTAAAAATCAACCCAGATCGATTCAGTGCACCAAATTGAATGAAACCAATTTTGTTGGAAAGGTCTGTGAATGCTGAATCCAAGCCCGTTGGATTCAAGTCATTTGGATATATAGATCACCCATGGTAAAAATAACAAGGCAGAAGCTTTTCTATATTCAAATATTTTTCAAATTTAAACCATAATAGCTTTTGAGTTGATTCCAACTCTCAAAAATCACATTTAACCATACCTTTCAGAATATATAAAAATATATAGGTTTACTTGCAGAAATAATGTTCAAGTAATAAAAGAATGCTACATAAGAATTTCTAGCCACTTTAATTAATTAAAATAAAAGGGTAAAACCTTATTAAATTGTGACACCACTTTAAATCACATTCCCATGGACTACAATATGTGGTGATGACATGTGTCAACATGATCCCATGTTGGGTTTGGAGAATATTAAATCTTAAGTAGTTTTTCAATGAGTAGAAATTACTTTTCTAAAAATAAAAAGATTTAAACCAAGCCTTAACCTTGTAATGTTAGGGATGATGCTAGATCATCCATAGGACCCTTGTGTGTGATGATTGCAAGTAGTTAAGTATTGTTTGGTGATTGTGTACCTCGTATTTATTCATAGACGCTAGTACCGACCAAGGATACGAGGAGGAAGGAGGATACTACGAAGAAGAAGCCGAGGAGAACTTCAACCACTGCTCTGCACAAGGCAAGCTAGTAACCTTGCAAGCTAACACTTGCAATTTAGCAAGCTTATATTGACATTGATGCAAGCTAACACTTGCAGGATACCCTACTGATGCAACAAACCCCTACTTGTTACTATGCCTTAAGCATATGTGATCATACCCATTTGATAAACCAATCCTAGTTTTATGTGCAAGTTTCTTACTTTATTTCTTTATCAAAGCTTACTTAGAGTTTACTTAAGTGACTGGTAGATATTGGAAAGATGCTAAGGTTGCATAAAGAGCATACAATTCGGCCTAAGTTAGAAACCTTGACATCAGCCTGAGACATAAGGTTGTACTTAGTTGAAACTCCACTAGTTACCACCCCTCATCATTACTACCCCCACCTGTAGATGCTAGTGCTAAGCATAAAACTTGATTAACTTTAGATGGGAATACTTGGTGGAAAAATGGTTATGAAAACCTTGGAATGATGGATCATTCTATTTAAATGTTTTGGACATGTGTTTCCAAACACTTGAGAATTTTGGTGATAAAAATGTTGAGGCATGAGCCTTAGCCCTTTATAAAACTGATGGTTGTCTGGATGCGATACCATTCCAATTTTATCGTACAACCACAATACCCGAATATTGGGTAGGGCTTGACTGGAAACTTATATTCCTTAGTATTAGTTACCTCACGGCCAAGGTTTGAGCTGAGGCTACCTTGTGAAGATTGTCCACCTGTGCAGTACCCAAGATGACAGTTGGTCATGGTTGGGAGGCCAAACTCACAGGAGAGGTGCTTATACTAGGGCGTGTAATCGAAAGGTTAGGATTGATTATCCGATACTGAGTATGGTGAATTCAGGATTTGTTCCTGACGGATGTATCGAATGTTGTGGTGAAAGTGTACAATCTCTGCAGAGTGTCAAACTATTCGAATAGCCGCGTCCGCGGTTATGGACAGTTGGAGTGGCCATACTGTTCCCCCGTCAGACTTTTCAAAATGACCTGTGAGATGAATTGAGACTTTGGCTTGACCACAACAGAGTTGTGATATGAAATACCAGTTCCCGCTTAGGATTTATAAAATTGTGACTAGCTTTGGAGCTTAGTAGAGATAAATCTGGCTTTTACAAAACAATCCTAGAGCCTAGTGTCCTATTATCCAAAAAACCCCTTTACCTATTAATATTAGTTTGCGAGTACTTAAAGAGTACTCATGGCTTTGTCCCTGGCTATTCCCATGGCCAGACTATGAAGAGGAGTACCTGGAAGATGGAACCCAGGAAGGTTACGACAACTAGGATCATCTCCCATTGTCAGCATTGCCTGTGACCCCGAAGATGGAGCTTCGCCTACGCTACCGTTATTGTTACGTATTCCGCTGCTTGATGTTGTATTAAGAACTGGATCATGAGATCCCTATTTATGTAAGAAATTATGTATCATTTGTAATGGATGATGTACTATGGTATCCAATTCTGTTATGTCTCGCAAAAATGGTAATCCTGGGATTGCGATGTATGGCATAACAAGCATCTAGGATTGAAAAATCCGGGTGTTGACACACATCCTCTCTGCGCTCCAGGTTCTAGAAGGGTACCGAACAATAGCCCACCTTGACTGAAGCACACCAAATGCTCGCTCCATATCCTTCCTAGCAGCCTCTTGCTCTTTTGCAAACCTCTTGCACTTTTATCTTTAGGATTGCGGATTGTCTTTACAAAGGTGGCACAGCAGGGGTAGATACCGTCAGCAAGATAGTAACCCATATCATATGGATTGCCATTGATCTGATAAGAAACTTGTGGGGCATTGCCTTCTGCTAGCCTAGCAAACACCGGAGACCGCTGCAGCACATTGATGTCATTGTTCGATCCAGCCATGCCAAAAAAGGAGTGCCAAATCCAGAGATCATGTGATGCAACGGCCTCTAGTATGACGGTGGACCCCTCTGCATGCCCTTTGAACTGCCCATGCCAACCAAAGGGACAGTTCTTCCACTGCCAATGAATGCAGTCGATGCTGTCAAGCATACCAGGAAACCCCCTTCTCTCGTTGATGGACAGAAGACGGGCAGTGTCTTCGGTGTTTGGCTCTCTCAGGTAAACTTTGCCAAACACCGCAATAACCGTGCTGCAAAACCGGTACGTAGCCTCATGGCATGTGGACTCGCTCATGCGCATGTAATCGTCGAGGAGGTCATCGGGGACTCCATATGCAAGTTGTCGAATGGTAGCAGAACATTTTTGGTAAGAGGAGAAACCAATCTTACCGGTGCAATCGTACTTGGCCTCGAAGTAGCTATCGTACTCCGTCACCCCATTGAGAATTTGCAAGAACATGTCCCTCGACATCTGATAGCGGCGACGAAATGCCTTCTCTTTAAAGACCGGATTAGTTGGATGAAAGTAGTCCTTGTAAAGACGTGTGTGGCCATATTCTCGGTTGGCTTGACGCCGCTTGGATGAGCCATCTCTGCGAGACGGCAGTAGGTAGTGGTCGTGCACCATCTGTGCAGCCGCCAGCACAATCTCGGTCTCACCGTCAGACTCCTCCTCAGAGGATGACTCCACAAAATTTTTGTAGAAGAACTCCATTGCCCTTTGGCTGCTGCCCATCTGCAAAGTATGCGGCCGTCAATAGCGATGGCAACTCCCGCAGCGGGCTAGACAAAATCTACAAAAGACCGGCGAACGTACCTCAGTCAATTGATCGAACAGGTTGTGCGCCACGCAGAGGGTGTCGCGCGCCCAGTCCAATAGCGGAGACCGAGGGCGGCGAGATTGCCTGTGGCGCGGCCAGACAACTCCGGCAACGCGCGTGGCCGGCGGTGGCGCTCGATACCGCGGGGGCGTCGGAGGCAGCGAGTGGTGGCGGTGGCGGTGGCGGCGGCAAAGACTGCGCCTGCTCGAGACCGAGCGATATGGAGTGCGCGGGGGTTTGGGGGAGGAGAGCGTCTGCTGTGCCACTGGCGGAAGGTCCCAGGCGAATTATTGGGAGGATACTCCGCGCTGTCTGGACCGACGCAACCGAACCCCACATTAGATGCATGGATAGATTGAGCCGGACGGATGGGTCGGCCCGCAGGGGCGTCGCGCACGCCGTCCGCTTCTATGCTGGCATTTTCACACACGTGCAGACCGTTTGGGTCATGCCCGATGATACCCTAAGTTACTGGTATGTGGTATCTCCTGTCGATATCCGACGTGCCATGGGAAGCGGCTTGTGTCCGGTGCTCAAAGAAGACACGACACTATATCAACCACGACTAGACGCGTTTTTATGTGTAGCATGGTCAACAACTATTTGAGGAGGGTTATGGGGACACGGGTAGGATGCTCTCATCGCTCTCTCTGAATTATTATACGTACAAGAAGCGGTGAATTCTTTATTTTGCGAAATGAGAAGGGGTGGATTCTCGAATGTGATGATAGTCTCTTCGTAAAGTTTTACGAATCACTTCATTTCACTGTTCTGGTTTTAATTAAACAAAGAATATTCCCTCCGTTTAGAAATATATATAAGATGTTTTAGGTTTGTGAAGGAGATGTATCTAAACACCTTTTAATATATATGTTCAAATGAATCTAGACACTAAAAGATGTTTAGATACATCTCATTTACAAATCTAAAACATCTTATATTTCCAAGGGAGTAGAACCATTGGAACCAAGACGTTCATTTCTACTACGCCCTGAAATCAAACACACCGACAGCCGGAACGGAGGGAGTACATGCGAACTTAATTACAACGTTCTGCCAGCGCAACTTGCTCTCGTCGAACAAACGACGCCTAACTTTTTTTGTCGTTTATAAAGGCTACAAACTGCATACGTGATGCTAATACCTGCTACAAACCTATCTCTCGTCGGTTTGCTTCCCCGTGATATAAAGCCAAGGCACGTCTTGATAAGCTTTGTTTATTTGCACAACCGTACGAAGATATCAGCTTTCAATAATTTAAGCAACTCACATGGGTCCTGCATTTTTCCCAGTGCTTAACATTCTCTTAGGAAATATAAGTTTTTAGTAAGTATCACGTATGCATGTGCGATTATGCATGAGTGTTGCTACGGGTCAATTTGTATTTATTATTTTTGGGCCATCCAAAATTTTACTACTAGAACAATTAATAGCATTTGTTGTCCCTCCGAAATGGATCGTTTCACTTCATCCTCCATAGAAAGTGGGCTCGTAAAAACCACCTTGATAATACAAAGCTCCTCCTCCTCCTCTGAATATCCGATGCTTCCAAATATCTTCCTTCCTCAAACCCCATCGACGGCTGGACTTCCGTTGCAAGTCCACCTTCGCGGCAGTGCGCAGAGCAATTCAGCGCTAGGCGCGGTTGTCGAGCTTCCCGGCGGTACAATATGCGGATCATGCGAGACCTCGCCATGTGCACCTTCATGGGCTCGGTGGTTGTCTCCATCGATGTGGCCGCGCACACGCCTAAAGTCCTCTATGCTTAAAATGACATAAACCTGATCTGATGGTTCGGTTTAAGAACGTTTTGAAGCAACACACAAGTAAAGACATAGAATAGCAAGAAAAAATGCACAATACTATATAGGACTTTCAGGGTGGCAAATTATCATATAAAACTACCCTATTTGATTTGATTGTTTCTTTATCCTGTATTTAAGTGATGCAAATGCAAAGTTTGTCTACAACCAGATGACCGTCTCAAATAAGGACTTACTAAAATGAAGGGATCCCGCTGTGGGCGGGGCAAAAACATCATCGCGCAAATGAAGGCCGTAGAACCCAACTCAATGACTATATGCGTAGGGAGCGTATCGACGTCATTGGGCGAAATGATTCACGCCTACTTCTCACAGAGGGACCTCACCTCCATCAATAGCCGGGGATATTTTGCTTGGAACTGGGCCCGCACCAATGGCCATTCTAGAGGGCTCCTCCTTGGGGTAAATAAGGACAACCTAGAACTTTCTTCTTGGGCTAAGGGAGAATTCTAACTCACATCCAGCATGGTCCAACTTAAATACATGAAGGCTTGGACGGTGATTGTAGTTGTAGCCCCGTATATCATAGAAGACATACACATTCATTGGGGAATTAGAGGCTTCCATTGATTCTTGTGAGCTCCTGATGCTCGCCCGGGTAGGGGGTGGGGGTAGGATTTAACCTCATCCAAGGAGCTAAAGACAAGAACAACTCCAACATAATGTGGGAAAGAGTCAACCATTTTAGAAATTTCATCACTAATCTCGCTCTTTGAGAGGTGCATCATGTTTGGGCACGACTCACTTGGACCAACTATCAACTTGAACTGGTCTGATATGTCCTTGACATGGTGTTCATTTGCCAGACTTGGGATTCCCTCTTCTGCACCTACTTTCTTAAAGAAGAAATGAGACTCGGATTGGATCACTACCCTTTGATCCTCCTTTAGGGAGATGGTGTGGTGCAGCAAAGAAGACGCTTTTTCTTCGAGTATGGGTGGATGGAGGAAGAAGGTTTCAAGGATATGGTCCTTGCACCATATATTTCCATCATGAGAGAGGAAACCCTAGGGGCGACCCCAGCCTCAGGATTAGGATAATTTCTTAAGGGATGGGGGTAGCTGAGGGATTGAGGCAAGGGAAAAAGGTGGAGATCCTTCACGAAATCCAAATCTTAGATGCTATAGCAGACTAGGTAGGATTAGTTGACGCAGGCTGGTGATGCATGTAAAATGCATACATGAACTTTATAGTTTACTGATTCATATTCCCACATGTTTACAATTTATATGATGTTATATCCATGTTTTACATTGATTTATGGGCATTTACCTATGGTCCCCTTTATTTGCTTTATAACTCTGCAGGATAGGAACACCTTGTTTTGCATATTTTTATCTTTTGGGGACATAACCGAAGGCAAATGGACCGGGGATTTTTGAGGTGAAGTCTGGAGCACAAGAACTATGAGAGGGGAGGCCCGAGGCCCAAACGAGCCCATGTGGCATGGGCCCCACCCTAGGTCGTGCCACCTAGTCTCGTTTCCTCCTCGAGCATCCGCAACCATCCATCTTCATCTCAGCCTTGAAGTCTTGACCTAAAAACGCCTATAAAAAGACCCCTCAAGATGATCTCAGAGGAGGCGGCACAGAAATATAGAAACACCAAAACAGAGACAGAACTAGCGAAGATTGGAGGGGGAAACACTACTGGAGCCGCCACTGGTGGGATCTCTAGCATCTCTGGCTTTATCACCCTGATGAAGAGGGAGTAGTCCACCTCTGTACTATGGGTTAATGTCAATAGCTTCATCCATTTCTCTCTTCATCTATCATTGTTCTAGTACCATATGAGCTTCCCAACATGATTATGGTCATCTATGTAATTCCTATGCAGTGAATCTTTATTCTATGAGTTGATATTTGAGATTGAATTCTGTTATGTGTGAGATGTATCGGTAGATGAAAATTATGTACCCTGTTCTTAAGTACTTGTTTTGATCCAACATGTACGGGAGGGCATGTGTGGGGGGACGTGTGCATTAGTTGGAGTAACATGGTGGTGGCGATTGGATAGTGACAACAAAATTTAAGATCCACTATGATTTTGACCTTTCTTTTGTTACCTCATTAGGGATTAAGTGAATGAATGTGTTATTATCATATACTGACAACCCAGATGATCTTGTTTGTTCAAGGTAACACATTTTTTATTCAAACATGATGTCAAAGTACCTAAGGATATACTTTGTTTATTCTTAATTCTAGATTGCATGAAGTTTTCCCTTTCTAGAGAAGTATAAGTGAGAATGTGAGATGTGTTGCATCATCTTTAAAATAAGATGTGATGCCCATATGAATGTTTATCATACACATAATGAAGTTTCATCAATATTGTATTGCTTATGAATTGTTTTATATCCACTACACTTTATGAGAGAATAGACAAGTGAACCCATGAAACCCCCGGTCCAACTTTTACTATAGGAAACAACCTTTCATTTACTTTCATTGCTTTTATATTTGTTGCATCAATTAAATCCTAAAACCCCCAAAAAAATTTACTATTATCAAACACAAACAAAAAACCCAAAAGACCTTTACATTATTGTTTTTACTTTCTTGTCTAGTTATAGTTTGCTTTTAATTTTATTTATTGATAGTTTATTTTAGTTTACTAATACAAAACCTTATGCTTGACAACCACAATATGGAGTTGGGGACACATGGAAAATACATTGTTTTGTAGGTTGCTTGAAGAAGAAAATAGGAGAAGTCCCTAAGCTAATTCCCCGAGAGTTTGATATAAACCCTCGAGTCACCCTTGTGGGTAAAAGACGCTTGCTACAATACCCTGCACTTGGAGTCCCAACGAGTTGGTACACACGGAGTTGTTGCCATCAAGAATACTTTCTCGCGCCATTGCCGTGGAGTTGCAAGAGACAAATCATAGTAGCATCTTCATCAAGTTTTGCACAAGATAATTCCCACAACAACTGCTAGAACCTTTTGTGGAACCATCTTTATCAACTTGCGCAAACACCCAAGCTTGGGGAGGTTGCACCATTGTGATCTTTTTTCTTTTATATTTACAAAGCACTTTATTTATCTTGTTTTTCCTTTATTTTCTTTGTTTTCCTTTAGTATTATTTTTTACCTTTATGTTATAAACAAAAATCCATAAAAATTAGTGTAATTTTACTATTATTGCAAGCATGGAGAAACAAACTTATTGGCCTTTTAGTGTTAAGAATTTCCCTCAAAAGGATGATTTCCCTATGGAACCTTTTGAGCTTGATCATGCTATAATTCAAATAGTCTATGGGAATCATTTTTATGGAAAGCCTAAAGAAGACTCCTTGTTACATTTAAAGAAATTTAATGATAGGTGCAAAGCTTTGAAGATAAGTAATAGCAATAACAATATAATCAAAGCTCAACTTTTTCCCTACTCACTTGCTGGAAAAGCTCTAGATTGGGTATTAAAATGGCTAGTGGGAAACTTCACATCATGGTTTAATATCAAAGCTTTGTTTGTAGAAAGGTTTGGTTCCCATAAAATATTGAGTCACCTTAGAGAGATAATATTTTATTTTAAACAATTAGATGATGAACTACTTGTAAAAGTTTGGGAGAGATTTAGGAGACTTTCTTATGGAACTGAGCATGGCCTGAGAGATTGGATGATAATGCATACATTTTAATTTTTGTTTTTTGTATATAAATAGCTACATGGAGCTATGCTCTATTTTGAGTTTTTGTGTTATGTTTATAGTTTTGGTAGCACTTGTTTTAAAATTATGCAAAACTGTGACAGACACGTGAAACCACTGGATTACTCGTCGGACACAGATCGTACAAGAAGGATCATACGCACGAAAGTTTCCAACATGGATAGGTGACAATGACGAGCCAAAATATGCTTGATATATATATGTCAATAATTAAATGCAGTGTGAGGTTTTTCCATAATTTTAAATGAGTACTACAAAAAAAACTATAAACATAGCACAAAAGCTCAAAATAGATCATAGCTCCATGTAGTTACTTATTTACAAAAATCAAAAAATCACATTTCAAAGTTTCCAAAATAAATTATAGGTAGCCAATATATACTATAAGAGCATGAAGACTATTAATGCAAATACTTTATACGAGAAATAGTGGCCTAGCATGGCGACTAACTCCGCACGCCCATCATGTCCTTATATCATCAATGGAGAGCGCAAAATCTGGTCACGAGGGCAGAAAACCAACGGAATGATACTAGCAGACGCCACACTAGAGATCATAATTTTTTTAGCACACCATAGAGCGTTGTCACATGAATACACAAAAGCAAACATCCATAATGAAAACCACACTCTGTTTGCCCACAACAAGCTTCACAATGTTTACCACGTTAGAACACCACAATTAATGACCAAGAGGGCATTGACTCATTCGTAACAAGGAGGGTGGCTAGGTGGCACCAGTGTCGCTTGGGACCTGTTCATGGACCCTGTCAACATCCGGATTTTTAATCCCAGATGCCTGTTATGCCATACATCGCAATCCTAGGATTACCATTTCTGCGAGACATAACAGATTGGATATCGCAATACATCATCCCTTACAAACCATACATAAGGTATTACAACAATTAAAGGATCACATGAACCAGTCTTAATATAATCATAGCAGTGGAATAACGTAATAATAACGGTAGCGTAGGTGAGGCTCCATCTTCATGGTCACAGGCAATGCCGACGATGGAAGATGATCCTAGTTGTCATAACCTTCCTGCGGTCCATCCTCCTGATAGTCCTCTTCATAGTATGGCCATGGGAATAGCCAGGGACAAAGCCATGGGTACTCATTAAGTACTCGCAAACTAATACTAACAAGTGAGATGGTTTTGGGTAGGATGTACTAAGCTCTAGGTTATTTTGCAAAAAGCCAGATTTATCTCTACTGAGTTCATAAGAAAAGAAAGCTAGTTGAAAGTTTTAGAACACCTAAGTGGGAACTTGAATTTCATATCACAGCCCTGTTGTGGTCAAGTCAAAATTACGATTCATTTCATAGGTCATTTTGAAAATATCTGATGACAGAACAGTATGGCCACTCCAATTGTCCATAACCGCGGACGCGGATATTCAAATAGTTTGACACTCTGCAGAGGTGGTACACTTTCACCACAACATTCGATACATCCATGGGAACAATCCTGAAGTCACCATACTTAGTATGCGGATAATCAATCCTAACCTTTCAATTACACGCCCTAGTATAGGCATCTCTCCTATGAGTTTGGCCTCCCAAGCATGACCAACTGTCATCTTGGGAACTGCACAGGTAGACAATCTTCACAAGGTAGCCTCAGCTCAAACCTTGGCCGCAAGGGAACCCATACTAAGGTATATAAATTTCCAGTCAAGCCCTACCCAAATTTTGGGTATTGTGGTTGTACGATAAAATTGGAATGGTAACGCATACAGACAACCATCAGTTTTATAAAGGGCTAAGGCTCATGCCTCAACTTTTTCATCATCAAAATCATCTGGTGTTCAAGACATAGGTCAAAACATTTCAGTAGAATGACTCATCATTCTAAGGTTTTCATAACCATTTTCACCAAGTATTCCCATCTAAAGTGGTCAAGTTTTAAGTTTAGCACTAGCATCTAATAGTGGCGGTAAACACTAATGTGGGGTGGTAAACAAGTGTATCTTATCTAAGTTCAATCTCATGCCTCAGGATGACATCAAGATTTATCTAACTTACGCCAAGTTTTATGCTCTTTATGCTACCTTTAATAAACTTTCCAAGTTCTACAAGTCACTAAGTAAACTCTAATAAAAAACTTTGATAAAGAAATAAAATAACTAAGCTTGCAAGTAAAACTAGGATTATGTGTTATCAAGGGGTATAACTAAAGCATGCCTAATGCATTGCATAGATCACATGGTGTTCACAGTTGCAAGTGTTAGCTTGCAAAGTTGCAAGTATAGGCTTGCCTTGTATAGAGCAGTGGTTGAAGTTCTCCTCGGCTTCTTCCTCGTAGTATCCTCCTTCCTCCTTGTATCCTTGGTCGGTACTAGCGTCTATAAATAAATACGAGGTACACAATCACCAAACAATACTTAACTACTTCTATTTATCACATCAAGGTTTTCACTAGATGATCTAGGATCATCACAAGCAACACAAAGATTAAGGCAATAGTTTTATTTCCTTTATTTTAGAAAAGTAATTTCTACTCATTGAAAAACTACTTAAGATTTTATATTTTCTAACTAAAATATGGGATCATGTTGACACATGTCATCACCACATATTTCAGTATTTGGGAATATGATTTAAAGTAGTGTCACAATTTAATAAGGTTTAACCTTTTTATTTTAATTAAATAAAGTGACTAGAAATGCCTATGGGCATTCTTTTATTACTTGTTCATTATTTCTGCAAGTAAACATAGATATTTTTATATATTTAGAAAGGTCTAGTAAAATGTGATTTTTGAGAGTTGGAATCAACTCAAAACTTTTATGGTTGAATTTTGAAAAATGTTTGAATGCAGAAAAGCTTCTTCCTTGTTATTTTCGCTATAGGTTATCTACAATTCTAAATGGTTTGAATCCAACGGGCTTGGATTAAGAATTCCAGTACCTTTCTAACAAAATTGGTTTCATGCATTTTGGTTCAGTGAATCTACCTGGGTTGATTTTTGAATCTAGGTATAGAACTAGGTTTGAAACTAAATTGGAAAATCTAAATTCAAACTAACTGGGTTGTGCGGGATGTTAACTGGGTTGTCCCACGGTGCACAGCGCACGCACGGGTGAGTTTAAGTGGTTGTCCCTACCAGTCAGTGAGACAGGGGGCGAAGAGGTACGGGGTGATCTAGACCGCATGATCAAACTCTAATCCAATGGCTGTGACTTATCGTCTCCGTCGGGAAACACCAGCGAGACAAAACCCTAGCGCGGCTAGTGGGGGTCAACAGGGGCTCACCGGGGCTCAGACGAGGGTCAACGACAGGGGCGAATGACAAAGTCGACGACGGCGAACCTCCTGGTACCGACGGCTTCTCCTAGGGCGGCTCCAATCGCTGGCTCCTTTCTTCCTCCTCCGTGGCAAACTCCAGCCAAATTCCGGCGACTTGCTGCTCGCCTTGCTCCGGGGGTGAGATGGGGTGCTTATGAGAGAGAGAGAGGGGAGTGTGTTGGTGTGAAGAATTCGAGCGGGGGTGGCCTCTATTTATAGTGCCAGAAGGGGACCGAAGGGCGCGGGTGGAGCTCGTCGGTGTCGTCGGCACAGTGGGCTAACAGCATGGGAGACGATAGGAGGCGGTGCTGTGATCCCTGGCAAAGCTCAACATCGTGGTTACGCGGCGTGGGATGGTGCGAGATGGTCCGAACATTGCGGTGCTCTGGGCGGGTCCGACGGAAAGTTTTATGGCGCACAGACTCTCCTGGTCGCGCGGCGATGAACGGGCATGTCTGTAGGGTTGCTAGGGTGGTGGTGATCACTCTTGCACGCGGCGAGGGCGGCGCGTGGTCTGTGGGTGAGTGTCGAGGGTGGCGCTCTGGCGCTCTCTCGGCATGGTGCAGAGGCATAGGGTGCGGCGTGTCTAGAGTGGTCTAGTGGCCTGCTGCTCGTTGGCATTGGACAGGAGGTGGTGGTGGATGGTGGTGAGTGTCCCAGACAAGGTTGGCGAGGCTAGAGCTTCTCCTAACTTGCTGTCGACAGTGGGGTGGCAAGGTGAGGCTCGGCCTGCCCACCATTGATGGCAATGGCAAGCTCACAGTGGTGCTAGAGCTTGCTAACTAAGCTAGATGATCTACTAAATGTCTGTTGTGAGATAGAGAGGGGACAAGATAGGCCAAATCACTGCTCACAATAGTGTTTGATATTTTTTTGATTTGTGTTTTCAAGGTGTTTGATGAAATGGCCGAAAGAGATTCGAAATTGAATTTTTGGTTCAAACTTGGTGGGTGTACTAGTTACATACTCAGTAGTCTCTGGTTAGTTGGAAAGTTCAAGGGGAATTGGTTTGGTTGGTTTTTGAGAATTGGGTGATCTTCCCATATGTTAATGATTCAATTTTAAATTGTCATTTGAATCAAGTTGCCAAATGTTTCTGTAAGTTCGAAAGGTGGGCTTTGGTTCAATTTTCCTTGGTCTAGCAAGGGTTGAAAAGAAATGGAATTGTTTCTGTTTGAAATCTTGGACTAGAAACACTCAAAGTATCCTAGTGAGCAAGATTGGCAAAAATGACCATTGGCCTTATTTGGTTTGTTTTTGATTTTTCTCTTGATTTTTTTCTGCTTGGAAATGTTTTAGATGATGTTGTTTTCATCTTTAAACCATTCCTTGCTACTTAGAACAATCACACAAGTCCATTCATGCATTCATACAATCATTACATACACACATGCATTCATATGATGTTAATTAACATAAGTTTTTGTTAACCCTAATTTTGGTGACTGGAATTGGATAATCATTGTGCAATATTTTTGGGATGTTACAAACCTTCCCTCCTAATCCCGAGATTTGAGAAAGAAGAAAAAAGACAACTAGGATTTAAAGAGATCAGGAAACTCTGTCTTGATGTGATCTTCTCTTTCCCACGTAGCTTCTTCTTCAGTGTGGTTACTCCATTGAATCTTGAGAAACTTGATGCTTCGGGTCCTGGTGGTCCTGAAAGCTTCCTCTAAAATACGGATGGGTACTTCAGGATACGTCGGGTCATCGTTGATCTCTATGGTGCGATGATCAATGTTCTTGAAAACTTCAGTCTTCTCCGGGACTTCAAGGCATTTGCGAAGCAATGATATATAGAACAAATTATGTATTGCTGACATCTCCTCTGGCAGTTCCAGTTGATACGATTCTTCTCCTCGACGATTCAAAATCTTGAAAGGTACGATATATCTGGGGGCTAACTTTCCTTTGAGCTGGAAACACTGCATTCCCTTCAAAGGCGACACTTTGAGATACACAAAATCTCCGATATTGAAGGCTAGGTCTCGACGTCTCTTGTCGGCATGACTCTTCTGTCTTTACTAGGCGGTCTTGAGGTGCTCATGAATCTTGTGGACTTTATCTTCTGCTTCCCGTAGGATGTCGGGTCCGAAAATCTGACTCTCTCCTACTTCTGACCAATTTAAAGGGGTACGACACTTCCTTCCATACATGAACTCAAATGGGGCCATTTGCAAACTAGCTTGATAACTGTTGTTGTATGAAAATTCTGCGAAAGGCAGACAGTCTTCCCATTTAGATTCATACTCTAGCACACAGGCTCTCAACATATCTTCGAGTATTTGATTTACTCGCTCTGTTTGTCCATCAGTCTGAGGGTGATATGTGGTGCTGAAATTCAATCTCGTTCCCAATCCTTCTTGGACTTTCTTCCAAAATCTCGAGGTAAACTGAGTTCCTCGATCTGACACAATGTTCTTGGGGACTCCATGCAGACTGACGATTCTAGCGATGTACAACTCCGCTAGCTTCGAACTTTGGTAGGTGGACTTGACTGGTAAGAAATGGGCTACCTTGGACAGTCAGTCAACTATGACCCAAATAGAGTCATTTCCCCTACTAGAAGTAGGCAATCCGGTGATAAAGTACATTCCAACTTAACCCCATTTCCATTCCAGAATCTGTAAGGGTTGCAATAGTCCTGTGGGTCTCTGATGTCCCGCTTTGACTCTCTGACAAATATCACACTTGGCGATGTAGCTTCCGATTTCTCTCTTCATCATATGCCACCAAAATAGTTCCTTCAAATCTTGATACATCTTTCTTCCTCCGGGGTGGATAGAATAAAGAGTATCATGAGCCTCTTTCAAAATAATTTCCTTCAACTCTGAATCTGCTGGTACACAGAGACGTCCTTTGTACCACAACACTCCTTCTTCATCTTCGGTGAATCCGGGTACTTTGCCTGTACTGATACGACGTTTGATTCCGTCGATACTAGCATTTCCTTTCTACGCCTCCTTGATCTGACTGATCAAAGTGGGTTGAAGTTCTATGCTAGACAAAAATCCTTCACTTACTAATTCCATTATAAAATCTTCCATCTCCTTGTGCAAACTTGGTTGTTCCTTCAGAATCATGGAGTTCAAGCGGCACGACAATCTGCTAAGGGCATCTGCTACCACATTGACTTTACCGGGGTGATAGTGG
Organism: Avena atlantica; assembly: GCA_910589765.1. Taxonomy (NCBI): domain Eukaryota; kingdom Viridiplantae; phylum Streptophyta; class Magnoliopsida; order Poales; family Poaceae; genus Avena; species Avena atlantica. Next base: position 421,108,164 of record OU342735.1, read on the forward strand.
ATGTCCAGGTCATAGTCCTTGATTAGCTCTATCCATCTTCTCTGCCTCATATTCAGCTCCTTCTGAGTGGATTTATACTTCAGGCTCTTGTGATCCGAATAAATCTCACAACGGTTTCCCATGAGGTAGTGCCTCCATGTCTTCAGGGCTAGAACCACGGCTACTAGTTCAAGATCATTGATACGCCCAATTTGCATCACCTTTCTATATCATAATTTACCTCTATTCATTGATATTTGTCTTATTATGAGGTATTACTTATGGCTTTTCATTTGTTTATGCATGTTGGATGATTCTTGGAGGATGGACTGCCGGAGTCTGGATTCTGATGTAAAAGAAGGCGTTTTGGTGCAATTTCACAAAGATCAGAAAAATACCAGAAAAATATGGAAACATATTATTTACCAGAAGACGAAGGAAGCCAGAAGGAGGGACGAAGTGGGACCTCGGGGGGCCCACACCCCCTAGGCATGGGCCCACCTGGCCCCGCGCCTAGGGCAGGTGTGGCGCACCTGCCTAGCCTCCTACTCCGCCCCTTCACCTATATCTTCCCTTCAAAACCCTAAGGCTCGATGAGCGACCACAGATAGATTTCCGCCGCCTCTAGGGGCGAAAAACACCGAGAGAGAAAGATATCTCTAGCAGATAGATTTCTGCTGGGGAATTCCTTCCCGGAGAGGGGAGATCGTCTCCATCAACATCGTCATCAAGCTAGGCTTCATCGGGATCATCATCATCCACACCATCATCTCCACCAGCACCATCACCACCACTCCGTCCCGCTGTAACAATTGTATTGGATATTGCTTTAGTTCTTAGGGGAAACTTTCCCGGTGTTGATTACTATTGTAGTTGATGCTTGTGAGTGGAACCATTGGATTATTTTTTATGTCAGATTGTTATCCATTAACATATCATCTTTGATCTTGATCCATATGATGTCTTGTGAGTAGTTCGTTTAGTTCTTGAGGACATGGGAGAAGTCATGTTGTTAGTAGTGAATCTGTGATGAGTTATTATTCAATGGTTTAGTATTTAAGTTGTGGTGCTATTCTTCTAGTGGTGTCATGTGAACGTCGACTACATGATACTTCACCATTTATGGGCCTAGGGGAATGCATTGTGTATTTGGATACTAATTGTGTGGTTGCGAGAGTGACAGAAACCTGAACCCCCGTTAGGACACCTTTGCACAAGGGAGCGTAGGATCTCAGAGTTTAAGGCTGTGGTTCGATTTATATCTTAATTACTTTCCTGTAGTTACAGATGTTTGCAGGGGGGTTTAATCACAAGTATGTATTAGTCCTAGGAAGGGCGGTATGTTAGCACAGGTTCACCCACACAACACTTACAAACACTAGAGAAGAGCATTCAGCTATTTGAAGCGAAAGCACTTGACAGAATTCCCATGTGTCCTCGAGAACATTTGGTCCTTATAAGTATTTCCACCGGCTTGTCCTTTGCTAAGAAAGGATTGGGCCACTTGCTCCGTTTGTTTGTTACTTATGTTACTTGCTCTTTATTTTGTTGCCTTGTCAGAAAACCACTAAAAATTCGTTTGCTAAGTATTCACAGGGATTTCCTACTCCTTACCACTGTTCAGCACCTTCTGCTCCTCGTTGGGATCGACACACCTATTTATCAAAAGTACTACGATACACCCCCTATACTTGTGGGTCATCAAGACTATTTTCTGGCGCCGTTGCCGGGGAGTGAAGCGTTATTGAAGAGTGGAACTGGTAAGGGAAACTTTCATTGTGATTATTTCTCTTGTTACTGCTTGTTACTTTGTTTCCAATATGGATAACCCACTTGGTTTTCTGTTTGGGAAAACTACTACCACTACTAGGGTATTAGATGAACCACCTCCTGTTGAGATAGATCCTTTTAAGATACCTACAAGTATTGTTAATGGTGTTATGGATAATTATAATTTTGGGGATGGAACTGTCCATCCCGGTGATCACTTGCTTTTTATCCATGAATTATGCGGGTTGGTTAAGTGTGCAAGTATCACAACTGAATAGGTAAAGAAGAAGTTACTCTCCATATCCTTAAAAGGGAGAGCTGAAGAATGGTATAAGCTACTGAAGAATGGACAATCCATGGAATGGGAGGAGATGGAATCTCTCTTTTACTCTAAATTTTATCCTCCCAGTGAGATTCATCAGGATAGAAATCTTATATATAACTTTTGGCCTCTTGATGGAGAGAGTACAGCTCAAGCTTGGGGGAGATTGAAGTTACTAATGCTTAAATGTCCTATTCATGAACTCCCTAACAATATTATTCTCAGTAACTTTTATGCTAGGCTTTCTCTTCATGATAAAGATTTACTAGATGCTTCTTATGCTGGATCATTCACACGAATGAAGGAAGAAGCTAAATGGGATCTTCTAGACCATATTCAAGATAACACTGAAGCTTGGGAGAATGACAAAGGAAGAAAGTCAGGTATAAACTATGATTATGAATGCATTAAATCTTTTATGGGAACTGATAGCTTCCGTGATATTAGCAATGAGTTTGGTCTCGATCCTCAAGTTCTTGTAAAATGTTTTAATGCTTTTTGCCTCTTATATTGAGATTCCCAAGAAAGAGTGGGACAAGTACCATGCTCCATATAAAGACATTGTTACTCATGTTCTTGCCAGTGTAGAGGTTTGTAGTGTTGATCCTATTTTGCCTGAACCTTATGTTGAGAAGATCCCTTTTCTCTCCAAGGTAAGGGAAGATTCTATTATGGCTAATATGGTTAGCAAAAGCGCAAAGAAAACTGTAGGATCCGATGAGCTTATTGATATTGAGCCTACGGTAGCTATTGTGAAAGATCTTGTCACTAGAAATATAGAGGATGAGCATATTGTCTTCTATGAATACGCTACTAATATTGTTTCCCATCCTAAGAAAGTTAGAAAAGCTTGTGTCCCTGTGCTTTCTGTTAAAATTGGTAGTCATAGCTATTATGGTTTATGTGATATTGGTGCTAGTTCCAGTGCTATTCCTTATGAGCTTTACAGGGAAATTATGCATGAGATTGATCCTTGTGATCTTGAGGACATTGATGTGGTTATTCAACTTGCTAATAGAGAGCAAGTTTGCCCCATTGGCATTGTAAGAGATGTGGAGGTCCTTTGTGGTAATATTAAATATCCTGCTGATTTTCTAGGACTTGTTAAAGAAGCTAGTAAAACCTATCCTATTATCTTTGGTAGACCCTTTCTAAATACTTGTGGGGCTATCATAGATTGTAGGAAGGAAAAGGTTTTAACTAAGTTTGCTGGAGAGTCTTATGGGTTTAATTTTTCCAAATTTGCCAAAACTCCTTACGAAAATGAAGCGCCTGATGAGGATTTCAGGGTTGAACAACATTCTGCTATTTCTCTTACTCCTAACAATGCCTTGCAGCAGTTCATGGAAGATCATGAAAGTGATGCCTTCATGAAGGAAAGAAATGAGATTGACGAGGTTTTCCTTCGTCAGCCTGAGTTACTTAAGCATAATCTACATGTGAAAGATTTGGGTACCACACTACCACCTAAAGGGGACCCTCTTTTCGAATTAAAAACTTTACCTGATGATCTTAAATATGCTTTATATTAATGATAAGAAAGTATATCATGTTATTATTGGTTCTAAACCTTTAGGAAAGGAAGAAGGGAGGTTATTGGAGATATTGAAGAAACATCGCGGAGCTATGGGCTATACTCTTGATGATTTAAAGGGAATTTCTCCTACTACTTCCTCCGTTTAGAAATATAAGATGTTTTAGATTTGTGAAGGAGATGTATCTAGACACGTTTTAGTGTATAGGTTCAAACAAATCTAGACACTAAAAGGTGTCTAGATACATCTTATTCACAAACCTAAAACATCTTATATTTTCAAACGGAGGGAGTATATGTCAGCATGCTATTAATATAGAGCCTGATGCAAAACCAGTTGTTGAGCACCAACGTCGTCTAAATCCTAATATGAAGGATGTGGTAAGAAATGAGGTATTAAAACTCCTTGATGCTGGTATTATTTATCCTATTGCTGATAGTAAATGGGTTAGCCCTATTCATTGTGTTCCCATGAAAGGGGGAATAACTGTTGTGCCTAATGATGATAATGAGCTTATACCCCAAAGAGTAGTGGTTGGGTATAGAATGTGCATTGATTTTATAAAGATTAATAAAGTTAATAAGAAAGATCATTATCCTTTGCCCTTTATTGATCAGATGCTTGAGAGGTTGTCCAAAAAGACTCACTTTTGCTTTCTTGATGGTTATTCTGGGTTTTCTCAAATTGCTGTGAAAGCACAAGACCAAGAGAAACCTAGTTTCACTTGTCTTTATGGTACTTATGCTTATAGGCGTATGCCTTTTGGTTTATGTAATGCTCCTGCTACCTTTCAGAGATGTATGTCTACTATATTTCATGGTTTTTGTGAAGAAATTGTGGAGGTTTTCATGGACGATTTTTCCGTCTATGGTACTTCTTTTGATAACTGTTTGCACAACCTTGATAAAGTCTTGCAGAGATGTGAAGAAACCAACCTTGTTCTTAATTGGGAGAAATGCCATTTCATGGTTAATGAAGGGATTGTCCTTGGGCACAAGATCTCTGAAAGAGGTATTGAAGTTGACAGAACCAAAATTGAAGCAATTGAGAAGATGCCTTGTCCTAGAGATATCAAAGGTATTCGTAGTATCCTTGGTCATGTTGTCTTCTATAGGAGGTTTATTAAAGATTTCTCCAAAATTTCAAAGCCCCTTACTAATCTTATTCAAAAAGATGACCTTTTGTTTTGATGATGATTGTAAGGAAGCTTTTGAAACTTTGAAGAAAGCTTTGACAACTGCTCCTATAGTCCAACCACCTGATTGGAGTTTACCTTTTGAAATCATGTGTGATGCTAATGACTTTGCTGTGGGTGATGCCCTTGGACAACATGTTGACAAGAAGTTGAATATTATTCATTATGCTAGCAAGACTCTGGATGCCGCTCAAAAGAATTATGCTACTACTGAAAAAGAGTTCTTAGCTGTAATCTTTGTTTGTGATAAGTTTAGAACTTATATTGTTGATTCTAAGGTTACTATTCATACTGATCATGCAACTATTAAGTACCTTATGACAAAGAAGGACGCTAAGCCTAGGCTTATAAGGTGGGTGTTGCTTTTGCAAGAGTTTGATCTGCATATTGTGGATAGGAAGGGTGCTGATAATCCTGTTGCTGATAATTTATCTCGTTTGGAAAACATTTTTTTGACCCTTTGCCTGTTAATGACAGTTTTCCAAATGAGCAGTTAGCTGCAATAGGGGTAAGTCCGCATGAGATTCCTTGGTATGTTGATTATGCTAACTGTATTGTTTCCAAGTACTTGCCTCCAACCTTTACAGCTCAGCAAAGAAAGGAAGTTCTTTTATGATCTAAGGCATTACTTTTGGTATGACCCACATTTATATAAAGAGGAGTAGATGGTATTATGCGAAGATGTGTTCCAGTGTCACATCCCAAGATTTATCAAATCTTGTAATGTGAAAAATAAATAAACAAAACAAATTATTGTTGAATTTTAGGGTGAAAATAAACTTTTGTTTCTAAATGGAAACTTAAAATCCCATCTGGAACAAACTTTGGTCAATGTTTGAATCCAACTAAATTCAAATCAAGTGGATTTCATTCTTCATAAATGCATCTTGAAATTTAAACACTTGAGAAATAAACCAAAACCCTAAAACCCTAATGGAATAAAATCATTTCCAAGTTATCCCCAAGCCTATGGATTTGATCCATATAAAAAGTTGTCAATAAACATTCACAAATGATAAACAAAGACAAATAGAAATGTTATAAGACCATATAAATTGGTTTCACATAATTTGGAGCCATAGATAAAATCTTATGAATTTAATAAGATAAGGAATAGTAAATTCCAAAGCTAATAAAGCACTTATCTAAAATCCATACCAAATGGTGAGCAAATAATCCTAAAGATATTTAAGAGGATAAACAAATATCAAATAATATTTTACAAATTGGAATCACCAAGTTTGGATCTATAAATAAAAAGATAAGGATTTTATAAGATGAAGAAAGAAATATTAAATAAGGAATATTTAAAGACCAAATTAAATCTTGGCAAAGACCATAAGCAAATGGAATAAGATATAATCCAAATCCAAATAAAATAAAAGGATAAAGAATTTCCAAAGTAAAATAAAATAGCATTAACCATTCCATCCCTATTTTAATAAATACAAATCTCTAATAAGAATAATTATATAATTCATGAGAAAATAGTATTTTGGAATTTACCCAAGTGGAATAAAAGTTGTTTAATTAATTTAAATAAAATAAATATTCCAAATAAAATTTAGGGAATTAGAACTATATTTAAATTCCATTGGAATTAAAACAAATACCCAATTCAAATGATTTATGAATCATATTAAATACTTTCCAAAGATGAATTATTTGACACCCTATTAATCAAATAAAAACCTACTGATAAGATTTGGAAGGTTTTTAGAAACTTAAATGGTGTTTGAAAATATTATTAAATCTTATTTGATTTAAAACAAGGGCTTATTTGAATAATTAAAAGACCCCAAAAAGAATAAAGTTTTATTCAAAAATTGACTTCAGATTATATTGCTAATCAGCATTTAAACCTACACAAATTTTGGCAAAGGTTTGAATTCAAATGAATGTTTAAATTGTTTAAACAGAATCAAAACAGAAAAAAATCAAATGAGAAAAAGAAAAACAATCAGATCAAAAAAATATGAAAAGGACTCAGCCCAGCCTAACTAGCCCATTAAGCCCATCAGCAGCCCACCTGCTCGCCCCCGCAGCGAAACGTTACACACTCAGAATAAAACCCGCAAGGACGCTGACGCGTGGACCCCACTCCCACACTCTCTCTCTCGCAGACAACCAGGTCCCACTCCCTAGCTTTCTTCCTCACCCGCCGCGACTTCTTCTCCCCTCACCTTGCCGGCTGTTTCCGCCGATGAATGCTCGATTTAATTTGCGGCATTGATGCTGCCTTTACCCTCTGCGACCATGCTCGTTAAAGCGCCTCTCCCTCCTCTCTGTTTCCCCCTCAGTCCCCCACCCTAGTACGCCCCCAGGCTGCTTAATTTCATCCATACTCTGCCACTTCTCCGACGACTTTCCCGGCCGATTCCGGCAGCCCCTCGTCGCCCCTCGCCCCCTCGACCACGCTCACTTGCTTCCCACCTCCTGGCGAACCTCCCCGTAGCGCCAGCTCGTCCCCGCGCGCCCCACAACCTTGACAACGACGACCTCAAGCTCCACCGCCGTCTGCCTCTTCTCCGAAGACATCTCCCCGGTAAGCCCGACCGCCCCTCTCCCCCTAGTTGACACTCTGATACTCCCCTTCCTCTTGCGAACCTAACCATGCCTTCTACTTGATCTAGCGCGGCCTCTAGCTTCGCCCCGACGACAGACAGAGCCCTAGACGCCGTCTTGAACTCCGGCGAGGAATCCACGCCACCACCGTGCGCCCCTTGACAAACCACAAGCACGTTGAGCATCGCCTTGATCTCCCGAACCTGGTGAGCCACTCCTCTTCCTCCCTTGCTTCCTATTTCGCCAGCTCCGCCGCGCGCTGCCGTCGAGCGCCGCCAGAACATGGTCAGAGTGTAGATGGCCGTTAGATGTTGATCTAATGGATGCGATATAATCACTTAAAGCCGAAGAGGTATGCGATCTATGCCGTGCGATGTAACTTAAATCCAGCGGTCCTCAGTGCATGATCCGAACGAACCGGTACCAGCGAATAGAATCAAGACACGTGTCCCTATCCGTTTGATTTAAAACAGAATTGATCTATTAGATGTTCTAATTTGAAAAAAATCATAACTTTCAAACCACACGTCCAAATTTTGCAAATTTTATATCAATGGAATCAGTAAGACAAGTACTTTCTGACCATGCACTTTGTTTAGTAAAAAGCTTCTGTTAAATTGATTGTTTTTGCAGAAACTTGTGTATGCATGTTTAGAATATAAAAATTGTTCTAAAATGATTTTTGAGATAAAATCTTTGGCAAATGGTTTGTTTTGAACCTACTGACCCTAGAAATCAATTGGTGGTTTCAAAAATGTATTTGGTGAAACAAAAGAATGAATCTTTGATTTAAAACGTTTCTAGTCAAATAAAAATATGGTTTTGGAAGAAAACCTTTGAGAAATGTTTTGGAAATAAACTCTCTGACCCTAAACACAAGGTTTTATGGTTTGAAAACATATTTTGTGAAACCTATAGAATGTTGCCTTATTAAAAGCATTTCTTCACCACATAAAATAATGATTTGGTTTAAAAATGGTTTATGAAGTAAAACCTTTAGCAAATGGTTTTGCCACTTTATAAAATGACCATTAGGTGTTTTCAAATGTTTATGACCCATTAGAAACCACTTTTACAAATAAAACAATCTTTAGCATACTTGCATGCATTGTTTTGTTTCTATCATTTTATGTGATGAATTGCTTGAATGGTAGATTGAAATATTGTTTGCTTGCTTGAATTGTAGTGATTTGAAGTGAGTGAACATTGCAAAGATCAAGGAGTAAACTTATACTCTCTACCAAAAAGGCAAGTGATGCTTCATACTTTTGTCCCATTATTTTCACTATGCATTAGTGATATTTCTAAGTAGGACTTGCATGGAATTTTTGCTAAGTGTAAACTATGCCATGGGAAATCCTAGTAGATGAAACCTTAGTAGAAATTTCCTAAGTTAATATTCCTACTACTATCATGCTTATCTTAGCTAGTAGAAACCAAGGGTGGAATATATATTCATGCTATGAAATATTTCTAAGTCTGTGGACTTGTGTTTTGTTTAATAAAACAACTAAGTGAATGAATCACTTGGGTGGAATGGAAGGAATGGTTTGTGTTGAGTGGTTCACAAGGCCCATTTCTATGGTTTACCTTGTGTATCTCACTTGTGGATGGCCACCCAGGAACAAAGAGATTTGAGATGTCAAATGTTGAGAAGCTTCAAGTGCAGCCACTTGGCATTATGGGCTCTGCCTGGATCATATAGGTTGCAATAACTTAGCCAAATGGACAGTTGGTGGTAAGGGTTTGATAGGTTGGAGCGCGTCCATTCTGGTCTAAGGGAAGGCTTCTGAAAGATCTTGTCTTGGTGAAACCAAGTCTTGTGGGGAAAGTGCACAACCTCTGCAGAGTGTAAAATCTAAGTACTTAGCCATGTCCCTGGCAAAGGACAATTTGAGCATCAAGACATGGAAGCTATCAATAATCTCATCATCCCAATTTCTAAGTTAAAAACTTGTGGTTGAACAAGGGTTGAAGGATCACCAATTTCTATTGGGAGATGCCTTGGGTGATTTTTGACAAACAAAAACTTAGTGTTTTCAAATGAGAAGGAAAATATATTTTGATCAAAGCAAGCCTAAGCTCCACTTAGCCAAATGCATATAGATGATAGACTCCACTATACTACCATAGTATCACTTGCCAATACAATTCAAATGTATTAACCCTTGTGGCTGTAACTTGTTATGTTGCAGGTTTGTTTGAAATTAGTGAAGCGTGATGAAATAGGATTGTCTACAACCAACATGTTTGCTTGTGGCACTTTGAAGATGATGGACCCCATGCTATTGTTATATTCTGCTGCATTGTAATGAGATAGCCAAATGAGCTATGTAAGATGTAATAAAATTATTTTATTCCTGGTTATAAAGTTGTATTATGACCTTTGTTCTTGATATTACATCTTAACCGTGGATGATAGCTATTTATCCAGGAACTAGCATTGTAAACACAGGGATCTCTACCTTATTAAAGGTTGGGAACCTTACATCCAGAATTTGAACAGCAAGAGATATTGAGAAAATGTCATGGCAGTGCTTATGGAGGACATCATGCTAGGGATAGGACTGCAAAAAGGTTTTACAATCTGGATTTTATTGGCCTACCCTTTTTAAAGATTCAAGGAAGTCTGTCTTATCATGTGATGAATGCCAATGAGTAGGTAACATCTCTAGATGCAATGAACTGCCTATGAATTATTCCCTTGTTATTGAACCTTTTGATTGTTGGGGATTTGACTTTATGGGGCATTTTCCTCCTTCAAAAGGGTATACTCATATTCTTGTTGTTGTTGACTATGTTACAAAGTGGGTAGAAGCCATACCTACAAACAGTGTTGATGGTAAGACCTCTTTGAAAATGCTTAAAGATGTCATTTTTCCTAGGTTCGGTGTGCCTAGATATCTCATGACTGATGGAGGCTCTCATTTTATTCATGGGGGTTTTAGAAAAACTCTCGCTAAGTATGATGTAAACCACAGAATAGCTTCATCCTATCACCCCCAAACTAGTGGGCAAGTAGAACTTTCCAATAGGGAAATTATATCTATCTTGCAGAAGACTGTCAATAGGTCTAGAAAAAATTGGGCTAAAAAGTTGAATGACGCTTTGTGGGCTTATATAAATGCTTATAAAAATCCAATGGGGATGTCTCCTTACAAAATGGTCAAGTAGAACTTTCCAATAGGGAAATTAAATCTATCTTGCAGAAGACTGGCAATAGGTCTAGAAAAAATTGGGCTAAAAAGTTGAATGACGCTTTGTGGGCTTATAGAACTGCTTATAAAAATCCTATGGGGATGTCTCCTTACAAAATGGTCTATGAGACAGCTTGTCACTTTCCTTTAGAATTAGAACACAAAGCTTATTGGGCAGTGAAAGACTTGAATAGAGACTTTAGACTTGTTGGTGAGAAAAGACTGCTCGACTTCACTAATCTAGATGAGTGGAGAGGTGAAGCCTATGAAAATGCTAGGCTCTTTAAGGAAAAAGTGAAAAGATGTCATGATAGGAGAATTATCAAAAGGGAGTTCCATGTTGGTGAGAAATTTCTTTTGTATAGGTCTCGTCTCAGATTTTTTGCAGGGAAACTACTCTCCAAATGGGAAGGACCTTTTGTTATCAAGCAAGTGTACCGTTCAAGTGCCATCAAAATTTCTTCTCTAAAGGATGACACAACACAAGTAGTTAATGGTCAAAGACTAAAACATTATATTTCTGGAGATTCTTATAATGAAGATGTTGATGTTATTCAAATGGTGACTCCAGAAGAATTTATCAGAAGCCAAACACCAGAAACTGCAGAGTTCGTCCTTGAATAGGTAAAAGTGGTGAAAACAGAAGGTTCGTGAAACTCCAATCTTTTTATATTTTTGATGTTTTAATACACAAGGGAAGTTACGAGACGAAACTGAAGAGGAAACGTAGCCCGGGGTGGACAAACCCACCCCAGGCGCGGGCCCAGCCTGATCGCGCCAGAGGGGGGGTGTTCCACCCCCGAGCTCCGACTTTGCCTCGTTTCTGTGTCAAAACCTTCCTTATGCATTGAAACTTCGTAATATATAACTCCCCGGGTTCCCCGAGGTTCTTGCATCGTGTTCTCGTCGTGTTTTCGTTTCGATCTGTTTCTGTTAGGAAAATTCTCATATTTGGAGCCTCAATGTCTTCCTCTGGATCACCCACGGAGGATTCTTCTGCGGACGTCCTCAACCCGTACATGTATGAGTTGAGGATTCATCCCAAAGAGTTAATCCTCAAAGAAGGGAAGGTACAGATGAAAGAAGTTCAAGGCCCTAAAGGAGAGGGCAGTCTAGAAGACCGGATGGAAGTGTTGGAACAAGAAGTTTTCAGGTACAAGAAGATGGCGGAACGCCAAGTGGGTGTTATTCACAAGATAAGTTCAGAACTCATCACCAAGCACGAGGGAGAAGTTGCTGAGCTCCGAGAAGAGATCTTCTCACTCCGTCAGACCACCAATCAATTGCAAGCACAACTCTATGACATACAGAATCAAAACTGTGAGTATGAGGCTAGATTTGATCGCATAAGATCCGCTGCTAGTTTCAGGATTGCAGAGACAAGGACATCCTTTTTGGATGGGGAACCATTAACTTGGAAGTTTTATGATGACAAGAGAACACTACCACCACCGAAGGAGTAATTCGTCATCAGGTTTGGCATCCCCTTAGCTTGTTTCAAGCTTGGGGGAGTGTTGCGGTATCACCACCATTATCCTTTATCTTTTACCTTTTTAGTGGATTCATATATGTGGTAGAGAGGTTACTTATAGTTTGGTTTGCATGTGGAAGTATCCCTCCTTTAGTTGATTATCTTGTATCCCTTGGTGTGAGTGCCTTTATTGAATATTAATGAGAAGTCTCATGTTTTACCTTTTTCACTTCTTATTTTAGTTTGCATTCTCTATTATATGATGGATCTTGTTGATAAGTATTGGCACCACTTTGGGATCATCAAGTGGATCTAAATTGGTTTTGGAAAACCGAGTTCTGGTTAGTGGCTTTAGTTTTAAAGAAAAAGAAAGAAAGGAAAAGCTTATAGGTATTTGGTATCATTTGTTTTCTTTCTTGTTGGCTCATAAGCTTAGTATTCTTTATTTAAGATTCTTTTGTGTCTTCAAGGAAGATTGCATGTTTGGCTTTATGACTTGTATGTTTGCTTGTTTCTTTCAACTCTCTTGCTTGCTACCCATCCTTGCTAGCCAAAAACCTGTTTTGAGAAGGCATACTTCTCATGTTTCCAAAATCCTTTGAACCCAAAACCTTTGCCATTTGTGTCCACCATATATACCTAGTAGCTTTTGCTATTCCAAGAAAATTCTCAAGCTTCATCAACCTTTTGAATTAAAAAGTATTTTTGTTATGTGAAAACTAGTTAGTAAAGCTCTCACGAACTTGATGGCACACCTTATTTCCTTGCCCCTAATAGACTTGAACCATTGTGAACATCGAAGTTGTATATGCTTGCATCTATATGTTGGAATTAGCAGAACCGTGCTATCATAGGGAATGTTTTCAACATTGCACTTGTACTATGTACACAGTTGATATCGTGCTCTTTTGTCTATGGATGTCAAAAGTGTGAAATAAAGAGGGAACTTGTAAGTCCATGGGGTTTGTATTCTATGTTAGAGAAACGCCTGGGCTGCTATCCTAAGCCATGCTTAATCATGGTGGAAACTTGCAGCATCACCATAGTGAGTCATCTATGAAGCATCCTCAATAAAAAGCTATGCACATAGTAAATAAAAAAGATCGCTGAGATGCTCATTGTCTGCTTGCCTTGTCATTTTGGTTATGGGAAAGCTCCTGTACCATGTGCAAGGGGTACCCCGTTGGCGGTTCTCAATGATATGCAAATACTTACAATGACAAGAACTTACCTGGGCCCAAAGTTGAGTATGCATGAGGAGTGGCCCTCATATTCAAGGGACATGAGATTGCCAACTTATATTTCGTCAAGCATATACTCCATCTTTGTTCACTTTAACCTTAATCATCTCAAGATGCTTATGATAGGGGCAATGAGGGCTCAAAGCTAGTAAGTACCATAATCTTTTCGAGGATCTTTATGACTTGTAATCCCTGCTACCTTCTAAGAAGGGACCTTCCTCCCACTTCCAAGTTGAGTCAGTAAACCTACTTCCTCTTTATCTCCATCAAGCTTTTGAGTTGTTGTGTTTCAAGCATTCATATGGTGATTTATTCAATCATGTTCTCTGTCTTCCTTGTTTGCACAAAACTCTTATCTATTGAGTATTACTATGAAAGCCATCACTTGTAAAAACCTTTTTGAGCAAAGAATGTTCCTGTTTTCAAACTTCTACAAAAATCTTTTGTGAAATTGTTTACCAGGTGTTCTCTGACCAAGAACAAAAGTTTGCCAATTACAATTATGATTTATCTTTATGCATCTCTATTGTGACTGTTGTACTTGGTTGCAAGCTAAATTATATAATAGTGAGTTGCTCTCTTCCATGAGTTGTGCAATGGTAAGTGTGATGCTTCTTGTTCGTATTCTTTTATCGACACTTCACTCCATAAACCTGTGGACATATTTACTGAGCTCGGTTTTCGCTTGGGGACAAGCAAAGTCTAAGCTTGGGGGAGTTGATACGCCCAATTTGCATCACCTTTCTATATCATAATTTACCTATATTCATTGATATTTGTCTTATTATGAGGTATTACTTATGGGTTTTCATCTGTCTATGCATGTTGGATGATTCTTGGAGGATGGACTGCCGGAGTCTGGATTCTGATGGAAAAGAAGGCGTTTCGGTGCAATTTTGCAAAGATCAGAAAAATACCAGAAAAATATGGAAACATATTATTTTACCAGAAGACGAAGGAAGCCAGAAGGAGGGACGAAGTGGGGCCTCAGGGGCCCCACACCCCCTAGGCGCGGGCCAACCTGACCCCGCGCCTAGGGCAGGTGTGGCCCACCTGCCTGGCCTCCGACTTTGCCCCTTCGCCTATATCTTCCCTTCGAAACCCTAAGGCTCGGGGAGAGACCACAGATAGATTTCCGCCGCCTCTAGGGGCGGAAAACACCGAGAGAGAAATATATCTTCGGCAGGCAGATTTCTGCCGGGGGAATTCCTTCCCGGAGAGGGGAGACCGTCGCCATCAACACAGTCATCAAGCTAGGCTTCATCGGGATCATCATCATCATCCACACCATCATCTCCACCAGCACCATCACCACCACTTCGTCCCGTTGTAACAATTGTGTTGGATATTGCTTTAGTTCTTAGGGGAAACTTTCCCGGTGTTGATTACTATTGTAGTTGATGTTTGTGAGTGAAACCATTGGATTATTATTTATGTTCAGATTGTTATCCGTTAACATATAATATTTGATCTTGATCCATATGATGTCTTGTGAGTAGTTCGTTTAGTTCTTGAGGACATGGGAGAAGTCATGTTGATGAGTTATTATTCAATGGTTTAGTATTTAAGTTGTGGTGATATTCTTCTAGTGGTGTCATGTGAACGTCGACTACATGATACTTCACCATTTTATGGGCCTAGGGGAATGCATTGTGTATTAGGATACTAATTGTGGGGTTGCCGGAGTGATAGAAACCTGAACCCCCGTTAGGACACCTTTGCACAAGGGACTGTAGGATCTCAGAGTTTAAGGTTGTGGTTAGATTTATATATTAATTACTTTCCTATAGTTACAGATGTTTGCAGGGGGTTTAATCACAAGTATGTATTAGTCCTAGGAAGGGTGGTATGTTAGCACAGGTTCACCCACACAACACTTACAAACACCAGAGAAGAGTACTCAGCTATTTGAAGCGAAAGAACTTGACAGAATTCCCATGTGTCCTCGAGAACGTTTGGTCCTTATAAGTATTTCCACCGGCTTGTCCTTTGATAAGAAAGGATTGGGCCACTTGCTCCATTTGTTCGTTACTTCTGTTACTTGCTCTTTTGTTTTGTTGCCTTGTCAGAAAACCACTAAAACTCCGTTTGCTAAGTATGGATTTCCTGCTCCTTACCACTATTCAACACCTTATGCTCCTCGTTGGGATCGATACTCCTATTTATTACTACGATACACCCCCTATACTTGTGGGTTATCAATCATGAGTAGGATAATTTTGCTCATGCTGCTTCAGTTATCGGGATAGATAAGATATAATTTTGCCTTCTTGCATTAACACACATCCGATACCGATCTTGGATGCGTCACAATACACATCAAACGGCCTCGTAATATCCGGCATGATCAATATTGGGGCTGAAATCAATCTCCTCTTGAGTTCTTGAAAACTCGCTTCACACTTGTTCGTCCATTCAAACTTCTTGTCCTTCTTCAAAAATTGGGTCATGGGTCTGGCAATACTCGAGAAGCCTTCTACGAACTTGTGATAATATCCCGCTAATCCGAGAAATGCACGAACTTGGGTTTGAGTGGTTGGGGCTTGCCAATCTTCAACATCCTTCACCTTTGCAGGGTCAACGGCAATTACTCCGGCCGATACAATATGGCCAAGGAATCCTACCTCCTGCAACCAGAATTCACATTTGCTAAACTTGGCATACAACTGATGCTCCCTAAGGGCTCCAAGGATGGTCCTTAGGTGTAGTTCATGTTCTTCTTCTGATTTGGAATAGATCAGAATGTCATCGATGAAAACAACAACAAACTTATCCAGGAAGTCCATAAAAATCTTATTCACAAGGTTTATGAAATAAGCGGGGGGCATTGGTTAATCCAAAAGACATGACAGTATACTCGTATAATCCATATCTGGTGGTAAAGGCAGTCTTTGGAATATCCTCTGCGTGAATCTTGAGTTGATGGTAACTAGTTCTAAGATCAATCTTAGAAAACACTTTGGCACCGGTCAATTGGTCAAACATATCCTCTATCTTCGGCAGTGGATACTTTTTCTTGATGGTAACATCATTCAACTTTCGATAATATGTACACAAACGATTACCTCCATCTTTCTTGTCCACAAATAAAATGGGTGGTCTCCATGGCGACGCGCTTGGTTGGATCAATCCTATCTCCAGCATAGCATCCAGTTGCTTCTTCAGCTCCACTAGTTCAGATGGATTCATGCTATACAGTCTCTGGGCTATTGGTCCGGTTCCAGGGATTAGTTCAATGATAAACTCGATATCCTGATCTTGGGGCATACCGGGCAAAACATCTGGAAATACATCAGGGTATTCACAGACTATTCTGACTTTGTCAATGGTGGGCTGGGCTAGACTCTTGTTGCACTTGAATTGACAGGGCAAGGTTTCAGATACGTGCTCTACTGTTATTCCGGCTGTACTGGTCATGGTGATGGCTTTCTTGGCACAGTCGATTAATCCTTTATGTTTCGACATCCAATCCATTCCTAGTACTACTTCCAAACCTTTAGTTCCAGGTACTATTATATTAGCATAAAAATCTATGTCATAGATTCAGATAGGTACAACCTTGCAAATTTGTCTAGCTTTGGTGGTTGAACTAGGTATTTGAACTATCATAACATGCTTCAATTTGGTGGGTTGAATCTTACTAGTGCATGCAAATTCTTCGGTAACAAATGAGTGCGATGCTCCAGAATCAAACAACACTCTGGCAAGTACTGAGTTAACAGAAAACATACCCAGCAGACATCTGGCGCTTTTTGGGCTTCTTTAGCATGCATGAGAAAGAGACGGCCGTTGCGGTTGAGCGAGTTCCCTGGGGCAAACCATCTTCCAGGCTGAACACGACACTTCTGCTGAGCTGGGGCATTTGCATTGGGGGCTGCGACAATCTTCTTGGGGCACTCATTGGAATAGTGACCCTTGGTTCCACATTCATAACAAGTCACCTGAGACTTGTCCTTTGCTGCAACAGGCACAACATTGCTTCCAGTCCTTTGGGCAGTGTTGGTGTTGGTGGCGGCATTGTTGTTGAACTGGGGTGGTGCACGGTTGAAATTGCTGGGGTTCTCGGGGTTGTTGTTGTTTCCTCCAGGCCTTGGGTTTCCACGGTTGGGGTAGGTTGGACGGTTCATCGGGGGTCTGTTGGTTCTTGGGGCAAATCCTGGAGATGGGTTGGGGCGATACTTTGGGGTATGATGGGTTCCTGGTTGATGCATCATGCGACGCTTGCCGTTCTCATTGGCTTGGTTGATCTTTCCTTCCATCTGAATGGCAGAATCCACTAAGGCTTCAATATCAGTAAATGGGATATTGACCAACACAGTGTGCATCTCATCATGCAGACCATTCAGGAATCTCTCCTTATTCTTGGCTTCGGTATCTATCTCATCCGGGGCATACCTAGCCAATGACAAA
Organism: Avena atlantica; assembly: GCA_910589765.1. Classification (NCBI taxonomy): domain Eukaryota; kingdom Viridiplantae; phylum Streptophyta; class Magnoliopsida; order Poales; family Poaceae; genus Avena; species Avena atlantica. The sequence goes on from OU342735.1 coordinate 421,125,849, forward strand.
AATTTGTCACAGTACTCCACTATGGTCATCCTTCCCTGCTTCAGTTCCCTGAATTCATCTCTCACCCTCTTGATCAAACCCGATGGCACATGGGTTCTACTAAACTTGACTTTGATTTCCTCCCAAGTCATCATCTGTCCTCCATTCATGGCGTGAACGCTGTTCCACCATGCTCTTGCATCTCTGGCCAAATAGTGGGTAGCGAACAGTACTTTCACATTGGCTTCCACTCCTGCAACTTCTAGGTTGTTCTCCATGGTTTGCAGCCAATCATCTGCATCGAGGGGCTCTTCAGACTTAGTGAAAATGGGTGGGTTGGTGTTCTGGAAATTCTTGAGCTTGGACCCATGGTTGTCCTGATTTCCATGGCCTTGATTGTTGTTGGCCATCTGAGATATGTGTTGAAGGGTGGCTAAGTTGGATTGACGTTTGGCTCTTTCAGCTTCGCGGTCAGAAACTAACATTTGCAAGATTTGCAACATCGGGTCCGGGGATGAACTTCTTCCTCCGCGAGGCATTTGAAGATTGAGATATATCATGAGAAAAGAGGGAAATTTCTAAGGTTTAGGATTTGGTGTTTGAAAAGTTTTTTCAAAGTTTGACTCAGATTTTTCTAGCAACTTGCTTTTCATTCATTCATTCATATCACACGATACAAACACACACCACAACAAAGGAAAACAGATGGTTCTAAGAACCATTCTAGGAAACTATGATACAATAGGACCGAATACAACTCCCTAACACTAGTGCTCAAGTGCTACTACTCCTCAGAGTCGGTGTCCTCATCATCCTCATCATCATCAATGAATGCAAAGTCATCCTCATCGGTGAAGAAGTCCATGGCCTGATGTAAGGGTCCCAACCTTTAAATAAGGTAGAGTCCCCTGTGTTTACAATGCTAGTCCCTGGATCAATAGCTAGCATCCACAGTTAAATATGTAATATCAAGAAACAAAGGTCATAATATAACTTTATAACCTGGAGTAACATAATTTTATTACATCTTACATAGCTCATTTGGCTATTACATTACACTGCAGCGGAATAACTATAAGCATGGGGTCCTTCATCTTCAAAGTGCCACAGGCAAACATGTTGGTTGTAGACTTTGTAATCCTAATCAATCAATCTTCACTAAAATCAATCAAACCTGCAACATTACAGGTTACAGCCACAAGGGTCAATACATTTGAATTGTATTGGCAAGTTTCACTACTATGTTGAATATAAGTGGATCCTATCATTACATGCATATTAGGCTAAGTAGAGTTTTAGGCTCATTTGCAGAAAGCAATAGTTTATCCTATCTTTTCAAAATGGTTTGATCTTTTGTCAAATGTTTTCTGAACTCCTTGGAATCCACCAAGTGTCTTTGTCAAAATCTCTTGAGATCCTTGGTACACCTAAGTACTTCAAGTTTTTATCAAATCTCTTGAGCTCCTTGGTAACCCCAAGTGCTGCAAGTTTTTATCAAAGTCTCTTGAGTTCCTTGGTACCCCCAAGTGCATCAAGCCTTTTGTTGTCACTTAAAAGTTATTCTTTTAGAAATTGGAATGTCGAGATTTCCCATAGCTTCAAGCTTTAGTTGCTCAGTATTGTCCATAACCGGGGACACGACTAAGTACTTAGATTTTATTATCTTCTGCAGAAGTTGTACACTTTACCCACATGTCACAATCTCATCTTGTTGCCACCAGTGGCCGCTGGATTGGTACTCACCAAGATGGAGTATTGGCAGATTGAGAATGTGACGAAGTATTTCCAGAGGGTCCTCCCATACACCATTGCTAGCTTGTCTTCAGTACCCATGTAGGATTCCAGGTCCTCATTTTCAGTAACCTGAAGACAATGCATGGGTCTTCCCAATGTAGTTGACTAAGCCAGAGCCATAAGTAGCATGTGGTTGTACACGAAAGCCACAATTGGAGAAACATGTTCAATCTCTAAGTTCCTAGGTGGTTTTCTTTTGGAGCACAACACAAAGAGATTTCCATAGACATGGTTCCTTTTGTTGTCACCTTCTCCAAAACTCAAAGTATCCTTGTCCACCCAGGTAGTTCATTGAGTCCTTGTTTTATTACATAAATACACAAGTCCTTTTCTCAACTTCATAAAATCTCAACATGTGTCTCTTCTCAAAATATGTAGCATGGCTAAGCATTTTACAACTACATTGTTTTCACTAAGGAATATATAGGGTATCCTATTAGGACTTAGCATAGCATAAGTATAGAAATTCTTTTCATGCATGTTTCAAAATCCACTAAGTATAATGAAAATAGTAGGAATTTAGATGATAGTGTAACTTTCCTTTTTGGTAGGGAATGGTGGTTCACTTCTTGATCTTGCTAGTTTCACACTTTTCTAACTTCACTACAAATCAATCAAGCAAACACAATATCAACTAGCATTCCAACCAATAATCAATCAATCAAATCATTACACATAAAATAAGAGAAACTAAGTCATGCATGCAAGCATGCAAAAATAGTTTTATTTGCAAAGGTGGTCTCCACTAGGCTTCTAAACTTTGTAAGGTTCAAAGTGGTCATTTTTTTTTCAAAGTGGCAAAGTCATTTGCAAAAGGGTTTTATCCATAAACTATTTTTAAATCCAATCATTATTTTATGTGGTGGAAAATATTTTTATCAAAGCAACAACTTTATGTTGTTCACCAAATAAGTTGTTGTTTTCTCAAAACTTGGTGTTTAGGGTCAGTAGGTTTGATTCAAATCATTTTCCCAAAGTTTTTACTCCAAAATCATTTTCATAGCACAAACAATATTTTTTTATTTGGTTAGAAATGGGCTAATTCAAGTTTTTATTCCTAAACTTCAGAAAATCCATTTTTAAAACCATGGGTTGGTTCCTAGGGTCAGTAAGTTCATCACAAACTAATTTGCCAAGATTTCAACCTCAAAAACATTTTTGAATATTTTTTCTAATCTAAACAAGCATACAAATGTTTCTGCAAAAACAAAAATTTTACCAGAGGCTTTTTACTAAACAAAATCCATGGTTGGCTAGGGCTTGTTCCACTGATTCCATTGATATAAAGTTTGTAATTTTTGGACGTGCGGATCAAAAGTTACAAGGGTTTCAAATCTGCAAACAAATCTGTTTTCAAATCTGTTTTTTAAATCGAAGACTGGCCACGCGTCGCGATGTTACTGGTCGGTACCGCTTCGGTCGGATCGTGCTCTGCGGGGCGTTGGATCTAAACAGATCGCACGGCTCTGGTTGCGTATTCGGCGTTTAAGTGATCTATCGCGTTCGTCCGATCTAGATCCTACGGACGCTACTGCTTGGTCAACGATGGGCGGCGCTGCGCGGCGGCAGACGGCGGTGACGGTCAGGCGGTGGCGCTAGCAGCGGTTCTAGGAATCAAGGAGGGAAGGGGAGGTTGTCACCAGGTTCAGGAGGTCACGGTGAGGCTCGAGGCGGTGTTGGTCTGGCGAGGGGCGCTCTGGTTCTAGCAGGATTGCTCGCCGAAGTGGGAAACGGCATCGGGCGGCTCTGGTCCTGGTCGGAGTGTGGGAGCGTGAACGAGAAGGCGTGGGACGGTCTGTGCTTACCAGGGGACGACGCCAGAGAAGTTGCAGACGCGGCGGCGCGGTCAGTGGTTGTCGAAGTCGACGCTCAGGGGCGCCCGCGGTTGAACGGATGGCTCAGGAAGAAGAGCCTGGGAGTGGGGAGTATGTGTGCTTGGTCGGGGAGGCAAGGCGGTGGCTGGGCTCGCCGGAATTTGCTGGGGACGGTGGTCGGAGCAGTGGCGTTGCTGCTTTGATTCAGGGCAGCCTGGTGGCATTCAGGGCATGGGGTCTGAGGGGAATGGGAGGCAAGAGGGAGGCGTTTAAAACAGCGTGGTCACGGCGAGGGATTAACACGACATTGAAGCGAATTTCAACTGCGACATTACTGGCAGGAAACGGCCGCGGTCTCTAGGGAAGAACAGGTCGCGGGTGGGGAAGATGACTGTTTGGCTGTGGGGTCCACGGGCAGTGAGAGAGAGGGAAAGGGAAAGGGGTCCACCAGTCAATCGCAGAGTGGGTGAGTAAGTGAGTGCGAAACGTTTTCTGCAGGAGGAAGAGAGTGGGCTGGTACTGGGCTTAGTGGGCTTGCCGACTGGGCTGTTGTCGACTTCTATTTTTTTTCTTTCCTGATTGTTTTTCCTTTTCTGATTCTATTTTCTGTTTTAATATTCAAACAACAAATCAAACATCCAAATTAATTCAAACATTCACCAAACAATGCAGTTGAATTTGGTTCTGTTTAACAACATAAACCAATTCCCAAAATAAAATAATATTTTTATTTTAGGGTCAATCATTAATTAATTAAATAGACCTTGTTTATTAAATCAAAATACAATTTGTTTTATTCAAAACTCTATTTGAAATTTAATTATTTTCAAAACCAAAACAGTAGGTTTTATTTGAAATTAAAGAATACTTGGAGAACTTGTTTAAAACAAAAATATAAGTTTTGATGTTTAATTAAAATAGTAAAACTTTTATTTTAAAAAAACTTGGATATTAAATCCTTATTATTTTATTAACCTTTTACTATTTTTCTCAAATGGAAATATTTTATTTCAAAGGCTTGGCCAAAGTTTTAATTTTGGCTATTAAAATAATCCTTATTTGAATTTCTTCCTTTTCATTTGAAAACCAAATCTTTATATAAAAAGATTCAAAAATAGTAATTTCCAAATATTTTTATTTTCCTTTATTAAATGTTTATCTTTTTAAATCCCTTTAGGATTTTATCTTGATCAAAATAAGTTTGAAGGTTTCCAATTGAATTCAAAAGTTTCTTCTCACCCTGAAAATCAACAAAGTTTTACTTTTATTCAATTATTTTTCACATTACAAGATTTGGAAAATCTTGGGATGTGACAGGCTACCACCCTTAAAAATAAATCTCGTCCCGAGATTTGGGAAGGCTAGGGTTACAAGTAGGCTCAAAACAACTAGGGTACTACCACCCTTCAAAATTTCAAACAAAATTACACATTGGCCTTCTTGGGATCCTGGGGAAACTCCTTTGGGCAAACATCTGCATAGTGTCCTTTGTTTCCACTCTTGACTCATGGTCCAAGGTTGAGATCATTCATAGGCTTGTTTAACTTGTTCTTCATATTTTCTGGACAATTGCTTGCATAATGTCCTGGTTGTTTGCAATTGAAACAGTTGATATCTTTGAGTTCTTTATGTGTCTGTTGTGGACAAGTTGCTGCATAATGGCCTAGCTCTTTGCAGTTGTTGCACCACACTTGGCCAATTTCCTTATGCTTCTGGTTCTCTGGGCATTCACTGGAATAGTGTCCCATTTCCTTACATTTATGACATTGCACATGGCTTTTGTCCTTCTTTTGCTTTTTGGGTTTCTCCAAAGCTAGGAGTGCATCTAGTTCATGTTGCTCATATGTTATCTGGTAGGTAGGAATGTCTACATGCTTCTTGGACCTTCTATTGCTCTTTGGAAAAATTTTCTTTGGTCCTTTGAATTGGGTTGTTTTGCATGGAGGTATAAGTGGTCCTTTTCCTTTGTCATCAACCTTCTTGGTAGATTGGGATCCTTCTTAATTGTTTGCAATCATGTGTTGCACTCCACCTTGTTTCCTTTGTTCCACAATGGAATAGATGGGGCATTGGATAGGAACATGGTTGTTTCCTTCACATAGGTAGCAAGTAGCTTGAGAGGAGGGACATTGTCCTACTGGATGTTTCTCTTCACAGTTGGGGCATTGATCTCCATGCTCCTTGGAAGTATGATCCTTGTCTCCACAAATAATGCAAGTTGGGGCTCCATCTAGAATAACATTTCTGTCATCCATGTTGTCACAAGCTCTTTTGGAATAGTTGTCTTCCATGTTGATCATTTGATCAGTCACCTTAAGCATCAATTGGGCTTGAGTTTCCAAAAATCCTTGCAGTGTTGGATCTTCCCCACTGGTGTTGGCTATGAATTGAGTTGTCATTTGGTTCAACTGGTGTTGGGCTGCTATGAGCTCTTTCATGTTGTCCTCTTGGTTGGTGTTGGTGTCATCAACCTTGATGTTGGAGTCTCTTGGAGTAGTCATCTGTTTGGGTTGAATGGAGATTAGAATAGGCAAGATATTTCTAAGGAATCAATTCTAATCACACACATCACAATTTACTCAAGCAATGTGCATGCAATCACAAGACAAACGTTTCACTCAAACAACATAGTTCAAGCACATACATAGGCAACAAAATATTTTTGTTACACCACATAAGTTGGTGAGTTTGTCTTAACTAAAATATGGTGGTCCATCTATAGGGTTCACTTGCATTCTTTCCATCCTTCTTGGTTGATTCTCCTTGCATGAGTTCATGGCTTCTTTAGGAAAAATTTCTTGGTCACAAAACTTCAAGTGATGTGGGCTCCTTCTATCTTCTGCATTCCCTTAGTCTCCAAATCTTGAGCAAGATTTCCTTGTCCCACTTGTCCTTGGTGACAACCATGGTTGAAGTTCTTTGGTGAAAATGCTGAAGATGTTGAAGTCATTGGAGTTGAAGAAGTTGAAGTCATTAGAGTTGAAGAAGTTGAAGTCATTAGAGTTGAAGAAGTTGAAGTCATTAGAGTTGAGGAAGTCCTTTGCACATGGTGAAGTCCTTGGCCATGGGTAGGTTTTCCATCAAGTTAAAAATAGAAGAGATGTAGAATCAAAACCAAAATGGTTGAGGAAAGAGTTTACAAGACTGTTTGTAAATAAATTTTGGAACAAAACAATTTCCTATTTTACTAAGGGTTTTTGTCCAATCCTAGGTTTACAAATCCTACAGGCAACACAATGCTCTGATACCATCTGTAAGGGTCCCAACCTTTAAATAAGGTAGAATCCCCTGTGTTTACAAAGCTAGTCCCTGGATCAATAGCTAGCATCCACAGTTAAAGATGTAATATCAAGAAACAAAGGTCATAATATATATTTATAACCTGGAGTAACATAATTTTATTACATCTTACATAGCTCATTTGGCTATTACATTACATTGCAGCGGAATAACTATAAGCATGGGGTCCTTCATCTTCAAAGTGCCACAGGCAAACATGTTGGTTGTAGACTTTGTAATCCTAATCAATCAGTCTTCACTAAAATCAATCAAACCTGCAACATTACAGGTTACAGCCACAAGGGTCAATACATTTGAATTGTATTGGCAAGTTTCACTACTATGTTTAATATAAGTGGATCCTATCATTACATGCATATTAGGCTAAGTAGAGTTTTAGGCTCATTTGCAGAAAGCAATAGTTTATCCTATCTTTTCAAAATGGTTTGATCTTTTGTCAAATCTTTTCTGAACTCCTTGTAATCCACCAAGTGTCTTTGTCAAAATCTCTTGAGATCCTTGGTACCCCCAAGTACTTCAAGTTTTTATCAAATCTCTTGAGCTCCTTGGTAACCCCAAGTGCTGCAAGTTTTTATCAAAGTCTCTTGAGTTCCTTGGTACCCCCAAGTGCATCAAGCCTTTTGTTGTCAATTAAAAGTTTTTCTTTTAGAAATTGGAATGTCGAGATTTACCATAGCTTCAAGCTTTAGTTGCTCAGTATTGTACATAACCGGGGACACGGCTAAGTACTTAGATTTTATTATCTTCTGCAGAAGTTGTACACTTTACCCACATGTCACAATCTCATCTTGTTGCCACCAGTGGCCGCTGGATTGGTACTCACCAAGATGGAGTACTGGAAGATTGAGAATGTGACGAAGTCTTTCCAGAGGGTCCTCCCATACACCATTGCTAGCTTGTCTTCAGTACCCATGTAGGATTCCAGGTCCTCATTTTCAGTAACCTGAAGACAATGCATGGGTCTTCCCAATGTAGTTGACTAAGCCAGAGCCATAAGTAGCATGTGATTGTACACGAAATCCACAATTGGAGAAACATGTTCAATCTCTAAGTTCCTAGGTGGTTTTCTTTTGGAGCACAACACAAAGAGATTGCCATAGACATGGTTCCTTTTGTTGTCACCTTCTCCAAAACTCAAAGTATCCTTGTCCACCCAGGTAGTTCATTGAGTCCTTGTTTTATTACATAAAAACACAAGTCCTTTTCTCAACTTCATAAAATCTCAAGATGTGTCTCTTCTCAAAATATGTAGCATGGCTAAGCATTTTACAACTACATTGTTTTCACTAAGGAATATATAGGGTATCCTATTAGGACTTAGCATAACATAAGTATAGAAATTCTTTTCATGCATGTTTCAAAATCCACTAAGTATAATGAAAATAGTAGGACTTTAGATGATAGTGTAACTTGCCTTTTTGGTAGGGAATGGTGGTTCACTTCTTGATCTTGCTAGTTTCACAATTTTCTAACTTCACTACAAATCAATCAAGCAAACACAATATCAACTAACATTCCAACCAATAATCAATCAATCAAATCATCACACATAAAATAAGAGAAACTAAGTCATGCATGCAAGCATGCAAAAATAGTTTTATTTGCAAAGGTGGTCTCCACTAGGCTTCTAAACTTTGTAAGGTTCAAAGTGGTCATTTTATTTCAAAGTGGCAAAGTAATTTGCAAAAGGGTTTTATCCATAAACTATTTTTAAATCCAATCATTATTTTATGTGGTGGAAAATATTTTTATCAAAGCAACAACTTTATGTTGTTCACCAAATAAGTTGTTGTTTTCTCAAAACTTGGTGTTTAGGGTCAGTAGGTTTGATTCAAATCATTTTCCCAAAGTTTTTACTCCAAAATCATTTTCATAGCACAAACAATATTTTTTTATTTGGTTAGAAATGGGCTAATTCAAGTTTTTATTCCTAAACTTCACAAAATCCATTTTTAAAACCATGGGTTGGTTCCTAGGGTCAGTAAGTTCATCACAAACTAATTTTCCAAGATTTCAACCTCAAAAACATTTTTGAATAATTTTTCTAATCTAAACAAGCATACAAATGTTTCTGCAAAAACAAACATTTTACTAGAGGCTTTTTACTAAAAAAAATTCATGGTTGGCTAGGGCTTGTTCCACTGATTCCATTGATATAAAGTTTGTAATTTTTGGACGTGCGGATCAAAAGTTACAACCGTTTCAAATCTGTTTTTAAATCGAAGACTGGCCACGCGTCGCGATGTTACTGGTCGGTACCGCTTCGGTTGGATCGTCCTCTGCGGGGCATTGGATCTAAACAGATCGCACGGCTCTGGTTGCGTACCCCTTCGGCGTTTAAGTGATCTATCGCGTTCGTCCGATCTAGATCCTACGGACGCTACTGCTTGGTCAACGATGGGCGGCGCTGCGCGGCGGCAGACGGTCAGGCGGTGGCGCTAGCGGCGGTTCTAGGAAGCAAGGAGGGAAGGGGAGGTGCTCACCAGGTTCAGGAGGTCACGGTGAGACTCGAGGCGGTGTTGGTCTAGCGAGGGGCGCTCTGGTTCTAGCAGGATTGCTCGCCGGAGTGGGAAACGGCGTCGGGCGGCTCTGGTCCTGGTCGGAGGCGACGCTGCAGATCACCCTAAGGCAAGACAAGAACATGGTCAGATGCAGGAGGATGTGGCGAGTGTGGGAGCGTGAACGAGAAGGAGTGGGGCGGTCTGTGCTTACCAGGGGACGACGCCGGAGAAGTTGCAGACGCGGCGACGCGGTCAGTGGTTATCGAAGTCGACGCTCAGGGGCGCCCGCGGTTGAACGGATGGCTCAGGAAGAAGCGCCAGGGAGTGGGGAGTATGTGTGCTTGGTCGGGGAGGCAAGGCGGTGGCTGGGCTCGCCGGAATTTGCTGGGGACGGTGGTCGGAGCAGTGGCGTTGCTGCTTCGATTCAGGGCAGCCTGGTGGCGTTCAGGGCGTGGGGTCTGAGGGGAATGGGAGGCAAGAGGGAGGCGTTTAAAACAGCATGGTCACGGCGAGGGATTAACGCGACATTGAAGCGAATTCAACTGCGACATTACTGGCAGGAAACGGCCGCGGTGTCTGGGGAAGAACAGGTCGCGGGTGGGGAAGATGACCGTGTGGCTGTGGGGTCCACGAGCAGTGAGAGAGAGGGAAAGGGAAAGGCGTCCACTAGTCAGTCGCAGAGTGGGTGAGTAAGTGAGTGCGAAACGTTTTCTGCAGGAGGAAGAGAGTGGGTTGGTACTGGGCTTAGTGGGCTTGCCGACTGGGCTGCTGTCCACTTCTATTTTTTTCTTTCCTGATTGTTTTTCCTTTTCTGATTCTATTTTCTGTTTTAATATTCAAACAACAAATCAAACATCCAAATTAATTCAAACATTCACCAAACAATGCATTTGAATTTGGTTCTGTTTAACAACATAAACCAATTCCCAAAATAAAATAATATTTTTATTTTAGGGTCCATTATTAATTAATTAAATAGACCTTGTTTATTAAATCAAAATAGAATTTATTTTATTCAAAACTCTATTTGAAATTTAATTATTTTCAAAACCAAAACAGTAGGTTTTATTTGAAATTAAAGAATACTTGGAAAACTTGTTTAAAATAAATAAATAAGTTTTGATGTTTAATTAAAATAGTAAAACTTTTATTTTAAAAAAACTTGGATATTAAATCCTTATTATTTTATTAACCTTTTACTATTTTTCTCAAATGGAAATATTTTATTTCAAAGGCTTGGCCAAAGTTTTAATTTTGGCTATTAAAATAATCCTTATTTGAATTTCTTCCTTTTCATTTGAAAACCAAATCTTTATATAAAAAGATTCAAAAATAGTAATTTCCAAATATTTTTATTTTCCTTTATTAAATGTTTATCTTTTTAAATCCCTTTAGGATTTTATCTTGATCAAAATAAGTTTGAAGGTTTCCAATTGAATTCAAAAGTTTCTTCTCACCCTGAAAATCAACAAAGTTTTACTTTTATTCAATTATTTTTCACATTACAAGATTTGCAAAATATTGGGATGTGACACCTGATCCTCCAGAAAGTCATCATCATCACAGAGATAAGAGTAGGGGTCTCCACGAAGGTCTTTCCCTGCATTCTCCCTCTCCTCCAGCTGCATGTCTCTCTCGTGGACAGTCTCCTCTAACTCTGTGATCCTATGGCGAAGACAGGCAATGATTCACTCCTTCTTGTCGAGCTGACGATGACGAGACTGGCGATCCTTCACTAGCATGGAAATGGTCTGATCCTTCTTGGCGGTGATGGCGTACTTGTGATTGGCGTAGGAGCGGGCATTGTCTAACTCCTTCTGACAGTCATACGTCATGAAGCTGAGGTGGTCCAATTGAGTCTTCAGCTCATGGTGATATGGGGCCTCCAGTGGCTGTCCCATAACATCACGCCTTGGATAGAACTCAAAGCGGGTACCCTTGATCTGATTGATACTCTGTCCACATAAACGGGCAAGAGCTTCCTGTATGGCCCTGGCAAGTCCATCGAGCCAGTTGTTCTCTCTCAAGGTGAACGGAATTCCCTCGAAGGTGGGGGCTTCAATCTTTTCTTAGAGACTTGCAACAACTAGCCATTGCAACTCCTCTCCTTCCTGATCATTGAGCTGAGCTCCGAAGAACTCGGGGTGTGTATGCTGCAGCATTTTCGACAGCTGGTCCAAGTCACGCTCAAAGATGAGATCTCCCCCATTCCCCAGCTGATAAAAATTGCCATACTTCAGGTCCATCTATAAGAAGGTAGGATGAGTAAGTTAGTAGAGTGATCAAGTGTGTCAAATTTTAGGTAAGTTTGCAAGATTTTTTGAGGAACATGATTTTTCATGAAAGAGTCTAAGTGGTAAGAATGAGAATAAGTTTTCATAAATACTCACTTCCTTGGTTTTGAAACTAAGTTTTTGGTTCAAACTTCCATTCTAAACTAGGGTCTCCTATGGCCAAGATGGATCAGATACCAACTTGTCAACACCCGGATTTTTAATCCCAGATGCCTGTTATGCCATATATCGCAATCCTAGGATTACCATTTTTGCGAGACTTAACAGATTGGATATCATAGTACAACATCCATTACAAACCATACATAAGGTCTTACAACAATTAAATGATCACATGATCCAGTCTTAATACAATCATAGCAGCGGAATAACGTAATAATAATGATAGAGTAGGTGAGGCTCCATCTTCATGGTCACATGCAATACTGACGATGGGAGATGATCCTAGTTGTCATAACCTTCCTGCGGTCCATCCTCCTGATAGTCCTCTTCATAGTCTGGCCACAGGAATAGCCAAGGACAAAGCCATGAGTACTCTTTAAGTACTCGCAAACTAATACTAATAAGTGAGATGGTTTTGGGTAGGAATTACTAAGCTCTAGATTATTTTGCAAAAAGCCAGATTTATCTCTACTGAGTTCAGAAGCAAAGAAAGCTAGTTGAAAGTTTTAGAACACCTAAGTGGGAACTTGAATTTTATATCACAACCCTATTATGGTCAAGTCAAAATTACGATTCATTTCATAAGTCATTTTGAAAACATCTGATGACGGAACAGTATGGCCACTCCAACTGTCCATAATCGCGGACGCGGCTATTCGAATAGTTTGACACTCTGCAGAGGTGGTACACTTTACCCACAACATTAGATACATCCGTTAGGAACAATCCTGAAGTCACCATACTCAGTATGCGAATAATCAATCCTAACCTTTCAATTACACGCCCTAGTATAGGCACCTCTCCTGTGAGTTTGGCCTCCCAACCATGACCAACTGTCATCTTGGGAACTACACAAGTAGACAATCTTCACAAGGTAGCCTCATCTCAAACCTTGGCCGCAAGGGAACCCATACTAAGGTATATAAATTTCGGGTATTGTGGTTGTATGGTAAAAATGGAATGGTATCGCATCCAGACAACCATCAATTTTATAAAGGGCTAAGGCTCATGCCTCAACTTTTTCATCATCAAAATCATCTGGTGTTCAAGACATAGGTCAAAACATTTCAGTAGAATGACTCATCATTCTAAGGTTTTCATAACCATTTTCACCAAGTATTCCCATCTAAAGCGGTCAAGTTTTAAGTTTAGCACTAGCATCTAATAGTGGGGGTAAACACTAATGAGGGGTGGTAAACAAGTGTATCTTATCTAAGTTCAATCTCATGCCTCATGATGACATCAAGATTTATCTAACTTAGGCCAAGTTTTATGCTCTTTATGCTACCTTTAATAAACTTTCCAAGTTCTACAAGTCACTAAGTAAACTCTAATAAAAAACTTTGATAAAGAAATAAAATAACTAAGCTTGCAAGTAAAACTAGGATTATGTGTTATCAAGGGGTATAACTAAAGCATGCCTAATGCATTGCATAGATCACATGGTGTTCACAGTTGCAAGTGTTAGCTTGCAAAGTTGCAAGTATAGGCTTGCCTTGTATAGAGCAGTGGTTGAAGTTCTCCTCGGCTTCTTCCTCGTAGTATCCTCCTTCCTCCTTGTATCCTTGGTCGGTACTAGCGTCTATAAATAAATACGAGGTACACAATCACCAAACAATACTTAACTACTTCTATTTATCACACCAAGGTTTTCACTAGATGATCTAGGATCATCAGAAGCATCACAAAGATTAAGGCAATAGTTTTATTTCCTTTATTTTAGAAAAGTAATTTCTACTCATTGAAAAACTACTTAAGATTTAATATTCTCCAACTAAAATATGGGATCATGTTGACACATGTCATCACCACATATTTCAGTATTTGGGAATGTGATTTAAAGTAGTGTCACAATTTAATAAGGTTTAACCTTTTTATTTTAATTAAATAAAGTGACTAGAAATTCCTATGGCCATTTTTTTAATACTTGTTCATTATTTCTGCAAGTAAACCTAGATATTTTTATATATTCAGAAAGGTCTAGTGAAATGAGATTTTTGAGAGTTGGAATCAACTCAAAAGATTTTATGGTTGAATTTTGAAAAATGTTTGAATGCAGAAAAGCTTTTGTCTTGTTATTTTAACTATATATGATCTACAATTCTAACTGGTTTGAATCTAACAGGCTTGGATTAAGAATTCCAGTACCTTTCTAACAAAATTGGTTTCATGCATTTTGGTCCAGTGAATCAACCTGGGTTGATTTTTGAATCTAGGTACAGAACTAGGTTTGAAACTAAATTGGAAAATCTAAATTCAAACTAAATAGGTTGCGCGGGATGTTAACTGGGCCGGCCCACGGTGCACAACGCACGCGCCGGTGAGTTTAAGTGGCTGTGCCCACTAGCCAGCGAGACAGGGGGTGTGAAGCGGTACGGGGTGATCTAGACTGCACGATCAAACTCTAATCCAACGACTGTGACCTATAGTCTCCATCGGGCAACACCAGCGAGACAGAACCCTATCACGGACAGTGGGGGTCTACAGGGGCTCACCGGGGCTCAGGCGAGGGTCGGCGACGTGGGCGAACGATGAAGTCGACGACGGCGAACCGCCTGGTACCGGCGGCTTCTCTTGGGGCGGCTCCAGTCGCTGGCTCCTTTCTTTATCCTTCGCGGCAGACTCCGGCCAAATTCCGAAAACCTGTTGCTCGCCTTGCTCCGGGGGTGAGGTGGGGTGCTTCTGAGAGAGAGGGGAGTGTGTTGGTGTGAAGAATTTGAGCGGGGGTGGCCTCTATTTATAGTGCCATAAGGGGACCGAAGGGCGCGGGTGGAGCTCGTCGGTGTTGTTGGCACAGTGGGCTAATGGCATGGGAGATGATAGGGGCGGTGATGTGCTCCCTAGCGAAGCTCAACGGCGTGGTTACGCGGCGTGGGACGGTGCGAGATGGTCAGAACGTTGCGGTGCTCTGGGCGAGTCCGATGGAAAGTTTTATGGCGCACGGGCTCTCCTGGTCGCGCGGCGATGAACGGGCATGTCTGCGGGGTTGCTGGGGTGGTGGTGATCACGCTTGCACGCGGCGAGGGCGACGCGCGGTCTGTGGGTGAGTATCAAGGGTGGCGCTCTGGCGCGCTCTCGGCATGGTGCAGAGGCATAGGAAGCGGCGTGTCTAGAGTGGTCCAGTGGCTTGCTGCTCGTTGGCATTGGACAGGGGTTAGCGGTGGACGGTGGTGAGTGTCACAGACAAGGTTGGCGAGGCTAGAGCTTCTCCTAGCTTGCTGTCGACAGTGGGGTGGCAAGGTGAGGCTCGGCCTGCTCACCGTTGATGGCAATGGCAAGCTCACAGTGGTGCTAGAGCTTGCTAACTAAGATAGATGATCTACTAAATGTCCGCTGTGAGCTAGAGAGGGGACAAGTTAGGCCAAATCACTGCTCACAATAGTGTTTGATGTTTCTTTGATTTGTGTTTGCAAGGTTTTTGATGAAATGGATGAAATAAATTCAAATTTGAATTTTTGGTTCAAACTTGGTGGATGTACTAGTTACATACTCAGTAGTCTCTGGTTAGTTGGAAAGGTCAAGGGAAATTGGTTTGGTTGGTTTTTGAGAATTGGGTGATCTTCCCATATATTAAAGATTCAATTTTAAATTGTCATTTAAATCAAGTTGCCAAATGTTTCTGTAAGTTTGAAAGGTGGGATTTGGTTCACTTTTACTTGGTCTAGCAAGGGGTAAAAAGAAATGGAATTGTTTATGTTTGAAATCTTGGACTAGAAACACTCAAAGTGGCCTAGTGAGCAAGATTGACAAAAATGACCATTGGCCTTATTTGGTTTGTTTTTTATTTTTATCTTGATTTGTTTCTGCTTGGAAATGTTTTAGATGATGTTGTTTTCATCTTTAAACCATTCCTTGCTATTTAGAACAATCACATAAGTCCATTCATGCATTCATACAATCATCACATACACACATGCATTCATATAATGTTAATTAACAGAAGTTTTTGTTAACCCTAATTTCGGTTATTGGAATTGGATAATCATTGTTCAATATATTTGGGATGTTACAGACCCTATCTGCATCTATCATTTTAGCATTGTCCCTTTTCTTCATGCTAAATTTTTTTTCCCATGCGATGCTTCTATGAAGTCCATTCGATGGTGCAAACCATTGTTTGCATTTTATTTTTATTTTTCTTGTTTTTTCTACGGTGTTTTGCGATCATGCCAAACAGTCATTTCTAACATTATTTTTAATTGTTGAGCACATGTTTATAAACCTGCGCCATAGATTTGAAATCACCAGCTCACTAAGGTTTCCAAATCAAACTGCTATGGAATACTTACCTCTCACAAAAAAAGCCAGTGGCAGGACAAAATAAAACAACCAAAAGCAAACAACTACTCCCTCCGATCCATATTACTTGTCACTAAAATGGATGTATCTAGACATGTTTTAGTGCTAGATACATCCATTCCAACGACAAGTAATATGGGTCGGAGGGAGTAGGACATTCAGGCCACCATGACGGTAAAAGAAATACCACTATAATAAACCATGATAGTTAGCCAGTTACACCCCTGCCCAAGAGAAATTTACGGTTCTACCACCATGACAGGGCTAAAACATTTATCCGATATCCAAACCATGCATGTTACCACCATGGCCAAGCACATAACTCCACCACGGGCTAACTACCATACACACACGGAAGGGTAGACGGAATGACAGGGTTGTCACTGCGTAAACACTCCCAGCCATTTCATAGCGATCCCGCCTATATATCCAATGGCACCGACCCGCGTGCAGAGGTAGCCCAAATTCGCATTGTACTTTATATTCTAGCCTACACACATTTTTTTGGATTTGAGTATAGTAAATAGTGCACATTTTCAAAACTAGTCATATTTTTTGTGTAGCCTCGAATACCAACAACTTAGCAATGAAACTTTGCATGCTTATAGTATATATCATTGAAATATATTTTTGAATTTTTTAAATTAAAGGACTCCTGGAGCTCGAGAGCCATTTGTCTAGGCTCATAGCAGGACGTCATAGCAAATACTTAAAAATATGATTGCAAAAAACTTATAGAAGATTTGATTTTGTTAGAAAAACATAACAGGTCTAGGCATTTTTACTTTAACTAGTTCGACCAAATGTTTCGGTAGTCGATTTGTTGTCTTGGAGTGGAGTCAAGGTACATGGTCTCAAATAAGGAAAAGGATACTATTCCTCCAGGGGATTGTTTCGTTCGATCCCCCGGGTCGTTGCAGCGACGTGAGACCACGCCTGTTTCTCTTCTCTGCCTCCTTTCTCCTGCAGACGCGCTACAGCTCCACCGCCGCGCCGTGCACCCCAGCAGCTCCGGCCGCCGGCCGCGCACCCGCCCCTGCAACTCCCAGCTGCGGCGCCACCATGGGCCTCCATCCCCTCGCCGCTGCAAGGCTCGCCGCCATGGACCTCCCTCCGCCGCCTCGTCGGCTCGGGCAGCTCCGGCCGCCGCGTGTAACACCCTCAGAATCGGCCCTATGCAAGTTTTAGCGAAAACCCGCCAAACCCGCATAGAAACGATTCGAAGGTGCCCACCAGGCACTGGCGTGCGGGTGGAAAACAAAGTAATAACATTACACAGCAGTCCTCGATGGGACCCACAAAACAAATATATACGGCAGCGACTCAACGAGTCAAGAATACAGATATACAGAACAAAGATACAAATCACCTTGAAAACGATACAGCGTCCAGCTACGGACAAGATGCAAATGGGGCTAAGAGCCCTGAAGAATAACCAATGGCGTCCATAACCCTGCCCAGGCCAAGCCGGAAGGGTAACCCTGCTAACGGCGTCGCTCTCAAAACCTGCTTAAACAAAAGGGGTGCCGACAAAGGGCAAAGGAAAAAAAAGAGGAGCGTCAGTACTGAGGCCAGTACACGGCGAGACTAGAATTCGGCGGTCCTCGCCTACAAAGGTATGGTGGACTGAAGCGGCAGCGGCAGCAAGCACTAAACAACCTATAGAGACTCGATACAACTGGCGGCTATCAGAGAGGGGTAAGAAATACCTATACGGAACCAACCTGATACTACCATCAAACAAACCCATCCTGGCGTTTCCCCCTCGAGACCAATCGAGGAAGTCAACCGAGGAACTTACACAGTTGGCAGTTTTACTTATTCAGTTATAGTTGCGGCAATTTACTAGTCAGGTAAAGATAGTCGTTCTGATAAAATAAACAGTGGGCCGTTTTAGTTAACCATTCCGTTGTAGTTGCGACACTTACTAGTCAGATACAATTAGCATGAGATAACCCAAAACCCATCAGTTGTTGGTACTTTTACTTAGCCATTCCGTTGTGGTGGAGCTGATTACTAGTCATATCGAATACAAGTCAATTTATAACAGTAAACTATAGTTATAGTTGTCTATGATCAAGCACTGTGCTCCAAGTCGTCCATAACCGCGGACACGGCTTCTCGAAAAGATTTAACCCTGCAGGGGTGCACCAAAGTATCCACAAGCACTTCGACCCTTTTTGCCAGATCAGTTAACATACACCCATCGGTATGTCGGCGGGGCCTAAGTCACGACGTTCCCAGATCCAAAGCAAGTACATGGGGGCCACCCCACCAAGTCGAACCCGCAACGAAGTCGGCCGGTCTTCGAGACGGACTTAGGGTTTGGGTAGACGGCTGTGAACGACAGCAAATCCCCAAACGGGGACTGTCGACACCACGAAAACGTGTCCCGATCCTAAACAGTACAGGTGCTATCTGTCGCACAATTTAAATAAAGCAGTAAAGCATGGCATAAGTACAGGATAGTAAATAAAACCTCGAACTAGTTTGTGGCCCCCAGTACAATACTTTGAAATCAGGTAATAATCAATGGGGGGCCCATATCTCCCCACCTATGGTTAGCGCGCTCGATCTCGGAACAGGTGTCAAGAACTCGGGGTCCTACGGGACACAAGTGGGCGGTCGGAAACCAAATATTATCTATCACCCACCGATGCCTCTGCTTACTTCAATTTTAGTTGTTAAAACAGTAATTAAAGTGAACAATAAGTAAAGCCATGGTCTTCTCCAACATTGAACATGCGGCAATTCTCCAACAACTGTGGTACTTGACGACACGCAACAGCACTTGAGCAAGCGACTACGGCGCGCAAGTCCAATTATCTACCAAACAACAGGTAATAGGATGTGTCCAAGGCAATATAGGGCCGCAAGGGATATCACGGGTACGGAAACTAGAGCATCGCAACACAGATAGCAATAGATCAACAGGAGGGAATAAATACTATAAAAGTAAGATGGGTAGAAAGGGGGAGATGCTCGCCTGAAAACATTGTCGAAGATTCAACCGAAGATCGGGGCAAAGCTCACATCAACTCAACGGCCTTATCCGCGAAGAAGCAAAACACTAGAAGAAACACCGGATGCACTATTTAATACAACGGCAGAAGATCGGCATGATGCATGTATGATGTATGGCATGGCAAAGATGCGATGCAATTAGGTCATATTAAGCGGAACAGGGGTTTCGACAGATAATTAAATGGTTCGTGTTATTTAGATACCCCGCAATTTAAATGTTGTATTACATGGCAAAAGATAATACGGGTTCGCTACACAAGTTTAAATGAGGCCAATATAAGGCTAGATTTGCCCGCATGTGGGCCCCATATTTAATTATGAGGTGAATCGGCATAAGGCCCCCAAACCACAGACAAGGATGCATACAAGTATGACAATTAAATATGCAACAAGTTGTTATTATATTATAAAATAGGGTTCCGGGAAGGGGTTCACACAAGAGGGGTCTCGACGAACTTGAGGTTCCGGGTTCGGGGTTCGGTCTCGGGGCCCGGATCTGGGGTTCAGGGTTCGACGGAAACGTTCTCGGACTCCGGGATCGTTCTC
Organism: Avena atlantica; assembly: GCA_910589765.1. NCBI lineage: Eukaryota > Viridiplantae > Streptophyta > Magnoliopsida > Poales > Poaceae > Avena > Avena atlantica. The sequence continues at coordinate 421,145,562 of OU342735.1, forward strand.
AGATAACGGAGGTAGACCTTGGCACATTCGCGGTGGTCGGGCCATGTTGTCGGTCTTGTCGTCGCGAAGGTCTTGTCGGGTCGTCGTATCGGGTCGGTCTTGGCGTTCGGGACGAAGAACTTGGCGTTCCACGGCGATGTGCTTGTCGTACCGGTGGCGTTCTTGGCGGTCTTCGGGTCCGGACTTCGCCTCCGGGAACGGGGTCTTCAGGGTCTCGATGAACTTGGTGTTCCAGCATCTCCGAGCCGTGGATCTTGGAATCCGGGTCTCGGCGTCTTCGGGTCCGACTCCGGGAAGGAGAACTTGGCGTTCCGAGGGAATCTTGGCGCATCAGGAAAGTATTTGGAGTCCTTGCGGTTTTCTTGAAAATTCCTGGATACATCTCCAAATAAGATCTTGTGGTACTTGGGCTAGCAACACGGGAACACATCCTCGGTGATATGAAACGGGTGAGATGCCCGCACGCGTCCCTAGCCCAAGCACTCGCTGCGTGGCCTCCAAACATCAGGGACGGGGCGAGCTGGTCGGGCACGCTCTGCAGGAAGGGGACACGGCCGAGGAGGTCAGCGACGGGGAGGTCCAGGGGCACGACGAGCTCGATGCAGACCCGAGGAAGGCGACCATGGGCTTGGCGGCGGCGGTTCTCTGCCTGGACAGCGAAGACGGGCGCCAGAGGAAGGAGGAGAGGGGGCCCGCGGGGCGTCGGAACTCTGGCGGCAGGCAGGCCTGGGGAAGCGAGCGCGGGAACAGGGGGCGCGGCCGACGGCGGAAGGCAGCGAGGGCGGGTCACGCAGGAAGCGGGCGAGCACGGAGAGGTGAGGAGGAGACCGGCCGGAGGGAGCTCGACGGAGGAGAGGCGGGCTCGGGCCGGCGAGGGCGAGCGGAGCTCGGCGGCGGCGGACGCGGGTCATGGCGAGGCGAAGAGGAGGCGGTGAGGGGCGCCGGCTGGGGCCAGGACGGCCGGAGGAGCTCGGGGGAGGTCCGGAGGCGGACGGGGGCGCGGGGAGCGGAGGAGCCGGTCGAGCGGCGGCCGGTGGGGCGAGAGGAAGCTGGCGGCGGGGCCGGGGTGGCGCGAGGTGCTCGGGGGAGGCTCGTGGGCTCGGGCGGAGCCGGAGGAGGCGGCGCCGGCGAGGTCGGGTAGGGCGCGGGATGGGAAGGTTGGGACAGGAGGGCGGGGGGTCCGGCGAGGAACGCGGTGGGGGAGGCGGTCGGCGACCGGTGGTTGCTGGGGAGAGGGTGGTTGCGGGGAGGAAGAGGACGAACGGGGCGGGGGCTGGAGGAAGACGGGCCAGGGAGGGAGCGGGGCACGCGCTGGGGAGGTGGGGCCGGGTGGGGTCCAGGGGAAGTGGGGCGGGGCTGGAGGCGTGCGTGTTGCTGTGTGCTGTGTGGATGATGTGTGGGGAGTGTGTGGTGGGGGCAGGGTTGAGAGGGAGTGGGAGAGAGGCCAAGTGGCAGATGGGGATTGGAGGGAATGAGGGGGATAGGTGACGTGGCGAGAGACGATTGGAGGGAGTGAGGTGGAGGGGGTGTGTGGGTAGATAGGTTGGTAGCTGTAGGATTATGGGTGGGCCGTTTTGGAACTGGGGTGGTCGTTCGGGTCTATCCGGCCCGTTCGACTGCCCCACTAAAATAATATAATATTTTATTTGATTTAAACGGGCCGTTTGCAAACCGATAGCAGCCAAAACAAAATAATCCGGAGACCCGGGGTTTTGCGTTTGAGCAAAGGCGGGGCGTTTTGGAAACACAAAATAGGTTTTTCTGCAATTAGTTTTATGCAAGCAAATGCAAGATGATGACGATGCTCAAATGCAATGTGGCATGATGACATGAGCATGCGGTCATGATGATGCAATGCACAAAAACAACGCGATTTTCTAGTAGTGGTTTTGCGGGATGCCACAGTTCGACACCACTAACAATGGATCTCGCCCTCGAGATCCGCCTCATGGTACCGGAAGGAAGGTCGGCGATCTGCGTCTTCTCGCTTCGTGTAGATCCTTGCGACACCTCTAACAATGGTTCTTTCTCCAACTTGAAATCGGCGACACCACCAACAAGATGTCGCTGTCCGTGATCGTCGAGAGAACACTCCGGGAAACAAAAGGTCGAAGGTAGAGGTATCAACAAATAAAGCCACCCCTAACTTCCGTGGACGGAGTAAAATTGCGTCGATCCACCATTCAATATACAAAGCAAATGATAAGAGTAGTGGTATGGTCGCGACTCCATCCCGCACTCAAAGCATTACTATGTACACGAATGGACAGATTATGCAACCAACTCTCAGGATTCAGACTAAAGATCTCGACAAGCGAGGTTCAGGAACAAAGGGGTGATGCGGACTCTGCATCGGATCTGGCGTAGATGATGTCGTCGCGTCGGAAAACACCGGAAGGCACGAGAAGGAACAAGGAGAAGTCCACCAGACGAAGGATTCCTCGGATAGCATGAAGACCAGATGTAGCCACACCGTTACCAAAGGAGGAAGCGAGACCCTGAAGGTACGACGGAACCCGACCACGAGAAATCCTGGACTCGAAGAGCGAGAAGAGAGCGGATTCGAAACACGTCGAGATAACAGAAGAATAGCAGAGGGGTAAGGAGTAAAATCAGACCTAATCAGAACTATCCAACCGATTTTTCAAAAATAGTTTTGACACTCTACTTCGGCCGTTAGCTAGGTTATCCTACAGGCTGGACTTGTGGGGTATCGCAACTGCTGAGCTCTGATACCACTCTGTAACACCCTCAGAATCGGCCCTATGCAAGTTTTAGCGAAAACCCGCCAAACCCGCATAGAAACGATTCGAAGGTGCCCACCAGGCACTGGCGTGCGGGTGGAAAACGAAGTAATAACATTACACAGCAGTCCTCGATGGGACCCACAGAACAAATATATACGGCAGCGACTCAACGAGTCAAGAATAAAGATATACAGAACAAAGATACAAATCACCTTGAAAACGATACAGCGTCCAGCTACGGACAAGATGCAAATGGGGCTAAGAGCCCTGAAGAATAACCAATGGCGTCCATAACCCTGCCCTGGCCAAGCCGGAAGGGTAACCCTGCTAACGGCGTCGCTCTCAAAACCTGCTTAAACAAAAGGGGTGCCGACAAAGGGCAAAGGAAAAAAAAGAGGAGCGTCAGTACTGAGGCCAGTACACGGCGAGACTAGAATTCGGCGGTCCTCGCCTACAAAGGTATGGTGGACTGAAGCGGCAGCGGCAGCAAGCACTAAACAACCTATAGAGACTCGATACAACTGGCGGCTATCAGAGAGTGGTAAGAAAGACCTATTCGGAACCAACCTGATACTACCATCAAACAAACCCATCCTGGCGTTTCCCCCTCGAGACCAATCGAGGAAGTCAACCGAGGAACTTACACAGTTGGCAGTTTTACTTATTCAGTTATAGTTGCGACAATTTACTAGTCAGGTAAAGATAGTCGTTCTGATAAAATAAACAGTGGGCCGTTTTAGTTAACCATTCCGTTGTAGTTGCGACACTTACTAGTCAGATACAATTAGCATGAGATAACCCAAAACCCATCAGTTGTTGGTACTTTTACTTAGTCATTCCGTTGTGGTGGATCTGATTACTAGTCATATCGAATACAAGTCAATTTATAACAGTAAACTTTAGTTATAGTTGTCTATGATCAAGCACTGTGCTCCAAGTCGTCCATAACCGCGGACACGGCTTCTCGCAAGGATTTAACCCTGCAGGGGTGCACCAAAGTATCCACAAGCACTTCGACCCTTTTTGCCAGATCAGTTAACATACACCCATCGGTATGTCGGCGGGGCCTAAGTCACGACGTTACCAGACCCAAAGCAAGTACATGGGGGCCACCTCACCAAGTCGAACCCGCAACGAAGTCGGCCGGTCTTCGAGACGGACTTAGGGTTTGGGTAGACGGCTGTGAACGACAGCAAATCCCCAAACGGGGACTGTCGACACCGCGAAAACGTGTCCCGATCCTAAACAGTACAGGTGCTATCTGACGCACAATTTAAATAAAGCAGTAAAGCATGGCATAAGTACAGGATAGTAAATAAAACCTCGAACTAGTTTGTGGCCCCCAGTACAATACTTTGAAATCAGGTAATAATCAATGGGGGGCCCATATCTCCCCACCTGTGGTTAGCGCGCTCGACGGAACAGGTGTCAAGAACTCGGGATCCTACGGGACACAAGTGGGCGGTCGGAAACCAAATATTATCTATCACCCACCGATGCCTCTGCTTACTTCAATTTTAGTTGTTAAAACAGTAATTAAAGTGAACAATAAGTAAAGCCATGGTCTTCTCCAACATTGAACATGCGGCAATTCTCCAACAACTGTGGTACTTGACGACACGCAACAGCACTTGAGCAAGCGACTACGGCGCGCAAGTCCAACTATCTACCAAACAACAGGTAATAGGATGTGTCCAAGGCAATATAGGGCCGCAAGGGATATCACAGGTACGGAAACTAGAGCATCGCAACACATATAGCAATAGATCAACAGGAGGGAATAAATACTATAAAAGTAAGATGGGTAGAAAGGGGGAGATGCTCGCCTGAAAACATTGTCGAAGATTCAACCGAAGATCGGGGCGAAGCTCACATCAACTCAACGGCCTTATCCGCGAAGAAGCAAAACACTAGAAGAAACACCGGATGCACTATTTAATACAACGGCAGAAGATCGGCATGATGCATGTATGATGTATGGCATGGCAAAGATGCGATGCAATTAGGTCATATTAAGCGGAACCAGGGTTTCGACAGATAATTAAATGGTTCGTGTTATTTAGATACCCCGCAATTTAAATGTTGTATTACATGGCAAAAGATAATACGGGTTCGCTACACAAGTTTAAATGAGGCCAATATAAGGCTAGATTTGCCCGCATATGAGCCCCATATTTAATTATGAGGTGAATCGGCATAAGGCCCCCAAACCATAGACAAGGATGCATGCAAGTATGACAATTAAATATGCAACAAGTTGTTATTATATTATAAAATAGGGTTCCGGAAAGGGGTTCACACATGAGGGGTCTCGACGAACTTGAGGTTCCGGGTTCGGGGTTCGGTCTCGAGGCCCGGATCTGGGGTTCAGGGTTCGACGGAAATGTTCTCGGACTCCGGGATCGTTCTCAGATAACGGAGGTAGACCTTGGCACATTCGCGGTGGTCGGGCCATGTTGTCGGTCTTGTCGTCGCGAAGGTCTTGTCGGGTCGTCGTATCGGGTCGGTCTTGGCGTTCGGGACGAAGAACTTGGCGTTCCACGGCGATGTGCTTGTCGTACCGGTGGCGTTCTTGGCGGTCTTCGGGTCCGGACTTCGCCTCCGGGAACGGGGTCTTCAGGGTCTCGATGAACTTGGTGTTCCAGCATCTCCGAGCCGTGGATCTTGGAATCCGGGTCTCGGCGTCTTCGGGTCCGACTCCGGGAAGGAGAACTTGGCGTTCCGAGGGAATCTTGGCGCATCCGGAAAGTATTTGGAGTCCTTGCGGTTTTCTTGAAAATTCCTGGATACATCTCCAAATAAGATCTTGTGGTACTTGGGCTAGCAACACGGGAACACATCCTCGGTGATATGAAACGGGTGAGATGCCCGCACGCGTCCCTAGCCCAAGCACTCGCTGCGTGGCCTCCAAACATCAGGGACGGGGCGAGCTGGTCGGGCACGCTCTGCAGGAAGGGGACACGGCCGAGGAGGTCAGCGACGGGGAGGTCCAGGGGCATGACGAGCTCGATGCAGACCCGAGGAAGGCGACCATGGTCTTGGCGGCGGCGGTTCTCTGCCTGGACAGCGAAGACGGGCGCCAGAGGAAGGAGGAGAGGGAGCCCGCGGGGCGTCGGAACTCCGGCGGCAGGCAGGCCTGGGGAAGCGAGCGCGGGAACGGGGGGCGCGGCCGACGGCGGAAGGCGGCGAGGGCGGGTCACGCAGGAAGCGGGCGAGCACGGAGAGGTGAGGAGGAGACCGGCCGGAGGGAGCTCGACGGAGGAGAGGCGGGCTCGGGCCGGCGAGGGCGAGCGGAGCTTGGCGGCGGCGGACGCGGGTCATGGCGAGGCGAAGAGGAGGCGGTGAGGGGCGCCGGCTGGGGCCAGGACGGCCGGAGGAGCTCGGGGGAGGTCCGGAGGCGGACGGGGGCGCGGGGAGCGGAGGAGCCGGTCGAGCGGCGGCCGGTGGGGCGAGAGGAAGCTGGCGGCGGGGCCGGGGTGGCGCGAGGTGCTCGGGGGAGGCTCGTGGGCTCGGGCGGAGCCGGAGGAGGCGGCGCCGGCGAGGTCGGGTAGGGCGCGGGATGGGAAGGTTGGGGAAGGAGGGCGGGGGGTCCGGCGAGGAACGCGGTGGGGGAGGCGGTCGGCGACCGGTGGTTGCTGGGGAGAGGGTGGTTGCGGGGAGGAAGAGGACGAACGGGGCGGGGGCTGGAGGAAGACGGGCCAGGGAGGGAGCGGGGCACGCGCTGGGGAGGTGGGGCCGGGTCGGGTCCAGGGGAAGTGGGGCGGGGCTGGAGGCGTGCGTGTTGCTGTGTGCTGTGTGGATGAGGTGTGGGGAGTGTGTGGTGGGGGCAGGGTTGAGAGGGAGTGGGAGAGAGGCCAAGTGGCAGATGGGGATTGGAGGGAATTAGGGAGAGAGAGGTGACGTGGCGAGAGCCGATTGGAGGAAGTGAGGTGGAGGGGGTGTGTGGGTAGATAGGTTGGTAGCTGTAGGATTATGGGTGGGCCGTTTTGGAACTGGGGTGGTCGTTCGGGTCTATCCGGCCCGTTCGACTGCCCCACTAAAATAATATAATATTTTATTTGATTTAAACGGGCCGTTTGCAAACCGATAGCAGCCAAAACAAAATAATCCGGAGACCCGGGGTTTTGCGTTTGAGCAAAGGCGGGGCGTTTTGAAAACACAAAATAGGTTTTTCCGCAATTAGTTTTATGCAAGCAAATGCAAGATGATGACGATGCTCAAATGCAATGTGGCATGATGACATGAGCATGCGGTCATGATGATGCAATGCACAAAAACAACGCGATTTTCTAGTAGTGGTTTTGCGGGATGCCACACCGCGCCACACACCCGCCCCTGCAGCTCCCCGCCACCGCGCTGCCATGGGCCTCCACCCACCCGCCGGCCGCTACTGCCTTAGCACCATAGAGGCCGCCTGCCGCCACCTCCCATGGTGTCGCCCATGAATCTGCGCTCTTCCCCAACGTTGGTAGCATTGCTATGTGCGGACGGCGGCGATGCTACACACCATGACCGAATATGCTACATACGACTTCTGGTGTTGCTACCTATGACGACAGTCGTTGCTACCCTGCGGTGAGCGGCGGTGCTACCTTCGGCGTGAGGACCTGCTACATACGGCTTCTGGTGTTGCTACCTGCGGCAAGTGGTGCTGCTACATGGCATTTTTTCTTACAATTTTTTGCTCCGGCGATGTCTCCGGCGATGTCGGCTTTTTCTAAATTAGCATAATTATATTGCTACATATGTTTTCTAATTTTGCTACAATAGCACAAACTTCTTGCTATGAGGTATCCAGCGAGGTATCCGGCGAGGTCTCCGGCGAGATCTCCCGGTGATTCTCCAGCGAAGTCGATTTTGCTACATTAGTTCAATTTTTTTGCTACATGGTCTCAGGCGAGATCTAGTCTGTCTGTTATTTTTCTGGATCGAACAGTTTTCTGCTACATGTAGCAAAAGCGGGGCTATTTGTATCAAAAAATAGACTGTTTTATAGCAAAAGATGGTTTTAGACATAAAAGGGTGGACACGTGGTTGGATGGAGACCTGGAGGATGAAAACCACCTATCCCCAGGGACGCGTAGTAGTGTCCCTCAAATAAGCATTGTACAACCTACATAAGTTAGAATAACAATCCATTGAGTATACGGAAAACATTAGATGTAGCCGTTGGTTTTGTGAAAAAACAAATGGCAAAATAAAACCCTAGAAGTAGATAATAAAGTGTTCTATCAACATGCAAAATATGAGTTATACCTTATATTCTTAGTTGTGCAAAAACGATAAAAAGACATAAAAAGTGTGAACATAGCAAAATTTCAAAACCCCAAGTTCTATCTGATTTTGCCTTTTTTGCACAGCCAAGAACATAAGATATTTGGAGTTGATGTTTTGTATGTTGATAGAACACATCATTATCTACATCTCGGTTTTTTATTTATCTTGAACTTTAAACTATTGTTTTTAAATTTTGAAGAAAAAAACGAGCTGCCTAGCTCAGGCTTCAGGCTACAAAAATCCACCCACCTCGTATATAGCTATGCAATCATGAGAGGGAACTCTAATTAGAAATATTGTTAAGTCAAGGTCGCGGCCCCTAGCCGCTAATGAAATTCACGTGTACTATATGCATATGTTAGTGTTTGATGGTACTTGACTAGTGACTAGTTGTAGACTGGTACTCCCTCCGTTTTAGTTTGATGAAGGAAATGTATCTAGATTTGTTTTAGTATATAGGTTCACTTAACTTTGGGATGAATCTATACACTAAAAGAAGTCTAGATTCATTTTATTCACAAATCTAAAACATCTTATAATTTGAAAAAGAGGGAGTAGTACCTGACGAATATATGCTTTTCAAACAAGTAGCTGGGAAGTTTATTAAAAAAAACAGTAGCTGGTGGCCTGGGCAGATATACTGCCAAAACATTATTCCATCACATAACACAACCATCAGAAGGTTCTATCAGATGCAAACTTATCACATGCTCACAGCTTTAAGAAACCACGGTAATACACCACTCATCAAAAGCCATTATTCACAGGTACGGTGCAAAACAAATTAAATCTCACGATTGTTTGATCATTCACTTGTTCACAAACTAGTTAACCCCTTTAAAGCATGCAGGTAGAAACTTGGTTCCCTTGGTCTTTTTCTTGCCGTCCTCTGGTAGCTTCGGCCCCTTACTGCTAGCGGTGGCAGCCACATCGTCGTCGATGACCTTCCCGGTCACGACCGGCGGGACAGGCAAGTTCTCCTCCGCGGGCTGCTCGAGCTCCCACTCACCAGTTGGCCCCAGCACCAGCCCCTTGTTCTTTTCCACCCACCACGACTCGGGCACGAGGTTGTCGTCCTTGAGGAAGGCCGACGACTTGTTCACCAGCGCCACGCTCCGCTTCACCTGGAGCTCGAACTCGCCGTCGTCCCCATTCCATCCGGCCACCGTGTGCAGGATGCCCTGCAGGTTGTGGTAGTCACCGACGTTGGTGGTGTCGGACTTCAGGTGGGGAGACTTCTTGGAGTTCACGGAGAGCACGTCGCCGACGTTGGCGTAGCCGAGGAGGTTGCTCGGGTAGAGCGGGATGAGGTCGGGCTTATTCCTGACGTGCAGCGCGCGGAGGTTGGGCAGCTCGTCGAACCGCTTCTTGAACTCCGGGTTCCCGATCTGCGGACTCCCGAACACGATGGCCGTGACCGGGATGTACACGTCGCCGACCTTGGAGACGCCGTTTACCACCATGTCGAACGCGCAGAGGGTGGCCAGCGACGCGCCGAGGCTGTGTCCGGTGCAGACGATGCTGAGGCTGTCGCCCTTGTACTTGGCGACCAGCTCCCGCACCGCGGCCAGCAGCTGGTCGCGCGCGCTGTACTTGGAGAAGGGCGAGCGCTCGTCGGTGGAGGTGTATATGACGTACCACCCCTTCATGACGCGGGCGTGGCTGCGGGAAGGGTCGCCGTCTGGGAGGATGGCGTCGGGGGCGACCAGGTCGGGCTTGAGCACGTCGATCCACTCCAGGTTCCGGATGGTGCCGCGCAGCGCGACGTAGATGACGCGCTGGCCCGTGGCGGCCGCGGCGGCGTCGTTGGAGACGGCGACGTAGCCTATCCAGTTGGACTCCTTGCTCCATGCCTCCCGGGAGAGCGAGTGGACCATGAACCCCGCGGGCAGCGACGTGGCCGCGGTGGCGTAGAGGTTGGCGGCGACGGAGATGTCGGCCGCGGCGGGGAACTGCGTGCGGCTGAAGAGCGTGGCCCTGGAGAAGCGGCAGGTGCCGCAGTACTTGGAGTGGGCGTCGGAGTTGAAGGAGTCGTAGGTGACCTGGCAGAGGTCGCCGCAGAGGAGGACGAGGCGGCGGAGCGTGTGGTCGAGCGGGTCGAGGAGGCCGTCCCAGTGCGCGGAGCCGAGCAGCTCAGGCCACGACGCCTTGGCGCCGACCAGGGCGCCGGACAGGAGAACGCCTTGGCTCGCGTCCATGTGTGCGCGCCGGCGTCGGTGGGAAGAAGCTAGATTAGGTAGCGAGCAGCGACTGGCCAGGGCAGGGCCGGTCTAGGATCAGGAGATGCTAGTACTGTACTGGGCGACCGGAGGATGTGTGGATTCGCGGGAAGGGGAAATAGCGAGTGGTTGGTGGCGCGAGGTGAAGGGCCCGGAACATTTGCACCACGACCCCTGTTTCAATGTGCTACGCTGCCATTTCGGGGCGGGACCGCGGCAGTGCGCGCCCATCATTACCTTCTGTTCATGTTTTCTTGTTTTGCCACTTGTGGTAGATATTTCCACGAATCATGTGTCCACAGTTCGCCCATTCCCGACATATACCAATGTACCGCTCACTCCGATCCATAATAATTTATTCAAATTTGTCTAGATTTAAATGAATCTAGATACTAACTTTGTTCGGGATTATTAGTTCTAAGGACTTTTTTATATTGTTTGAGATTAGGATTATTAATCCTAGGGGCTTTTTTATATTGTTTGAGATTACAAGGATTATCTCATTTATTAGTCTCTTTCATTCAATGCATGTTCTTTTTTTTCTCCCACTTTTCTCATGCATGTAAAACTATTGGTGCACGAAAGAGAGTAATGAAATGTCTTGGTATTAGCAACTTTATCCTTAGGACTAATAATCCCAAACAGAGATGGTACTATTTAGTATATAAGTTTATTCAAATTTTAACAAATCTTCAATTAATATGTATTGCGAAGAGAGTAGAAGGAATCTCCGATCGACTTTGCCCTTGTGTCTCGAACAGGGGAAGATCACCATGGTCCATTTTATTAGATTATTCACGAAAAAATTATAAAGAATCAACCAAATTTGCAACAACTCACTAAACCTATAGCACTGATGAAGGGGTGTCCATGAAATAGGTGTTAGAGTATTATACGGACACGGTTGTTATGGTAGTTTAGGATAGTTAGGACTCTAGCCTAACTTAACTTATACTCCAAGATGATCCCATGTATGCCTATGTATACTCGCCCATGAGGCTTAATAATACATCAATCATATTTCGTCAATCCCTCTTTATCGTTATACTTGGTATCAGCCCTAAATTCGATCCTACCCTAGAGCCACCGCCAAAAACCCTAGTGTCATCGCCGCCTCTCCCAAACCTTGTGTTGCCCCCTCCTATGGCGCCGCGCTAGCCGAGCAACACGCTTTCGCCACGCTGCCCCGGGTGGTCGATCTCCATGATCTCCGCCGGGGCTGCGCAACCCATACGCAGGGTTCGTCCGTCGATCTGTGATCGGTTTCCCTGTAAGTTTCTTTTTCCGATCTCTTGATCGATTTTCTTTTCTGGTTTACCGATCTTAGATTGGATTGAGTCCACTACAAAAAATGTAGTATCCTATGACCTTTTGAATGTGACCCCGAAAGAAATCGTCATAGATTTATGACGATCTTGCTGTAGATGGCCATGGGCTGTTTGGGAGGGGCAAAGGATAGCAAATGTATGATGATTTGGCCCAGAAACGTCTTAAATTCATTACACGAAATCATCATAACCTTCTATGTACTATTTGGAGCTTACTACAACGATATAAAATCGTCATGGTCACTTATGACGCTATAATAACGTTGTAGAATGTTAAGCACTAGGGTGACTGTGCTGCCACCTCCTCGATGTGATCCACGTGTCGCTTCTACGTGGTAATCTTAATTTTCTTTTGACTTGTTGACTAATCTGACATGTGGGTCCCGCTTTTTTGTTAATTTTAATTTTCTTTTGGGTCGTTTCTGTTACTTGTGTACCGGGTGGGCCGATTTGCTTGGGTCGGGCCCAAATCGTATTATGCAAAAAAATGTTTGCGCGAGCGAGGACTTGAACCCACAACCTAGCGCTGTGAGGAAGTTGTCGTAACTGATATGCTATAGTTGTGTTGTTGTATATAACATAAAAATTATTCTATCTATACTATGAAAAGTAATCTGCTTAACAAATAGACCACACTCCAACGGAGCAGCACAGTTAGCAGAAAACATACCATGCTCCCACGGCGGCGGCGACGCTGAACGACGGAGGGATCTAGACCAGTGGTGACTGGCAGATGGGGCGGGGTCATCTCGCATCTGCACGCATGGTTGACCGGTGGAGGGGAGGAGGGGGTTATTCGCCTTGACCACGGCACGCAGGGGTCTGGGGCGGTTGCCGACGGAGGGGTTGCAGCGGTGGAGACCGGACGAGAGACTGAGGCGGTGGTGACTGGAGGAGGGGCTGCAACAGTGGTGACCGGCGGAGGAGGTGGGGGCATCGACATCGGCTAGCACCCTCTCGTGTTCCAGCCTTGAAGCTCTGTTACCTCGCCCGCGGCAAGCCCTGAAGCTCTGTTACCTCTCCCACGGCGAGCCACTAAAGCTATCACGGTATGCACCCCTCTCCTCTATCCCCTGTTAATTTCTGAGATTGCCAGTGATATGAGTAGAACTACTAGTTGGCATTGATATACTTCCCTGTTAATTTCAGAGGCTGGTTTCATTAGGGTTTCAAAATCCATAGTTTCAGATGATGTTTAGAATCAATTCAAGCCCAAATCTTCAGGGGGGTTTTGCCTTTAGCTAGATGTAGGCATAGGACTATATTGTTGGAGCTTATCTAGGTTTTGGTTTAATTTCTGCTAGCTACTATTAGTGTGTACACTTCAGTGCAGTTCTAACTTGCAACATTTTTGGTCTTTTGCAGATGGACAAAAGCCGGATAAAAAAGGAGTTAGAAGGCTTTATTTTGAGTGTCTAAGGGGAGTGGATGAGTTCATGTGATTTTTTCGCAGAAGTGTTCCCGATGATGCTCAATGTTTATGCCCATGCCCCAGCTGTATGAACCGTGTTGAATAAACTCTAACAAATGTAGAGGCTCATCTGCTAATGCGTGGGATGTCATGCATGTATGATAAGTGGATCCATCATGGAGAGCCTTTACATCCAGAACCTGGAGCTGAACCTAAACCCGGTGAAGGCGCACATCATGTTGATGATGGCGCTGAGTTTGTACAAGATGATGTTCTGCAAGAGGATGTTGGTTTGGAGACAGAGGATGGCTATGAGGATGATAGAATCCATGATCTGTTTAGGGATTTGTACGAGTCTGAACTGCAAGGTGATGCAGAGCATAAAATCTATGTTGTGCTGATAGAGGAGGCCAAGCGCACAGCTAGTGATGGTGGGACATTGTGCAGATTTTCTTTTATCGTGAAGTTAATCCACGTCAAGTCCTTATACCGAATCAGCAATGTTGCCTTCAACGCAATACTCCGTATGTTGACCATCCAATACCCTAAAAGTGCAATTCCCAAATCTTATGAAGAAGCATTGGGTATAATCGGTAGATTTGGGCTTGGTAATGATTCAATCCATGTCTTCCCGGACAACTGTATCTTGTTTTGGAACATGTTTGCCAAGCATGACAGGTGCTCGAAATGTGATGCCTCTAGGTGGAAAGATGCAGATGGGAGGAATCATATACTGGAGAAGGTGTTTAGGTACTTTCCTTTGATTCCAAGGCTACAGAGGATGTTCATTTTGAAGCAACAGTCGGAGTATGTATAGTGGCCCAAGCTAAAGCGGCAACCCATGGATAATGAACTTGTCCATCGAGCTGACGGAAAGGCATGGAAAGATTTTGACGATAAACATAAAGAGTTTGTAGTCTATGCGAGGAACATCAGACTCAGCCTTTCCATAGATGGATTTAATCCATTTGGAATGAGATCGAAATATATCATGTGGCCGGTATTTGTCGTGCCATACAATCTTCCACCATGGGCATGTATGGATCAGTCCAACTTCATGATGGCTTTGCTAATCCTGGGTCCAAAATCTCTAGGAAATGATTTTGATGTTTTTGTGGAGCCCCTGGTAGAAGATTTGCTCAAACTCTGGGAGGGTGTCAGTACCTATGATGCCCCGAGTCCTGATAAGTTTGATCTCTATGCTGCGGTAATATGGTGTATCCATGATTTCCCGGCACTGCACACTTTTTCAGGGAGGCTCACGTCTGATTATCAAGAATGTGTGTTGTGACAAGGATTCGTGCCCGGGAAGAATAAGGAACAAGATATGTTGGACCGGGAGGTAGCCGTTTTCTTCCCCACCACTATCCTTGGCGAAAAATCAAGGATTTCAATGGAAAAACTGAAACTCATGACCAGCAGGCGGAGTTCACTAAAGAAGAGCTTGAGCAACGACTTCACAATGTGAAAGATGTGAGACCTAGAAAACATCAAGAGAAAAGGAAGTGTGAGGATGGTCAATGTTGGGACCGGAGGGCTATTTTGTGGGACCTCCCTTACTGGGCAGATCTCAAGTTGAGGCACAACCTTGATGTAATGCATATCTAGAAAAATATATGTGATAATATGCTTGGCACATTTATGAACATTAACGGGAAGTCAAAGGATACAGTTAACTCTAGTCTTGATTTGGAAGACATGGGCATAAGAGAATATTTGCATCTACGGCCTGTTGAAGGTGGAGAGTCGTTTGAGATGACAGAAGCATGGTATACAATGAATAAAGAAGAAAATCTTGCATTCTGTGAATTTATAAGAGCGGTGAGATTTCTAGATGGGTATGCCGCTAACCTAGCAAAATGTGTGTCTCCTGATGGATGCAAGCTGCAGGGACTTAAAACTCATGATTGTCACATCCTCCTCCAATGGATTTTACCGACACTCTGTGGAATTTTGGATAAAGAAATATATGAAGCAGTTGCTGAGCTGGGGAATTTCTTCAAAGAGTTGTGCTCCAAAAAATTGAAGATATCTATTCTTGAAAGACTCGAAAAAGAAATCATAGTTATCCTTCGCAATCTTGCGAAGATCTTTTCCCCGGCCTTCTTCACGGTGATAGTTCATTTGACCGTGCATTTACCCAAAGAGTCAATTCTTAGAGGCCCCGTACAATACAGCTAGATGTACCCTGTCGAAAGAAGGATGCTTACATTTAAGAGTCAGGCCTGAAGGGTCGATTGCCGAGGCATATGTTGTTGATGAGTGCCTTACATTTTGCTCGAGGTACTTCGATGATGTGGAAACAAGATTCAATCGTCCAGACAGAAATAGAGAGCGGGATGATTCGCACATTGGTGATGGATCTGTTTTCAACCATGGTGTAAACCTTCTTGGAGGGTCGGAGTACTCGGAGGCTGGTGATGACTACGACAAGTTGCATTGGTATGTGCTAAGGATTTTCCCTGAGGTTCTACCATATATCGAGTATGTCATCTCTTGTGCATGCACCCTTATCTTTTTTCTTGAGTTGGAAGGAACCCATTTGCAAGACTGGTGATTTAACTAACTTTATGTTTTTGTTGGCATTGTAGGTTGTGCAAAGAAGAGATGAATAAGAAATATATCTGCATCAATGTTGATAGATGGCTTGCAAAGGGATTTGCTAAGTGGTTTAAGAATCATGTGAGATCTTTAGTGTTGGAATCAATTGCCAAATGATTTTTTTGTGTTTTTGTTATTAACCCTGGTTTAATTGTGCAGATTGGAAAATTCCATGAGTATAATAAGGTCAATGATAATATTTTTGCTTTGGAATGCGAGCCAGATAGGCGAGTGAGGCTATATTCAGCGTGTATTGTTGACGGTGTCTGCTACCACATTGTTGATCGTGAGAAAATAGAAACAAGCAGAACAGTGGAATAGTTGCCAAGGGAGACCATGATGGTGAAGAGATGGCCTTCTATGGTCAGCTAAAAAGCATCATAAGGCTCCCGTACAACTCCAGTAGAGGCGTCCATCAATCGGTCATGTTGTTCTGTTGTGATTGGTTTGATCTTGGTGGCAGAAAGAAGACAGGGATCCAAGATGATGAACAATGCAAGAGCATTAACACTGGAAGGTGTTGGTATAAGAGTGATCCATTTATTCTAACAACACAAGCAACAGAGGTGTTCTATGTGCTAGACACCGATTTACGTGAAATTGGCAAGTTGTGCAAAAGTTTCAGCACAACATTTGTGGAGTGTGAAAGAAACTGAAATAGAGAAGGGTCTCAATGGTAGAGGTGGTCTAACATACCAAGATGATAACATTGAAAGTTCAGTGCAAGAGAAATAACCTGGTGTGCATACTAGATTGTGAAGGAGACAGTAACGAAACTTACTTGATGCTTCATTCGTAGAAAACATTAGGAAAAGAAGGAAGGCGGTAGTGGAGGGTCATGAATGCGAGGATGATGAAAACATGGTAGATGACACAATCATCTAGTATTGTAGCGATGGTGAAGATAAAAGGCAGAGCCATTTCGACGATGATGATTAGTAACAACATGCAAGGTAAATTATATCCTACATTATCTTTTCTTTTTTATTTCATTGCTAGTGGCTCACTAGAAAAATTGCTAAACTTTGTGGCAAATTCTATTCTTTGTTGCAGTGGTGGTGAGGAGAAAGATCAGGAGTAGTGGTGGTGAGGAGCAAGATCAGGAGAAAGATGATGTCCTTTTAGCTGGCTGCTGTGTAGTCATTTAATTTCCTATTTCTGGATGATCATGTCCTTTCTGGCTATTAATGCCTTGTAATCTTGACTTTTCATTTTAATTTCTGGATGATCATGTGTAATCTTGTCATTTTAGTATTGAATCTGTGAGTTATGAATATCATTGTGAGATCTCAATTTGTGAGTGCATATCACTTTGAGTTCTGAATTTGTCCAGAGATGGGCGAGGAAGATATATGCGAGAGGGCGACGCCAGAGGTGGGCCAGGGTGGCCACACCACCTAGCCGCGCGGCCCAGGGGGACCCGCGCCTAGGGGTGGTGTGGGCCTCCTGTGTCCCATCTCCACTCCCTCTTCTGGCTACCCTCGTATTCTGGAAAAATAGGAATTTCCATATATTTTCTGGAATTTTGTGACCTTCGGAAATATTGCATCTGGATAACGCTTTTTCCAACAGAATTCTGACTATGGAAGTTAATTGTCCAAAAATCATCAAAGATGCAAAATAGATGAAATAACATAAGTATCATCTCTAAATATGAAATATATCAATGAATAACAGTAAATTATGATATAAAATAGTGATGCAAAATGGACGTATCAACTCCCCCAAGCTTAGACCTCGCTTGTGCCCAAGCGAAAACTGAACTCAGTAAACATGACCACAGGTTTATGGAGTGAAGTGTTGATAAAGAGAATACGGACAAGAAGCATCACATTTATCAATACAAAAATCATAATAGAAAGCAACTCACTCTTATATAACTTAACTTGCAATGAGTAAGGGAGTCACAATAAAGGTGCACAAATAAAATCATAATTGGTGATGGCAAACTTTGTTCTTGGTCAGAGAACAATTAACAAATCATACTTATTTTTGAGCAACACATTTATAATGAAGCTTATATTGCAGAAGTCTCTTGCTCAAACATAATGGTCTTTTCACCAACAATGATAACTTTCAAAGTTATATTCATTCGGATAAGAGCATTGTGCAAAACAAGGAACATAAGAAACAAGATTGAATAAATCAACATATAGATGATTGAATCATAACAACTCAAATGCTTGCTTGAGATAGAGAGGAATAGGCTTACTGACTCAACATAAAAGTAATAGATAGGCCCTTCGTAGAGGAAAGCAGGGATTAACAAGTTTTATAAAGCTTCCAAAAATTATGGTACTCATTAGCCTTGAGCTCTCATTACCCCTATCATAAGCATCCTGAAGTGATTAAGGTTAATGTGAGGGCAAATGTGAGTTATATGCTGGACAAATCGCAAGTTGAAAATCTCGTGCCCCTTGAATACGAGTACCGATACCTCATGTTACTCAACTTTGGTCCCAGGTAAGTTCTTGTCATTGTAAGTATATGTGTATCATAGAGAACCGCCAACGGGGTACCCCTTGCCCCATGACACAGGAGCTATCCCATATCAAAATGACAAGGCAACATATAGTGGGTATCTCAACGATCTTTTTATTTGCTATTTGCATAGTTTTTTTATTGAGGATGCTTCATAAAATGCCCACTTTGGTTTTGCTGCAAGTTTCCACCATGATTAGGCATGGCTTAGGCTGGCCGCCGAGGCGTTTCTCTAACACATATAGAAACTCCATGGACTTACAAGCTCCCATATTATTTCACACCGACAGCATCGATAACAAAATATCATGATATCAACTAAATAGGAATAAGTGCAATGTTGAAAGCATGCCCCATGACAGCATGGTTTTGCTAACTCCCAACTTAAAATTTGGAAGCATATAATGATCATATATGGCCACAATGGTTCAAATTTATTAAGTGCAAGAAAATAAAGTGTGCCATCAAGTTCATGAGAGATTTACTAAGTAATTTTCTCATAACAAATTTTTAATTTGGAAGATAGATAAAACTCGAGAATTTACTTGAAATAGCAACAATGCTAATGGGTAGATATTGTGGACACAAATGCAATAGGTTTTGGTTCAAGGTTTGGATGCACGAGAAGCATTACCTCTCAGTACAGGTTTTTGGCTAGCAAGGCTGGGTAGCAAGCATAAGAGTTGAGTGAAACAACCAAACATACATGTGATGGAAACAATCATGCAATCTTCCTTGGAAGCACAAATGATCTTAACTTGAGAATACTAAGCTTATGAGCCAATCAAGAAACAAAGATAATGAAATAATATATCTACAAGTACTTTTTCTCTTTTCAACTCAAACCTCATAATATTATTGCTACTGACCAATGCTAGGTTTGCCAAAACCAACTAAATTTACTTGATGCTCCCAAAGTGATACCAATGCTAATAACAAGATCAATCGTATAACAGAAATTACAAACTAAAATAAGATGTGCAAAAAGTAAATGATAAAACTTCTCATTAATATTCCAAAACGGCACTAACACCAAGGGATACATAGATAACCAACTAAAGGAGAGATACTTCCACACTGCAAAACCATCCTATATGATAACTTCCCTACTCATGATATGACTCTACTAAAAAGGTAAAAAGATAAAAGATAATGATGTGATACCGCGGCACTCCCCCAAGCTTGGAACAAACCAAGGGGATGCCAGAACCGATGACGAATTACTCCTTTGGTGGTGGTGATGATTTCTCGATAAGCTTTTCAATCAATTTATTCAAATACTCAATCTCAAAGGTGAGATTACGAATCATATCCGAATTTTGCTCAATATGGTTCATGAACATGTCGAGCTGTGAGTCCCAGATTCTTTCCCCACTCTTCCTCCTTGAAGTATTCTTTCCCTACATGGTTAGAACGAGGCATATCCTAATTGGAGGGTAACTTTCCCTTAGGCATCTTTTGGAATTGATGCTCATGTATAAGAGTATGGAAGGGGTTATTGATGCGTTGAGGAAGTGACCGTGGAGCTAAGCAATGTCACGGAGCTCTCCCTCCAGTGCTCATCCGTGCAGTCCTCTTGACCTTGACAGGGTTTGCCACCACTCCAATGCTTGCAATTGTGGCGTGGGTGCGCGGACGCTGGTCTTCCTCCACTTCTTCTTCAACCTCGATCTCCTCCTGCTGCTTGGGGTCTTGGAGCTTGTCTTTCGCAGGCTTCTTGCCCTTGTCGTCGTTAGCAAAGATCATGGTGCTTCTAAACTTGAGAATAGCTCCTAACAGAAACAGATCGAAGCGAAAACACGATGAGAAAACAATATATGGACCTCGGGAGATCCGAGGGATTATGTATTACAAATTTTAACGACAAAACGAAGGTAATGGGATAAAATGGGTCGGAGACGAATTCTGAGGCAGCCACACCACCTAGTGACGAACTCCGAGGCGGCCAGGTGGGAGAAAACGCATTTGGTATTTAATAAATTCTTTCGGAGTCACCACTTGAATAATATCAATATCTTCATTATAAGAATCTCTAGAAATATAATGTTTGAGCTTTTGACCATTCACTACTTGCGTAGTGTTGTCTCTCAATGAAGAAATTTTCATTGCACCTGAACGATACACCTCTTCAATAATAAAGGGTCCTTCCCATTTTGAGAGTAATTTTCCTGCAAAAAAATCTAAGACTAAACCTATACAATATAACTTTCTCACCAACATGGAACTCTCTCTTAAGAATTCTCCTATCATGCCATTTTTTTACTTTTTCTTTAAAGAGTCTAACATTTTCATAAGCTTCACTTCTCCACTCATCTAAAGAACTCAAGTCAAGCAATCTTTTCTTACCAGCAAGTTTAAAATCACTATTAAGTTCTTTCACTGCCCAATAAGCTTTGTGTTCTAATTATAAGGGCAAGTGACAAGCTTTTCCATAAACCATTTTGTAAGGAGACATTCCCATAGGATTTTTATAAGCAGTTCTATAAGCCCATAAAGCATCATTCAACTTACTAGCCCAATTTTTTCTAGATTTATTAACAGTCTTTTGCAAGATAGATTTAATTTCTCTATTTAATAATTATACTTGCCCAATTGTTTGGGGATGATAAGATGAAGCAATTATATGATTAACATCATATCTAGCAAGGGTCTTCCTAAAACCACCATGAATAAAATGAGAACCTCCATCAGTCATAAGATATGTAGGCACACCAGACCTTGGAAAAATAACATTCTTAAGCATTTTTAAAGAGGTCTCACTATCAACAGTTTTTATAGGTATGGCTTCTACCCACTTAGTAACATACAACAAGAATATGAGTATAACCTTTCGAAGGAGGAAAATGACCCATAAAGTCAAATCCCCAACAGTCAAATGGTTCAATAACAAGAGAATAATTCATAGGCATTTCATTGCGTCTAGAAATATTACCAACCCTTTGACATTCATCACATGATAAAATAAACTTTCTTGCATCTTTAAAAAGAGTAGGCCAATAAAAACTTAATTGTAGAACCTTTTTTGTGGTTCTATCTCCAGCATGATGTCCTCCATAAGTACTACCATGACATTTTCTCAATATCTCTTGCTGTTCATATTTTGGAACACATCTTCGCTTAATACCATCCACTCCTTATTTATATAAGTGTGGGTCATCCCAAAAATAATGCCTCAAATCATAAAAGAATTTTCTTCTTTGCTGATTTGTAGAAGTTGGAGGCAAATACTTGAAAACAATAAAGTTAGCATAATCAGCATACCAAGGACTCTCTCGCGAGCTCACCTTTATTGCAACCAACTGTTCATTTGGAAAACTATCATTAACAGGAATAGGATCAAAAGAAATGTTTTCCAATCGAGACAAATTATCACCAACAGGATTTTCAACACCTTTCCTATCTACAATATGTAAATCGGACTCTTGTAAATGCAAAACCCATCTAATAAGCCTAGGCTTAGCATCTTTCTTTGTCATAAGATATCTAATAGCAGCATGATCAATATGAATAGTAACTTTTTAATCAACAATATAAGGTCTAAACTTATCACAAGCAAAGACTATAGCTAAGAACTATTTTTCAGTAGTAGCATAATTCCTTTGAGAAGCATCAAGAGTCTTACTAGCATAATGAATAACATTTAGCTTCTTATCTATTCACTGTCCAAGAACAACACCTAAAGAGAAGTCACTAGCATCACACATAATTTCAAAGGGTACATTCCAATCAGGTGGTTGGACAATAGGAGTAGTTGAAAGGATCGTATGGGAACCTAGAGGGGGGGTGAATAGGTGCTACTTCAAATTTTATTCCTTTTCAAGTTAGAGTTTGACAAGAAAGGTAAATTCTCTAGAATATGCAACTATGGTGAATTTACCTATATGTCAACCATGCACAAACTAGCACAACACTAAGCAAGAACAAGTAAGTAAAGTGCAGTAAAGGATAGAAGTAACCGAAGGAGTGGACGCGGAGACACAAGGATTTGTTTCCCGTAGTTCCTTCCTTTTGAGGGGAAGTACGTCTACGTTTGGAGAGGGGGTGGTTTCAAACCACCAACGCCACAAGAGGCCTCCCTTGTTCTCCGATGAACCTCACCCCAACGGGCTCGATTCACCTTCCACTATATCGGCAACCTTTGAGGTGGAAGCCGGCACCTTTAAAACAAGTTTGGGGCACGCATCCACAATTGAATTGGAGGCTCCCAAATACAAGCAAGCATTCAAGACAAATCAAAGACAAGCTTGTAAGAACCAAATCAAAGTTAGGGTTTCCAATGAAACTCTAGAGCTTGGGGGGCCTCAACTGAATGAGGGGGAAATGAAGATCTCTCTTGGTGAAGATGTAAATCAAGGCCTCCTCCTTCGATTCTCCAAAGATCAATGACTTTGGATGGTTGGATGAAGAGATCTTGTAGATTTGGTGGCTCTAATGGGGTTAGTGTTCTTGAGCAGCTCGAGCAGCTGGAGGAAGAAGATAAGGGTCCCTTTTTATAGGCAGCCCCCTCCACGAACCGTTTTGTGACCGTTGTAGAAAAGTCAGACCGGAGACTCCGGTGTGTATACCGGAGACTCTGGTCTACACCGGAGACTCCGGCCAATCTCCGGACCAGCCTTCGGACTGCCCTTCTGACTGACCCAGACCAATTCTCCACCAGCAACACCAGAGACTCCGGCCTTCCAACACCGGAGACTCCGGACTGACCAAAGTCCGGAGACTCCAGAGTAACCTCCGGTGCAGCCTCAGGACCCCTAGTCAGAATGTCCTAGCCAGATCCTGGGAGGCACCACCGAAGCCAGAACCGGAAACTCCGGACCACACCGGAGACTCCGGTCTTGGCAGACCGGAGACTCCGGTCTGGAGTTTCCAGAACAGTGGCATATGAATGTGGTCTTTTCCCAAGAGTGAGGGTGTTGTTTATCTATCATAATACCAACCTGTGGACAATAACAAACTGTAAAATGATCTACTTGTTGTTAACGAACACCAAAAGTGATTATGACAATAAATGCCCTTTCAATCTCCCCCTTTTTGGTGTTCGATGACAACAAGTGATTTGCATGGAATAACATATAAATGTGGCTCCCCCTGACTATGTGCAGCAAGATAATGAAGTTGATCATGTAAGGAAGATAATATCAATGATAGCACACATAGATCTCACATAAGTTACAATAGGTGGTGCACACAAGCACATAGTCATAGACACATATAAGAACAGCAGATAACACACATAAAGTTCAAGTTCGAATATCCAAATAAAAGGCAAATAACGGCAGATAGTCGCAAATCCCAAATCCCATGCAAACCGATGAGAATGTCTTCTCCCCCTTTGGCATCGAAACGCCGAAAATGGGAAAAGACCTACACTAGTGCCCCAACAACTCAATAGTCATCGTCATCCTCGTCATCCTCGGCATCCTCATCCTCCTCCTGGCCACCATCATCCTGATCATAGTCATCATCATCGTCTTCAGGGACAGCAGGCTCTTTGCCGTGAGGGCGAGAAGAGGAAGAACCCTGGTATCCAAACCCTGAGGTGACATCAGCAAACGTCTTCCAGTCCACCAGACTATCCTGTTGGGCATTCCATGCCCCAAAAGAGAGGGTATGATCAGACTTTGTGGACTGCAGAGCCCCATGCTCATCATTGTATTCATCCTCGCCTTCCTCGGCCCCCTGTTCCTTGATCTGTTTGAGGAGCTTCTCAATGCGGCGGTTGCTTTGGTAGGATGCATGCTAGTGCTTGCGTATGTCAACATTCATGCAACAAAGGGTCCTCTCCCAAAAACTGTCCTTCTTGACCCTCTCATGCACATAGTCTCGAGTCATAGTAGGCAAAGGGGCATTGGAGGCATTCTTCCTCCAAACTCTAGGTGGTGAGGGAGCCCTCTCCGTCTCAATCTCCTCATCATCATCATCATCATCCCCATAGCGACGCCTTGGAGAAGGCCCCATGCGCCCCTTCTGTTGCAGAGTGACCAGAGTGTGCTCAGTGAGGTGTGGTGGTATGCCAAGTGGAGAATCATGCGCCTGGGAGTTGATGAGCCGCACCACCAAGGGTGCATGTGGAGGAGATTTCTTGTATAGAATGGCATGGAACATCTCCTCGAAAATGAAGTCCATCACATCAATAGGTGCAGCCTCAGCCTCAGGTCCAGCATTGAAGGTCCGGTAAGTATGGTACATGAGGTTGACAAGCCCACCCCTAATAGCATCATCATTGCCAGCACTGGGAGAAATAGTGTGACGGAAGATCCTCAGCATAAGGTTGTAGAGGGTTTTGAGTCCCTTGGAACCCCCCACAACACCTTCATCATACAGAGGTGCCAGCTTCAACTTGTTCTCACCTAAAGCAGCTGAGTGCATGCGCAGTCCCACAGGAGTGGATACTCCATGGAAGGTCTCAAAGATGACATTGGCAAAGTCATGAAAGGTAGCCGTGCATCGAGTAGTGCCAGTCATCCACACCATGGTCCTGTCAAGATCAGACCCAAACACAATTGTGGCATAAAACTGCTGAACAAGGTGCACATTGTAGTCTTCGCGCAGCTCCATCAAGTTGTAGAGACCCAGCTTCTCATAGATCCACAGGGCATCATTGAAGTAAGGGCTCTGGCGCATTTGCTCAACACTCATGAACTTATGGGGGCAGACAGGTGATCTAGTGAGTACACCATATACATCCTTCATGAACACAGCATGTTCTTTCCTCCAGTAACGAGGGTCCTCACTGGTACGAGGCAGCACATAGAAATCTGTCTTCCTCATCTCATGGTACTCCTCTTTGGACATTTTGTCTAAGGACTGCAAGTTTTCATACTTGGCCTTCTTGGCACGGTCCTCCCGTTCAGCCCTCTCTTGATCCCTCTTCATGTAAGCTGCATCACGTGCCCGCTGTTTCTGGTTGGATGGAGGTACAATGAACTGACCCTGAGCTTCATCATAGTGAGGATTGCCACTTTGGGACTTGGCCTTGGTACGACGAGGACGACTCGAACCATCACCTGTGAACAGCAACGAGGGAGATAGCATGGAGATGAGTATATATGTCCCAATGATGCAGTACAAGAGATTTGATGCATTTCTGGACTATTTTGATTCACCGAACACCGGAGTCTCCGCACCATATACCGAAGTCTCCGGCTCAGACCGGAGTCTCTGGTCCTGGGGACCGGACTCTCCGGACCTAAGTCCGGAATCTCTGGTCAGGAGGCTCGGGTATGAGATGGGGAGATGCTGGTGAGGGTGAATCTAGTAGATCGTGCAATGCAACAAGGCTAAAGTACTAGAGTGCACGCAAACAAGTGATTCCAATGGGCAAATCAGCAAAAATCCTCAAAAACACATCTAGGGATGAACCCTAGGAGAAAAAGGAGAGGAGAGGTACCAGATCTGTCCATGGAATCAATTCCTCCGGTGGGAATGACCCAATGGAGGAGAGGGAAAGGTTGGCCGGCGGCACGGCGGATCCCGAGGGCTTCTTGACCTCCGGGGAGGATTTTTGGAGGAGGAGGCGATGGGTTTGGAGGTAGGGGACGGGGTGAAGAATGAGGAACTGTTGTACCAGTTCACCCCGTGCCCCCTTCTTTAAGTGACAGAAACCGTCCAGACCAGAGACTCCGGTGTGTGTACACCGGAGACTCCGGTCCTCCTCGACCAAAAGTTCTAGAAAAGGTGTTTGGGGACATATATGAGAGATAGATGGTCTTTTAAGATAGGGATAGGGCTTGGGTTTAGACATCAAATTGTGAAGAACCAACAAGAGCCATAGAAGTTCGAAAATAATCAGAAAAGCTCCAAGAGACTAAAGTCAAGCAAATGACAAACATGAGTAAGTGCCAACCTCTCAAATGAGAGAGGGCGGTGGCCTAGGCCACCATATTTGAGTATACTTGGCTTGGCACCACGAAGATATATCTTGGGTCCATTACCAATACTCATCATTAAGCTCACATATCACTGAATGATATTAAGAGGAATGATTTTGATTGCTTTGGGCATTGGGGGGAGGGATGGTCCAAACAATTAGGACCGCACTCCCCCTATATCCATGCCTGCACCTAAACCAAATATGAGATGAAACATAGGTGAGAATGCAAGAAAATCAAGTCAAGCTCCTTGAATCTACGACATTTAGTTCATTCCTCAAGTAGCAAAACCTTGCTTCATCAAGTGGCTTCGTGAAGATATCGGCAAGTTGATCTTTGGTTGATACATATGATAGATCAATATCACCTCGAGCAACATGATCTCTAATGAAGTGATGGCGAATATCAATATGTTTTGTCCTTGTGTGATCCACCGGGTTGTAGGCAATCTTGATGGCACTTTCATTGTCACATAGAAGAGGCACTTTGTCACAATGGACACCGTATTCCTTTAAAGTTTGCCTCATCCATAGCAATTAGGTGCAAGCACTAGCAGCAGCAGCCACATACTCGGCTTCGGCGGTGGAGAGAGATATGCAATTTTGCTTCTTGGAAGATCAACATACCAAGGACCTACCAAGGAATTGGCAAGCCCCGGATGTTTATTTTCTATCATCCTTGTCCCCCCTCCCAATCCGAATCCGTGTATCCACAAAGAGCAAATGTTGAGCCTCGAGGATACCAAAGACCATAAAATGGGATATGAACTAAATATCGAAAGATTCTCTTGACCGCCATTAAATGGCTTTCCTTAGGATCCGCTTGATATCTTGCACACACACCTACACTCAACACAATATCGGGTCTAGATGCACAAAGGTAAAGCAAAGAACCAATCATAGACCGGTATACCTTTTGATCCACATCTTTACCATTTGGATTTTGTTATAGATGAGTCTTTGTAGCCATGGGAGTAGGTGCTCCATTCAAATCTTGTATTTTGAATCTCTTGAGCATATCTTGAGTATACTTGGCTTGATTGAAGAATGTCCCTCCTCTAACTTGCTTGATCTCAAAGTCAAGAAATACTCTCAACTCTCCCATCAAATACATCCAGAACCTACTAGTCATAAGCTTTGAGAATTCATCATTAAAAGCTTTGTTAGATGAGCCAAAGATAATATCATCAACATATATTTGGCATACAAAAAGCTCCCCGTTGACCCTCATAGTAAAAAGAGTGGGATCGATTTTCCCAACCTCAAAGCCACGGTCAAACAATAACTCTCTAAGGTGTTCATACCACGTGTGTGGGGCTTGCTTGAGCCCATAGAGCGCCTTATCAAGTTTGTAGACATGGTTTGGGAAGTTGGGGTCCTCAAATCGCGGGGGTTGCTTAACATATACCAACTCATTTAATGGACCATAAAGAAATGCACTTTCTACATCCATTTGTTGAAACTTAAAGTTATGATGTGCCGCATAAGCAAGAAGGATACGAATGGACTCAAGACGAGCCACAGGTGCATATGTCTCTCCATAGTCAATGCCTTCAATTTGAGAGTGCAACCAACCTAGCCTTGTTCCTTACTATGATTCCATGCTCATATTGCTTGTTCTTGAATATCCACTTTGTTCCGATAACATTGCGGCAATCCTTTGGCTTCTCTACTAACTTCCACACTTTTTTTCTCTCAAAGTTGTCGAGTTCTTTGTGCATATCTTCTAACTAATCCGAATCTTCAAGAGCTTCCCACACTTTCTTTGGTTCAATCATGGAGATGTGTGCTTGGTGTTCACTGAACCTCTTCAATTGTTCTCTTGTGGAAATACCTTTCCTTAGATCACCAACCACATTTTGTAGAGAGTGGTCTCTTAATTCCAACATTCTTTCCTTTCTAGCTTCGCGACGAGCGTGGATCTCCGTGTTGTTTCTTGGAGGACCCTCTTCATCATTTTGATCCTTGTCTTGACCATCATCTTGACCTTGATCATCATTAGAATCATCCTCTACATTGGGAGGCAAGGATTGACCTTGGTCTTGATCAAGTGCTCTTCTAGCATCAATTTAAGCTTGTCTCAAAACAGTTTGTATGGATCTTCCTTGACAAATTGACTTGGCACCACTTGACAACCCGTCGAACGGACCAAGCACCCTTTGACTAGAGTTGTCACATTGATCATCATGTTGAGGGTCCACATCTTGTCTTTGGCTTGAGTCAATGTCCTCTTCGGTGGATGGAGCATGTTGAGGTTGTGAAGATGAGGGCTCCACATGAGTGGAGCATAGTTCTTCTCGATCCGCCATAAGGGGTTCCTCAACGGGGCGGATATATCCCACACCCATTCTTCCTATGGCATCCTGAGGCATTTCATCATCTGCATCACAAGCATCAACACGCCCCCTTGGGGACCATCATATTCTTTGAAGGTCACACTACAAGATTCTATGACGGCTCCGGAGAGCTTATCATAGATTCTATAAGTGTGAGATTCGAGACCATAGCCAACAAAAATACCCTCTAATGCTTTAGACTCGAATTTAGACAAACGGACACCTTTTATGAGATAGAAACACTTACAACCGAACACCCGGAAGTAAGATACGTTGGTCTTGTTACCGGTAAGTATTTCATACGGAGTCTTGTTGATTTCTTTGCGGAGGTAGAGCCGGTTTGAAGCATGGCAAGCGGTGGAGATGGCTTCGGCCCAGAAGTTGTATGGAGATTTAAACTCCGCCAACATGGTCCTATCCATCTCAATAAGAGTCCGGTTCTTCCTTTCGGCCACACCATTTTGTTGAGGGGTGTATGCAGCGGAATATTGATGTTTAATCCCCTCATCACTAAGGAAATCATTCAAGGTGTAGTTCTTGAACTCGGTGCCATTGTCACTTCTTATAATCAGCACGGGAACATTGTATTGCCGTTGAACCAAGTTGATGAAGTCGATAAAATTCTTTTGAGTCTCACTCTTCAACTTGAAGAAATAAACCCAAGAGTATCTTGAGAAGTCGTCAACAATCACCAAACAATATTTCTTCCCACCAAGACTTGCATGAGATGGAGGACCAAATAGGTCCACATGGAGAAGTTCCAAGATCTTGGTAGACTTGATTCGGTTGTTAGGATTGTGAGGAGCGTCATGCATCTTCCCTAGAACACATGCCTGCAAACACGATCTTTGGCAAAGGAAACATTTTCTTTTAGTCCCACAATATGGACCTCTTTATGGAGACTTTGCAAAGTTCTCATATTGACATGGGCTAGTCGGCGATGCCATAGCCAACCACATCGGCCTTTCCAAATAAACACATCGGACCTGTAGTGGTTTGCTCCGAAAAGTCCACCACATACAAGTCATGTTCAACGTGCCCAACAAAAGCGACCTTGAGAGACTTGCTCCACAAGAGAAGCACAATATCAACATCAATAAAGACGGCAAAGCCCATCTTACCAAGAGCAAGGACTGAAAGTAGGTTGTATCCAAGGGTCTCAACAAGCATGACGTTCACGAGTGTGATGTCGTGAGCAAACACAACCTTGCCGAAACCCATTACCTTAGATTTTGATTTGTCGGCATATGTCACGGTGATTTGATCATCATTTGGCTTTAACTCCTTAACAATAGACGAGCTTCCGGTAATATGACATGTGCAACCACTATCAAGCACCCACTTTGACCCTCCGGAAGCATAAGTCTACAAAAGATCAAGCTAATTTTTAGGTACCCATTTTTCAATGGGTCCTCTTTTGTTAGCAACAAGGGTCTTGGGAACCCAAATAGACCAAGCAATGTAACCATCATAAGGGCCAACATATTGTGCATAAACATTACCATAATAATCACGCATTAGAACATAGTGAGGGTTAGCACTTCCCGCAAAGTCATCATGAGACATGGTTTTACCACTTGTGGTCTTACTTTCCACAATGGTCTTGTTGGTCTCTTGTGCGGGCTTGGCCTTCTTCTTCTTATTGTTCTTCTTCTTAGTTTTGGAAACAAAACCAATGCCCCCTTTATCACCACTACGCCTTTGCTTGCTCAATAGATCATCAATGGACTTGTTGCCTTGTGGAAATGAGGCCTTAGCAAGCTCCCCCTTCAACCTAGCATTCTCTTCAAGAATAGTTGTGCTACTAGATGGAATGAGGTTACTAGGTGAAGGTATATTGGCCAATTGAGTTTGAAGCGTTTCATGGGACTTTGTGAGTGACAAGAGTTCACTCTCCAAGGCCTTGTGAGCCTTGTTAAGCAAACTAAAGTCCTCGGCAAGCTTTTCATGAACCACACCAAACTCAATCTTGTCCTTTTTAGCCCCTTTGTATTTAGAAATAGCATGATCGTGCTCCTTGATGAGTTTGTTAACAATAATGTCATTGGCCTCATCAAGCCCTTCAAGTTTTAATTCAAGTGACAACCTAGTTTCTTGTTCTTCTTCTAGATCATTGTTTAAAGCCTCTAGCTCAATCATATGTTCATGCCCAAGTTTACATCTTACATCTAGAATCTCTTGAGTATGTGAGAGTTGATCTAAGATGTTCCCAAAATGTATCTTAGCATCACCTTCTAGGTTAGTCATAAACTCATCAAAGGCAATTAATTCCTTTTTAACATCAAGAGACATTTCATCATCAATTTCATCACTATCTAAGTGAGTAGAGCGGGATGATGAGGATACCTCTGTTCCTCTTTCCATAAGGCAAGTGACGTTCTTGGTGGAAGAGTTCTCATTTGGAGAATCGAAGAGTGAGAATGTCGGAGTAGAGGTAGTGGCTAGAGCAGCCACACCATGAGAAGTTTCTTCTTCCTCATCTTCATCATCTTCATTGTCGGAGGAGTATTCTTCATGAGTGATCAAGACAATTTCTCCCGACTTCTTATTGACGAGATTCTTTTTGATGAAAGGTTTCTTGTAAGGTGCCTTGAGAGTCTTCTTCAACACAAGCTTACCACCATGATCTTCTCTCTTCTCATAGGGGCAGCTTGCCACAAAGTGATAGCGGTCACCACAATTTAAGCAAGTTATCAACCTAGTGGTATTCTCTCTTTTCCCATTTGGATTGCTTCTCCGTTGCATTTCCATCTTGGCCTTGGCGGGGTTCTTCCAAAAGTTCTTTGAATAGAAAGCCATATATTGACCATGAGCAATCTTGACTTCATCGGGATGGTCCATGGAGAGTCTTTCATCACTATCATCTTCATCCCCAAGGTCCACAACTTTGGCCTTCAAAGCAACATTGACCACATTGCTCATACCAAGGGCACGAGCACGGGCATCTTTGGCATTCTTGGCGGCAACCTTGAAAGCGGCCATCTCTTGCATAACTTCATTGGAGGTCATGAGATGGTAGTTGTGTCTTCCTTGAAGGCTCTTCAAGTCGGTGGGCTCAAAAGGCATGAGTGCACTCACATATTTCCTTTTTATCCATGCATCATCCACATGTGAGGCACCCACATTTCTAAAAGCGGTGGCGGTGGTCTTGAGCCTTTGATACATGTCTTCGTGATCTTCACCTTCTTTCATGTAGAAGACTTCGGCTTCATTGCTTAGAGCATCATATCGGTTCCTCCTCATACTATCATTTCCAACAAACAAAACAGTGAGAGCATCCCAAGCTTCCTTGGCAATGCTAAAGTGCTCAATGTGTGGATAATCCTTTGTCCCCAAACCTTGTTGAATCATATGCAAAGCAGTGGCATTGAGTTGACTATTGACAACCTCTCTTCTTGTCAAGTTGATTGGATCCCCAATAAAGAGTCCATGCTCGATGATGTTCCATAGTTCAATGCAAGAGCTGCGCATATGAGTTCTCATTAGTGATTGCCATTGAGCAAAAGTAGCCGACTCTTCAAGCTTAGGTGGGTCACCCCTATTGTACACATGAGGGTGTGGGATGGGAGGATCGGGAGAGTACCAAGAATCTCGGTGCTCACCCTTCCCCCCATCAAGTTGTGTGGAGGAATTAGCGTTGTCTGGTTTACCCCCCACCATGATACCCTCGGGGGATACTGACGTATTCCCCTTAGGTAAAATGGATGGTTGATCCTCTTGAGGAGATGGGGGTGATGAGCCTTCTTTGTCTTTAAAAAGTTGCTCAAGCATCTTCTTGACTTCGTTGACCAAGGAAGAGCTCAATCTTGTTTCCAAGTTTTTGAGATCTTCCATGGTCACCAGGGTCGGATCACTACCACCATCCCCTTATTTGCTACCCATATTATCTTAGGGTAAAAGAGCCGAGGCTCTGATACCAATTGAAAGGATCGTATGGGCACCTAGAGGGGGGGTGAATAGGGGCTACTTCAAATTTTATTCTTTTTCAAGTTAGAGTTTGACAAGAAAGGTAAATTCTCTAGAATATGCAACTATGGTGAATTTACCTATATGTCAACCATGCATAAACTAGCACAACACTAAGCAAGAATAGGTAAGTAAAGTGCGGTAAAGGATAGAAGTAACCAAAGGAGTGGACGCAGAGACACAAGGATTTGTTTCCCGTAGTTCCTTCCATTTGAGGGGAAGTACGTCTACATTTGGAGAGGGGGTGGTTTCAAACAACCAATGCCACGAGAGGCCTCCCTTGTTCTCCGATGAACCTCACCCCAACGGGCTCGATTCACCTTCCACTATATCGGCAACCTTTGAGGTGGAAGCCGACACCTTTACAACAAGTTTGGGGCACGCATCCACAACTGAATTGGAGGCTCCCAAATACAAGCAAGCTGTCAAGACAATTCAAAGACAAGCTTGTAAGAACCAAATCAAAGTTAGGGTTTCCAATGAAACTCTAGAGCTTGGGGGCCCTCAAGTGAATGAGGGGGGAAATGAAGATCTCTCTTGGTGAAGATGTAAATCAAGGCCTCCTCCTTCGATTCTCCAAAGATCAATGACTTTGGATGGTTGGATGAAGAGATCTTGTAGATTTGGTGGCTCTAATGGGGTTAGTGTTCTTGAGCAGCTCGAGCAGCTGAAGGAAGAAGATAAGGGTCCCTTTTTATAGGCATCCCCCTCCATGAACCGTTTTCTGACCGTTGTAGAAAAGTCAGACCGGAGACTCCGGTGTGTAGACCGGAGACTCCGGCCAATCTCCGGACCAGCCTCTGGACTGCCCTTCTGACTGACCCAAACCAATTCTCCACCAGCAACACCGTAGACTCCGGCCTTCCAACACCGGATACTCCGGACTGACCAAAGTCCGGAGACTCTGGAGTAACCTCCGGTGCAACCTCTGGACCCCTAGTCAGAATGTCCCAGCCAGATCCTGGGAGGCACCACCGGAGCCAGAACCGAAAACTCCGGACCACACCGGACAAGACCGGAGACTCCGGTCTGGAGTTTCCAGAAAAGTGGCATATGAATGTGGTCTTTTCCAAGAGTGAGGGTGCTGTTTATCTATGATAATACCAACCTGTGGACAATAACAAACTATAAAATGATCTACTTGTTGTTAACGAACACCAAAAGTGATTATGACAATAAATGCCCTTTCAGTAGTAGTTAAAGCTTTATTTAGAGTTTCAAAATCTTCCTTACAATCATCACCAAAAACAAAAGGTACATCTTTTGGAGAATATTAGTAAGAGGCTTTGATATATTGGAGAAATCTTTAATAAACCTCCTATAGAAACCAGCATGACCAAGGATAATATGAATACCTTTAACATCCCTAGGATAGGGCATTTTCTCAATTGCTTCCATTTTGGCTCTATCAACTTCAATACCTCTTTCAAAAAAATTATGTCCAAGGAAAATTCCTTCATTAACCATAAAGTGGCATTTCTCCCAATTAAGAACAAGATTAGTTTCTTCACATCTCTGCAAAACTTTATCAACATTGTGCAAAAAATTATCAAAAGAAGTTCCATAGATGGAGAAATCATCCATAAATACTTCCATAATTTCTTCACAAAAACCATGAAAGATAGCAGACATACATCTTTGAAAAGTAGGAGGAGCATTACATAAACCAAAAGGCATATGCCCATAAGCATAAGTTCCATAAGGACACGTAAAAGTGGTTTTCTCTTGATCTTGCTTTCTAACAACAATTTTAGAGCACCCAGAATAACCATCAAGGAAAAAAAATGAGTCTTCTTAGACAACCTTTCTAACATTTGATCAATAAAAGGTAAAGGATAATGATCTTTCTTAGTAACTTTGTTAACCTTTCTAAAATCAATGCACATCCTATAACCAACTACTACTCTTTGAGGAATAAGCTCATTATTTTCATTAGGCACAACAATAATTCCTCATTTCTTAGGGACACAATGAACAGGACTAACCCATATACTATTAGCAATAGTATAAATAATACCAGCATTAAGAAGTTTAAATACCTCATTTCTTACCACTTCCTTCATCTTAGGAATTAAACAACGTTGATGTTGAACAACTAGTTTCGCATTAGGTTTCATATTAATAGAATGCTGACATATAGTAGGAGAAATACCTTTAAAACCATCAAGAGTACAACCCATAGCTCCTCGATGTTTCTCCAATACTTCCAATAATCTTTCCTCTTCCTTTCCTAAAAGTTTAGAACTAATAATAACAAGATATATTTTCTTATCATCAAGATAAGCATATTTAAGATCATCAGGTAGAGGCTTTAGATCGAAAACATGATCCTCTTTAGGTGGTAATGTGGTACCCAAATCTTCCACATGTAGATTATGCTTAAGCATATTAGGTTGACGAAGAAGAATCTCGTCAATCTCATTTCTTTCTTCCATGAAGATCTCACTTTCGTGATCTTCCATATATTGCTGCAAAGCATTATTAGGAGCAAGAGCAATAGAAGCAAGTTGTTCAACTCTAAAATCCTCATTAGGCAATTCATTTTCATAAGGATCTTTAGAAAATTTAGAAAAATTAAACTTGTAAGATTCTCCATCAAATTTAGTTAAAATTTTCTCCTTACAATCTATAATAGCTCCACAAGTGTTCAAGAAAGGTCTGCCAAAAATGATAGGACAAGTTTTGCTAGCAGCTGAACCAAGTACTAGAAAATCAGTAGGAAATTTAGTCTTACCGCCAAGAACTTCCACATATCTTACAATCCCAATTGGAGATATGGTCTCTCTATTAGCAAGATGAATAAACACATCAATTTCTTCAAGTTCACAAGGACCAATTCCATGCATAATTTCTCTGTAAAGCTCATAAGGAATAACACTTGAACTTGCACAAATATCACATAAACCATAATAGAAGTGATCACCTATTCTGACAAAAAGCACAGGAACACTAGCTTTCCTAGTTCTACTAGGATGTGAAACAATATTAGAAGCATCTTCACAAAAGATAATGTGTCCATCTTCTACATTTTTAGTGACAAGGTCTTTCACTATTGCTACTGCAGGTTCAACATTTATTTGTTCATCAGGTTCTAAAACTTTCTTTGTACTTTTGTTAACCACACTAGTTATCATAGAATGTTCCTTTACCTTAGCAGGGAAGGTATTTTCTCAATATAAGGTTCAGGAAAAATATGATCAATAGTACAAACTTCAATATTTCTAGCAGGAACACAATTAAAAATATCTTTATATGGCGCATGGTACTTGTTCCATTCCTTTTTTAGAATATCAAGATAAGAGGCAAAGGCCTTAAAACAATTTGCAAGAATATGAGAATCAAGACCATAAACATCACTAATATTATGAAAGTCACCAGTTCCCATAAAAGATTTAATGCATTCATAATCATAATATACACCTAACTTTGTTCCTTTGTCATTCTCCCATGCTTATGTATTTTCTTGAATACGGTCAAGAAGATCCTATTTAGCTTTTTATTTCATATGTGTAAATGATCCAGCACAAGAAGTATCCAAGAAATCCTTATCATGAATAGAAAGCCTTGCATAGAAGTTATTAATAACAATATTACTAGGGAGCTCATGAATGGGACATTTGAGCATTAGTAACTTCAATCTCCCCCAAGCTTGGGAAATACTCTCTCCAGCATGAGGCCAAAAATTATATATTTGATTCCGATCTTTATGAATCTCACTAGGAGGATAGAATTTAGAATAAAAGAGAGGTACAATTTCCTACCATTCAATAGATCGGCCATTCTTCAGCAGCTTATACCACTCCACAGCTATGTCTTTTAATGATATAGAGAATAGCTTTCTCTTAACTTGATCCATTTTAATACCTGCACACTTGAACAACTCGCATAATTCATGTATAAAGAGCAAATGATCACCAAGATGGACAGTTCCATCTCCAAGATAGCAGTTATTCATAACACGTTCAACAATTTTTGTAGGTATTTTATAAGGATCCAATTCAGCAGGCGGTGGTTCATGTACTACCTTAGCAGTGATAGTAGTTTTCCCAAATAGGGAACCAAGTGTGTTATCCATAATAAAATAAATAACAGACAGAAATAAAAACAATACTCACAGTAGAAATTACCTTTACCAATTCCACTCTTCAATAGCGCTTCACTCCCCGACAACGGCGCCAGAAATAGTCTTGATGACCCACAAGTATAGAGGGTGTATCGTAGTACTTTTGATTAATAAGAGTGTCGAACCCAACGAGGAGCAGAAGGTGTTGACAAGCGGTTTGGATCAAGGATTCACTATAAATACTAGCAAACAGATTTTTTAGGTTTTTTTGGTAATGCAGATAAATAAAGTGCGAGTAAATAAAAGACAATAATAATAATTGCAGCGAGTGGATCAATCCTTTCTTCAGCAAAGGACAAGACGGTTGTATTACTTATGATGACCAAACGTTCTCGAGGACACATGGGAATATTGTCAAGTGCTTTCGCTTCATATAGTAGATTAATCTTCATTGGTTGGATAAGTGTTATGGGGGTGAACCTATGCTAATGTACTACCCCAACTTGGACTAATACATACTTGTGATTATACCCCTTGCAAGCATCCACAACTACAAGAAAGAAATTAAGATAAAGATCTAACCACATCATTAAACTCTGAGATCCTACACTCCCTTATGCAATGGTTTTCTAATGGGGGTTTAGGTTTCTGTCACTCCGGCAACCCACAATTAGTAGACAAGTACACAATGCATTCTCCTATGCCCATAAAGGTGAAGTATCATGTAGTCAACATTCACATGACACCACTAAAAGAATAGCACCACAACATAAATATCAAACCATTAAATATTACTCAACATAATTCCACTACTAACAACATGACTTCTCCCATGTCCTCAAGAACTAAACGAACTACTCACAAGACATCATATGGATCAAGATCAGAGATGAAATAATGATAAGTAACAATCTGATTATGAACAATAATCCAATGGTTTCACTCAATAGCATCAACTACAACAAGTATTCAACACCGGGAAAGTTTCCCCTATGAACTACACAAGATTCAACCCAATTGTTATAGCGGTATGGCATGGTGGTGATGGTGCTGGTGGTGATGATGATGAGGATGATGATGATCCCGATGAAGTTCAGCTCGATGACGGTGTCGATGGTGATGATCTCCCCTCTCTAGGAAGGAATTTCCTCGACAGATTTATGCCTGTTAGAGAGCTTTTTATCTCTCTGTAGTTTCCGTCCCGCAGAGGCGGCGAAATATTTCTGTGATGGCTCCCCCCGTCTTAGGTTTTCGGGAGGAAGATATATGCGAGAGGGCGACGCCAAAGGTGGGCCAAGGTGGCCACACCACCTGGTCGCACGGCCCAGGGGGGACCTGCGCCTAGGGGTGGTGTGGGCCTCCTGTGGCCCATCTCCACTCCCTCTTATGGCTACCCACGTCTTCTGGAAAAATAGGAATTTCCATATATTTTATGGAATTTCCTGACCTTTGGAAATATTGCATCTGGACAGTGCTTTTTCCAACAGAATTCTGACTCCGGCAGTTAATTTTCCAAAAATCATCAAACATGCAAAATAGATGAAATAACATAAATATCATCTCTAAATATGAAATATATCAATGAATAACAATAAATTACGATATAAAATAGTGATGCAAAATGGACGTATCAAGGACCTCATACTATTGTTGCATTGTGAACTGCCATCGCACTATACAAGTGATCTCGTTAGGTATAGGATCCCAAACACTTATTTGGATCACGAGATCATCACAACTAGATACAAGTACCATTTTCAATTGATCACGGGATCATTTCAAACAAAAATCAACCTGATCATTTCATCACAACTAGATACAAGTAGCATTGTACATTGATCACAAGATCATTTCAAACAAAAAGCAACCTGGTCGTTTCATCACAGCCTGATCGTGTCATAGATACAAGTAGCAAAGGATCATTTCATAGATACTAGTAGCAAAGGATCATTTCATAGATACTAGTACTAGCAACCTGATAGCTAGGAACAAAAGTAACCGACGGTTGTGAAATATAGCCATCCACACTCACATTTAAACTGGATATTATTCATATATTTCATGAAATATCTCTCTAAACCCTACCACTAATACCTAATTAACAAAGGGGTATGCAATCCTTTCTTTCTATATTTTCCTGCACAGAAATGACGAGTGATGATGATGGGAATCACTACATTAAAGTCAAAGATACAAGATTTCCAACAACTCAAAGAAACCTGGAGCCGTGAAGTGGAGGGAGTGCCTTTAATGACCAACTATATGGCAGGAATTTTATTCCGGCCGTATACAGAGTCACTGCATTGTAAATCGGCACGATGCAACTTTATTTACCTTCTGGATTCATTATGGAACTGAATAATTGTTATTATGTTCCAGTGCTCAGTCGAAACATTATTTCTGCTTCATGTTTGATGAGGCAAGGCTATGAGTCGAATATTAAAAATAATGGTTGTTCTTTTTATTTGAATGACATGTTTCACGGCTTTGCACCCGTTCAGTACAGGTTATTTATTTTGAATCTTGATGGTGAGTCGGTTTATAACATAAATGTTAAAAGGTTGAAACCAAATTATCTGAATATGACTTACTTTTGGCATTGTCGGCTTGGTCATATAAGTTGGAAATGCATGAAGAAGCTCCATGATGATGGACTCCTAACTTCGTTCGACTTGGAGTCGTTCGAGACATGCGAATATTGCCTACTCGACAAAATTTCCATGACACCTTTTGCGAAGAGTTGTGAAAGGGAGTTCGATTTGTTGGGACTAGTACATAGTGATGTATGTGGACCAATGAGCACGAAAGCCAGGGGTGGTTATGAGTACTTCATTACCTTCACTGATGATTTGATTCGGTATGGATATATCTACTTGATGAAACATAAGTCAGAAGCCTTTGAAAAGTTCAAAGAATTCTAGAATGAAGTACGGAATCAACTCGACAAGAAAATAAAGTTTCTTCGGTTAGACCGAGGGGGGGAGTACATGAGCCATGAGTTTGATGACCATCTGAAAAGTTGTGGAATAGTTCCTCAACTTACTCCGCCAGGAACGCCGCAGAGGAACGGTGTGTCAGAAAGGCGGAATCGGACCTTATTGGACATGGTACGATCAATGATGAGTCGGACAGATCTGCCTTTGTCATTTTGGGGTTATTTTCTAGAAACAGTGGTGTTCACACTAAATAGAGTATCATCATAATCGGTACATAAGACACCACATGAGATCTGGACATGCAAAAGGTCGACTTTTTCTTTTCTTAAGATTTGGGGTTGTGAAGCATTTGTCAAGCAACTTCAGTCGGTCAAGCTTACGGCCAAGTTGGATAAGTGTATTTCCGTGGGTTATCCGAGGGAAACCTTGGGTTGATACTTCTACAATCGAGAAGAGGGCAAATTGTTTGTCGCTTGAAACGGTGTCTTCCTTGAGAAAGAGTTTCTCTGTCGGGGAGTCAGTGGGATCACGGTGCAACTCGAAGAAATTCAAGAGGAATCGGCTAGTAGCGAGTCAACAAAAACCATGGAGGTTGAGCCGGAAGCAGCACCTGTACTACAAAGATCAGAAAGATTACGAAGTGTTCGTGATGTATTATGTTAGACAGTGATGAGCCGACAAATTATCCGGAAGCTATGGCAGGATCCGATTCCGAGTCATGGCTTGGAGCCATGAGATCCGAGTTAAAGTCCATGGATGAAAATCAAGTTTGGAACTTGGTTGATCTTCCAGACAGTGCAAGGCCCGTCGAGTGCAAATGGGTCTTTAAGAAGAAAACTGATATGGATGGAAATGTTCTCGTGTATAAATCATGGCTTTTCGCGAAGGGGTTCTGACAGGTTCAAGGAGTTTACTACGACAAGACTTTCTCGCCCATCTTAAGCCAGTTCAGATCATGTTAGCTATAGTAGCCTATTTCGACTATGATATATGGCAGATGGATGTCAAAACGGCTTTCCTTTATGGAAATTTAACTGAGGACGTGTATATGATACAACCCGAGGGTTTTGTCGATCCGGCTAATGCTGACAAGGTGTGCAAACTTCAGAAATCCATTTATGGGTTGAAGCAAGCATCTCGGAGTTGGAATTTTCGCTTTGATGATGTAGTCAAATCGTTTGGCTTCATCAAGAGTGATCATGATTCTTGTTTATACAAGAAGTTTAGTGGGAGCAAAGTAAACTTTTTAATCTTATATGTGGATGACATATTACTGATTTAAATGATGTCCATATGTTGCAAGAAACCAAGGAATCATTGGAAAGGAGTTTCTCAATAAAATACTTGGGTGAGGCAACATATATTCTCGGAATCCGGATCTATAGAGATAGATCAAGACGACTCATTGGATTAAGTCAGAGTACATATTTGGACAAAGTGTTGAAAAAGTTCAACATGGAATCATATAAGAAGGGATTCTTACCAATGTACCATGGTGTAAAACTTAGCAAGACTCAGTGTCCTTCGACAACTGATGAGAAAAGTCGGATGAGTGCGATCCCGTATGCTTCTGTAGTCGGATCCATCATGTATGCCATGGTTTGTACTAGGCCGGATGTTTCGTATGCTCTAAGTGTTGTGAGCAGATACCAGGCTAATCCTGAAGAAATCCACTGGACAACGGATAAAAATATCCTAAAGTACTTAAGAAGGATTAAGGATATGTTTTTGGTTTATGGAGGTGAAGATAAACTCAGTGTAAAGGGTTACACGGATGCTAGTTATCTTACCGACTCTGATGATTCTCGTTCGCAATTCGGGTATGTGTTTGTGATAAACGGAGGGGCTGTGAGCTGGAAGAGTTCCAAGCAAGAGACTGTGTCTGCATCTACAATAGAGGCTGAGTATATTGCTGCCTCGGAGGTAGCAAAGGAAGCTGTTTGGATGAGGAATTTCCTCATGGATCTTGGTGTGGTTCAGGGCTCGTCCAATCCGTTAGACGTGTATTGTGACAATAATGGTGCTATTGCACAAGCCAAGGAACCT
This sequence comes from Avena atlantica, assembly GCA_910589765.1. NCBI lineage: Eukaryota > Viridiplantae > Streptophyta > Magnoliopsida > Poales > Poaceae > Avena > Avena atlantica. The sequence goes on from OU342735.1 coordinate 421,186,843, forward strand.
AGACAACACCATAAGAACAAGAATATACTCATGCAGTACCACCTGATTCGCCAGTTTGTGGATCAGGGTGATATCAAGTTATGCAAGGTACACACAGATGCACATATTATGGATCCGTTTACAAAGCCACTACCACGGCCGAAGTATGAGGCACACCTAAGAGCTATGGTCATTAGATGCTTAGACATGTGATGTCGGAAGATTGACTCTAGTGCAAGTGGGAGACCGTTGGGAATATGCCCTAGAGGAAATCATGTATGATGTGATTCCCATTATACTCATAAATATATTAAGTTGTCCTTGTAGAAACATCTGATGTGTATCATTGAATATGTGATTCAGTTGTGGAACTATGCATTCATGTTGGTTTCACTAAATATCCTTGGTCATCGAGGTTGTGCTGGACACACAACTTAGACCAATGTAAAAGTCGGATGATGACTCAGTTCCACTTGTCATGAGCATGGAGATGCTATTCCAACTTACACAGATTTGGCTAAAGAGTTTAACGAGTCGTATTGACCTATATTGAGGTACAACAAACAATTTATCATTTGTATATCTCAATCAATATAATCCTTAGATCTGAGGTTGTTGCACGGTCTGAGTTGAGGATCACCGACTTAGGTTCTATCAAACGCTGATCCGTAACTAGGAAGTTATAAATGCAGAGTTCAGGTCAACTAAGAATCAAGCTGCATGATGTGAATAACTAATATGGTATTTTGCCCCTCCAGTTGGAGAGAGATTCTTTGGGCCCTCTCGGATGATATGATTCAGAAAGCATGGTCATGCATGACTCGGTTAAGTGTTAACCGAGGTGAACAACTAAGAGTTAGTCGGATGAATCACTTATCTTGGATCGAGAAGAGAGTCAGACTATTTAAGGAATGACAATTAGTCGACTATAGTCTGACAAGGTATATCGTGAGGCAAAAGGGACTCGGACATAAGTCGCATTGGAAAGGCATGTCGTCATGACTCTTTGGTACTTGGGAGTTGGCACGTTCTGCTAGGATCCGCTACTGAATGGTCGATTGAGAGTCGAACTCCAGTCGTGTCCAAGTTATCATGAGCCTACGGGGTCACACACTTAAGAGCGGTAGCAAGTTCGGATTGGATCTGAACCAGAAATCTGGTTGGGTTAGACCCGAGCCGGATTTTGGACTGAGTTAGTGAGTCGGACTCACGGTGACTAATATGGGATTTAGTGAATGGACCACAGGTGAGTGGAGCCCACATTCACTCCCTATATATAGTGGGGTGCAGAAACCTAGGAGAGTGAATGGTTAGGTCATTCCATGCGTTGGAAACCCTAGCCCCGTAGCAGCCATGCCGCCGTTACGAACATAGCAGTTCGCCGCCGGCGCTCCTCCTTGTACGTGTGGATACCAGCAGAGGTGTTGTACGATCAGCACCAGGACGATCGTGATCGGATCAGATCGTGGGTACCGCACTGCATTCAACTGACGCGCTTCATCAGTAATCCGTAACTGTGTGTCTAGTGATAATCTTGGTGGCTTCCTACCTCGACTAGTTCTTGGGATCACCAAGTTAGAGGGAAATTTTTTGTTTTATATCTACATGGCCCAACACCCTCTTCTCCATAATTTTAAGTGTAAGATCATCGGGTATAATCCTCATTGGATATTTTCGACCGGCATAGGTCCATATACCGGCTAGCTGAGCTTGAAGGGGCTAAACATGAATCCGCAGAAAATAAGTCAAAATATGGAGACCCGACAATCGTCAGTGCGTAGCTTTTTGATTCGGTCCAGCAGAGGCTTGATCTCCTTCATTTCTTCGGCTGAGGGGCGCTCCTCCCAGGAACCGAGTCTTCGGCAAGTTTTCGTCGGGTCAAAGGGGGCTAACCCGAAGTTTTGACCTTCGACTTGCTGGTCCTTGATATAGAACCAATTTGTTTTCCAACCTTGGACAGAGTCCGCATTTTTCAAATCAAAGTACTCTATGTCTGAATGAACATAAATTATCACACCTCCGACATCGTGGACAGCAGTGTCGGTGGCATTGCGACGAACAAAGTAAAAATGCTTTCACAAGCCCCAATGAGGATGGATCTCGAGGAAACACTCGCACAAGGCGATAAAAAGTGATGTGGAGGATGGAATTCGGCATAAATGGATAGAGTTGTATGTCGTAAACATAGAGAATCCCACGGAGGAATTCATGGGCAGGAAGATAAAGGCCACGAAAGAGGAAAGACATGAACATTACCCGCCATCCTGCCTCCAGTGCGGACATAGCCTCGTCACCGGGTAACTTGCAGGAGCCCTCCTCTAGCAGGTGGAAGTTGCGGGACTGCGCAGCTCGTGCGCGGTGCACTTCGATGGCATCCACTCAATGGCCCGCGCTTTCTTCATGATAGGGTCAACAGCGGACGAAGCTCCTTTGGATCGACCCATGGTTTTCTCAGAAGGAGTGGTGCGAAAAGAGGAGGAGAAAGCAGAGCTGCACAGGAACGATGAGCGCTTTGAGCGGCGGAACAGAGAAGAAGGATGATGGCAAAGGAAAAAGAAGGGCAGCAAATCCCTAATTTAGTCAATATAAGGAAATGCGGTGTTAATGCGCGCTGTCGATTGAAAGTTATGAAGCTCCAAAGGGAATAAGATGGCGGTAAATCCACTTGCGGCCGCACGATGCCTCGATTTACGCGCTAGATGTGGGGCCGTACGGTAATAGTAGCACCGCTACGCCATCGATGCATCAGCATGCACTGAATAGTAGGACCCACAAAGGGATATGTTCCATCGATAGAACTGCAGCACACCATCTATGATGTCATGTGTGGTCAAAAAAGCAAAGCAGCAAAGTTCATCCGAGTAAAACACATGGAGTCTATGCTCTGATGCATGCACCCGAACATAGACTCGGGGGCTACTCCCATCGGGAGCGCTGTCGCGCACCAGATAAAATTCAACATAATATATTCCTCGGACGGAGGATCTACTTTGATCATATGGTCTGATGCAAGCATCACACCATAGTCTAGGGGGCTACTCCCATCGGAAGCACTGTCATGCAGCCGATAGAACAAATCCTCCTACGAAGTCGACATTTTTAGCATACGGCCAACATAAAATTTGAGCCTACACTCGAATCCAAGTATTCAACTATAGCCTCGGGGGCTACTCCCATTGGGAGCTCTGTCGGGCACCCGATAGATATTCTAAAGAAAACCTATGAGTATTACATACTTGTATCCTTATACGTTACTCCCATCGGGAGTATTCGGTAAAATACTAAAAAAGTTGATAACTTCAGCAATTCCAATAGCCAAACAAGGCAATCGATAAAAAAATCTCAGACTGCATGTGACGCGATAATATGTCTGAATGCGGTGTCCACAACATAAAGGTAAGACCCCGGGTGTTATCCTGATGTGGCTTGGTAACCGTACATGAATGCGTTCTGCCAATATTTATCCGTATCTATGATACCATGAAAAGTACTGATAGATGCATCATGTACCTAAAATATAAGCACCGGGATTCAGCATTCGATAAGACCTTCGCGGACCGAACTGAATTACGTCGGCAAATACCGAATTCAAACCCGGGGACTTGAATTTTATGTAGGTTCACGTTGTTTTTTCCAAGAGCAATTTAGTGGTTCCCGATCCGTCGGATGCATCAGACTCGTTGTACCAAATTCCTATAGAGCTTCAATAAAAACATCTGCTTACATAAACAAACCTCGGCTAAAATAGCTAAACAGAATTAAGACTCGACCCGAATCTGCGATTCAGATAGAGTCTCGGGGGCTACTGACATGGATATGAACTATCGGGTCCTTATGTTTAGTTACCCTAGGCGCATAAAAGCTTATGGCCCACGAAGGCCCAACAAAGTCCAAGAAGCACCCGACAGAATAAAGACTTCCCTTAACTGCTAAGGAATATTCAGGAACCGACATAGAGTTCGTATTGTAAATATTAACTTGTAACCACTCCGGCTATGGATTCAGAACCCAGCTTCTCATATAAAGGTTGAGAGGACATGCCAGAGAGGGCATCTTAGTTTTCCAGCAATCCACCGTAAGCTAGATCGCAACTAGCGAACTGGCGACTTTGTAACCGAGCTTTCTCAATAATAAGACTACATCAACTTATTTGTTTGTTTGACTAGTCTACGAAATCCTCAACGCTATCTTTTCCACGAAACCCTAAGTCCATAACACTAGACATTGCCGAGGTTACCCCTCGTCACTCCCTATATCTGAAAGGATTTTATTTTTTGAATTGTTATCATTTTCTTTTATTTTTTTGTAAAACTAGAAAGACAATCCAGGGGATGGAGTTGGTGCAGCCCAGTTACCCGTGGCGTACCACTATGTGGTGCCCTATGGGTAAGTGGTCGTGACTTACCTGTGGGGCACTTCTCAGCCGCGCGCCACGGCTATTTACCCTTGGGGCATAATCTACCTTGTGCAACATGGGTATATGGATTACCTATAGCTATTTTTCTAGCAGTGAAGAATTAAATCTTAAATCGATAATTTGATTGATGATTTGTCTTTACTGTTAGGTTATGTTCGATAATTTCGATTACGCCACACATAGTTTCACATAAAAAAGAGCTCATATGGTACTTCTAGGTATTTTTTGTCAAATCTGCCCAAATCTAAAAACTTCAACTGAATTTGCCCCTCATCGAAACTAATTCGGAATCTGACCCCTGGGGTCGGCGCCATTTTAAATGGAGCCGAAGTTGTACAGGTCGGCGCGCACATATCAGAAAACCGAACCGAAGTAGATCGGCTTTTTTTAAAACGACGTCGACCTCCCTAGGTTGCCACCCTGTTGTCATTGTTGGCGCTGGCGTGTATAACTTTGGCTCCGTTTAAAATGGCGCTGACCCTAGGGGCCAGATTTCGAATTATTTTCGGGGAGGGGTCAGATTCGGTTGAAGTTTCTCAAAAAGATCAGATTTAGCAAAAAATACTGCTTCTAGCACCGGTGGAGGGTGTAGGTGGTCGTGTGTCCGACGGATCTCTGGAGGGTGTAGGTGGTCGTGTGTCCGACGGATCTCCTGAGATCCGATCGCTTTTGTGTTCATTCATGCGGTTTTATGTTAGTCTCCTTCAATCAAAGGTTTTTATTATTGGTGATGGTTGTTGCTCTGGTCAAGACAGCACGTGTCACGAGTCTGTCTAAAGACTCTGTTTTTATTTGATAGTTTATATATTAATGTTGATGATTATTATTACTCTCTTCAGTTTGGTTTAGTAGGCTCACACGTAGTTTAAAAACAACTTTGATCAACAAATTTTACATAATATGTCATAAAAATTATACCATTGGATTCATCTTCAAAAATAGTCTTAAATGGTATATTTTTTAAGACATATATTGCATATTTTAGAGGTATATACACTTTTGGTCCCACAACTTGCCTGATAGAAGCAGATTAGTCCCACATCTTGCAAAGAGTGCAAAACTGGTCTTACAACTTGCATAGCTGGGACTAATTAGTCCAATTTCACCGAATTTCATGTTTTTGAACCAATTTGAGTGGAAGGACACTTATGTAGAAAACCCCTCAAACTATGGCTAAGTGAACTAAAACTAAACTTGACACGTGACGTTTTAATTTTTATTGAAAGACTCCTATGTATTTTTTCACTGGCATATTCGAGGTGCAAACTACATCTTTTAGGAAAACTCGTGCATACCAATACGTCACAGAAGGATTCTTCGTATGATCAAGCACGTTAGGTTATTATACACACTTAGCTGGTATATGGGTCTTTTCATAAAAGTTAAAACGCTACATGTCAGGTTTTAGGTTTAGTGCAGTTAGCCATAGTCTGAGGGGTTTTCTACAAACGCGTCCGTCGAGTCCAAATTGGTATTCCATCCGATTCATATTAGTTGACTTAGATTGTATAGATTTGAATAAATCTAGACAATATTTAGTATATATATATGTTTATCTAAATTTTGGTAAATCCAAGTCAACTAATATGGGTCTGAGGGAGTAAAAAAGTGAAATTCGATAAAATTGGCTAATTCTTCGAGCTATGCAAGTTGTGGGACTAGTTTTATACTATTTGCAAGATGTAGGACTAATTTGCTTCTATCATGCAAGTTATACAATCAAAAGTGTATATATCTATATATTTTATTGGTTAAAATTGATAGTTAAAGACTTTTTTAAACCACGTACTTACTTTTAATAAATCGGACTAGAGGGAGTAGATCGGTGGTGCCGAGTATTGGGCTGACATATGCCCATAAACATAGGCCATGATCATTCTGCAGCTGGACCAAGGGAATCCTTCCGGGTCTTCCCGACAGCTCTGCTGCACGTGGGCCAACGTGACCCGCTCGACTTCCGCTCTAGGCCACGACGGGACCTATCTGAGCAATCGTGCTTGATCGCGCCCATCCAGACCGTCCACGTTTCCCGAAACAAGCACCCAGACACCACGCGGACAGCCCAGATGTTCAATCCTCCAATCGTGGATCAGAGGAGGTCGCCAGACAGACAAAACCGCTAAACAAATCAAATCACACATCCCCGGGGGTCGGGGGACAGCAATAGGCGCGATCGCTGAAGCCACAGCCAAGCTCTGCAGCGCCTGCGCATCCGATCGAATCCAAGGTACGCGCGCGCTACTCGGATCTCGCCGTCCTCCTCTTCTTCCTCTTTCCGCGCTCGATCCGTTCCAGTCCTAGTCTCGTCCGCTCGCCGCGGCACGCTGAAGCTCTCGCGTGCGCGCCACAGATTTGCTTGGTTGGCCAGCCTAGGAGGAGCAGCAAGGTGGCACCGGGTTTCGATTCTGCGCTCCAGATCGGCTCCGTAGTGGGTAGTCTCAAGGCATTCGTGCGTTTCCTTCCTCTGGTTCTCTGTAGCTTGCTCTGTGTCTGTGTGTGTGCCGCCTTGCGTGCAGCTGTGATGCTTCTGGATATCGATGATCGGATCAGCCGATGTAGAAGCCTGTAGATTAGTCAACGGTTCGGCGAGGGAGGGACGAGTTTGTCAGAATGCTGTCTCTAGAACTTGAAGGACCTGTCTAAGCTTGAGATTTGGTTCATTAGCTCTTGTCTGGTTCAGTGTTCTTAGAGCATTGCTTCAAATGAGAAGATGCAACCATTGAAAAGCAAGTTTAGCATAGTTGAATCAGCATGTCATAGTCGCCTAGGGATTTTCTTCAGTTTGAATATACTTTGCTAACTTAGTACGTATGTTGATTTGGTATATCAGGCTTCTAAACTTCAGAAACATGGTTGTCGCAAATGGCAACGCCGACATGGAGGAAGGAACCCTTGAGATCGGGATGGGTATGCATTTTCTATTTGTCCCCGTAAAAGTATCTTCACGTGAATAGGAGGATATCAACACTTTGAACTGATAATCTGGTGGAGATAAGACACGCCTTTTAATCGTTCTCTTTGTATTGCAGAGTACAGGACAGTTTCTGGAGTTGCTGGTCCTCTTGTGATTCTTGATAAAGTGAAGGTATCCTATATTCATACCAATTTTGGTGATTTAATATTTTATAATATTTATTATTGATCCTGAAACTGTCATTTCAGGGTCCTAAATACCAAGAAATTGTGAACATACGATTGGGAGATGGCACAACTAGGCGTGGCCAGGTGCTTGAAGTTGATGGAGAGAAAGCTGTGGTTCAGGTATTTATATATTAGTGTGATAGTACTATAGCAGCACGAAGAATGATGATTACAATACTTTTTCTTCAGAAGTTGTCTACTCATCATCTATCCATGGGATCTTTTATTCAATTTTTTATAGTATAATTTGATTCGAAAGAGAGATGACATATACTGTTTATATCATGTTTTAAGCAACCTCCAAAGACTACACTCATTTTCTGTCTTTAGCCATAACGATCTTTATCATAGTGGAGACGATTATGCGGCATTACCATCACATTATCTCAATTTAAGCATCATTGAACAATGGGTTACCTTTTTTAAGCAAAAATTAGTTGCCTTTGTCTTTACTTCGCTTTCAGTTCACCTTTTGGTTAGTGTACAGTTTTTTCCTTTTTTAACATGACATTGAGGAAAATTCAAACCTCGACTATATGTTAGTGTACAGTTTTTTTCTTTTCTACATACCTTTTTTTCATTGTTCATGAAACTTTAGAAATTCACTGGCAGGTTTTCGAGGGAACTTCTGGTATTGATAACAAATATACAACTGTGCAATTCACTGGTGAGGTAACAACGATTTTCCCAGAAACAAGTGCCAATTGGTCTCAATGGAATTCTTTTTATTCAACTACGGTTGGCTAATTCTGAAAAAAATCAAACATATTTGTTCAGAATTTTGGCTTGTTCATATTTCTTTTATTTGCAATTTTTAAGGTTCTAAAAACTCCGGTATCATTGGATATGCTTGGTCGTATTTTCAATGGTTCTGGGAAACCTATAGATAACGGGCCACCAATTTTACCAGAGGCATACCTGGACATTTCCGGTAAGAGTTAGCTGATTCAAATGTGCGGTAAATTTTAGAAAACCTAGATTTTGATATTGTTTTGTTAATATGGTGCAGGAAGTTCTATCAATCCCAGTGAACGAACATACCCTGAAGAAATGATTCAGACTGGCATATCTACAATCGATGTCATGAATTCTATTGCTCGTGGTCAGAAGATCCCACTGTTCTCCGCTGCAGGTCTCCCACACAATGAAATTGCTGCTCAGATTTGCCGTCAGGCTGGTCTGGTAAAGCGTAAAGAGAAGACCGATAATCTCTTGGAGGTATATATAAAGCCAAAATAATTATTAGCTACCCATAGTATTTGCTTAATTGTAGTTTGTATAACTCTTTGCACTACTAGAAATAATTATAATGAACATGAAGCTGAAATAACCAACTAACTTTGATGGTTCTGCTCCATCAACCAGGCTTCTGTCATGATGATTGAACTTTTCTATGGACTATCCAAACCTTTCTCACTGTGCTGAAAATTTCTACACACACTTAAAGTGATTAGTTTTGATAATTGATCGATCTTGAAAATAATTATCTACTTGCATCTATGATTTTTTTCTAAAGTACATGATATGATATAATACGTTGTTGGCTCATCATTGCAAATTGACGATCAATGGATTGTAGCAATCAATCTCTATATATTAATCTGCGTCCTCTTGGAATGGCCACTTGGTCAGCCAACCATAATTTACAACATTGAAATGTTGATTTCTGTGGTATTTGTTCTAACTTCCCAAGAAGTAGCTATTAAATACATATATTGTTTAGAATCTTGGTTTGTCTTACATTGCGAAGTTAATATTATTCTCAGTTAAAGTGACTTATTTTAAACAGAACGTATTAATTAATATTATTCTCAGTTAAAGTGACAACATTAATTTGAATAACAGAACTTATTAATTAATATTATTATCAGTTAAAGTGATTTATTTTAAACATTCTATCCATGTTTACTCCATGCTAGATCAGTATTTTGACATTCACACATCTGCTACAATTGTTGTAGAATGCCGAGGAGGACAATTTTGCTATTGTCTTTGCAGCTATGGGAGTAAACATGGAGACAGCACAATTTTTCAAGCGTGACTTCGAGGAGAATGGTTCGATGGAGAGAGTTACCTTATTTCTTAATCTGGTACATCCACATAAACTTCCTCCCCCCCCCCCCCCTTTTTTTTTGTTCCTTCAATTGTTTGCTCTTAGGATTTTGCAAAATCTGCCAACTAACCCCTTTCTTTTCTTCATAGGCAAATGATCCAACAATCGAGCGCATTATTACTCCAAGAATTGCACTCACCACAGCAGAATACTTGGCATATGAGTGTGGGAAGCATGTTCTTGTCATCCTGACTGACATGAGTTCATATGCAGATGCACTTCGTGAAGTAAGGGCGCTTATCTTCAGTAATATTTTCCTTGATTTTACAGTAGAACATGTTTACTTGACAACTCTCTTCCATTAACAGGAGTTAGCACAAGATTTCTGTTATTAACACATAACCCTGAATATTTTTGGATCACGCATCTTAATTTTACTTGTTACAAGAAATCTCAACATGTTCTTGCAGAAAACTCCATTTAGGAAAATTTTCATCTAATTCAGTTTTAAAAGATTGCCAATTGCTATTTGTGTATTATCATTAGTAGCGGAATATTCACTATACTAGATTATACTTTTATGTTATAATAACTTGGTTAAACTTGGATTTATACATTTTGTTTTAGCTAATGATAGTTATGAAATAAGATCTTAGCAAAACATAAAGTTATTGACAGTGGTTTCTAATCGTTTAATGGTTTTGATCTAACCGATCCTTAGTGTATTGTCCTGATTCATGCTCAGTTCCCTAATTCCCTTACTCTACATGGACGTACAGTTACCTTTGCCTTTCTTCCTATCAGGTTTCTGCTGCTCGAGAGGAAGTACCTGGAAGGCGTGGTTATCCCGGTTATATGTACACTGACTTAGCGACTATCTATGAGCGTGCTGGTCGTATAGAAGGAAGAAAAGGATCAATTACACAGATACCTATTTTGACCATGCCTAATGATGGTCAGTTTGTGATATATTCTTACTTTTCATCGAATGTTATATGAGCTGATGTATTTTCTCTCCATAATGTTGAAAGAAGCTACATTCGTACCATATGTTCAGTATTGCTGGCAACCCTTTTTGTTGTTACAAGTTTTTTACTCTTGTAGATATTACCCATCCAACTCCTGACCTTACTGGCTACATTACCGAGGGGCAGATCTATATTGACAGGCAGCTACACAATCGGCAGGTATTCCACAATGCCCAGTTATCCACTCACTTTGTAGATCTCTAAATGGCCACCAAACTTCGTACATGTTCTAAGGCTGTCATTAGGATTCCTGATTCGAACAAGAAACATGATTAGACTTTCAATAGTAATTTGATGAGACAATGCTTTTTTTTTTGCCGAGGCAAGAGGCATATATAGAAGTGTAGAACACTTATGGGAAATGAATTATTTACCTGGCTCTTCGTATTGAGGAAAGAGTGCTTGTTGCCTTTCCTTCAGAAAAATAAAATGATAGTTTCTCTGTAAGACAAATTTTACAATGAAATGGAAAAAATATTGCTCTAATAATGTTTGTAGCTCATAACTGAGTAGTATTATGCCTGATGGTGCCTGATATCTATATGACAGATTTATCCACCAATCAACGTCCTTCCCTCACTTTCGCGGCTCATGAAGGTATGGTTCTGCTACTAAAGAAACTGTTGCAATTGACACCTATGTTATAGTGATGCCAGCATAATCAATGAGGTCCATAACTGCTTACTTATTCTGGATCCGTTGCAGAGTGCTATTGGCGAAGGCATGACTCGACGTGATCATTCTGATGTCTCGAACCAGGTACGCTAGAGATTCCCATAATCTACAGCCTGCTCAATCTTACTCCAGAATATGGATATGTTAATCGTATGTTTTCCTTCCAGCTATATGCCAATTACGCCATAGGCAAGGACGTGCAGGCGATGAAGGCGGTGGTCGGAGAGGAGGCGCTGTCATCAGAGGACTTGGTAATCTAGAGCATGCACTGACTTTCCTCCTTATTTTCTCATTTGTTTTCAAGCTCCTTATCAACTGAACTCTTGGAATATGATGGCAGCTCTACCTTGAGTTCCTCGACAAGTTTGAGCGGAAGTTTGTGGCTCAGGGAGCATATGACACGCGAAACATCTTTCAATCGCTTGACCTTGCCTGGACCCTACTCCGCATCTTCCCCCGCGAGCTGCTCCACCGTATACCGGCGAAAACCCTTGATCAGTTCTACAGTCGTGATGCTTCCCACTAGGTCATAAACTTGGGCGCTATCTTGGAAATTGATGGTGGTTGTGCAATAAAGCCATGCCAGTGGCTAGGTGAATATATGTTGTGCTATTTGTTGTTTAAATTTGTGCTAGCATTAGAAAGACGTCATTTCTTTTGACAAAAACATGATTTATAGTAATTCGGGTGTTAACATTGTTACCCGAATTGCATCATGTATCATATTGCTGAGGACATTTGGAACAAAGAAAGGAATAATCGACGACAAGTTGAGCCGGGTATTATGAGTTTGAATAGAGAGTGAAATGATTTGTATTCAGGCATCATGCACTAACTTCTAGCTTCTAGTTAGTTCATACTACTAAGCACTAGTTGTGTGCGTCTTGGTTTTCCTTGTAGACTCTCCTCCTTTGCATGCGTTTGTTTTTTAAGGTAAAAATCATATAGATGCCTCGTGATCGCTTTAAATTAATAAAGCCCTAGGTATACTAGGCCAAAAGCCAAATACTCCCTCCGTACTGAAAAGATGTCACAAATCAGTTTAAATTCGGATGTATTTCTATGTTAAATAGTGTCTACATATATTTGAATTTAGATAAATTTGTGACATCAAGTAGTTTAGTTAGACCAACACAACAAAGCAATTTTCTTTTGAAACCCCATTTGACTTTTTTTTTCTACCAGAGAAAAGAGATTAGGTTCCACCAAACACCAAGCATCTCTCTGACACCACTAAACATGAACCGAGCGAACACACAGGAACGAAGTGAAATGGAATGTCACGATTTGGGACCAATAAATGGAACGGAATTGTTCTATCACATGTGTTCTGCTGGGAGAATTAAAGAGTAGAATATATACACGTAAAACTGCTAAATATTTCATTGATTTAAGCATAAAACTGATCTTTTGTCTCGAAGTTGTAATTAACGGTGGCCAATTGTTCTATTTTCTCAAAATTAAAATTACTAGTGGCAAATCAACACATCCTCCCCGTCGCCGACCTGCTTGCTCCCTGCACACCGAAGCTCGTGCTCCCTTAGGGTCCATGTCTTTTGTGGGTGTGGTCATTAGAAGAGGACGGAGACGCCTTGACATATTTTATGGTATATAATAGAGATTAAACCAAGAAGGTGCCAGAGGTTAAGGACAAGCGCTGAATCATTTAGTCATGAGCGAAATGTTAAGACTCCTTGAGTTTATAAGTGATGCCGCCCAACACATGGTAATCATAATTGGTCCACATCAACATCATGATACGCCAAATATTCCAATTAAGGTGAACTCCTTTCATCTTTTGCCTTCCTTTGGTCATCACTTGAATGAGATCCTACTTGAGACAAGTGGCAATGCTATGACTAGGCCCATGGCCATGCTGCCAAGAGGATGCAACAAGGATGAACCAGGAGCCAAGACCCCCAAGCATGAGGCCTGGAAGAGGATACGCAAGAAGATGCTGGAGCCAGACCAGAGTCTCTGCCCCAGCACATCGAAGTCTCCGGCCCATCTTCGGGTCGATCCCCGAACCAGCGCCAGGGACAGTCTGAATGCCCCTCCGGAGACGACATCGGAGATTGACCGGAGTCTCCGGCCCACACCGAAGTCTCCGGACCTGTACACCAGAATCTCCGGACCGAGTGTGTCGGGCCTGCGCGCCTCAGGTTGGTCCTAGCCCATGTAACGCCCAGAACTTTCTATTTATGTCCGTTTTACCCCTAGCTCGTGGTTGTCCTATATATAAGCCCCCACCCCTCCTTGAAACCCTAGAATGGAATAGATGATGATTTGAGACACATGGCTTATGACAAACCCTGGACGGGAACCCCCTCTCATTAGATTATCTATGAGTTGTATCAAGGCCTTCTTAATTGAAGTCGTCAAGGTGCTCTTCTAGTTCTTGATCTCTCCCATGTATGGATTCCAGTAGTGCTAGGTCTCTCCCCTTTGGGATTCTACTTGGTTGATACTCTCTCCCTATGTGTGATTCTGTGGCATCCCGCAAAACCACTACTAGAAAATCGCGTTGAATTTGTGCATTGCATCGTCATCATCATGCATTGTTTGCCAAAACTATTTTCGCAACACCCGTTTTGTTTTTCTAAAACGCTCCGACTTTTATTCAAACGCCAAAATCCCGGATGTTCCGGATATTTTTGTTTGTCTAAAACTAGTTATAAAAGCTATTTGAAAACAAATAAAAATATTAAATTATTTTAGTGGGGCAGTCGAACGGGCCGAGTAGACCCGAACGACCACCCCTGTTTTTAAATCGGTCCATCCTGCCTGCCCTTCTAAATCCTAAGCCCACCAATTAGTCTACCCAAACCCAGCCTCCACATCACCTCAACCAATCGGTGTTCGCCACGTCACCCTGCCTCTCTCCCTCAACCAATCCCCACCAGCCACCTCCCCCTCTCCCCCACACCCTTACAACCAACCACACGCTCACAGCACCTACCCACGCTCGCTCCCACCCCACCCCGCTGGAACCGCCCACCCCCCTGGACCCCACCTGACCGCTCGGTCCCACCCCCACACCGACACGCCTCCTCTCTCCTCTCTCTCCCCGCGCCGTCTCTCTCTCCCAGCCGCGCCTGCCGCTCCCAGTCTCCTCCGTGCACGCAACCGCGCCACCCCGCCCCGTCTCGCTCCGCCGACCCCTGCCTCCTCCTCCCGCCGGCGGCCGCGCCCCGCGCCGGCGAACCGCGCTCGGTCCGCCCCCGCCCCGCTACCGCCCTCCTGCCGCCTCGCTCGCCTCCGCCGCGCCCCCCGACCTACCCCTGGCCTCTCCCCTCCAGCCTCCTCCCCTCCGCCGACGCAGCCGCCTTCTCCGGCCGCCTGCGCCAGCGTCCGCCCGGCGCCGTGCGCCGTCGCCTTCCCCTCCCCTCCTCGACCACCCTTTCTCCTCCGCCCGCAAGCCGCATCCCCCCCCTCCCCCCGCACGCGCGCGACCCTGCCAGCCTCCTACTCGCCTCGCCGGCGCCGCTCCGCTCCGGCACCCCCTGCTCGCCCTCCCCGCCTCGCTCGCCGTCCCACCGCGTTTCTCCTCCGCCCCGGCCCTCCGTCGCCGCGCCCCTCGCCACCTCCCCGCCGGCCATCTCCCCCAAGCCGCAGCAGCCGCCCCGTCGTCCGCCATTAGTCCGCCTCGCTCGCCCTCCGCCCCTCCGCGTCCTGTCCGCCTCCCTGGCCTGCGGCCAGCATCGCCGTGCGCCGTCTGCCCAAGCTCCGCCTAGCCCTGCGCGGCCCGTGCCGGCGTCGACCGTCGGCCTCCGTCTGTGTTCTGCCCCTGGTGCTCGGCTCGGTGCATGAGTGTCTGTTCGAGCCTGGCATTTTGGTCTGCCTTCCCGTTGTGGTTGCTGAAAAGAGTGCCAGGCCGAGTTGGCAAGGCGGTGCTGCGTTTCTATTCAAGGTTTTTCTTCGGGCTAGAACCAGGAATCGGTTAAAGATCTCTGCGTGGTTGCTCAATAGGCGTGGTCTCGGCTATCTCCGTGACCACTCCCTGTCACGAAGACACCCCGTTTCCAGTTCCAAGTCCATGCCGACAAGTGAAGTTGGAACGCCAAGATCGCCTTCCCGAAGCCAGAACCCGAAGGCGATGGTATCGGAAAACCAAGATCTGCGCGGATCGCAGGCCCGTTCCCGGAGGCGAAGTCCGGACGTGAAGACCACCAAGCTCTCCTTCCCGGATTCGACGCCCCGAGACCATCACGAGAAGGCGAAACGCCAAGGCCTTCGACCCGGAACCCTGAACCCCGACGACCCCCGGATGCCAAGATCGACTCGATGGCGCGGGCCCGACAAGACCCTCGCAACGGCAAGCTCGACCCCGTGGAACCTGACAAGATCGGCATGCGACAAGAACGACACCGTACAGGGCGAGACCGATGCGCCCCCGACGCCATCCAAGCCCTGCTTCCCGGTTGCGACAAGACCTACCCCGATGGTCGAGAATGTTACGCCAAGACCGACAACATGACCCGAAGACCACGGATGCACCAAGATCTACCCCTTTCCGAGAACGTTCCCGTGAGACCGATCCGTCGAACCCTGGACCCCGAGACCGACCCCGAACCCCGAACCCCCGGAACCTCAAGTTCGTCGAGACCCCCTAAAGTGTGAACCCCTTATCTGAAAACCCTAATTTATAATTGTCACCTATATAACTGTTGCATATCAATTGTTCATGCATGCATCCATATCATGTGGTTTGGGGGCCTTATGCCGATTCACCTAATAATTAAATATGGGGCCCATATGCGGGCAAATCTAGCCTTATATTGGCCTCATTTAAACTTGTGTAGCGAACCGGTACTATCTTTTGTCTTGATAATACAACATTTAAATTGCGGGGGCTCTAAACAACTTGAACCATCTAATTAATTGTCGGGACCCCGGTTCCGCTTAATATGACCTAATTGCATCGCATCTTTGCCATGTCATTCATCATACATGCATCATGCCGATCTTCTGCCGTTGTATTAAATATTGCACCCGGTGTTTCTTCTAGTGTTTTGCTTCTTCGCGGATAAGGCCGTTGAGTTGATGTGAGCTTCGCCCCGATCTTCGGATGAACCTTCGGCAATGTTTTCAGGCGAGAATCTCCCTCTTTCTACCTATCTTACTTTTCTAGTATTTATTCCCTCCTGTTGATCTTTGCTATCTGTGTTGCGATGCTCTAGATTTCGTACCCGTGATATCCCTTGCAGCCATATATAGCCTTGGACACATCCTATTACCTGTTGTTTGGTAGATAGTTGGACCCGCGTGTCGTAGTCGCTTGCTCAAGTGTTTTGCTTGTCGTCAAGTACCACCTTTGTTGGAGGAATTGCCGCATGTTGACGTTGGAGATGATCATGGCTTTAATTATTGTATCACTTTAATTCCTGTTTAACAACTAAAATTGGATTAAGCAGAGGCATCGGTGGGTGATAGGTAAGATTTGGTTTCCGACCGCCCACTTGTGTCCCGTAGGACCCGAGTTCTTGACACCTGTTCCGAGATCGAGCGCGCTAACCACAGGTGGGGAGATATGGGCCCCCCATTGATAATTACCTGATTTCAAAGTATTGTACTGGGGGCCACAACTAGTTTGAGGATTTATTTACTATCCTGTACTTATGCCATGTTTACCGCTTTATTTACGTTTGTGCGAGGAGCACACTGTACTGTTTAGGATCGGGCCACGATTTCGCGGTGTCGACAGTCCCCGTTTGGGGGCATACTGTCGTTCACAGCCGTCTTCCCAAACCCTAAGTCCGTCTCGGAGACCGGCCGACTTCGTTGTGGGTGTCGACTTGGTGGGGTGGCCCCCATGTACTTGCTTTGTGTCTGGGAACATCGTGACTTAGGCCCCGCCGACATACCGATGGGTGTATGTTAACTGATCTGGCAAAAAGGGTCGAAGTGCCTGTGGATACTTTGGTGCACCCCTGCAGGGTTAAATCTTTTCGAGAAGCCGTGTCCGCGGTTATGGACGACTTGGAGCACAGTGCTTGATCATAGACAACTATAACTAAAGTTTATTGTTATAAATTGACTTGTATCAGATGTGACTAGTAATCAGCTTCACTACAACGGAATGGCTAAGTAAAAGTACCAACAACTGCTGGGTTTTGGGATTATCTCATGATAATTGTATCTGACTAGTAAGTGTTGCCACTATAACGGAATGATTAACTAAAAATGCCCACTGCTTACTTTATCAGGACGATTATCTAAACCTGACTAGTAATTGCTGCAACGACAACTGAATAAGTAAAACTGCCAACTGTGTGAGTTCCTCGGTTGACTTCCTCGTTTGGTCTCGAGGGGGAAACGCCAGGATGGGTTTGTTTGATGCTAGTATCAGGTTGGATCCGAATAGGTCTTTCTCACCCCTCTCTGATAGCCGCCAGTTGTATCGAGTCCCTATAGGATGTTCAGTGCATGCTGCCGCTGCCGCTCAGTCCACCATACCTATGTAGGCGAGGACCGCCGAATTCTAGCCTCGCCGTGTACTGGCCTCAGTACTGACGCTCCTCTTTTTCCTTTGCCCTTTGTCGGCACCCCTTTTGTTTAAACAGGTTTTGAGATCGACGCCGTTAGCAGGGTTACCCTTCCGTCTTGGCCTGGGCAGGGTTATGGACGCCATTGGTTATTCTTCAGGGCTCTTAGCCCCATTTGCATCTTGTCCGTAGTCGGACGCCCCATCGTTTTCAAGGTGATTTGGATCTTTGTACCGTATATTTGTATTCTTGACTCTTTGAGTCGCTGTTGTATATATATCTGTTCTGTGGGTCCCATCGAGGACCGTTGTGTAATGTTATTACTTTGTTGTCCACCCGCACGAAAGTGCCTGGTGGGCACCTTCGAATCATTTCTATGCGGGTTCGGCGAGTTTCGCTAAACTTGCATAGGGCCGATTCTGAGGGTGTTACAGAGTGGTATCAGAGCTCAGCAGTTGCGATACCCCACAAGTCCAGCCTGTAGGATAACCTAGCTAACGGCCGAAGTAGAGTGTCAAAACTATTTTTGCAAAATCGGTTGGATAGTTCTGATTAGGTCTGATTTTACTCCTTATCCCTCTGCTATTCTCCTCTTATCTCGACGTGTTTTGAATCCGCTCTCTTATCTTTCTTCGAGTCCAGGATTTCTCGTGGTTGGGTTTCCGTCGTACCTTCAGGGTTTCGCTTCCTCCTCTGATAACGGTGTTCTACCATCCGGTGTTCAAGCTGCCTGAGGAATCCGTCTTCCGTGGAACCATTCTTTGTTCCTTGTTTGTGCCTTCCGGTGTTCTGACGCGACGACATCATCTACGCCAGCTCCGATGCAGAGTCTGCATCACTCCTTTGTTTCCGAACCTCCCTTGTCGAGATCTTCAGTCTGAATCCTGAGAGTTGGTTGCATAATCTGTCTATTTGTGTACATAGTAATGCTTTGAGTGCGGGATGGAGTCGCGACCATACCACTACTCTTATCATTCGCTTATGTACATTGAATAGTGGATCGATGCAACTATACTCCTTCCATGGAAGTTAGAGGTGGCCTTACCTTTAACTTCGTCCGTTGTCTATCCGGAGTGTTGACGAACAGGAACAACGACCTCTTGTTAGTGGTGTCGCGAGGATCTACACGAAGCGAGAAGACGCAGATCGCCGACCTTCCTTCCGGTACCCTGAGGCGGATCTCGAGGGCGAGATCCATTGTTAGTGGTGTCGAATTGTGGAATCCCGCAAAACCACTACTAGAAAATCGCGTTGAATTTGTGCATTGCATCGTCATCATCATGCATTGTTTGCCAAAACTATTTTCGCAACACCCGTTTTGTTTTTCTAAAACGCTCCGACTTTTATTCAAACGCCAAAATCCCGGATGTTCCGGATATTTTTGTTTGTCTAAAACTAGTTATAAAAGCTATTTGAAAACAAATAAAAATATTAAATTATTTTAGTGGGGCAGTCGAACGGGCCGAGTAGACCCGAACGACCACCCCTGTTTTTAAATCGGTCCATCCTGCCTGCCCTTCTAAATCCTAAGCCCACCAATTAGTCTACCCCAACCCAGCCTCCACATCACCTCAACCAATCGGTGTTCGCCACGTCACCCTGCCTCTCTCCCTCAACCAATCCCCATCAGCCACCTCCCCCTCTCCCCCACACCCTTACAACCAACCACACGCTCACAGCACCTACCCACGCTCGCTCCCACCCCACCCCGCTGGAACCGCCCACCCCCCTGGACCCCACCTGACCGCTCGGTCCCACCCCCACACCGACACGCCTCCTCTCTCCTCTCTCTCCCCGCGCCGTCTCTCTCTCCCAGCCGCGCCTGCCGCTCCCAGTCTCCTCCGCGCACGCAACCGCGCCACCCCGCCTCGTCTCGCTCCGCCGACCCCTGCATCCTCCTCCCGCCGGCGGCCGCGCCCCGCGCCGGCAACCCGCGCTCGGTCCGCCCCCGCCCCGCTACCGCCCTCCTGCCGCCTCGCTCGCCTCCGCCGCGCCCCCCGACCTACCCCTGGCCTCTCCCCTCCAGCCTCCTCCCCTCCGCCGACGCAGCCGCCTTCTCCGGCCGCCTGCGCCAGCGTCCGCCCGGCGCCGTGCGCCGTCGCCTTCCCCTCCCCTCCCCGACCACCCTTTCTCCTCCGCCCGCAAGCCGCATCCCCCCCCGCACGCGCGCGACCCTGCCAGCCTCCTCTCGCCTCGCCGGCGCCGCTCCGCTCCGGCACCCCCTGCTCGCCCTCCCCGCCTCGCTCGCCGTCCCACCGCGTTTCTCCTCCGCCCCGGCCCTCCGTCGCCGCGGCCCTCGCCACCTCCCCGCCGGCCATCTCCCCCAAGCCGTAGCAGCCGCCCCGTCGTCCGCCATTAGTCCGCCTCGCTCGCCCTCCGCCCCTCCGCGTCCTGTCCGCCTCCCTGGCCTGCGGCCAGCACCGCCGTGCGCCGTCTGCCCAAGCTCCGCCTAGCCCTGCGCGGCCCGTGCCGGCGTCGACCGTCGGCCTCCGTCTGTGTTCTGCCCCTGGTGCTCGGCTCGGTGCATGAGTGTCTGTTCGAGCCTGGCATTTTGGTCTGCCTTCCCGTTGTGGTTGCTGAAAAGAGTGCCAGGCCGAGTTGGCAAGGCGGTGCTGCGTTTCTGTTCAAGGTTTTTCTTCGGGCTAGAACCAGGAATCGGTTAAAGATCTCTGCGTGGTTGCTCAATAGGCGTGGTCTCGGCTATCTCCGTGACCACTCCCTGTCACGAAGACACCCCGTTTCCAGTTCCAAGTCCACGCCGACAAGTGAAGTTGGAACGCCAAGATCGCCTTCCCGAAGCCAGAACCCGAAGGCGATGGTATCGGAAAACCAAGATCTGCGCGGATCGCAGGCCCGTTCCCGGAGGCGAAGTCCGGACGTGAAGACCACCAAGCTCTCCTTCCCGGATTCGACGCCCCGAGACCATCACGAGAAGGCGAAACGCCAAGGCCTTCGACCCGGAACCCTGAACCCCGACGACCCCCGGATGCCAAGATCGACTCGATGGCGCGGGCCCGACAAGACCCTCGCAACGGCAAGCTCGACCCCGTGGAACCCGACAAGATCGGCATGCGACAAGAACGACACCGTACAGGGCGAGACCGATGCGCCCCCGACGCCATCCAAGCCCTGCTTCCCGGTTGCGACAAGACCTACCCCGATGGTCGAGAATGTTACGCCAAGACCGACAACATGACCCGAAGACCACGGATGCACCAAGATCTACCCCTTTCCGAGAACGTTCCCGTGAGACCGATCCGTCGAACCCTGGACCCCGAGACCGACCCCGAACCCCGAACCCCCGGAACCTCAAGTTCGTCGAGACCCCCTAAAGTGTGAACCCCTTATCCGAAAACCCTAATTTATAATTGTCACCTATATAACTGTTGCATATCAATTGTTCATGCATGCATCCATATCATGTGGTTTGGGGGCCTTATGCCGATTCACCTAATAATTAAATATGGGGCCCATATGCGGGCAAATCTAGCCTTATATTGGCCTCATTTAAACTTGTGTAGCGAACCGGTACTATCTTTTGTCTTGATAATACAACATTTAAATTGCGGGGGCTCTAAACAACTTGAACCATCTAATTAATTGTCGGGACCCCGGTTCCGCTTAATATGACCTAATTGCATCGCATCTTTGCCATGTCATTCATCATACATGCATCATGCCGATCTTCTGCCGTTGTATTAAATATTGCACCCGGTGTTTCTTCTAGTGTTTTGCTTCTTCGCGGATAAGGCCGTTGAGTTGATGTGAGCTTCGCCCCGATCTTCGGATGAACCTTCGGCAATGTTTTCAGGCGAGAATCTCCCTCTTTCTACCTATCTTACTTTTCTAGTATTTATTCCCTCCTGTTGATCTTTGCTATCTGTGTTGCGATGCTCTAGATTTCGTACCCGTGATATCCCTTGCAGCCATATATAGCCTTGGACACATCCTATTACCTGTTGTTTGGTAGATAGTTGGACCCGCGTGTCGTAGTCGCTTGCTCAAGTGTTTTGCTTGTCGTCAAGTACCACCTTTGTTGGAGGAATTGCCGCATGTTGACGTTGGAGATGATCATGGCTTTAATTATTGTATCACTTTAATTCCTGTTTAACAACTAAAATTGGATTAAGCAGAGGCATCGGTGGGTGATAGGTAAGATTTGGTTTCCGACCGCCCACTTGTGTCCCGTAGGACCCGAGTTCTTGACACCTGTTCCGAGATCGAGCGCGCTAACCACAGGTGGGGAGATATGGGCCCCCCATTGATAATTACCTGATTTCAAAGTATTGTACTGGGGGCCACAACTAGTTTGAGGATTTATTTACTATCCTGTACTTATGCCATGTTTACCGCTTTATTTACGTTTGTGCGAGGAGCACACTGTACTGTTTAGGATCGGGCCACGATTTCGCGGTGTCGACAGTCCCCGTTTGGGGGCATACTGTCGTTCACAGCCGTCTTCCCAAACCCTAAGTCCGTCTCGGAGACCGGCCGACTTCGTTGTGGGTGTCGACTTGGTGGGGTGGCCCCCATGTACTTGCTTTGTGTCTGGGAACATCGTGACTTAGGCCCCGCCGACATACCGATGGGTGTATGTTAACTGATCTGGCAAAAAGGGTCGAAGTGCCTGTGGATACTTTGGTGCACCCCTGCAGGGTTAAATCTTTTCGAGAAGCCGTGTCCGCGGTTATGGACGACTTGGAGCACAGTGCTTGATCATAGACAACTATAACTAAAGTTTATTGTTATAAATTGACTTGTATCAGATGTGACTAGTAATCAGCTTCACTACAACGGAATGGCTAAGTAAAAGTACCAACAACTGCTGGGTTTTGGGATTATCTCATGATAATTGTATCTGACTAGTAAGTGTTGCCACTATAACGGAATGATTAACTAAAAATGCCCACTGCTTACTTTATCAGGACGATTATCTAAACCTGACTAGTAATTGCTGCAACGACAACTGAATAAGTAAAACTGCCAACTGTGTGAGTTCCTCGGTTGACTTCCTCGTTTGGTCTCGAGGGGGAAACGCCAGGATGGGTTTGTTTGATGCTAGTATCAGGTTGGATCCGAATAGGTCTTTCTCACCCCTCTCTGATAGCCGCCAGTTGTATCGAGTCCCTATAGGATGTTCAGTGCATGCTGCCGCTGCCGCTCAGTCCACCATACCTATGTAGGCGAGGACCGCCGAATTCTAGCCTCGCCGTGTACTGGCCTCAGTACTGACGCTCCTCTTTTTCCTTTGCCCTTTGTCGGCACCCCTTTTGTTTAAACAGGTTTTGAGATCGACGCCGTTAGCAGGGTTACCCTTCCGTCTTGGCCTGGGCAGGGTTATGGACGCCATTGGTTATTCTTCAGGGCTCTTAGCCCCATTTGCATCTTGTCCGTAGTCGGACGCCCCATCGTTTTCAAGGTGATTTGGATCTTTGTACCGTATATTTGTATTCTTGACTCTTTGAGTCGCTGTTGTATATATATCTGTTCTGTGGGTCCCATCGAGGACCGTTGTGTAATGTTATTACTTTGTTGTCCACCCGCACGAAAGTGCCTGGTGGGCACCTTCGAATCGTTTCTATGCGGGTTCGGCGAGTTTCGCTAAACTTGCATAGGGCCGATTCTGAGGGTGTTACAGATTCTATCAAGATCTTTCCAATCTCTCGCAAGGGATTCTACCTTTGGTCTCTCCCTTTGTGATTCTATTGGGGTGGTGGTTCGGGCCAACAAGAGCAAACCGATTTGGGTGTGGTGTGCGTTTGTATCTTCGATTTCCCTCTCGTGTTCATCGTGTTCTTCGCTCTCCTCCCCCAAATCCCCTCGAATCTATGAAGATCAGGCCGCAAAATTGGTTATAATCCACATCATATGGTATCAGAGCCTTTAGTTGCCATGGATCCACCGATTTTCTTTTTCTTGCCTAAATTCGAAAATTTCCACCAAAAATAGCCATATTCATGATTTGGATCGATATGGATTTTGAGAGCGTTTTGGTAGGTTTTGATCTATAGATCCGCCGCTATACTCATTGATCTATCTTCCTTTGTGTTCCCATAGCCTAATTCCTTGATTTCCCCATCAATTTTGAGGCTTTCCTTCAAGTTTTCCGCCCAAAATCGCGCCCCGGATGAGTTCTTGATGTTCTGGAATCGCCCAGCCGGAGTCTCCACCCCAGGACCGGAGTTTCCGGTGTTAGTGAAGTCAGATCGGAGTCTCCGGACCCCTATACCGGAGCCCCCCCCCCGAGACAGAAAAATTGTTTCACTGTTTTAAGCATAACTTTTGCATTCGAACTCGGATTTTGGTGTTCTTTAGCTCGTTTTGAAGAGGATAAGGAGCTCTACATAATCATCCACATTGTTCATGCTATATACTCCAACAAAAATCCATGACCAAGGTTGAATATCATCGACGAAAGGTATATCAATTCCACGATCTCCTACTTGTATTCCTTTGTGAGCCACATCTTTGCGATCTAACAAGCACCTATTGAGACTAGTTCCTCCTATGATTTCTTGGGCTTTGCACATTTGATACCTAACGTTGTGAGCGCTATCTCATATAGTTGTTGGCACAAGGAAAAGCAAGTGGAAAAAAGAATCAAAAAAAAGAAAAAAGATACAAAATACAAAAAAATATACATGTGCCATATAGAATAGGAAGCGCAAGATCAATGACAAACTTATAGGTGGTACTTATTTCGCAAATCTTGTAGCCCTTCAATTTTTGTGCAATCGAACTAGCATTTCTCCTTGTACTTGTGCGGCATGAGCTTATAATCCTTGCTAGGCCTTCATTTGGTTCTTAGCTCGCTTTTTCCATTGCACAAGTCCCATTTATCCCACTGTGTGTGTTTCATTGATCTTAATTCCTATCTTGTGGATCGACTTGTTTGCTTTGTGATCACCGTGGTTCTTTACTTTCCTTTACAAATCTTGATTTCCGATTGTTCCAATTTGCATGACCACTTTCCATACCTAAGATCCTCATAAGCCGTGTGTGTTTGGTGTTTATTGTGTTCGCTGATACAATGCCACTTATCCTTTGTATTTGGTTTTCTCTTGGTCCATACCATTGATCCAATACTATCTACAAGGTGAGCTAAGCCTTAGCATCCGTGAATCCAGTTTCCACTATATCACACTTGGTATTGTGAGAAACATGTATAGGGACTCTGGAACCAACGAGGAAGAATCCATGATGAGCCACGACAACGACGAATCCATAAGCATCGATGACATGACGGAGCACTACACCGACATTGGCTCTGCATGCTTGGAGGACTTCGACTACTACACTAACAATGACTCACCAAGCATGGAGAACATGGAGCACCATGAGGACTTCGACCTCTCAAGCATGGAGGACATCAGACACTTCATCAACTATGATGGTGACTCCCTCTTTAGCTATGATGACTCCTTCCACCACATGGAGACCGAGAACTCCCACGCCATTCAAGCGGAGGCACATATCCAAGAGGCCAACAAGGACAAGATCTTCAAGTCGCATCCTTCAAAAGGAACTACATACCATGAGGGTTGTCCATCAAGATACCCATCAAGTTCAAGAAGGCTCGACAACTCAACAAGGACCAATACACATGACCCAAGACAAGTGTGTCGCCAACAACAAGAGCTCAAGAGCATCCATGCTATATGCGCTACAAGCTCAAGATGGTGTACAAGTCCTCTCCGCCATGAGAACAAGAAAGCAAGCTACCGTTCGCGCCACCAAGCTACATCAACAAAACAAGTTCGACATGAGGTGCCCAACTACAATAATATCAACGACACCACTTCTCCTCCGAGGACGACTACTACACAAGTTTCAAGACCCTCAAGAGAGAATACCTCATATGGCATTGGTGCTACCTTACAGACAAACAAGGTGAACAAGCAAACAAGCCGTCATCCTCACCATGAAGCTTCCAAAGCCAAGAACTTTCACGACAAACCTTCTTCAAGGAAGTTGATACGTCACAAACGTATCTATAATTTTTTATGCTCCATGCTTGTTTTATATCATTTGTCATATGTTTTTTCTACACTTTGAGGTGTTTTTATATGCTTTCTAGAACTAACCTATTGACAAGATGCCACACTGCCAGTTGCCTGTTTCTTGCTGTTTTTGGTTTCAGAAAGCTAAAAAATGAATATTCACGAAATTTGACGGGACAAAAGCCAAAGTTCATATTATTTCTTGAACGATACGAAAAATCGAAGACGAGACGGAGGAGGACACCAGAGTGGCCACACCCTAGGTCGAAGCGGGGCCCACCCTGGCCGCACCCACGGGGGGTGTGGATCCCTTAGCCTTCCATCGACCTTGCCTCATTCGCCTATAAGAAGCCTCTGACTCAAAAACCCTAAAGAACCGACCAAAAAGCCACGAAAAGTTCCGCAGCACCGCCGCCACCGAAGGGGAGATTCGGAGGACAGGAAGTCTCTGTTTCGGCACCCTGCCAGGACGGGGAAGTGCCCCCGGAGCCATCTCCATCGATCTCCACCACCATCTTCACCACCGTTGCTGATTCCCATGATGAGGAGGGAGTAGTTCTTCCTCGAGGCTAAGGGCTCTACCGGTAGATATGTGTTCATCTCTCTCTTTATGCATGATCTTATTGTGGTCATGAGCTTTGTAATCAAGTAGATCTACCTTGCTACTCAAGTGCTTCAATAGATCTCTGCTCTCGCCATGTGTGTGAATGACAGCATGCACGCCATGGTGGCACTTAGGCTAGAGTCTACATAAATACTTATCGTGCTTTAATAGATCTATGTTTTTCCCACGTGTGTAAAAGTGACAGCATGCACACCGTGTGTGGCACTTAGGCTAGATTACATATATATTTATCATGAGTATATTTTGAGTTGGTTTTCTCTATGAAATTGTGGTGTTTGTTCGAACCATCTAGCGCTCAAGGTGACAGTGTGGGGTTATCTAGATTGGGAAAGGCGGACTTTGAGGAGTGCTGTTATAGCCCTACCATGGATTAGAGTGTCCAACCGAAGAGTAGTTAAGAGTAGTATCATTAAGAGAAGATATTTATATGAGAGAGTGTTCACTAGTGAAAGTGTGATCCCTAGGCCTTGTTTCTAAATATTGAAACACCGTTTACAACTAGATTTTCTGCATGTTTGCTTGCTTCCTTCTTGTTGCCTTTAGTCTTTACCTCACCGTCAAGCTATTTTCTGGCACCGTTACCGCTTGTATTTCACTATCTCTTCGCCGAACTAGTGCACCTATACACCTGACAAGTGTATTGGGTGTGTTGGGGACACAAGAGACTTCTTGTATCTTGATTGTAGGGTTGCTTGAGAGGGATACCTTTGACCACTTCCTCCCCGAGTTCGATAAACCTTGGGTAATCCACTTAAGGGAAACTTGATGCTGTTCTACAAACCTCTGCACTTGGAGGCCCAACAACTGTCTACAAGAATAGAAGTGCATAGACATCAAGCTATTTTCTGGCGTCGTTGTCGGGGAGGAAAGGTAAAAGGCACTCACACACGTTACCCCACGACAACAGCAAGCCAGAAAGCTATTTTTTGGCGCTGTTGCCGGGGAGGTAAGGTAAAAGGTACTCACATCCTCCGGTGTGAGTGCTCGAAGTTATTTACTTTAGATTCTGCAATTTTGTCTTGTTGTTTCTTGTTTTCACTAGTTAGGCTTAATGGAAAACAACAACAAAATTAGAGAGCTTTATAGTATCTATCTTGAGTTAGGACATGAAGTGTTTGAAGAGAAAATTAAAAAACCTATGGAACTTTCTTTGCATGCTAATAGCAATGTTATTAGTATGAATTTTTTGAACACCATTGTTGCTAATGCTATGGAAACTTCTAAGCTTGGGGAAGCTAGTTTTTATGAAAATGATCTTTTTAGTCCCCCAGCTTTGGAAGATAGTTATTCTATTGCTTATGATGATACCAAACCTCCAATCTATGATGATTACAATGATGACTATAATATTTTCAGTCCACCTACTATTGAGGAGGAAATTTATTGTGATTACAATATGCCTCCTATTTTTGATGATTATGGTGATGAGAATATTAATGATAGATATTTTGTTGAATTTTCTCCCACTACAATTAATAAGAGTGACTATGCTTATGTGGAGAGTAATAATTATTTTATGCATGTGGATCATGATAAGAATGTTTTATGTGATAGTTATATTGTTAATTTTATTCATGTTGCTACTGAAAGTTATTATGAGAGAGGGAAACATGGTTTTATGCATCTCAACAATATTAAGTTTTCCTCTTTATGTTGAAAATTTTGAAGTTGCACTTGTTTTGCTTTCCTATGCTTGTTGGTTTGTGCTTTCATGACTTGTTTCTTTACAAGATTCCTATGCATAGGAAGTGGGTTAGACTTAAATGTGTTTTGAATTTGCTTCTTGATGCTCTCTTTTACTTCAATTCATATTTCTTATGTGAGCATCTTCTCAAACTTTCATGCCTAACTTAAAGGCGTTAAAGAAAAGTACTTGTTGGGAGATAACCCAAGAGTTTTCTTGAGTCTTGGAAGTTATTAAATCTTTAATGACCTCTCCTTATCCTTTTTATTTGCTTTTTGTGCCAAGAATAACCTCTAATGAGAGGGAAGTAAGATTTGGGGAGTTGCTGTCCCAAAACAGATTTTTGTGCTCCATCGTAAAAATTCGTGAGGAATCTCTATAAGTCGGATTGAGATGATATTTTCTGAATAAATCCCCCGGTATGTTATCTAACTTTTGTTAGTTTAACACCTTTTTATTTGAGCAACATAAGATCTTCGAAAAAATCGGTTTCTACCTGCTGGTCTGTTTTGACAGATTTCTGTCATTATCTGCATTTACTTCTTATTGATTCCTTTTTGGGTTCTTTTTGGGAAATTGAACTTTTTATGGGAATTGATATAGTAGCTTGTGTTTTTAGTGAAAGTTTTGCTGTTCTAAAGCTAAACCCAAGGGTCTATTATCTTTTAAATACACTAATGTTGCAAATGAAGATTGTGTGAAGTTTTGTATGAAGGAAAACTTTCAGGTGTAAAGGAAGAATGATGTAATGAGATGAAGGATGGACAAAAGCTCAATCTTGGGGATGCCACCCTATGTCACCCCAATAAATATTCAAGAGGTATAAGCGTCAAAGCTTGGGGATGCCCAAGGCATCCCCTTCTTCATCAATACAAATCTTAGGTCTTTCTAGACACTTTGTTTTTATTGTTTCATGTACATTTGTGTTGTTCTTGGAGCGTCTTAGTTTTCGTTTTTGGTTTTAATTTTCTTGTTTTCTGCAATAAGTTGGTTTCATTACAGCACACTTCTTTTGGAGAGAGACACACTCTATTTTCAATGCCTAGAACACTCTAGTTTTCACTCTTATTATTCTGTGAGTGTTCACTTTTGCTACCACTGCGTTTAGCTTTAGTTTTCTTCTGATTTGTGCTTAGAACTTTTTAGTTATTCTTTGTGGATTTGTGAGACAATCTCACTGATCTTTATTAAGTATTATCTTTGTGGGTTGTTTCAAATAAGTTGATTGGTGTTGGAGGAGAGTAGGAAGTTTCATGCTTATAGTGGTACAAGAGGAGCTTGCTTTAACTGTGACTTAGACTTTAGCATGTCATAGTAGATGTTGTTTTGACCTTATGCTTAGTTATTATTATTGTAGCATGACTTGTTCCAAACAATTAGGATTGCTTAATGTGCCTTGAAGGAATCATACATTGTTTTAGCATACGAAAGCATAGTATTGTGGTGTTCTCCTTTGATGCTTTGTTTGGGTTGACTTGGCACATGATCACATCTTGTTATGACTATGAACAAGTCATCATAGCCTCTATGATCATTTATTACTTGACTTGTGGTACCACTTTATATTTTGATTAGTAATGTTTTGTCGCTCTACATGATTATGGCCATTATTGCTCTCTTAGTTGGTCGCTCACAGTCTTTTGCTAGCCTCCACTTGTATGAGTAAGCGCTACTCATGCATCCAACTCCCAAGAAACCAAGTTATTCCAAAGTGTCCACTATAAATTACTATGCATGGTGTGTTACAACATTCCAATTATATTCTTGTTTTCATCTATATTCCAATTAAAAAGTATTTTGTTATGTGAAAACTTAGTGATTAAAGCTCTCACAAACTTGATGGCACACTTTATTTTCTTGCCCCTAATAAACTTGAACCATTGTGTCATATATGTTGTATTGCTTGCACTTATACGTTGGAATTAGCAGAACCGTGCTGTCACGGGGAACGCTTTCAACATTGCACTTGTACTTTGTACACAGTTGATATCATGCTCTTTTGTCTATGGATGTCGTCGGTGTGAAATAAAAAGGGAGCTTGTAAGTCCATGGAGTTATGTATTTTGTGTTAGAGAAACGTCTGGGCCGCTAGCCTAAGCCATGCCTAGTCATGGTGGAAACTTGCAGCATCACCATAATGAGCAATCTGTGAAGCATCCTCAATAAAAACCTATGCAAATAGCAAATAAAAAGATCGTTGAGATTCTCATTGTCTGCTTGCCTTGTCATTTTGGTTATGGGATAGCTCCTATACCATGTGCAAGGGGTACCCCGTTGGAGGTTCTCT
This sequence comes from Avena atlantica, assembly GCA_910589765.1. Classification (NCBI taxonomy): domain Eukaryota; kingdom Viridiplantae; phylum Streptophyta; class Magnoliopsida; order Poales; family Poaceae; genus Avena; species Avena atlantica. The sequence goes on from OU342735.1 coordinate 421,217,217, forward strand.
ATGATACGCATGTACTTACTATGACAAGAACTTACAGGTGACTAAAGTTCAGTAGCATGAGGTGCATCCCTCATATTCAAGGGACATGAGATTGCCAACTTATACTTTATCAAGCATATACTCCATATTTTGTTCACTTTAACCTTAATCACTTCAAGATGCTTATGATAGAGGCAATGAGAGCTGAAAGCTAACAAGTGCCATAATTTTTGGAAGCTCTTTTTGAAACTTGAAATCCCTGCTTCCCTTTATGAAGGGCCTTTCTTCCACTATTATATTGTGTCTCCACCTTCTATCCCTTAGGCACCAGTTAAGAGAGCATAGTTGCCATTCTTAGTTATATGTGCAGTGTCCCAAAACTTATTGATTGATTCATATTGTTGATATTGCTTTCTCATGAACTTTTTGTATCTAGTCACTCTTATGAACTTTGAAGGTGTCCTATGAATTTATTTGCTACTCCATGAGGGACAAGCTGAATGCCACTATGCTATTTTTTCTGTATGTGAAACAAACAAACGTTTTTCAATGCATGTTATTCATGATATTTTTTGTAGCCTTTTATGTTTCATGCATAGTTACTTTGTCTTACTGTTAGAACTCCATCTTTCATGCTCATGTTTAGAGTACTTTGATCCCAGCTTTCAATGCTTGCAAATGGTTTGATCTTGATTTTAATGGTGCATGTCACCTCAAAAATTATTCTTTTTATCACTTACCTACTCGAGGACAAGCAGGAGTTAATATTGGGGATGGTTGATACGTCGTAAACGTATATATAATTTTTGATGCTCCATGTTTGTTTTATATCATTTGTCTTATGTTTTGTCTACATTTTGTTTTATATGTTTTGCCTCCGGTATGAAGCGTGAGTAGTTCCACCTTGGACTATGGGTCCATGTAGTAGCTAGATGGTTGTATCTCCTTGTGCTTTCATGTCTAGATCTTGTGAGCTCCGTTCATGATCAAGATCTCATCTATTTGTAATCATGCATGTTGTGTTTGTGGGGATCCGATGGATATTGAGATTACTATGTCAGATTGATTAATGGTTTTGTCTTATTGATTCTATCATGTCTGTGTTGTTTGTGATCTTGCATGCTCTCCATTGTTAGTAGCTATCTTGGCCAAGTAGTTGCTAGTGACTCCAAGAGGGGGTATTTATGCTCGATAGTTGGTTCATGCCTCTACTTAATCAAGGGAAGTGACAAAAATCTCTACGGTTGTAGATGTGTTGTTGCCACTAGGGATAAAACAAATATCTCTTGTTCATGGAACAAGTGGATTGTTTACCTTACACACTTTGGTTAAAGCAGTTGTCTGTTGCTTGCAACTTAATACTAGAGGGGGTTCAGATGATAATCCAAAGGTGGACTTCTAGTCATAGATGCAGTTGGATGGCGGTCTATGTATATTGTTGTATTTCCCAATCGAATCTCATAGGATCTTTTTGTCTAGTATTGCATTTTTATGCCTTGCTCAGTCCTGTCAATTGCCCTGCTGTAATTTGTTTACCCATCATGCCATGTTTGTTTATCTAAGGAGAACACCTCTAGTGAATTATGGACCCCGGTCCAATCTTTACCATTGATACATCTTCCACCGTTAATGTTTACTTGCTGCAAACCATCATCACCTTCCACACCATATAGTTAATCCTTTGTTACACCAACCGGTGAGATTGACAACCTCACTGTTAGTTGGGGCAAAGTCTTGAGTTTGTGTTGTGCAGGTTTCCATGTTGCTTGCAACATCTTTGAGACGTTTCCTTCCTTCTACTGGTTCAATAACCTCAGTTTCTTACTGAGGGAAGACTTGCTGATGTGCTGCATCATACCTTGCTCTTGCGGTTTCCCGACGAAGCGCTTTCAGGCGCCATCAACAAGTTTTTTGGCGTTGTTGCCGGGGAGGCTAAGGACGTCTTCACAAGGGGAGTCCTCCTCAACCTTTATCTTTACTTTGTTTTTAGTTTGCTTAGTTTCTTTTGTTTGGTTTTGTTTGCCTGTTTTCATCAAAAACTCCAAAAATTAGTTTAGTTTGGTTTGCTTTCTCTTATCAAAAACACAAAAAAATTATTTCCTGATCTAGCTACTGCTGCTGCTGTTTTTGGCTTGCTCCACTTTTGCCAAAATGAACTCTGCTGAGAACACCAAGTTATGTGACTTCACTAGCACAAACAACAATGATTTACTTAGCACTCCTATTGCTCCACCTGCTCCTGATGCTACCTTTTATAAAATTAAGCTTGCTTTGTTGAATCTTGTGATGAGAGAGCAATTTTCTGGTGCTAGTTCTGATGATGCTGCTGCCCATCTCAATAGCTTTGTTGAACTTTGTGAGATGCAAAAGTATAAGGATGTAGATGGATATATTATTAAGATCAAGTTGTTTCCTTTCTCCTTGAGAGGAAAAGCTAAAGAATGGTTGCTATCCTTGCCTAGAAATAGTATTGATTCTCGGATTAAGTGCAAAGATGCTTTTATTGGAAAGTACTACCCTCCTGCTAAGATTATATCTATGAGAAGTGATATTAGGAAATTTAAACAACTTGATAATGAAAATGTTTCTCAAGCTTGGGAAAGAATGAAATCTTTGGTCAAGAATTTTCCCACTCATGGACTTACTGCTTGGATGATTATCCAGACTTTTTATGCAGGTTTGAACTTCTCCTCAAGAAACCTGTTAGATTCAGCTGCTGGAGGTACCTTTATGACCATCACCTTGGGTGCTGCAAAAAAACTCCTTGATAATATGATGGTTAATTATTCTGAATGGCACACTGAGAGAGCTCCACATGGTAAGAAGGTAAATTCTGTTGAAGAAACCTCCTCTTTGAGTGAAAAGATTGATGTTATTATGGCTATGATTGTTAATGGGAAAGCTCCTTTAGATCTAAATAATGTTATTTGGTTGATCAAGAAGAGCAAGTTGATATGAACTTCATTAGAAACAACAATTTCAACAACAATGCCTATAGGAAAAATTTTGGTAGCAACAACAATTATAGGCCTTATCCTCTTAATAATGGCAATTCCTATGGAAACTCCTACAACAATGCTAGAAGTGCCCCCTCTAAACTTGAAGTCATGCTCAAAGACTTTATTAGTAAACAAACCACTTTCAACAGGACTGTGGAGGAAAAGCTTTTAAATGTTGATAAAAATATTGTTAGAGATATGCCCTAGAGGCAATAATAAATGTAGTTATTATTATATCTTTGTGTTTATGATAAATGTTTACATTCATGCTATAATAGTATTAACAAGGAAACATTAATACTTGTGTGATTTGTAAACTTAATTTGAAGTCCCTAGTAAAGCCTCTATATAATACTAGCTTGTTGGTTAATAGATGATTGTGGTTTCCCTATCATGAACATTGTGATGTTATTAACAACAAGATCATATCTTTAGGAGAATGATATGGTGGACATACTCCTATAGATAAGCGTAGCATAAAGATCAAGTCATTTCAATAGTTCAATTGCTATATGATTTCTGATACATAGTAACCTAATTCCTTCGACCATGAGATCATGCATATCACCTTTACCGGATGGATGCTTTGATGACATCAAACACCACACCGTAACTGGGTGGCTATAAAGGTGGCATTGAGTGTTCGGAAAGTATTGGTTGAGACACATGGATCAAGAGTGGGATTTGTCCATCCATATGACGGATAGATATACTCTGGGCCTCTCGGTGGAATGTCATCCAATTAGCTTGCAAGCATGTGACTGGCTCACAAGGGATCACATATCACGGGAACGAGAAAAGAGTACTTATCGGTAACGAGGTTGAACTAGGTATGCAGAGATACCGACGATCATAACCTCGGATAAGTAAACTATCGTGAGACAAAGGGAAATTGGTATCGTATGTAAGTGGTTCATTCGATCGCAAAGTAATCGTAGAAATATGTGGGAGCCATATGAATTTCCAGATTCCTCTATTGGTTATTGTTCGGAGAAGTGTCTCGATCATGTCCGCATAATTCACGAACCGTAGGGAGACACACTTAAGGATTCGACGTTGTTTGAGTAGTTATGGTATGATGAGAAAGAGACCGAATGTTGTTCGGAGTCTCGGATGGGATCCGGGATATCACGAGGAGATCCGGAATGGTCCGGAGAATAAGATTCGTATAAGGAAAGTCCCGTTTCGGAGTTGGGGAATGATTCCGGTGTTTTCATCGGGAATGTTCTAGAAGGTTCCGGAATGTCCGGCACTCCGGAGGGGAAGGGGTATATGAATGTGTCATTGCAAGTTGGAATGATTGCATCATGTACTAAGTGTCTTCGCTGTCCAAAATAAAGGGTTTATTCAAATCCTAATTTGAAAAGTCAAACGACTAGTTTGAAAGTCAAACGGCAAGTTTTGGAAAGAGGAGGAGGAGTGGGAAACCGAGTTGGGGAGGGAATCCCTCCTCCAACCAGCGGCGCACCACCCAAGCCGAGTTGGGGAGGGACTCCCCTCCATCCCCTTGGCCGTCCGGCCCCTCCACCTATATAAGGAGGGGCAGGGCTCCCTCCTAGACACACAAGTTCCCTGCCCCAAACCCTAGCTTGGCGCCACCACCTCCTGCAGCTGCCGCCGCCTCCTAGGGTTGCCCTAGCCGCCGACTTGGGCTGCCCCAAACCCTAGCCGCCGGCTCTAGCACCTCCTCCTTGGTGTGTCTAAACCCTAGATCGCCGAGGAGCTCTCTCATAATCCACCATACTCGCTCTGGCTTAAGGCGAAGCCCTGCGAGATCTCCCCTCTACTTCCGGTACCACGCCGTTGTGCTGCCGGAATCGCGAGGAGAGTGCTACAACCTCCGCTGCCTGCTGGAACAAGGGAGAGGAAGGTCTTCGTCGAGTACCGAACGTGTGACCAACTGCGGGAGCGCTGCCGGAACGCAGCGCCGGAAGGATCGTCTACGCGATCTTGAGATCGGGAAGAGTACGACTACATCACCCACGAGAATCCGCTCTCGTTAAACACTTTGGAATCTTCGAGGGTGAGTTATTCCATCGACTCGTTGCTACAATCTAGTAGATATATCTTGGCTTGTTTGTTTGTATGCGGTAGAATTTTTTTGTTTTCCATGCTACGAAACCCTACAGTGGTATCAGAGCCGTGTCTATATGTAGATCTGTTGCACGAGTAGAACACAATGGTCATTGTGGGCGTTGATGCTTTTATTGTCGATTGCTTCTTGTGTACTTTGCATCTTGCGGTATGTTGGGATGAAGCGGCCCGGGCTAACCTTACATGACATCGTTCATGAGACTTGCTCCACGCTTGACATGCAACTTATATTGCATAAGTGGCTTTGCGGGTGCCTGTTTCTCCTAGCATAGTTAAGATCCAATTTACAACGGGTGATTAACAATACTAGTATCAATGTTGTGGTTCTTGTTCGTAAGTTAGAACGACACTTATTGAAAGCCCCAAACCACGTAAAACATGCAAAGAAAGTAGAGGCGTCTAACTTTGTTTTGCATGGGTGTGCAGTGATGTGATATGGCCATGATTGTGATTATATTTGATGTATGCAATGTTCCTTATTGTAAGTTGGCAACCGGCAGGAGCCATATGGTTGTCTTTAATTTATGTTAAGACCCGCGTGTCTATTCAAAGTAGTTGTAATAGTTGAAGCCGGTGGACGACAACCATGGAGAAGCGTCATTGACCTTGATGCAATGCCGGTGATGATGGAGATCATGTTCGTGGTTGAAGATAGAGATCGGAAGCACGAAGAAGAAAGGCCATATCATATCACATATATATATTGAATTGCATGTGATGTTAATCCTTTATGCATCTTGTATTGCTTAGTAGACGACGGTAGCATTATAAGATGATCCCTCATGCACATGAATTTCAAGTCATAAAGTGTTCACCCTTAGTTAGCACTGTTGCTAAAGCTTGTTGTTTCGAAGCACCACGTGATGATCGGGTGTGTTAGATTCTGCAAGTGTATACAACGTGAGCAAGCCAGATTTGCTCATGCGGAAACTAAGGTTTGATCTTGACGAGCCTAGCATGTACAGACATGGTCTCGGAACACGGATCACCGAAAGGTAAAGCATGAATCATATAGTAGATATGATGAACATGTCGATTGTTCGCCATTGAAACTATATCAACTCTCGTGAT